>OU612060.1:88895638-89521195 GCA_914767635.1 Melanostoma mellinum
GTGGTCAGTTTTGATGCTCCTGAACTGCCTTAGGAGCTAATCCTTCAGGTCATAATAGTTTAACATCTCGTCACCTTGGTTTTCCTCTAAATACTACCAATACCATTTTTCTGCAGTCCCGGTGACGAGATGATGAAAGTTGGCAAATACTTGGTCACAGCTAACCTCATTCTTCTTTTGTAGTGTCTCCACTCGAAAAATGAAACTCTCCACTGTCATCGATTTGGAGGTTCCACTTATGTATTTCATTTTTCTTATTACGTTCCCTACCGTCATGCCTACTATTAAATTCGGAGGTAGGTCGTGTAAAATGTGTTTGAGTGTCTTCCCTCGATACTTCCCTTCGGCATGTATACTCTTCCCTCCTTTCTCTATCTCCTTGTGAAATGGAGGACCTTTCCACTACTGACAACCTTTCGTTAAAGTTAGAAAGTTTCCCTGTCACGACTTCAACCATGGCGTGTAGGGTCTTCATGTTTTCCATCTGGGTGGAAATCAGATTCATGGTTTTAATTTGCATTTCTTTGATGGACTGGGATGCCGTGGAATCCATGATTTCACTTAAGCTATCCCGGGTTTGTTTGAAGGCATTATTCTGTTCATTAACTAACTGATCATTACCTCTAATTTGCCTTATCTCTCTTTGAATTCCTGCTATTTCCCTTTCTATGTCCTCTCTACTTTCTATATTAACATTTCTATCCCCTGTCCTTTCTATCATACCAGTACTTTCTCCTGTTGACTCGTTTCGAGTCGAAAACCCTCTAAATGGTTCCCCCAGGCTACTTTCGTTAGTTTCATTAAATGGGTTTTCTGTTGAACCGTTCGGTCTCCTAGTTTGACCTTCAGATTCGTATTGGTTGGGTAGTGGAACATCGTTCCCTTCTTCTCCCTGACCCTGAGCCCGTCTAGTGGCTCCTCTAGTGTTTGGGCCGACCCCTGCTCTTGATGGGTTTGACTGGGTGCCCTTGGGGATAGCCCCAGTATCTCTAGCGTTATTTGACATAGTTTTTAGTAGTAATTCAATTCAAAAACTTTTTGTCAATTTCGAATTTAAAAAAAAATATTTCAAAAAAATTAAAATGTGATTTCAATTCAAAAAAAATTGTGTAAAAATAAATGAAATTCAAAAAAAAAATTAATAATAAATAAAAAATTGTTTCAAAATTCAAAACAACTATTGTTTCAGAATACCTTCTGAGAATTCAAAAAAAATTAAGGTTGTTTATGTTTTTCGTTTAATTAGGTGTGTGTAGCTCCGACTAGTTTTCTCCAGAACTGTACTAGGAGAGGAGTTATGTCCGTTTCGTTGTCCTTTCGTCCTTGTCACTTGGTTTTGTCAGTAAAAGTTAGTACGAAGTCAGTCGTCTTGAATATGACCGGTGTTCCCGCGACTTGGCGAGCGCTTCAATTTGTCTCTTACTTCCTACCTCAATCTATTACCTGGTGTGTAACCTGATAAGAGTGTGGCAAGAAGCTCAAAACAAATTTCCACGCGAATAGGATTTACGAATCCCTCACTCAAAACTCACTTTGAGTCTGGCTATGCCTAACACAAAGGACATCTTTGAGTGGTGGACCTTTCAATCCTATCCCGCTCCTTGTGATGCGATAGACTACGTTTCACCTCACGAAATCTCCTAGCTCTTGGCCTGAAGTATTGGACGGCTGTCTTACATCTATCGTCTACAAGGAGCATGTACGGATTCCAGATTCACACTAAAGGGAATTGGAATTGAAATTGGAATTTTAAAGGAAAAAATTTTGCAGATTATTGGAAATCAAAGGGGTTGGTCTTGTTGACTTTAAAACCAACTCCTTAGAGTTCCAAAGGATCTCTTTGCCGTTCGTTACCGTTGGGCGCCATTCTTATGAGTCAGGTTTACCACGGAGGCATTACTTTGATGCTGGAGAAGAGCGTAGGCATGCTTGTTCTTGGCTCGGCTCAGCTCGAAGGATGGGGTGGCTCTTGCGCCTTCTCCAGACATCTCCTACTCAAATAACAAATTTTATCATGCCTTTGAAAGGGGAATAGGAAAGGATTGTAGGATACGGGATGAGGACCAAAGGAAGATTTAAGTGTGTACCTGGAAACCTATGCCACTGCCCAAGAGAAAGGGTAAAGTCAAAAAAACTGTGTTACCTATTTTCCTTTAAACTATGCGCTAAAAATAATTATTACTATTATATTCATTTACCTGCTTCCATTTCAGCAAATCTGAACGCATACATAGATGAAACTTACCCTAATACTCTATCTAGCTATATGTTAATATATATTTTTACTAGCTGACCCGCCCGGCGTTGCTCGGATCTAAGTTATTTAAAAAATTGTCAGGAAGACCCGCTGGACTAAGCTGAAAATAGCCGGAAAGTTTCTAGTTTCCGTGTGAATATGGTCATGAAATAAAGTCTATGTGAGGGATACCTAATACTAAAAGAATTTTTAATATCGGCTCAGAATTTTTCGAGTTTTCGTTCCCGTTCCGGTTCCCTTTCCTATCCCCGTTGCCGTGGAAAAACTGGTATGAAAAAAAGTTGTAAGTCTATTCTTGGAGCCACAAAATACATAATTTAAAAACTTCATCGAAGTCGGTCAAGCCGTTTCGTGAAATAAAGCCATCTGCTGAACCGACATTTACGGGTATGACAAAAAGATAGTAACCGATTCTCAGTAAAATAAGATCCATTAGAATCGGTTGAAAATTACGGGCGTTAGAAGGAAACAAAATTTTAAGATTAAGAATAATTTATACTTACAACACAATTACCTAGCCGTTGTTTGCGGGAGCTATTGGCACGTATTGAGTACTTTTGAGGTTGTGTAATAAATACATTTCCTACCCCTCTTTCTGCTTAGCTACTCATTAACTTACTAACTCTTCTGACACTTAGAACTTAGTAAATGCTAAGGAAATTTCTGAGCCTCACTATCGAGCTCAACGCTGCTGCAACATACATTAAAATTAAATTTATAGGGGAAAACATGCATATACCAAAAATCTTTAATACCGACAGTTACAATCCGTGCGAAAGTTGCCAATCAGTACTAAGTCCAGCAGCTTATCTGTCAAATGTAATCTGAAATAGTTAATAGTTAATAACTTTAAACCACTAAATTGATAAAACTCAATTCGATTTAAATAAAAGTAAAGAAGAAAACTTACACTGTTATTGCAATGAATTCTCTGAGCAAAAATTATGATTTCAGAATTTATTTTGAAGCAAATTAAATTGATAAATATGACATTTATACTGAGATTGTAGACTCTAATATATAAAACTCTCGTGTCACAGTGTAAATTAAAGAAACAATGTTAAGGGTAGATGGCCCTTATCACTTAGAGGTATGGAAAATAATTAGTAGCCGATTCTCAGACCTACTGAATACGTATATAAAATTTGGTAAAAATCGGAAAAGCCGTTTAGGAGGAGTGCGGTAACTAACATTGTGACAGGGAAATTTTATATATATCTTAATATATATAAATCACGTGTCACAATGTTTGTCCGCGATGGACTCCTAAACTACTAAACCGATTGTAATCAAATTTGTACACCGTGTGCAGTTTGATCCAACTTGGTAGATAGGATAGCTTGCATCTCAATTTATGATCGACCACCATAATTACGTGTCACAATGTTTGTCCGCGATGGACCCCTAAACTAATTAACCGATTTTAATAAAATTTGGATACCGTGTGCAGTTTGATCCAACTTGGAAGATAGGATAGCTTATATCTCAATTTAGGATCGACAACCATATGTTGTTGAGACTAAAGTATAATTTAAATTTATTTTAAAATAAACGAAATACAGTGAATTTTTATTTTTTATTTTTGGAGTAAGTATAGCCGGCTAAGTGTAGCTTGACTTAAGTATAAATCAAATACAAATTAAATTCATAAAATAGTGAACATAATCAGGCGAAATTACTCCTGCTTTTTGATAATTGGTGTTTCGTTATTCAATACTGTAATTAAACTATATACATGTAAGTATTATTAGCCACGCGTTGCTGTGGCTAAGGTAAGATATATACAGCTATTCAATGCGCTATAATAGCATGTTTTTAAGTTTATTTTGTAACGATTAAATTGTTATTTTCAGTTGAATGCCACCCAAAAAATCTAACCTCAACAACAAGAGGAGCAAAGAGACACGACGCAAACGCGTTGAAAGAGCTCATCAGTCGGCAGAACAAATCACCACAAGAAGTGGAGCTCAAAGAGTCAGGATAGCAGAACTTCGTGCACAAGAGTGTCAAGAACAACGTGACGAACGTATGCGACAGAATAATGCAAGAATAAGAGCAGCACGAGAACGAAACATAGCTGCAACACGAGTACAAGAACGACAGAGGCAGCGGATCAGCCGCTCATTAACACGTACATCATTTATTCGCCTTGCTTTCGAATATGCACCAAATATTAACTACTCTGCGCAAAATTGCTATCGGTGCAATGGATAAAGTATGTCAATATTGTAAGGCATTGAAATTTCGGAATGAAACACCCGGCATGTGCTGCGCATCAGGAAAAGTTGTGCTGTTTAACTTGATAATACAAAATCTTTGATGAAAAGCAACATTTTTCACAAAACTTTTGTGTGGAATCAATTATATGTGTACCTAAAAAGTTGATATTAGCGAAGGCGGTAAGTAAAAAAATGCCATGGCAAACAAAGCATCATTTTTAAAATTTTATTTTTGGATATTTGAAGCTTTTTTTGTGCGTTTTCGCACAATCATACCAAACAGGAGCACCGTAAAGCAGAATGGTGTGAAAAATTGATTTGAATAATAATATTTTGTTAGTTTTGGACAGATCAGAATTTCTATTTATAAGAGGATATAAAATTCTTATATATTTGTTAATTTTATTGATAGTAGTCGATATTTGCTTCTTAAAACTTAATTTTGTATCTATCATAATGCCAATTGCCAAGATATCTACAGTTTTCAGACCAATCAATACTAAACCCGCCCATTTGCAGTTGAATATTATTTGGTAAGAAACACTCTTCGATTGACCATAAACATGCAAGTGAGATTGCAAAATGATCCATCAGCACAAATATTTTCCGAACAGTTATTAGATGTTGGGAACGGTGAAATAGAGCTGCAACCAAATACTCAATGCATTAAACTGCCAGACAATTTCTGCACTGTTCTTCAGGAAAAAAATGAATTGATTCAGAGTATTTTTCCGGATATACAGAGTAATTACTTGAATCATAACTGGCTCAGTTACCGGGCTATTTTGGCAGCTAAAAATGTAGATGTTGATGAAATTAACTTCCATATACAACAGTTGTTACCAGGCGATCTGATGTATTTATATCAATCGATACTGTTGTTAATGAAAATGATAGTGTAAATTTTCCAGTTGAATTTTTAAATTCACTAGATATACCCGGAATGCCACCACATAATCTTCGATTAAAGATGGATTCAACTATTATTCTCCTGCGTAATTTAAATCCACCTCAATTATGCACCGGTACACGTTTGGTCATTAAAAAGATAACCGGAAATATTCTGTAAGCAATCATTTTAACTGGAAAGTTTAAAGGAAAAGTGGTCCTGTTGCCACGTATTCCAATGATACCGTCAGATTCTACCATACCCTTCAGAAGGTTACAGTTTCCAATTCGTTTGGCTTTTGCCATGGCTATAAATAAGTCTCAAGGCCAAACAATGTCCATTTGTGGATTAGATTTGGAAAATCCATGTTTTTCTCATGGGCAGCTATATGTTGCATGTTCACGTGTAGGAACGCTGTCGAACCTATTTGTCTTAGCAAAAGACAGGTTAACCAAAAATTTGTGCACTGATTAGTGCTAAATTAAATTCAAATCAAAAGTATTTTTAAAGAAGATTTTAAACTATCCAACTAACCAACCTCATTTATAATATTAATTATCACATGTTATTTATGTAATTCACTCATTTGTTACAAACTTGAATAAAAATAATAAACCATTTTAAAATTTATTCTTTGCTTTATGTCAACTGTACGAAAATTTTGATCAATTATGTTCAAAGTCCTTCCCCTTCAAATCCCAAACCAATAAATTTTTATACCAGCTTTAACGTTTCCGTCTTCTTTCATAAATAATAATTTTATTTTAGTTAGTGGTAACGGTAGTAGAGAATCAGTAATGAAGGTCCCCATGATTTTTTTTACAAATAGCATCTATGTGAAAAAGCATTGTGGTACCCAGGTCTGATGTTCTCCTACCATTCCAATTAAATACTTGATAACAACATCATATGAAAAAAATGCTAGCCACAGCAACGCGTGGCCGGGTCAGCTATAAGGATATATATATACAAATATACATATACATTAATATGCATATGTTTATATTCACATATTTCATCATAAATATAACTAATCTACACCTGAACCTATACTATACTTTACTTCACCGTCTCTCCTAGACAATGGTTCACCAAATCGCTGAGAACTCTGGCTGATGTTAATGCCAGTATTTAGCAACCCCTCCCTTGTATCAAAGATACAACCATTTGCTACCACCTATGCCATTGAGTTTTGGTGGTAGCCCCTTTGCTTCACTTCCGGTCACATCCCTCCTCATTAGTGTCGTTGTTGTCACATCCCTAGTCTTGTCTGTTCATATAGTCCTCTGAAGTCATTGTCTTTCGTAAAGTCACTCCCCTCTTGACGCCGGCCTAGTCGGGTCTCACACACCTTAATAAGGTTCTTAGCAACTCATTGTAAAAAAATTCACTTTTTCAATTCAAAATTATTACAGCGATTTATTTAAATTACTCTCAACAAATGTAACGTGACATCAAAAGAAAAGTAGTTGATACCATTTAAAAGATCGAGATAATTCAAACGCGGTAAAACTTATCCTTATACGATATTATTTGAAATCCGTAAAAAAATCAATATGGAGGGTATGAGGTGGTAATATATTATATATATATATAAATATAAATATAAAAAAATTTATCAACAATACAATCACTCACTTTTTATTGTCCCACGGAGTCCTGCCGGCAGCACGTTCCAGTATAGGATGATGTTCCAAGTGGAAATTGGGCTCACTTGGTGTGTTTTCTTTTTTTTCTACTAGGGGTTTATATGTATATCTATAATATATATTTCGCTCACTTCACTACCCCCGCACTTTCTGAATAAATTTATCTCTTTCTTTCTTTTTTTTTTTTGTTACTGTGTATCACTTTTCAAACTTCATAATTATAAAATTTAAATTATTAATTCAAAATAAAACCAATTAGTAAAAAAAATCCATGCACTGATGCTACAATCGTTGAGATTATACGATGTTCTCTAGCCTCGTTGTTGCACTTCCACAAGAGCACCCAGCCAGTAAATCAGTGGTCGCCCCGACAACCTCCACAAAAGGAATCCAGGGGTGAAGGTCAATCTACCAACCAATTATGCCGAGGTAAGGGTTGTTTCACTTTGACAGAGTCGATCTTATAGATTAAACTGGATTATGGGTATGTATGTAGGTTTAGATGTGGATATCCTTATATCTTGGAGTCCTCCACAGCTTATCTAACCAATTCGGGTGATGACAACCCTTACCTCGGTTGAAACTTAAACCTCTCACCGTCTGTTTTGACGAGCCACATTAATTGGTCGAATATTCAAACTTCGCGCCCTCCCGGCCATATTTTAATAACTCGTTACTTTGTTCAAGTAAAAACACTTCGTTTTTGCAAATTGAAACCGCACGGTTGTTTTATTTTCGCTCCTTTTCGTTTTCTCTTTTCGAAGTTTTTAAACTTAGAATTCTCGTTATTTTAAGCTCAAAAAAAGAGCAAATTTATAAAAACTATTATAAATTTTCATGGCGTCCGAGCAGGGACAAATTTAAGTTAATAATTTGTTTTCTTTTTCAAAGTAAATAACTAAAACTAATAGTTAGTGTACACATACATATATATCTATACGCGCCGCGAAATAAGGAGTTCGTGATTATTGATCAAAATTCAATACCTATTAATAAACAATCAATTAAATTTTACGCCGCGTAAATTATATTCAGTGGAATCAACTGTGCTAATCCTCGTTGCACCAGCAACCTCTATCAGCAACCACCACCAGCCAGAGCCATTGTCATAGCCAGAGGAGTACCTAATAACCTACCACCCAACACACCAAATCATAGCGTTTGCGAGTAGTGTCACTGGACAGGAGGAAAGTTTAAGAAATCAAAACAAAAAAACAGGTATTCACAAAAACTGAAAGTGTCTAAAATAATTGCCAATTTATTGCGGCCTTTGACGTTCAGTTTTTGTCCATTTGCATTTACATATACATATAATTGATGGTGAAACAATACAAATAAGTGCGTGGTTCATTAAAATTACAATAAAATTGGTTGCGATTGTTTTATTTTATACAAAGCTTAAATTAGTTGGTCAACACATGCAAATATATATATCATAAGCAAATAAATTACTTAAATTAAACTACCGCGTTCTTTGTCACCGCGCCGCCGCCGTCATCGTCACATATCGCATACCACTCACACACTCAAGATAATTTCGCGATTCGTTTTAAGCAATAATTATTCAATTATTTAATATCAAATCCGAATTTAATTACTTAAATCGTAAAAAGAAAAAAAAGCCGATCAAATTACAAATTGAAAATTGTTTACATTTATTTGACGTTTCAAATTTAATGTTTTTTGACAGTTCACTCACTCGCTGAATTTTCGCTGAGTTTCCAGCTGTCAAAAGTGATCGTGTTCAGTGATCAAAAATTACTTTGAAATTTTTCGTGCGAAGAGTGTGTTCAGCGATTAAATTTTGATTAGTAAATTTTTTTGTTTACGTTAAATTTATTTCGCTTTGCAAATTATTAAAAAACTTTTTTGAAGCAGTTTATTGAAATTTTTTCGTTTTCGTGGAATTTTCGTATGAAAATAAACTAAATTTTCAACGATTTCCAAATATTTTAAATTCATAAACTGTGGTAAAGTCGAACAATTTCCAGATAAACTAATTCTTGGAAAGAAATTTATTTCGAAAGTTTTTAAGCGAAGTTCAACAAAAAGTTTATCAAAATGACGAGCAAGAAACGGCAGGCTTCACCTAAACAAAACGCAGATTTAGATCAATTAAGACATCAGCGTCAAGTTCTTAAAAAATAATATTGTGCGAATTAGAACGGCCTTAGAGGAAAAAACGATGTCACTTAATCCAATAGAATTGGAATGTCGGTTAGATATTTTGAATTCATACGTCGATCAGATCATGGTTTGTCAAACTGAGATTGAATCAGCTGATCATAGCGACGTATTCCGCGGAGAGTTAGAAGACATTTGCGTCAGTGCAAAAGCTTTACTTGTATCTAAAGTAAATAAGGGTCGTAAGCCAAGTGGAATTGAATATTCTTTTAGTAATCCACATCACTCGCGCCTTCCAAAAATGTCTCTCCCGAAATTCAGTGGGAAATATTCCGAATATAAAAATTTTATTAGTCTTTTTAAGAGTCTAGTAGACAATGATCCAATGCTTCCCGATATTGAAAAGTTCAATCATTTAATATCATGTTTATCGGGAACAGTTAAAGCTTTCCAAATAACGGAACAAAATTATCCAAAAGCTTTAGCAAGTTTAAAAAAGGTTTATGACAATAATTGCCTTATATTTTTCGACAATGTGTCTACTCTTTTCGAACTAAAAGAAATTCAAAAGCCATCAGCTTCTGCATTGCGCAGCATGATAGACACTGTTTCCGCAATTTATGATTCGCTTCTTTCACTTGGTGATGAAAAGAATATCACAAACGCGATCATAATTCATTTAGTAATGTCAAAGGTTGATTCGATGACAAGATCAAAGTGGGAAGAGCAACTAGATTTCAGTACACTTCCTTTATGGAGTGACTGTGAAGCCGCGTTGAATAAGCGATATCAGCATCTTTCTGCTGAAGAAGCATCGTCTTCAAAGAATAAAATTTCTGATAGGTCATCAAAACCAAAACATGAGATGAACCATAACAGAAACCAAAGAGCTTCGTTTGCTTGTATAAGCCAACAAGCAAATAAATGCTTATACTGCAATTCAAGTGATCATTTTATTACGACATGCCAAACCTATGCTTCAATACCTGTGATGCAACGATTTGAGTTCGCGAAAAGTGTGCCTGTTTGCATAAACTGCCTTCGAAAAGGACACACAGTTTCAAAGTGCAAATTAACTCGGTGCAGTGTTTGCAATAAATCGCATCACACATTATTGCACCAATATCAAACTACGTTTAATAGCACACCGTCACAAGGAGCTTCGAGCTTTCAAGCTATGCATGCCTCAGTTTCAAAAGATCAAGTTATTCTCGCTACTGCTATTGTTCAAATTAAAGGCAGTAGTGGTGAATATACGCTAGCTCGAGCGTTACTTGATTCAGGCTCGCAAATCAATTTTGTAACTGAAGAGCTTGCACAAAAATTGAAGTTGCGAAAGGAACAAAAAACGTTAAATCTTCTCGGCATCGGTAAAGCAAATACTTTAGTTAACAAAAAGGTTCATGCAGAAGTAAAATCAAGATTTAACGATCATTCGTTTTCTGCTGACTATTGGGTAATGAACTCAATATCGTCATATCAGCCGGATCAAGCAATAAATATTACGAATTGGAATATACCTTCCAACATTCAATTAGCTGATCCTTACTTCAATAAGCCTCAAAAAATTGACTTACTAATAGGAGCGGAAACATTTTTCGAATTATTGTCGGTCGGTCAAATTAAACAAGGCCCTGAATATCCCACTATTCAAAAAACACTTTTGGGTTGGATTATATCCGGAAAATATCCCAAAGGTACAAATTCAAATACCAAACAATGTAATTTGGTATGTCAGTCTGAAGAGTTACAAGACTTAGACAAAATTGTGCAAAAGTTTTGGTTACTGGAAGAAATTCCTGGAGAAACGAAAAAGTTTCTAACGCCAGAACAACAGTTGTGCGAAAAACACTTTGTTGATAATACAAAACTTTTGCCTTCCAGTCGTTTCGAGGTTAAACTACCGTTTAAATCGTCTCCAAACTCGCTTGGATCATCGTTTGAAACTGCCAAACGAAGGTTTCTCGCACTGGAGCGAAAACTATCCAAAGATAGCGAGTTAAATGCTATGTATATGGATTTCATGAAAGAGTATCTTTTGTTAGGACATATGTTGCCGACAAATAATGAAATCCCGAAAAGCCCGCACTATTTCATTCCACATCAGTGTGTTTTGCGCCCGCAAAGCACAAGTACTAAGCTGCGAGTTGTTTTCGACGCTTCAAGTCGAACTTCATCTCAATTATCTTTGAATGACATCTTAATGGTTGGGCCAACCATTCAAGAGGAGCTATTTTCGACGTTGCTCCGTTTTCGAATACACAAATACGCCATTACGGCTGATATTACGAAAATGTACCGGCAAGTATGCATTGCTGAAGAGCACTCGATTTATCAGCTCATAGTGTGGAGGCAGCATCCGTCCCAACCACTACAACATTTTCGACTAAACACTGTAACATATGGCACGTCTCCAGCGCCATTCTTAGCAATACGGTGTTTAAAGATGTTGGGCGATGCTAATGAGAAAATATACCCTACTGGTTCAGATATAATTCGAAGAGATTTCTATGTAGATGATCTCTTAACCGGTGCCAATGATCTTGAAACTCTAAAAATAATAATGTTTGAAATTCAAGAAGTCCTTAAAAAAGGCGGGTTTCAGTTGGCTAAATGGTTCTCAAACCATCCAGAGTTTTATAACACTGCGAGTACTGAAAAATCAATCAAATTTAATGATTCAGACTCTACCAAAACTCTAGGAACTTGTTGGCATCCAAAAGAAGATACTTTCAGCTTCTGGAAAATAATTTTCATGATCTACGAGCTACCAAGCAAAACATACTATCAGTTTCCGCTCGTCTTTTCGATCCTCTTGGTTTGTTATGCCCCATAGTCACCAAAGCAAAAATCTTACTGCAAGAGCTTTGGATTGCAAATTTGATTGGGATGAGTCGATTCCATTGCGCCTTGATACAAGTTGGCAAAATTTCAAAACTAATTTATCTCAACTTGGCGAGATAAAAATTCCAAGGTTTGTAGAAACTCATTCGAACGCAAAAATACAAGTTCATGGGTTTGCCGATGCTTCGATAAGAGCTTATGGCTGTTGCATTTACATTCGCAGCCAAAGCTCAGACGGTATCAAGTCGACGCTCCTAACAGCAAAGTCTAAGGTGGCCCCTTTGAAAACAAAATCGCTCCCGCGATTAGAACTTTGCGCAGCGCATACTCTTGCTAAATTATGGACAAGAGTAAAGGCGATGTTGAATCTTGACGTTGAAGAAGTTATTTTCTGGACGGATTCCGAAATAACACTGCATTGGATAAAAACACATCCAACTGCAATTGCAACCTTTGTTGCAAATCGAGTGTCCGACATCCAAGAGTTGACCCAAAAAGTATCATGGAAACATGTACCAACAAAACAAAATCCAGCAGACATTGTGTCAAGAGGCTGTAATGTGGATGAACTAAATGCGTCCATTTGGTTTAACGGTCCAAAGTTCTTATTGCAAGAACCATCATCGTGGCCGGTCAATACGCATTTTGAGTTGTCTCCAGAGCATAAAGCCCTTGAAAAACGGAAAACAAACATAGCTCTACTAGCAGTAGAAAAACCTCGAACCAAACTTTTAGAAGTTATTGAAGAAGAATCTTCATATATCGACTTGGTAAATACATTTGCGTATGCAATGCGATTCTTAAAAAGATAAAAAAACAAAACAGAAGTTCTCGAAGAATCGCCAACGGCAAAAGAGTTAAATCTGGCGTTTCTTAAAATAGTCGAAACTATCCAAAATTATGAATTTGCAGATGAAATTCAAAAACTTAGGAAGAAAGTTTCATTGCAACCCAGTATTCAAAAATTAAATCCATTCATTCACAATTATAGTGAAGAGAATTTTTCGTTTTCATTAATTCGAGTTGGCGGTCGTTTGTTAAACGCACCAATTGAATATGATGCCAAATTCCCACTTTTGCTGACCAAAAATTCGCCGTTTGCAAAAACATACTTAACGTATCTCCATCGAAAGAATTACCACGCTGGTTCTCAAGCGATGGTGGCATTGCTTCGAGAAAAGATTTGGCTAATAAACGCCAAAGAAGCTTGTCAAAAGGTTGTACAACAGTGCATACATTGTTTTAAGTACAAACCAAAACTTTTGACCCAAATAATGGGCAATTTACCAGCGGATCGATTGCGAGCACAACGACCGTTCTTAACATGTGGAGTAGATTTCTGTGGTCCGGTGTATACCACGCTAAAAATTCATGGCCGGCCGCCGAACAAAACGTATATAGTTGTTTTTGTTTGTTTCGCATCAAAGGCAGTACATTTTGAATTAGCTACTAATCTGTCTTCTGATTGCTTTATTCTCGCCCTTAAAAGGTTCATATGTCGCCGAGGACTTCCAAAGACGCTGTACTGCGACAACGGGACGAACTTCGTGGGAGCCCAACGAATTCTGAAGGAAGTCCAGGAAGAGGTCGAGCGAGGGAGGGAACAAGTCCAACAGTTCGCAGCAGAGGAAGGCTTCAGCTTCGCCTTGATACCGCCCAGGGCACCGCATTTCGGAGGCCTGTGGGAAGCGGCGGTGAAGGCGGCGAAAACGCTGTTACAGCGTACCGTGGGCAACGCTATGCTCACAACCGAAGAGCTACTGACGGTCCTCATCGAGGTCGAGGCCATCCTAAACTCAAGGCCAATCGGACCATTAAGCGCCGATCCCAGCGACGGCGAAGCGCTAACTCCAGCGCACCTATTGATCGGCAGCAGTTTACGGTCGCTGCCTCCAGAGCCAGTGCCGGAACAGCAAACGGGTTGCTTGAGAAGATGGCAGCTTCTATGCTGGCTCAAGCAGCAGTTCTGGCAGAAGTGGTCCAAGGAATATCTGCTTGGCCTTCAAGCCAGATCCAAATGGGTACTGGACCAACCCAATCTCACCGTGGGCAAACTCGTCCTTATCCACGAGGACAACACTCCACCCCAGCAGTGGAAAACCGGACGAGTCGTGGCGGTCGTCGAAGGGCAGGACGGCAAGGTCAGGGTCGCCGACGTCAGAACATCCAGAGGGATCCTGAGACGTCCAATAGTCAAACTGGCCGTACTCCCAATCGAAGATGATTGAAGCCTTGCAGCCTTTCAACGTGGCCGGTGTTTTGACGAGCCACATTAATTGGTCGAATATTCAAACTTCGCGCCCTCCCGGCCATATTTTAATAACTCGTTACTTTGTTCAAGTAAAATAAAGAAGAAGAAAAAGAAGAACAATGAAATAAAACACTTCGTTTTTGCAAATTGAAACCGCACGGTTGTTTTATTTTCGCTCCTTTTCGTTTTCTCTTTTCGAAGTTTTTAAACTTAGAATTCTCGTTATTTTAAGCTCAAAAAAAGAGCAAATTTATAAAAACTATTATAAATTTTCACCGTCCTTCCGGTGTATTGGCCCTTTTTCCTTATGGAATTTCGCCTTCTAAAATAGCCTTTTTATTACTATGAAATTATACTTTTTTCTCTCATCGTTACCTTTTCGTTTTATCAGTGTAAAGCTTTTTTTAGTGTAACAATTATTTTAACTCCCTTTTTTTTTTTTTTTTTTTTTTTTGAATGAGCAAAAAAACTCTTTTACTTAACTGGTAAACTACACCACTTAGCGAATGCACTTTTCAAATTAAATTCTTCTTTTTCAATAAAATTTTGGTAAGCCGCTGCTTTTTGTCATACTGTTAAGGTATGAGACGATTTCCCCGTTCTTACGTTTTCAGTGGCACAGGAATTGTTGCCTACCATATGTTCGTTGACCTAGTGCCCTAGTTATCTTTACATCCTTCATTATTCGTAAATTCGTTAATATTCTAAATCTGTGCTGTCTCCTACGTTAGTATGTACGTCAGTGGATACTAGTTGTACGTACTATTTTCTTGTTGTCTGAATAATGTTCGTCTTTTTTTGATATATATGTTAATATGAATACTTAATCTAGTCTAATCCTATCCTAATCAGTCCTTACTCTCATATACTATACCTAATATATATAAATAAAAAAAATATTGCACAAAAATAATCACCGGCTATGCCCGAATGGATTCCACATAGTAGTTTGGTAGTCTTTTGGCTGCTGGTGTTTCTGTATTCTAAATTGCGCCTATTCATCACTAGATCGCGCTTACACCATTTTGTTTGTCTACTTTGTTATGACATTTCATTTTCTTTTCTCTTGTCATTTATTTTAAAAGGTTTAGTTTATAAACAAAAATGTTTATTTCAAAAAGAAAAGTTTATTTTTTTGGTATTAGTTTAACTAATAGTCAATTAAATTGTGTCTAAAGTTTTTTCTCTACTTGAGAAGTTTCAATGGGACTTCATGGTCCAAAGGTAAGTTTCTTCGTTCTAATATTTTCCTCTGGTCACGTTAATTTTCTACTTTCTTTTCTAGATTCCTAGACGCAACTTGTGCTTCCAGTGGGCTTTCATTCCTAGGATAAGTGTTAAAATTGTCACCAGGAAGTGTCTTTTGATGTTATTTTAATCTATAAATACGTACCCATAGAGGTACTTACATATGCGACATCAATAGCCAGCTCCTGTGACAATCTTTGTTATTATTATTTTCTTTTTTTCTAATTTAGTTTCTGTTTATTTTCTAGGTTTTCTTAACATCCTACTCTCCTGGATTCACACATCCCCATCGTAACAACATTTACAGGCCCATGGTTGCGGTGCCTTCGGAGGTGGTCAAGGCGCATTTTAGGTGAACAAGGCACATTCCATGAACCCTGCCTGGCCCTGGATTCATCCTCAGTCTACTACGTCACAAACACGATGGTGCTTTATGAGAGGGCACGAGTAAAGGAACGGCGAAACAAACGTAGTTGACCATTGCATACTCTTGGATTTTTTGTGACGCTGTTCGTATCGTGTGGCTCGTCCACTACCTGGATAGTGAGTCTCTATACTAGCTCGGGCATTGAATAACAGGTACTTTACATCTTAAACAAAACTATTTTTTTTTTTGCTAGTGTTAAAACCATCTATTGAAACAATAAATATCATTTAGACTTCATATTACCTAGAGCCGTGCTTGCTCATCTCGCGTCCCTAATCTAATCTAGTTATACCTTCCTTGATAATTGCACTGATTAACTTATCATAATAAACGAACACTCTATTAATACCTCGTTAAATAAATAATCCTCTATAGATAAATAAAATAATAAATAAATAAATAAACTCTGTAAATAGATAAATAATAAATAAATAAATAGACTCTGTAAATAAATAAATAATAAATAAATAAATAAACTCTGTAAATAAATAAAATAGTAAGTATATAAATAAACTCTGTAGATACCTAGAACTAAATATCACAGACAGCCTTATATTTCACAAAAGCAACAAAAGATTGAGTGCGTCATGTATTACTATCCCATATCACAGTTTGGTATCATAGGTTGTTATCCACTATCAGATCACAGATTAGAATTTAGGAATGTAGGTCCTTCGCATGAAAGACGCCTACCTTATCTCCTCTCATATTGCCAATTTCATATAGAGAGTTCCCTACTGGCTTTAGTATTATTGATTTTATGAATTTTTGGCCTAGTTTGGCATTGTAGTGATCTGGTGCACTGCTTTGTTTGAAATCTCGCCTATAAACAACCTGCCCTGTTTTATATGATATATTTCTGGTTCTCAAATTATATGTTTTCGTCGCTTTATCGTGGGATAGCTTTAAATTATCAAAAATGTTTTTTCTGATTATCGCTAACTTGTCAGCTTTGAGATTTATCTCGACATTTGAATCTTTTAACATGTCTAGTTTTCGTAACAGTTGGTACGTGTCTCCATGTTGAACCATTTGCGTGCCGAACACTGCATAATATGGTTCGTATGTCGTGGAGTCATGTATTACGCTTCTCAGAGAAAACGCTGCGTTACTGACATGTTTATCCCAATTAGTTTGATCTTTATCAATGTAGGATCGAATTTTTGTCAGTACCGACCGGTTCACTCTCTCCGAAGCGTTAGCTTGGGGAGAATAAAATGCGGTACGTATATGTTTGACTCCATATCGTTTGAGGAAGCTGGAAACAGTGCGGAAATGAACTGTTTTCCGTTGTCAGAGTGGATGTACTCAGGTACACCGAACAAATGGAATACCCCTTCTTCGAGGTACTTTACTACCTCAACTGCTGTTGCTTTGCGTATTGGTTTTAGAAATACGTATTTACTAAAATGGTCAAGTATGATAAAAATGTGTGTGTTTCCTGTCTTAGTCCTTGGGTATGGTCCTAGAAAGTCTATGTAAAGTCGTTGAAATGGTCGTTCAGTTATCGTTTGTTGTCCCATGGGTGGCCTTGTAATAGCGTTTGTGGGTTTATTGCACTTACAAATATCACAGGATTTAACATAGTTTAAGACATCAGTCGTCATATTTGGCCAGAAATACTTTTGTCTTAATTTAGCTAAAGTCTTCTGGATTCCTCCATGACCTGCTGTGAAAGAATCGTGTGCCCTTTTCAAAAGACCCCCTCTCAACTCCTTCGGTACCCAAAGTTTCCAGGCTCTATCTTCTTGGATCGGATCTCCGGTCCGTCTGTCAGTTCGTTTGTAAATGTAGCCGTCTGATACGTAAGTGTCGGGAAGTTTGTCTTGGTTCTCGTCGATTGTCTTTTTCAGCTCAACATATTCTTCTGATGCGAAGTATGGAGAATTGAAATCCACTTCTGTTATTTCAGTTTCGATCTCGTCCATATGTATTCTGGAAAGAGTATCCGGGACCACATTGAGAACACCTTTCCTATGCTCTATGGTGAAATCAAAACCTTGCAGCTTGAAACTCCATCGAGCTTATCGACCACTCAAGTCCTTCTGTGTCATTAGCCACTTGAGACTTGCGTGGTCGGTTATTATAGTGAAAGGAAGTCCTTCAATGTAAGCCCGGAATTTCTTTACTGATAATACGGCCGCGTAACACTCAAGTTCCGTCACACTGTAATTCCGTTGTGCGGAGTTCAGTTTCTGAGACATGAATGCCAGCGGTCGTTCGTTCTTCTCTTCGTCCATCTGGAACAGAACGCTCCCTACGCCAGTGGATGATGCGTCGCATTGAATATAAAAGTGTTTGGTAAAGTCAGGGTTCGTCACTAATGTCGTTTTAAGTTCTTCAAAAGCATTTAAAGCTTCGTCTGTCAATTGGAAATCCTTACCTTTTTTAAGACAGTCCGTCATTGGGGCTGATATAGTTGCGAAATTTGGGATGAAGCGTCTATACCAACCCGTCATCCCTAAGAACCGACGGAGTTGCTTGGGGGTTTTCGGTATCGGGAAATCTTTCACAGCTGAAACTTTGTCGGGATCGGTTCTCAAACAACCATCTCCCACACAGTAGCCTAAATATTTAATTTCTTTGAAGCAGAATTTGCTTTTCTCGACGTTGATTGTCAAACCTGCTTCTCGTAAGCACCTTGCTACATCTTTAAGCACGCTCATGTGGGTTTCAAAATCTGGAGAGCAAATCAAAAGATCATCTAGATAGACAAAAACATTCTCCCTCAACCGAGTGGGAATGACCTTGTCCATCAGCTTGCACATTGTCTGGGCAGCGTTGCACAGTCCAAACGGCATAACCGTAAACTGGTACAACGGCCGCCCAGGGACTGTGAAGGCCGTCTTCTCTCTTGATTTGGTCTCCAGAGGAATCTGCCAAATCGCATCTTTAAGGTCGATGCTTGAAATAAAGCGCGTGTTGTGTAATCTGCTTAATATACCCTCTATGTGAGGAAGCGGATAAGCGAATTTCTTCGTAGCAGCATTTATTTTTCGTGAATCTAGACAAAGCCTGTTTTTACCTGGTTTCCTGACTAAAACCACTGGGGAGCTGTACGCGCTATTGCTCTCCTCGATGACTCCGAGTTCAAGCATCCTATCCAATTCTGCGTACATTAATGTTTGTACTACCGGTGAGATTGGGTAATGTCGTTGCTTAATGGGAATGGTTTCGTCGTCCATTTCAATGTCATGTTCCTCCAGTGAGGTTTTACCCAATCCCAGCACGGCACACGAAGGAAATTGCTGTTTAACCTTTTCCAACTCCTCAGTCTGTGTGGCTGTTAGTTCCCTCATTGTCACCCCTTCTTTTACTTTTTCTGAGCCTTGAATCTCTATTGCACTTATTATTTGTGGAGCAACTTTGAAGTTTCTCCAGAAGTCTACCCCTAAATAGAGCTGCTGTTGCAAACTTGGAACAACATACAGTTCCATTTCTTGGGTGTTACCGCCCCATGAGACGTCTGTCTTGATTAGTCCGTTAATCTGTTGGTGTTTTCCGTCTGCTGTCCTAATGTCAATCGTCATAGTTTTCATTGGAATGTCATGCTTCTTCACGAACTCGATTGCACTTTTCCCTAGACAACTAACAGACGCACCACTATCCAATAGTCCTATCATTTCCTCCCAGTTTACTACTACTTTTGCATAGGGCCTATTGTCGTCAGATACCGCTAAGATCGTAGCTTCTATTTTGTTTTTACTTCTCCTATATATTGCACATTTTTCCCGTAGCCTAGCTATTTTTCTAAATTTCCTACTATTTACATTTTTTTCTGTTGTGATCTCTTCGCTAAAAATTCTCTTTCTTGCAGCTTCGTACTCTACCATTCGCTGATGTAGGCTCTTATGGTGTCTGTTTGGATCATGGTGAGTATTTTTCTCTTCTTGTTTAGCTTCGTTTTTTAATATTTTTATTTTTCCAGGTTGTCCGGGAATGTCAACTCCGCCGGCGGTGGAATCCCGGAGGCACTGCCGACTTTCAGGTTTCCCTGACATGACGCACAACTGAAGGAAACGTTGCCCTTGCCACAGTTGAAGCACGTCAGGGCGTGAAATGACGACGGACATGTAGTTGAGCTAAATGTTTTGTCTTTTGTAAGTTCTGTCCTAGTATCTCGTTCGTTGTTCTTATTGTAAGTAGGTCTTTTGTCGGTTTTCATGTTAGTTTGATGTCTGTTAATACTATTATTTTGCATAGCTGCAATATGCCATTCTTCCTCTTCTTCCGATTCATATATTGTTTTGGTTTTATGTAAGTGCCTATCGTCTATTTCACTTATATTCCTTTTTGACTTCCAGTCTCTTGAAGCTAGGTGAATTTCGGCTCTCCTACACTCTTCTCTAAGGTCTCGGATGCTGTTGATAGAGCATCCGAAAACCAGCGAAGCCACTCTGTCCTTTATATTTTGTCGAACTATCGACACCAAATCTTTCTCATTGGGCTTGCTCTTCATTTGAAGCGTAAGTCCCTTATTTCTTCATAAAATTCGTCAAAGCTTTCGTTCGGCTGTTGACGCCTATCCATGATTGATCTGAGGATCTCATGGTCAGTTTTGATGCTCCTGAACTGCCTTAGGAGCTAATCCTTCAGGTCATAATAGTTTAACATCTCGTCACCTTGGTTTTCCTCTAAATACTACCAATACCATTTTTCTGCAGTCCCGGTGACGAGATGATGAAAGTTGGCAAATACTTGGTCACAGCTAACCTCATTCTTCTTTTGTAGTGTCTCCACTCGAAAAATGAAACTCTCCACTGTCATCGATTTGGAGGTTCCATCATATTTTATCCCCCACTTATGTATTTCATTTTTCTTATTACGTTCCCTACCGTCATGCCTACTATTAAATTCGGAGGTAGGTCGTGTAAAATGTGTTTGAGTGTCTTCCCTCGATACTTCCCTTCGGCATGTATACTCTTCCCTCCTTTCTCTATCTCCTTGTGAAATGGAGGACCTTTCCACTACTGACAACCTTTCGTTAAAGTTAGAAAGTTTCCCTGTCACGACTTCAACCATGGCGTGTAGGGTCTTCATGTTTTCCATCTGGGTGGAAATCAGATTCATGGTTTTAATTTGCATTTCTTTGATGGACTGGGATGCCGTGGAATCCATGATTTCACTTAAGCTATCCCGGGTTTGTTTGAAGGCATTATTCTGTTCATTAACTAACTGATCATTACCTCTAATTTGCCTTATCTCTCTTTGAATTCCTGCTATTTCCCTTTCTATGTCCTCTCTACTTTCTATATTAACATTTCTATCCCCTGTCCTTTCTATCATACCAGTACTTTCTCCTGTTGACTCGTTTCGAGTCGAAAACCCTCTAAATGGTTCCCCCAGGCTACTTTCGTTAGTTTCATTAAATGGGTTTTCTGTTGAACCGTTCGGTCTCCTAGTTTGACCTTCAGATTCGTATTGGTTGGGTAGTGGAACATCGTTCCCTTCTTCTCCCTGACCCTGAGCCCGTCTAGTGGCTCCTCTAGTGTTTGGGCCGACCCCTGCTCTTGATGGGTTTGACTGGGTGCCCTTGGGGATAGCCCCAGTATCTCTAGCGTTATTTGACATAGTTTTTAGTAGTAATTCAATTCAAAAACTTTTTGTCAATTTCGAATTTAAAAAAAAATATTTCAAAAAAATTAAAATGTGATTTCAATTCAAAAAAAATTGTGTAAAAATAAATGAAATTCAAAAAAAAATTAATAATAAATAAAAAATTGTTTCAAAATTCAAAACAACTATTGTTTCAGAATACCTTCTGAGAATTCAAAAAAAATTAAGGTTGTTTATGTTTTTCGTTTAATTAGGTGTGTAACCTGATAAGAGTGTGGCAAGAAGCTCAAAACAAATTTCCACGCGAATAGGATTTACGAATCCCTCACTCAAAACTCACTTTGAGTCTGGCTATGCCTAACACAAAGGACATCTTTGAGTGGTGGACCTTTCAATCCTATCCCGCTCCTTGTGATGCGATAGACTACGTTTCACCTCACGAAATCTCCTAGCTCTTGGCCTGAAGTATTGGACGGCTGTCTTACATCTATCGTCTACAAGGAGCATGTACGGATTCCAGATTCACACTAAAGGGAATTGGAATTGAAATTGGAATTTTAAAGGAAAAAATTTTGCAGATTATTGGAAATCAAAGGGGTTGGTCTTGTTGACTTTAAAACCAACTCCTTAGAGTTCCAAAGGATCTCTTTGCGGTTCGTTACCGTTGGGCGCCATTCTTATGAGTCAGGTTTACCACGGAGGCATTACTTTGATGCTGGAGAAGAGCGTAGGCATGCTTGTTCTTGGCTCGGCTCAGCTCGAAGGATGGGGTGGCTCTTGCGCCTTCTCCAGACATCTCCTACTCAAATAACAAATTTTATCATGCCTTTGAAAGGGGAATAGGAAAGGATTGTAGGATACGGGATGAGGACCAAAGGAAGATTTAAGTGTGTACCTGGAAACCTATGCCACTGCCCAAGAGAAAGGGTAAAGTCAAAAAAACTGTGTTACCTATTTTCCTTTAAACTATGCGCTAAAAATAATTATTACTATTATATTCATTTACCTGCTTCCATTTCAGCAAATCTGAACGCATACATAGATGAAACTTACCCTAATACTCTATCTAGCTATATGTAAATATATATTTTTATATATATATACAAATATACATATACATTAATATGCATATGTTTATATTCACATATTTCATCATAAATATAACTAATCTACACCTGAACCTATACTATACTTTACTTCACCGTCTCTCCTAGACAATGGTTCACCAAATCGCTGAGAACTCTGGCTGATGTTAATGCCAGTATTTAGCAACCCCTCCCTTGTATCAAAGATACAACCATTTGCTACCACCTATGCCATTGAGTTTTGGTGGTAGCCCCTTTGCTTCACTTCCGGTCACATCCCTCCTCATTAGTGTCGTTGTTGTCACATCCCTAGTCTTGTCTGTTCATATAGTCCTCTGAAGTCATTGTCTTTCGTAAAGTCACTCCCCTCTTGACGCCGGCCTAGTCGGGTCTCACACACCTTAATAAGGTTCTTAGCAACTCATTGTAAAAAAATTCACTTTTTCAATTCAAAATTATTACAGCGATTTATTTAAATTACTCTCAACAAATCTAACGTGACATCAAAAGAAAAGTAGTTGATACCATTTAAAAGATCGAGATAATTCAAACGCGGTAAAACTTATCCTTATACAATATTATTTGAAATCCGTAAAAAAATCAATATGGAGGGTATGAGGTGGTAATATGTTATATATATATATAAATATAAATATAAAAAAAATTTATCAACAATACAATCACTCACTTTTTATTGTCCCACGGAGTCCTGCCGGCAGCACGTTCCAGTATAGGATGATGTTCCAAGTGGAAATTGGGCTCACTTGGTGTGTTTTCTTTTTTTTTCTACTAGGGGTTTATATGTATATCTATAATATATATTTCGCTCACTTCACTACCCCCGCACGGATATTTAAGCACTTTCTGAATAAATTTATCTCTTTCTTTTTTTTTTTTTTTGTTACTGTGTATCACTTTTCAAACTTTCAGTAATTCAATTATAAAATTTAAATTATTAATTCAAAATAAAACCAATTAGTAAAAAAAATCCATGCACTGATGCTACAATCGTTGAGATTATACGATGTTCTCTAGCCTCGTTGTTGCACCTCCACAAGAGCACCCAGCCAGTAAATCAGTGGTCGCCGACAACCTCCACAAAAGGAATCCAGGGGTGAAGGTCAATCTACCAACCAATTATGCCGAGGTAAGGGTTGTTTCACTTTGACAGAGTCGATCTTATAGATTAAACTGGATTATGGGTATGTGTGTAGGTTTAGATGTGGATATCCTTATATCTTGGAGTCCTCCACAGCTTATCTAACCAATTCGGGTGATGACAACCCTTACCTCGGTTGAAACTTAAACCTCTCACCGTCCTTCCGGTGTATTGGCCCTTTTTCCTTATGGAATTTCGCCTTCTAAAATAGCCTTTTTATTACTATGAAATTATACTTTTTTCTCTCATCGTTACCTTTTCGTTTTATGAGTGTAAAGCTTATTTTAGTGTAACAATTATTTTAACTCCCTTTTTTTTTTTTGTTTTTTTTGAATGAGCAAAAAAACTCTTTTACTTAACTGGTAAACTACACCACTTAGCGAATGCACTTTTCAAATTAAATTCTTCTTTTTCAATAAACTTTTGGTAAGCCGCTGCTTTTTGTCATACTGTTACGGTATGAGACGATTTCCCCGTTCTTACGTTTTCAGTGGCACAGGAATTGTTGCCTACCATATGTTCGTTGACCTAGTGCCCTAGTTATCTTTACATCCTTCGTTATTCGTAAATTCGTTAATATTCTAAGTCTGTGCTGTCTCCTACGTTAGTATGTACGTCAGTGGATACTAGTTGTACGTACTATTTTCTTGTTGTCTGAATAATGTTCGTCTTTTTTTGATATATATGTCAATATGAATACTTAATCTAGTCTAATCCTATCCTAATCAGTCCTTACTCTCATATACTATACCTAATATATATAAATAAAAAAAATATTGCACAAAAATAATCACCGGCTATGCCCGAATGGATTCCACATAGTAGTTTGATAGTCTTTTGGCTGCTGGTGTTTCTGTATTCTAAATTGCGCCTATTCATCACTAGATCGCGCTTACACCATTTTGTTTGTCTACTTTGTTATGACATTTCATTTTCTTTTCTCTTGTCATTTATTTTAAAAGGTTTAGTTTATAAACAAAAATGTTTATTTCGAAAAGAAAAGTTTATTTTTTCGGTATTAGTTTAACTAATAGTCAATTAAATTGTGTCTAAAGTTTTTTCTCTACTTGAGAAGTTTCAATGGGACTTCATGGTCCAAAGGTAAGTTTCTTCGTTCTAATATTTTCCTCTGGTCACGTTAATTTTCTACTTTCGTTTCTAGATTCCTAGACGCAACTTGTGCTTCCAGTGGGCTTTCATTCCTAGGATAAGTGTTAAAATTGTCACCAGGAAGTGTCTTTTGATGTTATTTTAATCTATAAATACGTACCCATAGAGGTACTTACATATGCGACATCAATAGCCAGCTCCTGTGACAATCTTTGTTATTATTATTTTTTTTTTTCTAATTTAGTTTCTGTTTATTTTCTATGTTTTCTTAACATCCTACTCTCCTGGCTTCACACATCCCCATCGTAACAACATTTACAGGCCCATGGTTGTGGTGCCTTCGGAGGTGGTCAAGGCGCATTTTAGGTGTACAAGGCACTTTCCATGAACCCTGCCTGGCCCTGGATTCATCCTCAGTCTACTACGTCACAGGCTACTGGGTGGCTTTCAATATTCCATACCAGTTGGGTTTCAATTTCGCAAAGTTTGGTTGTGTATGTGAGAAAGTTTGAATGTATTGTAATGTACACCCAACATTTAATACCAATTTCCTAATCGAAAACGTTCCACCGAAAAACACATCTGGGAGCTCTATAATGGAGTGGTTTAAAAGAAGACGTCTTTTGTGAGTGAGTGTGTATGTGTGCAGAAATACCGGGAGGGGAACTTGTCTAGACATCATGGTTCATAGAAAAACTACTAGAAATCTCTCGATGTTTCATCTTCCTATATAAAGAGGGAGCTGACGCAACCAGAGGTCAGTTTTATTTAGAAAGTGATAGTGTGAATATTGGATAAACGTAATTGAGTTGAGTTCGAATAAAGTGTATATCGAAAGTAGATACTGAATAAAGTGGTAGGATTAAATTGAAAGGTAGAGTTTTATTTTGCGAACAAAGCGCACGTTACATTGGTGTCAGAAGTGTAAATAAAACTTATTTGACTAGTAAAGTGTAAAAAAAAAAAGTAAAAAGAAAAATAATAATTATATACAGTGAAAATGGGTAAGTTGTAAGAAGAGCTCAACTGCATTGAGCTTAAAAGTGAGTTAGGTAAGCGAAATCTTTCTAGAGCGGGATCGAAAAATGAGCTCGTCCTGCGCTTGCGTAACTATTTGGAACAGCAAGGGGAAGATGTAAACACTTTTGTTTTTGAAATAGAAGTGGAAGAAGAGGAAGTAAATGAAAGTGTGGATTTTTCTAGTATAATGAAGATTTTATTAGAACAAAACAAGCAACAGCAGAATATTCTCGGACGTCTGGAAGAGCAACGAAACGAGCAAAAGAAGCTGATTGAAGAACAACGCAACGAACAAAAGAAAAAACAACAGAATATTCTCGAAAGACTTGAGGCGCAACAGAATGTTTTGGAAGGTCAGAAAAACATTCTAGAAGGCAAATTGGGCAACATTGAGAAAAATGTATGTGCCATTGACGAACGCGTTGAAGGTGTGGAAAAACAGCTTTCTGTTGTAGAGAATCGTTTCGAAGGCGTAGAAAGTCGATGTGATGTTCTCACCAAGGAATTAGACCAGATCCGGAAAATAAAAATTCGAGAATCTACTGGAGAGTTTGCAAGGAAAAAGGAGATGAAACCCCCAACATTTGATGGACAGTCTTCTTGGCCAGTCTACAAGAGACAATTTGAGGCAGCCGCGACAACAAATGGCTGGGATGACGAAGACAAGTACATTGCACTGACTCTTGCTCTTAGAGGACCAGCAGCTGAATTACTTCAAACAGTTCCAGCTGGTAAGAGCGGCGATTTCAGTTCTCTCGTGGCAGCTATAGATAAACGCTTTGGAGATAGCCACTTGAAAGAAGTCTTCCGAGTCCAACTCAATAACAGAGTCCAGAAAAGGGGTGAAAGTCTACAGCAGCTCCAAGCAGACGTCGAAAGACTGGTTCACCTGGCATACCCGGATGCTGGAGAAGAAATCATCAACCAGCTCGCTGTTGAGTCCTTCGTTCGTGCCATTTCCGATATACATCTTCAGAGGTCTGTGCGAACTGCTAGAACACGTACTCTTTCCGAAACTTTAGCATTCGCATTGACAATTGAAGCAGCAGAACAGGCTTCTCAGGGAGTACATCGACTTAGAGAGGCCATAGTCGAAGAATGCTCGTGCCAAAGAGCTGAAATACAAAAGAACCGGAGTGGACTAGCAAGATGTTGGAACTGCAACAAGACCGGGCACTTACAGCGTCAATGCCGACTACCACCAAACAAAGCCAGTTGTCAACATTGTGGAAGCAAGAGATCCAACCCAGAGCAAGGTAACAACAATACCAGCGTTGCCTATCAGCCCGTTTCCCATCAGGGAAACGAGTAAGAACCAACTTCGAGGGGCAGAGGCTGGTTTCTTGTATCGATGGCTCCAGAACTACCATCCAGGTCTTTCAGACCAAACGAGACAACAAAAGTCTGACTGTGGAGACTACTATTAACGGGAACAAACATGTGGCTACCATCGACACCGGTGCCACAGCCTCCATAGTACGTCGAGACCTGGTAAACACGACGTGGCTTCATAACACCAATAGCTACCGTCTAAGAACCGCAACGGGAGAAGCAGCAAGAGTATATGGAGAAGTGTGTCTTAAGATCCGATTGGCCGACCTAGTGTTTACTCATCAATTCCTGGTGGCAGATATATGTGACGAGTGCATCATTGGAATCGACTTTATGAAACAGCACGGAGTTATTTTGGACATCGGTAATCAGGTTTTGAAGTACCAAAATAAGGAAATTCCAATGACTTATTCAAACGAAAGTACGTCGACACTGAGAACTGTCATCAGGGAAGATCTGATTCTGCCTCCTTCTTCTGAAGTGTTCGTTTGGACAAAACTGGAGGGTGAGTTTGGAAGCCTTCGATACCTCATGGTGGAACCAGACCCAGAGTGTTCCTCCCAAAGCGTCATCATTGGGAAAACACTGGTAGCACCGAAAAACAAAATGGTCCCCGTACGATTACTAAACACCAGACCGTACGATGTAAAGTTGAAGAAAGGAGAAGTCGTTGGACGTTGCGAATCGGTTGCAGCAATTACGAAGATCACAGACGAAGCTCCGAGAAAAACTATAACTCCGGAGGAGCTCGAAATCATCAGAGCCAAAATACTGAATTCATCCAACCTTGATCACTAACAAACAAGGATGGCTGAAAGTCTCCTACAAGAGTACACTGATATCTTCGCATCGCAAAAGGGGCAATATGGTAGGACACAGTTGGTGCAGCATCGCATCAACACAGGAGATGCAAGACCGATTCGTCAACCCGCAAGACGTCTTCCACTGGCCAAACAAGGTGAGGTTGAGGAAATGATAACAGCAATGAAAAAGGACGGTCTTATCGAAAATTCCAAAAGTCCTTGGGCGTCACCAGTGGTGCTAGTGAAAAAGAAAGACGGAAGCACTCGTTTTTGTGTGGACTACCGAAGGCTGAATGATGTAACTAAGAAGGACAGCTATCCCCTGCCGAGAATCAGTGATACCCTGGATGCCATGGAGGGAGCGCAGTGGTTCTCGACGCTGGACCTGAAGAGCGGATATTGGCAAGTTGACATCCACCCTGATGATCGGGAAAAGACGGCGTTTTCTACAGGTAATGGGCTCTGGCAGTTTAAAGTTATGCCGTTTGGGTTATGTAACGCTCCGGCAACATTCGAGCGGTTGATGGAGTGCGTTCTTCAAGGACTGACGTGGAAAGCGTGCCTAGTCTACTTGGACGATGTCATTGTTTACGGGAAAACATTTGACCAACATTGCAAGAACCTAAAAGCCGTGTTTCAGAGACTTCGAGAGGCTAACCTTAAACTGAATCCAGAAAAATGTGCACTTTTCAAAACCGAAGTCAAGTATTTGGGACACATCATCTCATCCCAAGGAGTAAAGACTGATCCTGAAAAAGTTGACTCCGTCAAAAATTGGCCAACACCACAGGACAAACATCAACTCCGAAGTTTTCTGGGACTTGCCACATATTACCGACGTTTTGTTAAGAACTTTGCTGGAGTTGCAAAGAGTTTGCATCAGCTCACCGAAAAGGCGAAGCAGTTTAAATGGTCAGGTGAGTGTGAGAAATCTTTCCAGGAACTCAAATACCGCCTCTGTAACGCTCCAGTGCTGGCACATCCAACACCTGGCAAAACATTCATCGTCGACGCAGATGCAAGCAACGTTGGAATCGGGGCGGTACTATCCCAAGTGCATGATGGCGAGGAGAAAGTGGTGGCATACTACAGCAAGGTCCTATCGAAACCCGAAAGAAACTACTGCGTGACCAGAAGGGAACTACTAGCTCTTATCTTGGCAACAAAGCACTTCCATAAGTACATCTATGGACAGAAATTCCTTCTGCGGACAGACCACGGTGCTCTGAGCTGGCTTTTGAACTTCAAAAATCCAGAAGGTCAAGTCGCAAGGTGGATAGAAAGATTGCAGATCTATGACTACCAGATCCAACACCGCAGAGGAAAGCTGCACTCAAACGCCGATGCATTATCCCGAAGACCTTGCAAAGTGGATTGCAAGCATTGCAGGCGGCAAGAAGACAAAGAAATCATTACCGCTCAGCGACTAAGAGCTGATCCAATATGCGGATGGAGCAATGAGGAAGTGAGGACTGCTCAACAGGAAGATCCAGATATCGAACCCATTCTCGCATGGAAAGAAAATGAAGAGAAACCGGAATGGGGAGACATTTCTGACAGGAGTCCAGTTCTCAAAGCCTATTGAGCACAGTGGGACTCACTATATGTGCAAGAAGGTGTCCTCAGGCGAAGATGTGAATCCGCTGACGGTAAGTCACATGTGATGCAGCTGATCGTACCGCAATCGAAAGTCAGTGAAGTTCTTAGGGAGATGCACGACGGACCTTCTGGAGGCCACCTCGGAGTAAACAAAACACTGGAGAAGATGCGACATCGGTTCTACTGGTTACATGCTAGAGATGACGTGGAGAAGTGGTGCCGAACATGTGACAAGTGTGCTGCAACCAAAGGACCTGGTAGGAAGATTCAAGGTAAGATGCATCAGTACAACGTTGGATCGCCTTTTGAGAGGATTGCAGTAGATGTGGCTGGGCCTTTTCCAGAGACCAACGCTGGAAACAAGTACATTCTGGTCATGATGGACTATTTTAGTAAGTGGCCTGAAGCGTATGCCATCCCAAATCAAGAAGCCAAAACGGTGGTCGACCAGATTGTGTTTAACTGGGTAAGTAGGTTTGGCGTGCCTATGGAACTCCATTCCGACCAAGGGAGGAACTTTGAGTCAAACATCTTCCAAGGAGTGTGCGGACTACTAGGCATTAAGAAGACAAGAACCACACCGCTTCATCCACAATCTGATGGGATGGTTGAAAGATTCAACCGAACCTTGAAAGAACACCTCACCAAGGTCGTAGGCGACTACCAAAGAGACTGGGATAGGCACGTACCGCTATTCCTGATGGCCTATAGAAGTGCAGTACATAGCTCGACAGGACAAACACCATCTGACATCCTGTTCGGGAAAACCATGCGGCTGCCCAGCGAACTTAAATTTGGATGCCCCACCGAGGAGCCACAGGACACAAACGAGTATGTGGACGACCTCAAGGAGAGACTCGCTGACATCCATAAAAGAACAAGGGAACGGATGAAAACCTACAGCGACCGGATGAAGACACGGTACGACACAAAAGCGACAACGGCAGGATTCCGAGCAGGAGATCGTGTGTGGCTTTATAATCCTCATCGTCAAAAGGGATTGTCACCGAAACTTCAGCAGAACTGGGAAGGTCCTTATACTGTTGTCACGAGGATTAACGACGTGGTCTACCGCATCCAAAGAGGACTAAGAGGCAAGTTAAAAGTAGTGCATTGTGACCGGCTGCATCGATATAGTGGGGAGGCCACAAATGAAATTATTCGGGACGAACAATCTTAAGGAGGGGGGATTTGTAATGTACACCCAACATTTAATACCAATTTCCTAATCGAAAACGTTCCACCGAAAAACACATCTGGGAGCACTATAATGGAGTGGTTTAAAAGAAGACGTCTTTTGTGAGTGAGTGTGTATGTGTGCAGAAATACCGGGAGGGGAACTTGTCTAGACATCATGGTTCATAGAAAAACTACTAGAAATCTCTCGATGTTTCATCTTCCTATATAAAGAGGGAGCTGACGCAACCAGAGGTCAGTTTTATTTAGAAAGTGATAGTGTGAATATTGGATAAACGTAATTGAGTTGAGTTCGAATAAAGTGTATATCGAAAGTAGATACTGAATAAAGTGGTAGGATTAAATTGAAAGGTAGAGTTTTATTTTGCGAACAAAGCGCACGTTACAGTATTTTCAATGGCTTACCATACCTTGATCGTGTAGCCCCGGAGTAAGGTACTCGTCATGTTTCCGTATTGGGCAGAGAATCCTTATGCGGCATATACACTGTTCAAATGCTTGACCAGCACGTGAGAGTGTATTAGTAAATACTATTTGACTTTGGATATACACACTTCAAGCTTGAGTCTTCAATTATTGTAGTTGTTGTTGTTGTTTTCTCCATTAAACATCGCGCTCGATGATGACGAATGTTCGCTCTGCGGAGTCCTTACGAAATGTATGCTGGATCAAGCATTCAATCTCGCATATACACTCATCAATGATTGAAGCCTGATTGAACGAAAATCAAATCGATTTGGTTATAAGTGCATACGTGAGTTGAGGAAGGTTGAAACCGTGGTTGAGGACGGTTGTGTTTAGGGAGGCACAACCGTCCTATATATATAAAACATAAACTGTTAACATAACTGTTTTTTACAACTGTGAAAGTGTAAAACTGTGGCTTACCACACGTTTTTTCTTTTTTTTTATTAAAGTATAATGTTATTTCTTAAAAACAGCAACTAGTTCCAGTAGTGTTAAAAATTACTAAAGTAAAGCAGAGAAGGTGGGCTGAGTCGAGGAAACCGAGATAGAGGATGAGGACGGGGTGTTTGTGGGGAAACTGCCGTCCTTTATCAAACAAAAATAAAATATAACTTAAACACAACTTCAGCTATGAGAGCAGCATGGTTGAAGCGGTGTGCTTTTCAACGCACATCTGCTAAACGGGGTTATGACAACTCCCGCAAACTGGATCCGTTTGGGTCTATAGAAGCCGCATGTCAACGTGTTAACCGTATACAGGAGTAGGAAACTCTCTCCATCAACCACACAGCAACAATCAACAGATAAACTCAAGTGATACATATCTTACGGAATGTTTAATTTCTCAAAAAAGAAAATACCTACTAAAAAAAAAAAAAAATTGTGATTTCTCACTAAACTATTCAATTACATAGTGCAATTGTCAGAAAAATGTGATTTCTCATTGAACTATTCAACTATAGCTATGTCATGATAATAGTTTGTGGGCTTCGTCGCTCAGACGAATACCACTTTTTACTTGTTTTCACACGCCGGTGGTTAAATGCCACTGAACCAATCAATAATATGAACGCGAATTTACTTTTCTTTATTTCTATACTTTGATTTATTTTTCTTTAAAATACAAATTCTTATTTTCTCAACTTACAATAGTTATTCTACTTTAATGTACTGTTGTAATTTTAGTTTAAGTTGGAGTGAAAAGACGAGATGCTAAGTTGGTGGCGTCAGTAATTGTTCTGGAATAAAAATGACGTTTCTATTTATACTCCGTGGGTGACAACTGACAAATCAAAATTCTAAACATTCGGAACAATGTTATTGCGTTCCTGGTTGATACGAATTGTTCTCTTTCAGAGTCTGGGCGATAGGTGGCGTTTCTTTGAGTGATTGTTATTTTGAGTGGTAATTATTTTGTTGACCACTACAGCACTCCCCTCCCAGTGAAACGATAATATTTGCTGAATTAATGAATGAAAAATGTTTTATTCCCTGAAATATGGTTTGATTCTATCGATCGCAATTGAATGATTTTTACCGAACTTGTCAACTATGAATTGCTTGCGAAGTCTTCTCACAACTTTGAAAGGACCTTCGTAAGGAGATTCAAGACTTCTTTTTACTTTGTCGCATCTGATTAATACCTGGTCGCAAGTGTTTAAATCTTTCGGAAAGAATACTGACTTTGTCGCATTTCTCGTTTCGAGGTTTGACGCTGGTATGTTTTTGAAAAAAATTTTGAGTTGCTCAATGAAAGTATGTTCGCTAGTGCCTTCAGAAGAGCTGAGTGATAAATCGAGAGGTAGCTTGATGTTTTCTCCGTAAAGGAGTTGAGAGGGTGTGAAGTTGAGATCATCTTTAAGCGATGTGCGGATTCCTAGTAATATTAATGGAAGTTGGTGTGTCCAATGAACTTTGTCACCTGAAGCGCGAATTGAAGTTTTTAACTGACGATGAAATCTTTCCACCATTCCGTTTGCCTGTGGATGGTATGCCGATGTTCGGATCCGATTTGTTCCTAGGAACTTTGTAAGTTCGCTGAACAATTTGGATTGAAATTGTGAGCCTTGGTCCGTCGTGATGATGTTAGGTACACCGAATCTTGATACGTGTTCGCGGACATAAGTTGCTGCGATTGTTTCCGCGTTTATGTCACGTATGGGGTAGGCCTCTGGCCACCTGGAGAATCGGTCTACTATCGTTAATATGTACCTGAAATCATCTGACGGAGGAAGTGGTCCAACTATATCCATGTGGATATGTTGAAATCGACCAGGCGGAATGGGGATTTGTTCGCATTGAGATTTCGTATGTCGTTGCACTTTTTCTTTTTGGCATGATGAGCATGCCTTTGTCCACGAGTTTATTTGGTGGTTCATGTTCGGCCAAAAATACATTTTTGTAATTTTCTTTCGAGTTCCACGAACTCCTGGATGGGATAACGAGTGAATTTTTTCGAAAATTGTTTTCCTGAAAGCTTCGGGAACGAATGGACGACTGTGCTTTAATGATGTTTCACACCAAAGCGAAAAGTTTAAAAACGGTATTTTGACAAACTCCAATTTTACTTTTGAGTTTGGAGTTGGATTTTTCCGTAGTGAGTCTAACTCTTCATCGTTGAGTTGTGATTCAGCCAGATCTTTTATGTTCACCGTGCTTGTGCGTTCGATTTCATCTGCATTTGGGCGAGACAACGTGTCTGCGACCACATTTAACGAACCTTTGACGTATCGAATGTCGTGAGTGAACTGGGATATTAGATCCAAAGGTCGTTCTTGCCTCGGGCTTCGTTTTGCTTTTGTGAAAAGCGCTGTCGTAAGGGGTTTATGGTCCGTAATGACACAGAAATCTTGCCCTTCGACGAAGTTTTGAAAATGCATTATTGACAAGTATATCGCGAGTAGTTCCCTGTCGAATGCAGAGTACCTCGTCTGTGGAGGTGATAGTTTTTTGCTGAAAAATGCTATTGGTTCCCAGTTCTGACCGTCCTGCTGTTGTAGGACTGCGCCGACATCCGAGCTGGATGCATCCGTGGTGATGCTTAGCTTTGCGCCTTCGCGAGGATGACAAAGTAAGGTAACCTTCGCCAGTTCTGATTTTGCTTTGGAAAAAGCTTCTTGGCATTTTTCAGTCCAAGTGAACTCTTTCTTTTTGATTTTGTCAGAACTCGAAATGTGGTCGTATATAGGCGCTAGTATTCTGGCCAGATGTGGTATGAGCCGGTGGTAGTAATTTACCATGCCTACGAAACGTTGTGCACTACGGATTGAACTCGGTTGTGGAAAGTTTTCAATAGCTTCGACTCTTGTTTTTGAGGGTTGAATACCCGACTTGGAAATGTCGAATCCTAGAAATTGAAGTTCTGGGACACCAAAAATGCATTTTGAGGCTTTGATCCTCAGACCATATTCTTCCAATCGTTGGAAAAGAATTCTCAGATGTTTTTCGTGCTCCTCCGCGGATTTGCTTGAAACTAAGATATCGTCGACGAACACCCATACGAAATCGAGATTTTTCGTTACTTGCGACATGAATCGCTGGAATGTCTGGGCAGCATTTCTTAGGCCGAAAGGCATTCGCACAAACTCGAAAAGCCCGAAAGGTGTTGTGATTGCCGTCTTATGAATGTCGTCTTCTGCCACAGGAATGTTGTGGTAGGCGCGAATAAGATCGACTTTCGAAAAAATTGTACAGCCCTGTAAGTTTGCGTTGCAATCATGAATGTGCGGAAGGGGATTTCGATCAGGAGTCGTTATGGCGTTAAGCTGACGATAATCACCGCAAGGTCTCCAGTCGTTTGCTTCATGTTTGGCAGCCATATGTAGAGGTGAAGCGAGATGGTCTGCAAATGCCGATTTGCACCATATATTCAAATTCCTCTTTGGCTATTTTGAACTTTACGTTGTTCAAACGTCTAGGCTGTGAGTTTGGAAGCGGACCTTTGGTGAGAATGTGGTGTACCGTTGTATGTTTGACCGGGAGCGTGAAATCTGGCGGCTGCACTAGCGTAGGAAAATCTTGTAAAAGAGAGTTGTATTGCTTTTCGACAGCAAAGAACCTAGTGCTAGAGAAATTCTGTGTGCACGGTGTGCCTTTTACACTCGAATTGGTCTGAGGATCGATAAGTCTGGAATTTTTGATGTCTATTATAAGACCTGAGTTTTTAAGGAAATCTGCCCCTATAATGGGTTTAGTGACAGAAGCGATAATAAAAGTGTGGTTGAAAACTTTCCGAAAACCCAGCGTGGTCTTGAGGTATTTTGTACCATAAACATCGATTTTTGAACCGTTTGCTGCTGAAATTGTTTGTTCGGGTTTGGACTTGTTCAAGTTTTGAATCTTGTTCGGAGGTATGGCTGAAACGTCTGAACCCGAGTCGATTAAAAATGTAAGGTTCGAACTAGGATCTTTGATGAATATACGGCTTTGATTGCTTGGTTTATGACTGTCATTCGCCGTGGCAATGACAGTGGAAACTAGTTTGGGGAATTGCCTTTTTTGAAATTGCAAGGGCTAGTGCACTTTAATGCTCTGTCCCCGTATTTGTTGTGAAACCAGCAAAAATGTTTGTTTTTCCTCGAGTTCGACCTATTTCTTTGACTACCTTGCGAAAAATTGTTCCTATTGCTTGTTCGTGAAGAACGCTGGTTGAAATTTAAATTTGAAAGCATCGACTTAATTTCACTGATTTCCTTCTGAAGGTGGTTGTTAATGCTTGTTAATTCACTAATTGTGCTACTTGTTTGCGACGAAAAATTTAAACTACCCTGTTGTTGTTGGTATACTTCATAAATCTTATCAGCCATGTTGAGTAAAATTTCAATTTTTGTTTCTGAAGTCGTTTTTATAGAAGCTTGGACGAGGGTGGGAAGACGTCGTCTCCAAAGTTCTAAAATGAGACTATCTGTGACAATCATTGATTGTCCCGCTAAAGTTTGGAGCCTTCTATAGAACTCAGAAGGTTTACTGTCCCCCATCTCCTCGCCTGACAACAGCGCTTCTAGGCGTTTGCCCTCACTCATAGAGTGTCGGTCAATCAAGGCTTTTTTGAGATTGGTGTACGGCGTCACTGATTCTTGTACCAGAATGTCATAAACACTTGCGGCCACGTCTTGTGGAAGCGCTTGAACAACGTAATGAAACTTTGTTTGTTCCGTGAGAATATTTCGGGTTAAAAATTGCGACTCAATTTGAATGAACCATATTGCAGGCATTTTTTTCCAGAATTCTGGTAATTTTACCGCGACGGCGTTAATAATTCTGGGAGAGGAGGCTGGTGGTGGTGGAATTCCGCCAGCTGCGTCCTGTTCATCAACCATTTTAAGAAAAAAACTTTTAAACTTTAATGAAAATCACGCGTTTTCGACTCGTGGTCGATTTCTTACCCCGATACTGAAGGAGAACTTCGTTTACAAAATTTACCAGAAGCAAAAAAAAATTATCGAGAACTTGAAAATTTACTTTAAATTCACCCACGCTTCACTGATTTTAACTCTTTATAGGTATGCAAATAATTCTTAGTATATATTTATGAAATGTATTTGAGAAGATATAATATATATGTATATAAATGTGATATGAAAAAGAAAATTCACATGAAAATATTTTTGGGAAAAAAAAATTTTTTACCAGCTTCAAATTTTTCTTCACGGCTTCGTGGTGGCTTCGTGATGGCTTGGGTGTGGCTTCGGTGTGGCTTCGTGTTGGTTTGTGGTGGATTTGTAATGGCTTCGTGCGTGGCTTTTTCCCAACGTGGATTTTCCAAAAGAAAACTTTTTTTCTTCTAATTTGGGTTTTGCTCCAGAAGAGAACCTTTTTACTTTATGTAACACTGTACCAGGCTAGCGGTGTTTGGTTAGCGGTGCTTGGGCTAGCGGTACCTGTGTGGCGTGCCCTGGTTGGCGTCGCTTGGGTAGCGGTACTTAGTTGGCGTCGCTTGGCTGGCGGTATTTGTGTAACAGGATTTTGCTGGCGTGTTTTTCGTCGTACTGGGACTCTTGCCCTGTCCGATAGAGCGGAAATTGTTGGGCTTAAAGTTGCCTGTGATTGAAACAACACTGGGGCTGCTTGAGGCGTCGTTTATTTCGACGTCTTCGTCGGGTTTCTCGGCTTTGTCGGGGTCACCAATGTGGGCTTCGTCGCTCAGACGAATACCACTTTTTACTTGTTTTCACACGCCGGTGGTTAAATGCCACTGAACCAATCAATAATATGAACGCGATTTACTTTGCTTTATTTCTATACTTTGATTTATTTTTCTTTAAAATACAAATTCTTATTTTCTCAACTTACAATAGTTATTCTACTTTAATGTACTGTTGTAATTTTAGTTTAAGTTGGAGTGAAAAGACGAGATGCTAAGTTGGTGGCGTCAGTAATTGTTCTGGAATAAAAATGACGTTTCTATTTATACTCCGTGGGTGACAACTGACAAATCAAAATTCTAAACATTCGGAACAATGTTATTGCGTTCCTGGTTGATACGAATTGTTCTCTTTCAGAGTCTGGGCGATAGGTGGCGTTTCTTTGAGTGATTGTTATTTTGAGTGGTAATTATTTTGTTGACCACTACAAGTTCTCGCTCTAAAATTATCCAAGTAATATTATACTTTCGTATAATTATGTGAAATTTCATTTCAACATAGCCTTCTATAGGTTAAGAAACCGTATATATATATGTAAAGATATATTAGCTTTCGATCATGCGCGTCGAAGAAAAGAAAGATAGAGACAAATTGCTCTTCATTTTTTAGGTTATTTCTATTGTATATATATTATTATGTATTAGTGTTAAGGTAAGACAACCGTCTAAAGAAATTTTTTAAATGCTCTTGAGCGCGAGCAGGACAACTAAATGAAACTGACAGCCACGAGGCTATACATATAAAGAAATTATCAAAGAGGGCCATACATTACAGCCGCTTTTGTACGTATTATCAATCTAGAATAAGAATTGTAAGACACATTGTAAAAGAAACTTAAGACTCAATAAAATTCAATTCAATTCAATTCAAATGCATACGTGAGTTATTTGCACTATTACACTCTTACATGCTGGTTAAGCATTTGAACAGTGTATATGCCGCATTATATGCGTCCCTTCTATAGCACCTATGCAGTTTTCTAAAACATTGCATCGCACGCGTCTGCAGAATTTTGAAACGATTGTTCCAAAACTATCACCTTGGACATGCCTTATAAGATGTCGCATTGAGTTCAAAAAGAAGTCCAGCATTTTACGAATAATATCCATTACAGTGGACCTGCTCATTCCAACGAATCCTCCTGCAAGCCTATAGCTGCAACCAGATGCCATCCAATACAGGAATACGATGAGTTCGTAATCCTTATTCCATCCACTTCTTTTATTGGGCATAATATGCACAATTCTTCCAAATGTGGCAAATTTCAAACGTAAATATTGCCGACATTTCAAATCGTCACCGTTCAGAATTGCATTTACATCTTCGGAAAAAACGTGAATTCTTCCACAGCTTATATTCTGCAGAAAGAATAATTGCTTCAATGAATATTAAATTTTCATGTACATGTACAATGTACATACCTCGCGTTGTCGTTTCCGGATTATTGCAGTCCTATTAATAATACGCTGATATTTCAAGAAATATAAAAGAATTAAAATGAAATACTTCCTCAAATTGTTATTCATCTTGCAAAATTGAAGAAATTCAATACGAATTGGGTGTTAAGTTTTTATTTTCATTATTGTTGACATTTAACAGCTGAGAACTAGTGTTCGCAGACTTCATTTACAAGCAATACACAATAGGATTTGTGCCTAACGATGAGGGGATATAATTGATGCAAAATCTACAAAAGTAAATGAATTTAAAATTATTCTATTTCATTTGAGCTAAATTTTTATATTAATACATTTCAAGCTGGATTTTGTCTTATGTGCCTCCGACAATAAATCTTTCCCGACTGACGCAGATGTTTCAAAATCGTCACGTTTTAGCTGCTAACCCATTAATCGCCATCAATGCTACTTCCAAAATTCTCCCAACTGAAGAAACCGATGATGAAGTTTTTGCTGAGGCCCAACAGAGAACAGAAGTTGAGGAACCCGCCGTAAATGAGGAAACCGAGGCCGAACTTGACCACAAATTAATGCTCCTACGCAAACACCACGAAGTCCTCATACTGCAGCAATCGATAGCCAGATTAGAGCAAGCTGAGGCACAACCCACATCATTTGCTACGCAAAATTCTACGCCATCTGTAGCGTCAACATCTCGACTGACTTTTCGAGACATCGAGCATGCCATCGTTAAGTTTGATGGTGAATCTAGGGCCTACAGTGTGCACGACTTCTTGAGGAATTTCGAGAGAGTCATAAATATGATTGGCGCAGACGACCTATTCCGCTACACGTCTTTATGCAACTCCTTGATTGGCACTGCTAGGCTGCTCCTCAGCAAGGATGCACTGGATTACGCTGAACTAAAAGCAATACTCCTGAAGGAGTTTGGTCGTACGGTTGGCCGCAACGAAGTATACCAGATGCTTATGAAACACAAGTGGAACAAGAAAGACAACATCCGCTGGTATGTATTAGAGATGGAAAATATGGCCGCTCGCTGCAACTTTATCGATGAATTCAAACTGATTGGCTTCATCATCGATGGAATGCAAGACGCTTCACCAGAGTCAGACCTCCTAATGAAAGCACAGACGATGGACCAATTCAAAATTTCCTTGGACCTGTACGAGCAACGGCGTTCCAATCGACTTGCTGCTAAAACTGATTTCACCGCTGCCGCTGTAAGACAAAAATCACCGACGACTAAAATCAATATAAAAACTGACGCAACCGATGCAAAAGAAGACCGTTGTTACAACTGCACGCAGATGGGACATTACCAGAGCAGATGCCCGTGTGAAAAGTGACCAGACGCTAGCTGCTTCCGATGCTGAAAGATTGGAAATGATCACCGAAGCTGTCCCAACCCGCCGCCGCTGCTGTCACTGATGCCACTGATGAACGAAGTCACCCTAGTTGTCAAGGCGATGAAGATCTTGACGATTTTCGAAGTGCTGTAGATACTATTAATTTGGTAAGTGTTGCCTACTGTAGTAATAAAGTTAAGCGCAGAGAATTTAAGAAATGTTTATCCCTTTTTGACACCAGGAGTCCAACTAGCTTTATACGCAAATCCGATGTACCGATGCCGAATAAAATTTCGAACATTGCTATCAAGTCAAAATATACCGGTCTTGGAAAACAAAAAATGATGACATATGGGACAATCAAATCCGAAATAAAATTCAGAAGTCGTTGCGGGAATGTATTTTTACATGTAGTGTAAGACGAAACTATGGCAATTCCATTAATATTAGGTCGTGAGTTTTTAAACTCGTTTAACATACACTTATGTCAAATAAATAACAAATGTAAATCTTCAAAAAGTAATAATAAAAATCCATTTGATAAACAGTTGCATTTCTGTGCGCTTAACTCAAACCTTGTTAGTAATTTAAAAGTAGTAGAGGATCATTCAGATGCCGACAAAATAGTTGTTAAGCAGAATGGGCAAACCACCGATGAGAATAAATTACAAATCACCGCGGTACAATCAAAATTGGTTTGCGACACAGACGATACAATTTTAAAAGATTTTATGTCAATTGAAATAGAAGTAACGCTGTCCGAGGTAGATATTAATCCTGTTCTGAATAAACAGTACTTTAAGGCATTACAAGATATGATTAGAAATAATTATTTAGAAGCAAAGCAAATTAAGTTCAAACAATATGACTAGGAGATGCATTTTAGCCTAACTAGCGATACACCTTTTCACTGAAAATGAAATTACGCAAAATTTCCGATGACCTGTTTGCAAGAAATATCATTAGGCCAAGTGATTCTCCATACACCTCTGCAATAGTTCTAGTAAATTAGGAAATGTGTGGACTAATAATAATAATAATAATAATAATAATAATAATAATAGTAATAATAATAATAACTTTATTTCAGATCTATAAGAATATAATAACAGTTTTATATAAGTTAATTATGGCCTTGGTTAAACCGTCTGCCAGATGCCAACTACTTGTTTTTTTTTTCTTTCAAATGATTATTATATATGTATGTATACATTAATATATTTTCAAATTTAAAATAACATAAAATTTTCTCTATGAGTCTCTCATGCTTAACTATTTTAGTACCAACATTTATTTATTTCTATTTTCTTAAATACAATGAATCTAATTGCATTACAAAGACATTTTTTAACCAATGGTTAAATTTAAGGATACAGACCTTGAGCTAATTTATGAAATCTTTTCTATAATTAATGGCTTCTATGCAATACCGAGCGAGGAGCTTCCAATTCTCTCCATTTAAAATAATTATAGATTCAGATTCGCTTAATATTGTTTTTCTAAAATAAGTAAGTAAGTAGCTTGAAGGACTTAACTCTAGCTTTCTCGCAGCTTTTGTCAAACCATCTTTGTTTTCCTTTTGCTACGACAATCCTTTCTGAAGAGGAGGCGGAGTTCTTTATAGCTTGGATGAAAAAATAAATTTGGTGGGTCGTGTCTCCTTGACTTAAATCCATTTGTGTGATAACTTGATTAACTTTCGCTTCATAAGTTTCTTTTTCCCGTTCGTTCCAAAAGAGTCTGGGTAGAAGAGCAATGTTTTGTTCGAGCAGAAGATGGTTCATGGACAAACTTACTGTTATTGGCATATGGTCCGAGTAAGAGATAGTGCAAACATTGAAACTACACACCTTTTCAAACCATTTTCCACTGATAACGCAATAATCAGCAACTGACGCAGCAGGACCTCCTACAAATGTAAGCTCTCCTAAGAAATCCCCCCTAGTTGATCCATTAAGCACAAAAAAATCAAGATTTTGGAAAAAGTCCAAAGGTCTTTTACCATTTCCATTCAAAACCTTATCCTTCGAGTGTCTGGCCAATTTGAATTGATCACCAAGAGAGATCGTATCGCGATATATCTGTTCTTCTGCCAATCGAGCATTAAAATCTCTTATAAGCATTACATTTTCAATATTCAAAGAATTCATTAAGCGATCTTAGCTACAGAAGTCATAATCCCAATTATTGCTATTAAGATAAATAGGGAAAATATAGAAGCTTTCGTTCTTGATCTTAATTTTTAAGGCTGTATAGTTTTCCATGTTTACAAAATTCCAATGCCCTGAGTAAACAGATTTGTATCCAAAAAGATAACCCCCTATTGCTCGCCCTCGAGTGTGTACCCTAGTTGCAGGTATCCAATATAATTTATAACCTATTGTAACGCGCGCCTAGTTCGCAAAAATAAAACTTCACCTTTCACTTTATTTCTACCACTTTTATTCAGTATCTATACTTTATTCGATCTCAACTCGACTTTTGGACTATCACTTGACAACAATTCACTCTTAACTTTATTGCTCTATAATCAAAACTGACATCTGGTTGCTTCGGGCGGCCTATTTATATCGAATGACATTTCATCTAGAACTCTCCAGTAATTTCCACATGGTCTCCACTCTTCACTCTTGTCAAACATTTTTCCCAAAGGTAAATTTCTAAACTTACACTAGTGTTGCTGTTGTGTTTTCGGCTGAACGTTTTCCACCAAGGAAATTGGTATTTAATGTTGGGTTCGCGTTACACTGCCCCTTCTTAAGATTTTTTGTCCCGTATAATTCCATCTGCAGCCTCGCCACTATATCGATGCAACCGGTCACAATGAACTACTTTTAACTTGCCTCTTAGTCCTCTTTGGATGCGGTAAAACACGTCGTTAATCCTCGTGACAACAGTATAAGGACCTTCCCAGTTTTGCTGAAGTTTTGGTGACAATCCCTTTTGACGATGAGGATTATAAAGCCACACACGATCTCCTGCTTGGAATCCTGCCGTATTCGCTTTTGTGTCATACCGGGTCTTCATCCGGTCGCCATACACTGTGGTCCATGTCCCTGTTAGGGACGTCACTATTAGGTCTATCTGTAAACCTACCCACCCCTATGTTTGAATCACAGACATAACAATTTCGGAACCACTTCTCCACGTCACCTCTAACATGCAGCCAGTAAAAGCGTTTTCGCACGTTCTCCAGCGTCTTGTTGACTCCCAGGTGGCTTCCTGTAGGGCTCCTATGCATTTTTTGTAAAACCTCCTTGATTTTCGATTGAGGAACAATAAACTGCATTACAAAAGATTTACCGTCAGGAGATTCCCATTTGCGCTGGAGTACGCCTTCTTGCATGCGAAGCGAGTCCCACTGTGCCCAATAGGCTTTGGTCAGAAATGTCGTTCCAGTCAGGTTTCGTGTTGTTCTCTTTCCATTTGAGAATCGGTCCGATGTCTGGATCATTCTTTTGAGCAGACCTCAATTCTTCCTTGTTCCATCCGAACATGGGTTCCATTCTCATCCGCTGAGTCTTGGTCTCTACTTTCCGCCAGCAATTCCATTGGGGGTTTTCTACTTGACGTCCAATTTGGTATTGATAAGTCTGCGGTCTTACTCTACAGCTCGTGGATTGATTTTCTTGGACTTCACAACGTCGACAAGCAGTTTTAGTGAATGGCATGGATTAAGTGGAAAATGGTATAATGGTAACTTTAATTAAATGGAAAATGGTAACTTAATCCATGGAATAAGGCTATTCTGCGTTTATTAATACGGCGGATAGTACTTACATCTAAGTCAATATTTTTTGTTTTCTTTTTTGGCTTTTGAATAAGATTCTGGCAGACGTTTACATCTCATGAAAAAAAAATTGGTCGTTCTTTGCTGCATACTTCTAGGATGTTGTTGATTGCTTCCTTCGGTCTGGTTAGTGTTTTCGGTAACTGTCATTTTCGCTGCATTTGTGAACTTTAAAAGCTCTGTCTTTGACAATTTGAACCCAGTGCCTCTGTTCTGTATCTTTGGCGATAAGTTATCGCATAGTTAAAAAATGAAACGATTCATTCCCTCTTTATCGCCCCTGGAAAGAACTGGGTTTCTATAAGTGCATGCGATAGCTTTCAGTTTCGGTTTCAGTTTGACTGGAATTTCCAATGGAAGGCGATAAGTCTATCTCTCAATCTTGTTAATGAAATTTGTTGTGTAAATTAAAGTGAGCAGTCTGGCCTCTAGCAAAAGGTTGGGCGAGTTCCTAAACGCAAGTCTTGCACAAATTATGTGAAGTAATCAGTTCCTAAATGCCGACAAGAAAATCCCTTCAAAGCAGAATGTCCCAAAACGTAGTATATTGCTTTTTTTTCCGTAGTTGTAAGTGAATTTGTGCAGCTATCAAAAAACACTTGAATACTTTTAATTGCATTGCAAATTTTATTTGGGATTATTTTTGCTTAGCATTAGACTTGCTTGGCAAATCTTGCGTTTAGGAATTCGCTCGTTTATTTTGCAGCATGAAGTCTACCAACAGTTCTTTTTGCGCTTTGGATATTCGCGTACATCTCTAAAAATTTAAATTTTAATATAAGTCCCTAACATTTCAATATTTTTATATTAATTTTACCTTTTTGTGCTCAGCCATAATCATCCTCTTGTCTTATCGAGTGCTACGAACCCAGTGATAAAATTTGACGTATAAAATAAAAAGGATATCGACTTTTGACTATACAGAAACCCGTTTCTACCGCCTTTCCAGTATTTTCCAGTTCGTTTCGCGTGATAAAGTTATCGCCTGTCATCGCTTACAGAACCCCGATGATGCGATAAAACCAATTTCGTTTCAAATTTCACCGTTTCTCGACGAATTTTATCGATGCGATAGTTACAGAACAGGGGCACAGAATACATTTCGGCGAGAGTCACACAGCCGTCAGATCTGTCAGCCAAAAGTCCCCTCTCTCTGCACCAGTTGAAAGACTTGCCCGCTACCACCAAAGTTTCCCCTTTGATTCTTATCTCTACATTCGCTTTACTATCTTTTATCTTTTATCTTTTCTTACTCGCAGCAACGATTGCCGCACCTTACGTTTCTCTAGTGGATAATCTCTATGAATAAACATTCTAGTCCCTTTAGTATTATTCACATGAGAACGAACAACGAACGACGAATGAACGAATATTCGTTAATTTTGACATTTCATTCACATGAGTGTTTTACATTCGTCACGAATAACGAACACAATTTACATGCAAAACAAAAATGGAAATTTTGAGGTTAAGCACGCGCGAAAAATTTATTCGTTGGAGTGTGGATTGTATGTGGAACGAGAATAAATTCTGACAGTTCGTACCTACTAGATATTTATTCGTAACGAATAAACTTTTTTTCTCAATTTTTTTAATTTTAGGCACAAAAATAAAAGTTTATCCACCTAAATATAAGTATGAACTATTTTTCCATCGTTTCCAAAAAAATTCGCGAGGAATTTATGCTAGTAAGGTACTTAAAATCTCATTTCTTGATATATTCGTCGTTCGTTGGTCGTGCTCATGTGAATAGTCCTTTTGAGTTTACTGGAATTTTGTAGCATTTCATCTGCATAATCCTTCGAGTTGGTTTCCACTAGTATGTTGCAGGTGTTGTGATGTGAGGACAGCAAACGAATGGAATTTATTGGGGGCGGTGCATTTGGTATATGCGATGTAAACATTTTTTTGACTTCTTCTTGATGGTTAATGTTGGTGTTCGGCTGCTTAGCGATGCGGACAACGAGATTCTTTTCGCAAGACTTCTTGGATAGAAACTCAACTTCTTTCCTGAGTGAAATACATTCTTCTTGCACTTTTTCAAGGTTTTTTGTAAGCTGTGAGTTTCTAGATTTGAGTTGCTGGATCTCTTCACAGACTCCTGATATATCTTGTTTTAATGCTAAGTTAGAGATTTTGTCATCCAGGAGATTTCCCATAATTGTTTTCAGGTCCTCAATTGACATTTGACCGACTGCCATGGTTGTTATTGTTTTTTGTTGTTTTTTTGGCAAAGAAAGAATTTGTTCGGGTGACGTATCCGCGAGAGATCTTTTATTAAACATTTAACACTTTAATCACTTGTTTTTGGTGAGAAATTTTTTGTTTTTTCTTTACAAAGCACAGTTAATAAAGTTTATACTTTTTCTCACAGTATAATATTTTGTTATTTTTCACTGAAAATATGTTTTTTTCTGGAGCTGTTAATAATACCGTGTCACTTCTTTTTCGCACAGAGTTGCCATCATGTGTGGACTATCGTCCGTTGTGTGGACTATCGTCCGTTGTGTGGACTATCGTCCGTTAAATAAATTGACCGTAAGAGACAATTACCCTTTGCCTCTAATCGAAGATTGTATAGAGTACTTAGGGGGAAAAAATTATTTCCCGACTCTCGATTTACGGAATGGATTTTCCACGTAAAAATGGCACCTGATTCCATAAAGTATACGGCTTTTGTCACACCGTATGGTCAGTTTGAGTATATGCGTATGCCCTTCGGCTTGAAGAATGCGCCAGCTGCATTCCAGAGGTACATTCATAATATTTTTAGAGACTTGATTGATAATTGTTTAATTATTTTCTATATGGACATTATTGTAGGGGCAGTTGACTTCGAATCACATTTGCAGCTAGTGGCTAAAGTCTTACTACGAATGAAGGAAAGTGGCTTAGAACTGAGGTTGAATAAATGTTAATTTGGCTACAATGATATAGAGTATTTAGGCTACCATGTGAACTCAGGAGGGATATGTCCAAGAGATTCACATGTAGAAGCTATTCGGGATTATCCAACGCCGTCAAATCAGAGAGAAGTCAAAGCGTGCTTGGGTTTATTTTCTTATTTCAGAAAGTTCATCGCCAAGCCCTGGCAACAACTGATTCGTGATGGGGTCCAATTTGTTTTCACTGATGAATGTAAGCAAACTTTTAACGAACTAAAAAGAAGACTGTCTCTTGTGCCGGTTCTCTCTATCTATGACCCGACGAATGAAACTGAATTGCATTGTGACGCGACTTCTGCTGGGTTCTGCGCTGTGCTTTTGCAGCGACAATATGATGGAAAATTCCATCCAGTGATTTATTTCTCTAAGGCTACAACGGCCTCTGAAGCGCGGTGTCACAGCTTCGAATTAGAGACATTAGCAGTTATATATGCCCTATGGTCGCTGGGCGTTAGAGTTAGAGAACTATAATTATACATCGGGGAGGTGTAAATATGGGTCACGTTGATGCATTGAGTCGCTGCCATAACGTTGGAACAGCTTATCCTCTAGGATCCTTATGTGGCGCTGTAGGCGAGGATTTTGAAGTTCCTGACTGTCACTGTAGGGCAGTGCATGCTTTAGATTCCGATGAGATAGACTTTCAAATTCAAGTTTCTCAGAATCGTGATAAGACTATAAAACAGCTGCGAGAACAGTTAGAGAAAGAATTCGTAATAGGTTACGGTCTAATAGATAGATTAGTTTTTAGGAAAAATAATGCTGGAGTATTGCCAAATGCGCAAGTGGAACGTGTAAACAGAGTCATTAAGTCTATGCTTAGTAAAATAAGTGAGCCGGTAAGCCACCCTAACTTGTCTGTTATGTTGAGTCTTGTTGAATATAGCTGAAGTAACACTGTGCATTCCACTACAAAACAGACGCCAAGTAAATTGCTGTTCGGTGTAGAGCAGAGGGGTGAATTAGTGAGAGCGTCTACCTCAGACGCTATCATTAAATCGCAGGAGTATAGTTTGAACTATTTTCTAGCACGGAGTAAACCCGCGAAGACGTACTCCGAAGGCGACTTTGTTGTAATACGTAATGCAGATACGGTCGTCGGGACCAATAAAAAATTCATACCGAAGTATCGCGTCCCGTACCTTGTCCATAAGGTTCTGCCTTATGACCGATATGTCGTAAGAGATATAGAAAACTGCCAGATCACCCAAATACCCTACGATGGCGTCGTTGAGGCTTCGTGTATGAGAAAATGGATGGCAGATGATAGTGCACTGAATGATCCAACGCAACTTTAAGTGTGCAGCACTGGTTAGAATCTTAGTAGTCCTAAGGATAATAAAATAAATGTAATCGATGTCGATTTTGGTGTCAGGTCGGCCGAGTTGTACTACTATGATAATTAATATGATATTTGACTCATGTAGAACACAAGGTGTAAACCTCCTGTTATTATGTAAACCTTCGGCTATTATGTAAAGCTCCGGTTATTTTCTGATCTCGAACGCGGACCGTTCGACCAATGAGATCACTCGTTCTATCTACCGATAGGATAGCTCGTTGTATTTAATTGAGAATGAAAAATATAACGACCGACAAACGAGATATAGAAGTCAAGAAGTAAAGTTTGTTTTTTACACTAGCTCTGATAAATTTTAATCTAGTATATGCCATTGTGTATTTAAAAAAAAAATTAAGAAACCCTTTTGTTTGAAAATTTTAAGAGTGCATTAAAAAATATCCCATATAACTCATTTAATTTTAACCCAGTTCGGAAGCAAAAATTAAAAATTGATCCCATTTTAACCATACGTCAAAATTTAACCAGTGGTAGAAAATTTCAACCTAATTCTGACACGGCCTTAAGACATAACTTGAAATTTAGTTTTCACCACACTACTGAGAAATTCTTAAGGCCAGGGTTTGAACAACACCAAAGTTATTGTTTTCAAAAACTCTATTTTTTTTGTAAAGCTGGGCAAGATGTGAAAACTTATAAACATGCAACTATACCGATTCGATTGGGACTCATTATATTGTTATTCGCTCCCTCAGCTCGGTTATTTGTCTCAGCTTTTTATTAATACCAAAACCTAAATATCAAACTATGTAAAAATTTTTGAAAAACTTATCTCAGTCAAAATATTGAAATGCAGAAATCTTGTAGATATTATGCAGAGCTCAAAAAGCCTTCATTCATCTCTGTAGCACAATAACTTACAAAGCGCCAATACTTTAAGTTTTAATTTTTCTGAACTAATTGAAAGCGGACATCAAACTATGTAGACATTTTTTGAAAAACTTATCTCAGTCAAAATATTGAAATGCAAAAATCTTGAAGATATTATGCAGAGCTCAGAAAGCTTTCATTCATCTCTGTACCACAATTACTTACAAAGCGCCAAAACTTTAACTTTTAATTTTTGTGAATTAATTGAAAGCGGACGTCAAACTATGTAGACATTTTTTGAAAAACTTATCTCAGCCAAAATATTGACATGCAGCAATCTTGTAGATATTATGCATAGCTCAGAAAGCCTTCATTCATCTCTGTAGCACTATTATTAACAAAGCACCAACACTTTAAGTCTTATACCACGTTTTCACTAGGGCTAATGAGATGATTAAGACCAAATTTTCAAAATTAGGTCAAAATTGACTTTGCTACCCATACAAAATCTGTCATCAAAATTACCTCAACTTGAGGAAATTGTGCGGAAATTATGTGCTAACAACGTGGGAAAATTGGAGAAAATTAACCAAACAGTACTAAAACACCATTTATTGTGAACTAACCGGGAAAAAAGTGACAACTTGACAGATTTTTTTTTTTTTTATGTTTTTATTGAAAAACTCATTTGTTTTACAATATTTGATATATACAATTATAAATTCTTAGACTAACATTATTGTTTTAAAATCTGCGAGCACAGATGGGGCTCTGCTTCGTTAAATTGGCGGGTTTTATACATTTTATTAAAAAGGTATCTATGTCTAACATTTACTTGTTTCTTAAATAAATAATTGGTATGTTCTCGTCGGCTTGAGCAGTGCTGACGGTCGTTGGCTGTAATGTTGGTGGGCGAGGAATATTAGTTGGATGGTCGCTTCGGTCCTGGAAGCTATTGTATTTCCACTTTTTTGGGTCTCTTGGTGTCTTCAACCTCTGTTGTACTGCGTTCCTCTTCCTGCAGCGACGTAGAAGTCTTCGAAGCTGTCTTCTTGCGACATTCGAAATGCTGGATCCATTATGGATAGCACCTGGAGATATCGGTCGTCGGGGGCTGCATTACCTGTAATTATATTAATAAGAGGGCTGGGATGGGATGGGATTTTCCTCAGCATTTTGGTGCTGAGGTTGTGTAGGTATTTGTCTATAGGAACAATTTTAGTTGTCTCGTAGAGTTTTTCATTGCTGTAGTAGCGGACTGAATTTGGTTTTCTATATAAAGATGTGCAATAGCGAAGAGCCTTGCGCTCGAATAATTGCACTTTCTTCATATATGTTGGGCTTATTGTGTACCATATAGGAAAGCAATAAGTTAGTATAGGACGAATTAGTTGCTTGTAAAGCAGAAGTTTCGTTCGTGTTTGGAGACCACCTCTTACTTTCACAAGAGGACGAAGGAGAGCTAGGGCACCGTTTGCCTTGCGAAGAGTGTGTTTAGCATGTTGATTAAACTTGAACCTTTCGAAGAAATGAACTCCGAGGTATTTAACGCTTTGCTTAGGTGTGATAATTGTGTTATCGGGGAGTGTCAGGGACAGGAGTTTGCATCTTGTGGCTATGCCATTACGTGAGGGATTCCTAAGGCAGATTAATTCTGTTTTAGTGGGATTGATTTTAATTCCCCATTGTAGGTAGTACTCCCAGAGCCTAAGGATGTGTTCCTTCACCCTACGGAGAGCTATTTCTGGGCTTATGGATGCACTATAAGTGATGGAGTCATCAGCATATAGTAGGGTTTTTGTCGTTGGCGTGTTTGCTGGTTGGTCGAGGGTGAAAAGATTGAAGAGGTCAGGTCCAAGACGTGAGCCTTGGGCAACCCCTGCGGAGATGTTTTTGAATACAGACTTGGTATTTCCTACTCGTACGTAGAACTTACGGTTGGTCAAGAAGCTGTGTATGATTGTGATAAGATGTCTAGGCAAGTGAAATGATTTCAACTTGAAAATCAGACCGTCTATCCAAACGGTGTCAAATGCTTTTTGAATATCAAGCAGACAGGCTACTGTTACCTCTTTTTTGTTAAGAGCCAGGGTTGTATCTGCGTGAAGCTTTAACAACGGGTCGAAAGTGGAGTGGAATGCTTTGAACCCAAATTGGTTATGCTGCACTATACCCATTGAGGAGCATAGTGAGCGAAGTTTGTTGAGAATTAGCATTTCAAGTAGTTTGCTGAGGTTTGGGAGGAGCGAGATAGGTCGAAAACTGCTTACAGAATTCGCCCCTGGTTTCTTAGGAATTGGGAATATTTCCGCTATTTTCCATTTACTTGGGAAATAACTGTTGTTAAGACAGTTATTGAGAATAATCGTAAGAATTATAATCGCAGTCGGAGGGAGTTTCTTGATAACAAAATTGGAAACCTTGTCAGGTCCCGAAGATTTTTTGGAGTTACCGCATTGGATTGAACCGTAAAGGTCAAGTGGATTTGTGAAAATATCATCGGTTGTTGTGAAGACTGATGAATTTTCTTCGTTAAATGTTGTGAGCGGCTCCGGGTTTTGTGAAACTAATAATGAGACTTCATTGTTGACGTTTGAGAAGAACTCAGGCAAATGAATAGGTGGAATGGGTTTGAAATTGCTTTCGAAGAAGTCTGCAAAAGCGTTAGTTTTCGCTTGGTCGGATGCAAGAGCGACGTCATTGTGTTGTAGTTGCCCAAGTATAGGACATTTCTTTCCTACAATTTGGTTAATTTGCTTGAATGTATTCGGACCAGGTTTTATGACGTTAAGTCGTTTTCTGAATTGGGAGTCGATATAGGTTTTGGTGTTTTGATCGATGAGGGTACTGAGACACTTGAGTTGTGATAGAACACTCTGGTACTCATCCCCGTGGGTACTTAAAGTACGGCGAAAAATTCTCTGTAGAATTTTCCGAAGTTTTTGCCTATATTTATACATACTTTGTATGTATTCGGGTAAGTCTTTATACTTGGATTTGAGATCTCGGGCTTGGGCCTGCTCTGCAATTGTACTGGTAATTGAGCTTTCAATGGAATTGATTGCAAAATCAATGTCTTCATTGGTCAGGTTGGCTGAAGTGCAAGGCGTACAGTTTTGTAGCTTTTCCGTTAAGGAATTCTGAAAAACTCGCCAATTGATTTTTGCGTAATTAATATATTCTTGCTGAGGAGTAGCTAGAATATTAAAATTTGTCCGAAGACGAAGGTTTAATTTTACAGCTAAATGATCGGAGTCAGATACAATTGCAGTGCAGATGAAGTTAGTAAGTGTTGGAATTCTACAAATTAAGTGAGGTGAGCACATGAAGAAGTCAAGTGTCGAAGGGGTTCGCGGAAATTTTGGTATTGGTTGAGAGACAATCTCGAAAGAGTGGTCGTGAGAATTATCACATAGCCAGTCAGATATAGCAACTCCTTGGGGAGTACTCAAGGTATCCATCCAGAGTTGGTGGCGTGCGTTGAAATCGCCTCCAATTATGAATTGGGTGTAATTTTGGCAGAATGCGTTAAGCAAATCAAGGTCGTGTCTTATGTCAGCACGGGACGCAGCGCATTGATTGTACAAAGATATCAGAAGGATCTCTTCGTTATTTTCGAGGGGTATGACTACACAGGTTACTTCAAAAGTAACCAAACCTTGAATAATGACCTTACGGCACTGAAAAGAAGATTTTACTAAAACGGCAGTGCCTGTTTTAGCGAGATCTTTGTCTGTACGGAATATAGTGTACTTTTCAAAGTAAAGCCGATGTCTCGAGACTAATCTAGTTTCAGAGAGAAAAACGGCGTCGGGTTTATTTCTAGTAAGGAAGTTTTCAAAGGAAATCCGTTTAGGATGGGATACTAGAGAGCCAACGTTATACGCGATAACGTTAAAGTTGTTTATTGTCCTAGACATATTTTAAAGCAGAAGTCAAGAAACATATGTTTCTTGCCGGTTTCGTCTGGACATGCCTCATAGAGGGGAAGAAAATCAGAGATTTTCGAAAGGAGTGTCACAAAGTTGCAACCAAAGAATTTTTCTGAGTCATTCAGGAATGAACTCGTTGTGGTTTTAACGCCACTGGAAACGGTTGGTTTTGAGGGCTTGGGTTGCTCGGGACGAACAATGGGAGTTGGTTTAGTCTGGGGCTTGGTGTTTGGTCGAGGTTGGGTTATGGGTGTAAAATTATTGGTTAATTTTTTGTTAAAAGATTTGGTTATATCGGAAAAAGACTTACCAGGGATGATTGATGACTTCATTGGTGTTGTTGGAACCCTTATTGCCTTTGTCGCTGTTTTTTCTTTCTTGGCTGCTACCACCTTTTTCCTGTATGGGCATCCTTCATAGTTGGCCGGGTGACCGTACTGTTTGCACAGGACACAGAAAGGTTTGCCGACCATGGGATCCGTTCTGCTGCACTGTCCTTTCTCGTGTGTTTCACTACACTTTACACATCTGTGCTTCATTTGGCAGTTCACGCTTACGTGCCCGAACGCTTGGCAGTTCCGGCATTGGGTGACGATGTTTGGTTGTAGTTTTTCCCACCTTACTGCTTCACCAAGCAGGGATCTAATGCAGCTCACTGCTATCAGGTCGGTTCCTTTTTCAAATTCAACAACAAAGGCGTTAAAGTTGGAAGCTTTGTCCCTTTTGGAACGGAAGTTTGATGCTTTCGTTGGCTTGAATTTGAGGGTTTCCAGTTCACCCATGATGTCTTCTGGCTTGTGAGAATGATGTATCTTTTTTAGAAGGATGATGCACTTCCTATCTTCCTTCGATGTATAGGTATGATGTTGCACCTTTGTCTCGGCCAGGTATAATTTGATGGCTTCATGGTCGTCCTTCGATGCCGTCTTAATAATTGTTTTAGTTTTGTTGACGTTGACTACCGTGTAGCTGGGTTTCTTCGGGGCCATTTGGTAGTGGCGATACATCGCCGCAGTTGCCAGGTTGTAGCACACGATTGGTGGCTGTGCTTTACCTGTATTGGTCAGTTTTTCGGTTGGTGCTGCCGCAGTTGGTTTTGGTGTAGGAACTTTTCTCTTCGGGGCCACTTCAGTGAATCCACTCAAGTCCTCGGATACTTCCTCTGTTACTATGGTGAGCTTCTGCCTTTTGCTGTGATCAGCTTCAGGCTCAGGCTCCTTTGCCCGTTTCTCCTTTGGTGGTATTGGTGCTGCTGGGGTTGTTTCCATCATGCTGTCGTCTTCTTCAGCATTGTTGGGGCCTCCTTCAGCGTTGTTGACTTCGGCTTCCGGCGTGAATTGTTGCAGGATTACGTCAACATCGTAATTCAACTTTACTGCAAAGTCGCAGGATACATCATTCCCGTACAGGTCGCGCAGGTGCGTAACCTCCCTCTTGATAGTATTCAAGAGCTGTTCCCTGGCGGCTTTAACTTTTTCTCGCTGACCCATTGGGACGGAGATAATAAATCACTTGGTTTTTTTTATTTTTTCCACTAATAATCCGGTGGTAAACACTGGATTAACACTTGGGTTTTTTCACTAATCCAGTGGTAAACACTGGATTAACACTTGGGTCTTTTTTTTTTTTTTTTTGCTTTCTTTTGCTACCTGCAGGTAGCAATTTTGGGCAAGGGGTAAGGGGTGATAAAATTTTATTACTTTATTTTGTATTCGGTTTTAAAAAATATTCCGCGCACGACCGTTCACTTTGACTGTTCGCACAAGCCAACTTGACAGAATGCGCTATCACAACAAAAGTATTTTTTGTCATTTCGATTCGTTTGTCTTGTCGGTGTACGCACGTGTTTTTAAAGATGAAAATGGTCGAAAAAAAAAAAAAATACTGGCAAAATTTGTATTTGTATTGTATTTTGTATCTTTATTCTTTTCTCACTTAAAAATAATTAAATAATTACAATTTTAATAAGGATCAAGTATTTATAGCTGCGAAAATTAGAATAGGTAGTGGCATTTTTAAAGAAAAAACATTATTATTTAAAAGAAGAAGAAAATAGTTCTAATTCACGTAAGGAATCAAATTCTTAATTTGTTGATGGTCAAAACTGAAAAGCCATTTCTTTGTAGTATTTAAAAATAAGCGCAGACTTCTTATAAGCCGAGTTTCAACAGGCAGTAAGTTAAATAACTTGCAAGACCCAATGGAGTAGAAGTTTCTGTAGCTTGTAGTGTAAAAAGAGGGATATTAACGAGAAATAAGGAATTACTTCTTAGGTTGCGATAATTAGATATTGGGCTTTGGAGGTAACCCCCTCTTAGAAAAAAAAACTTTTAGAACCTTGAAATAGTACAGGTGACGTACCGGCAGAATATCCAGTTTCTTAAATAGATCCATTGAATGGGCATAACGGTGAGCTTTACATATCCTCCTAATTACAGATTTTTGTATTACTAAGAGCTGTTGAAGCTTGTTGTAGTAAGCACCACCCCAACAACACAAATTGCACTGAAGTTTCGATTGGGAAATACCATAATATACTTTTTTCAGCAAGTTCATGGAGCAAAACTTTTGAAGATTATAAAGACAACGAGTAGATGAGAGGAAGTATTGTTTCAGATTTGAAATATGCCTTGACCAGTTGAAATTATGATCTATAGTGACACCAAGATACTTAAAGTCATCGACAACACCAATGTTTAAACAATTAGCATGACAGTTAATATCACAGTTAAAACTTATTGAACGTTGTACATTGCAATTGGTTTTGACAAAATCATATCTGTAACAATCAGCTGAATGAAAAGTAATATCAATATCCGGATATTCCCGCCCAGAAAGACTATAAAAATTAATTTGGTTTTACTGCTTTCAATAAGATTATGCTCGGCAAACCAGCATCTTAAAAGGTGCACCACATTGTTTATGTTCGCTTTCAAATTAAGTTTGCTACTAGAACAGTAAGCTATTCCTAGATCGTCTGCAAAGGCTTTAACTGTACCAGCAAATGGAAGTGAAAAAAGGGAATTGACATAGACCAAAAATAAAATTGGTCCGAGAACAGACCCTTGGGGAACACCCAAAGAGCTAGTAACAGGACTACTTAAATTATTGTCAACTTTTACAAATAGGGTCCTATTTTTAAGGTAAGACTCGAACCAATTATAAATAACCCCACGGAAACCAGCTTTATAGAGTTTACCTAAAAGAATACTGTGATTTATCATGTCGAATGCCTTAGTAATATCAACAAAAAGACCTGAGCAATAATTTTTAACATCTAATCCTTTTTGTAATACACTACAGAACTCCAATAAAGCATCTTCGGTGGAAAGCCCTGTTCTGAAACCAAACTGTGAGGGAATAAAGAAGCTATTTTTATTCAAATATGCCAGAATCCTTACTTTCATGATTTTTTCAAAAACTTTGGATATAGAGGACAATAAAGATATAGGCCGGTAGTTGCTTGCGGTATATTTGTTCCCTTTTCTGTGGCGAGGTACAATGAAAGCACTCTTAAGATCATCTGGGAAACTTCCATACAAAATACTCAAGTTGAAAAGTGAAGACAATATGTCAACTATGTTCGGTCCAATACGTTTAAGAATTGTATTGGAGACACCATCAATGCCAGTTGAATTAGAATTGTTTAATCTATTTATGACTTTTAAGACTTCTAGACCAGTAATGGGCTCAAAGAAAAAACTATTTCTACTGTTTTCTTCCATATTTGATTCTCTGCAACAGGTACAAGAGGCATTAACACCGCTAGAAAGGGATTGCTGACCGATCGAGGCAAAGTATTTACTGAACTCATTTGCTATTTCACCAGGGTTAATAATAATTCTCAACTTTCGCTATTTTTTCCGATTTAAAATGCAATTTCCTACATCCTATTCTTTACGCAGGTTCCCATGGGCTGAATTCATTTTAGAATAATAAAAGCTATCTCTAGCACTCCTGATTTCCTTATTAAATTTTTTCGAATAGTTATTAAAACGATTCTTCAAGTTGGAGTTCACAGGGTGTGTCCGGCATTTTTTACTTAATGTTTGTTTTACTTTAATTTTTTTCAGTAAAGTACTCGTTATCCAAGGTTTCAAACTCGTGTGTTTTTTGCTTTGCCTAAGAAGCTCAGTTGAAGCAGATAGGTGATTTTTCGGAATTACCAGAAAAACCTCAAAAGCTTTGCCAATTTCTTCTACATCATAAAAATTTTCCCAGTTTTCAAAAAGAAGCAAATTATTTAGATTTTGAAAAATTATTTTGGTTTGAATTAATTTTTGACAGTCTTTTTTGCGTTCACATCTACCTAAACCCTCAATCAATAGCCCCGTCATACAATGATCTGTTATCTGCAAATCACAGTGGATACCAGCAAAATCGTTCAAGGAAAAACTAGCAAATCTACCAAATACGTGGTCAAGATAAGTCCCAGAGATCGGTCTAGTAGGTTCATTTACAAAAGATATCAACCCATTCTCTGCCATCAACGCTAAATATAGATCTGTTAAGGAGTTATTTACTAACAAATCAACATTGATATCACCTAAAATAACAAGGTTTTTTGAATTCTCCACTAATAAATGCTTTGAAAGTTCATCTAAAAACGTATTCGGATGAAAGGAATGAAATCTGTATAGACATAAATCTGAAATCTGTATACACAAAACTCTTCACCATACATGTTACACATAACTCGAATAACATCGGGGCTTCTAAATTTTAGAGACTCAACTTTACAACTGTACAAATCTCTTACATAAACTCCGACTCCACCAGCAGAATAAAAATCATTAGGAAAGGCATAAAATTTATAATTTGGTATAATAAAATCATTAACTTCGTAGGAGTATATCCAAATTTCCGATACGAATAAGAAATCTGGCAAATTAGGAAAAGCTTCAACGTTAACAATCAAGACATCAAAATTTTTTCGCAGACTTCGGATGTTTTGGTGCAAAATATATAATGTTTTGTCACTAGAATTACAATCAAAAATATTACTAATGGTTCTGATAGAGAGGTTGTCGTGCATAAAATCTACAAAATCATTCATGCTATTGCCTTGCGATAACTTCTAAATCATCAAAAGATCTTATGATGACATCCTCACTATTATCGAACCTTCTCAGAGCTTGTTTGAAATTTGAATTTTTCAATTCTTTCGCAAAATCACTTGGACGTGTTTGATCAGGTCTAGTTATGTTGTAGTTCAATTGTGCTGATTCTAATCGCTGAGAATGTCTCAGCGTATAAATACTACTTCAAACCATTATACTATATTTTTTCAATACTTTCAATCCTCATTTTTACAGAAACTGACGAAGAAGAAGACCACGATATCGAATTAAGTTATAGTGATGAAGAAAGTGGTGATGATAATGAATAAAATAATGTAGTTTCTTATATAGTGTATAACAATATCTAATATCATCAATTTAATTTTTTATAATTATGTTATTTGCTTTTTTTTGACAGAATAAATTGAAATTTTTAGTACTTCAAGGTAGTTGTAGCATCGAATGTCTTTTTTTAAGATTTTTTAAAATTTTAAACAGATTACTAGTTAAATGAATGGGAGCCTAAAAGTTTATTTGCATAAGTCATTCTAATCACTAGTCTCTTTTTAAGATATACAATATGCTTGTCTGGCAAGGGGTTGGAACTATCAAAAATGTCTGGCTGATGAGAAAACATCATCAGCCTATTACCCAAGTATTATATATAAAAATCAGCTTTTATACTAGAATTTTAATTTGACAAACATTAAGGGTGTCTGGCAAGGGGTTGCCACTATGTTAAGTGTCTGGCAATGAATGACATGATTTTTAATAATATTCTGAAGCTAATACAAAAAAATCACATTTTATAATTTGACGTAAGTAGAACGGTATTTTACACACCTTTAGAGCCGTTTACCTGCCAAAGCCACTATAACCCAAACTTCATAATGGCCCATTGTCTTTACCTATGCTGGGAGCATGTGCTGACAAACTTTCAGCTTTTATAAAATAACGATGGTCTGGGGTTCACGGGCTCTTGCTCTATTAAGGAAGTCGATGTTAATTTTTTTTAGATTAATCATTTCACCATAAAGTAATTGCAAGGTTATTGAACTATTAGACGCAGGCTGTTGTGGTAATGAACCGGTGTGATTTGCAATGGGTTGTTCGGCAATAGAAGATTTAGCATTGGAGCTGCGATCAGTATATTGTTTTGGTGCAGGTTTGGATTTACCACTGTGAACATTTTTGAGCGAAGTCAAAGGCAAAGAAGTTTGTTGTTGCAGAGTTCTTCGGCGCAATACTAAGCACTTGTCACAGCGATGAGTAATGTTATTTTCTTTGTAATATTCAATATCAGACAAATTTATTTTAACACATTTTCCGTGAAACAACAACTTGCAGTCACCGCATTCAATTTTTTCGGGATCGTTTTCAATAAGAACACGTTTGCAGACCGAGCAATTCATTGTTAAAAGTTTATTGAAATGAAAGGAAATTTATGGATGAAAGACAAACTGTGTTGTTAATGTGCGCAACCCACGACACTTTGCAAAACACGTCCGCTCTCGTCAAAGGTCTGACTGTTGGCAAAAAAGACAACAGGCACCCAGTAAATACATTCCCAGTTGGTGGAATTATGCCCTACTCTAAAAGCTCATGGAATAAGACAAAAGAAAAGTGGGAGATTTCACTAGGGAAAAAAGTGAGTAAAAAACAAAAACAGTATATACTTTAAAATCTTTTTTCTTGAACATCAACAGCAGCAGCAATATTGTAATGAGTTCAAGAAGACCCAACAGCAGTACAAACATATTTTTCAACAGCAGCCACAAGCTCTGGCGCAGTAATAAAATGGCTAAAATGTTATTACAGCACAACCTTCTAAATTATGGCATGGGCTAGAAAACCGAACAGGATTTGGAAAAACTAGGCCAAGAGACAACTCAGGCGTCGCGTCGATTTTCCAGAGCTTCAGTTGATTTCAAAATGTATGACGGTAAATTCTCCATAGATTTCAAAGAGAACGTTCAGGAGATTCGTGTAAAGCAGTTGATAGTTACTTTTCGTTCTAACAATAGTAATTATTGTCTTAGTTTTGGGTTGTTTAACGCTAGTCCTACATCTAGCGTGATTATAGGTAATCTTAACTATCGTTGCCTTTTTTTTTGTCGTTGTTTTTTTTTGAAGAACGAATGACTAGACATCAGAACGATGTGAAAGAGCTGAAGGTTGAAAACTCGGCACTAAATTCCGTGATGTTCAATTGTGCCAAGCAAAGGGGTTCTGAAAGCATATTCTCATCAGAAACAAAACATTATAAGTCATAAGCAAAGAAAACTAACCTAGTGCATGCCCGTGTCGGCCACTGCAATTGTACACTCGGATTCCATTGGACCGAAACAACTCTTCGTCACTCTGATGATGATGTGATGGTGATTTATGCGATTTGTGCTAGACACTTCATTTATCATAGCTTCATAGTATGGATCTTCTATGGCAAGACGAATTGTGGGCACAACTTTCCAACATTTGCCCAGCGCTGGCTTTAATGATGACACTGTAAAATGCTCAAGTGGTTGCTGCTGCTTTTCGGTTAAGTCAAACCTCTCTTCCTTAAAACGAAACTCCTTCGCGTTTGGCTGCTGTTAATGTTGCTGTGAGATTATCGCTCTTAGTGATAAAAATTTTCCTTCGGATTTGAGCCTGGCTTCCTTCGCTTCGGGTATCTATTACTACTCGATGGATACACCTAGGTTTTCAAAAAAAAAAATCAACAGCAAAAACCTCCTAGCACGAGCTCGGTATAGGGAACGATATTATCGTAGAGTTTTACGCTGTCTTTACTTAGCTTATCCTACGCTCAGGAAACAAAACTTAAACCCCTGGAACTATGCAGGAAAAACGGCACTAATCAACCAACGACAAAAAAAAACGGGATTACCTCAGTCTGTCACTGCAGATATCTAAACCGACGTTATTGGTAACTTAAAAAAAAAGGAAATCACAAAAAAAAATTATGCAAGACGGTAATGTATCTCGAAGGGATACAATAAAAAAAAATTTACCAACTTATCTAAAACAAGGTTTTAATAGCAACAAAACAAAATGAATGTAGATAAATATATATTTATAAAAAAAAAGAATTTTATTGATTCAAAAATTGCCTGGATCCTATCCTTGGATGGCTTGGCTGTACAAGGAGCTCTTATGGTGATTGAGGATCGGCTTTTCGTTGGCTTCACTGCACAAATCCTCTAGTTTGAAGGAACACTTTTCCTTGTTTTTTTTTTTTTTCTTTTTTTGGTTTGGGTTTTTTTCACTTTTGATGTTAAATGTTCTATTGTCTTTAACCACGACACTCTAATAATTGATTTTGCTACCGAACATTCAAAAAAAAATGAACCAGCAATGTCTATCTTAGTTAATTTTAAGACATTTTCTATTACTTTAAATTTTAATTACGATTTATAAATTTTTGCTCAATACGTATTTTCACTCCAAAAAAAAAGAATAATGTTCGGATCTAGATCTCCGATCCTTTCTTCAATAATGCTCGTCCCCAACTGACTATTCTTTTCCTCTTTATTTCTTTTTCCACCCACGATTTCTCTTATCTCTACCAAAACTAATCCACCTGATCACCCCACAATCATACCATCCTCCAGTTACATTGCAGTTTGTTGTTAAAAAAACGATCGAATGATGATCATAAGCTTTCTCTTCATTCGATTTCTTTTAACTCCTCATCCTGAAATCACTCTCTCAGTTTCCCTCAACTTCCACTCAAACGATGATTTGGCGACTCTATAGCAATTTTTAGTACCCCTTTATTTGATACTCTGCTACAATAATTTTGAGCACTTTGGGCTAAACTGCTGGATGACACTTTCTTTTCCTGACAATTGACAGATCGGAATTTTGTAAACAAACAAGAATTCAAATCCGATTTTAATTTCAGTTTTATTGGCATAAAGAGATTGTGTCACCAAAAACAAATAACTTTTGAATGATTTTAAGGTAGGATGGAGTTACATGGGTGAGCCCTAGATTTGCCTGAGGGACATATTTTCTGATTGCCAAGTTCTCCAGATATCAATGAGACCGAGTGATGTGAAACAATTGGGTTTAAATTCTAAACACTATTCACACTTGGGAAGTATACTTTCACAAATGCCTGGAATTAGAATGTTTGAAACACACAGCGGTAAGTACAAGAACTTAGGATGCTAAAATGACTCTAGTCGGAGCTTTCTCAAATACATCTTCTTGATCATCTGCACATACATAGGTCGCAGGAAATACTCGTTGTCTGAGGGCCAACCATGTTGGATCTCAGGATGTTTTCTAAGACCACAGTAATAATGTGAAAATCCCCTAGGAACTCCTGAACTTTAAAAAAAAAAATCCAGTTGTCCAAACCATGAAAACAACGTATGTGACCATCGGACATGACCCGATATTGTTAAGTTAGTTTATATGTTTTACTAGTTTTCGCTTATTTGTTGAACTGAAACTGATTATAATTGATGTTCGGATATTCTGTTTTGTAAGTTGATATTGAAAGTGAAACTAATCAGCAACGAAAATATATTTCTGTGGTTATACGATTTTGACTTATTTAAATTTGCATACTACGTTACACAAATGCTTGGAAGGTGTCCATAACAAACCACTGGACTGGAAGGAGGATCATTCAACGACTAGGACAGTGGAAGGACAACGACCCAGATATTTATATTTGTACATCATTAGATGTAAGTGATGATATATTATATAAAAAAAAAACTATGTGTTGCAATAAATGCTGCAAGCTTCGCAGTTAAAAAGAATGAGGATCAAACACTTTTTTTTTTCTGCTATGGCTTTTGCTATGGTGTTTATGTTATTTATGGAACAGGTAACCCTCGAAAGCCGGGCTAATGACTTGCGGTCACAGGGGCTGTGCACCTTCCTCCTACTAGTTTAGATAGGGACGGAGTCGGGTTATTCTGGTTATAAACGGTTGGTATAAATGAAAGTACCGTATAGTGGTGGCATGGATTGGTTTGTTACCATCATATACCATTATAGACGGTTGAACTATAACCGAATGGAAGTATTTTAATCCAGATTAGTTAAAGGTTTATCTGATGTTTGTAGATAAATATCTGAACATGTCGATGGGTGAATGTGCCTGATGGAATTAACATACAACCAAATAAAGGTAAATTCGCCAAAAAAAAAAACAGGAATGTGGATACATAGAACGTGTAGGTGCACCCATAGTGTACCAAAAAGTTTAATAGTACGTAAGTACGAATATGAATATCACGCTTTTAGAAGTTTTTCCAATGTTTGGTAGGACTTTACACTGTCTCCGAGAATTAAAATGATTTCACTTCCATTGCTCATTCGAGTTTTTTTCTTCAATGTCCGATTCAACCTGGTTTTCTGCATATCGCAGACTAAAATCCGTCGGTTGATCCAAGTCCGTTTGCTGGTAGCTGGAATAATTTCGAGCAGTTTTAAGACCTTTAGACTTATGACTTGTCTTAGTAACTGAGTCCGTCAGTGATTTATTTGATTTTGAATTCGTGCTTTCTGAATACATCGCAGAGTAGTCGATTGGTTGTTCAATCGGAACCGGAGGCGGTGGAAACTTTCGCGGATCAGTCAATGGTGTAAAATCGTTTCTTTCTTTTGGTGGTGTCACCACATCAATATTCTCACACGTTTCAGAAAGATTTTGATAAACAAGCTCCTGTTCGACGGTTATTTGCTTCCGAGCTGTCAATGTGAGCAATTCTTTTAAGCCCATGGGGCGAGTAATGGGATCCATATTGCTATGATTAAGTATACTTGGCCGAAAGTTTTGAAGATTTTTGAGTGCAGCTGAACTGCCTTCTGATATCAATTTGTTCTTCGAGTGGATTAACGATCGCAACATCGGTACCGCGCCGTTATCGCAAAGGAATTTCTGATCCTCGGCTGAGCGTGCAGATAGATTCCACAATGTTCCACATGCGTTGCTTACAACAGTCAGGCTCTCCGACTTCAGTTGTTGCAGCAATATTGCGAGACAATTGCGTTCACGCAAAATTTTCCTGTAGTCCTCTCGAACAGCTATATGACTAGATACGTTACGCAGTATCCCACCTGCGTTTTCAATAATTTTAAGCGTCTTGCTCGGAACTTCATAGGTTAGCATCTCCACTAGAAATGCTAGTGCCTCTGGAACGGCGCAAAATTCGACATTATTTATACCGCAATGCGCTGAAAGATTCCACAGGGCAGACAAAATTGCTTCCAATGTGTTCTCGTTTTTATTTATCATGGCAGCTTTTGCAAGTGCAGTCACTGTATCGATTTCATTGAGCGCAGCTTTCATGTTACTGTCAACGCGCCCAGATAGATTTCTCAACACGCTTGCAGTTACTTGCAAAAGATCATCTGGTGCTGAATCTAGTTGAACGACAAGAGCTTCCATGAACTCCTTATTCCCACACAAAAGTGTCTTGTTATTTTCATCTCCGAAAGTTTAGTTTGTAAGAGCCATAAGAGCATATCGTCTAAGGGAGTTACAACACTCCAAAATTTGTTCGATGAGCATCAAGACTTTCGCCTCTCTTCGGCCCACCTTGTCATCTGGGTGGCTGTGAACAACATTGTGCAGTGCCATACCAGCGTATTTACGAACTCCATCATTTGCGTCCGAGTGCATCATCTGCACCAGAGGTGGAATGCATCTAGACTTTCGCAATGCAGCACAAGTCTCGCTAGTACGTGAAAGCTCCAAAAACTTTTTCGAAACACCAACTGAGTCGTGGGATCCGAGCATTGAGGCCAATGAGTAAACACACTCAGCCTTGGGTAGAACAGAATATTGTTTTCTATCTGTATGCTCCTCTGTGGCCCAAGCTAAACTGTTCTCAATTGGTGGCAAAACGAGATCCCTCTCTATGAATCTTGACAGCGTGTAACTCGGTTCTTTATATTTACGAGAAGGGCATCTGGAATCTCTTTCTCTGTCTAAAGAATGCTTGCGGCCACTAGATCCAGAAGTTGACCTATAAAAATCGTTTTGTCTTTCGAAATTTTTATCCAAGCTTCGGTGTTCACGCATGTCTTTCTCGAGCATATAATCCGGCGGAATAGGATTCTCATCAAGAAAATGTTTTTTCTTACCAAACGCACCACTCGAACTACTTCCCAAGCTTCTCATTATCAGAGTGTTGTCCTCTTGAGTAAACTCTTTTTTAGTATAACCACTTGCAGCTAATTCATAGTCACTTATCTCTCCATCACGTTCATACTTTTTGTCGAGTTTTAAAATCTCACCCAAGCCTGAACTTGTGGGTGGGGTGATTTTTGGTTCTGCTTCTTCAAATCCTTGCGGAGCAACCGTATTGTAATCAAAAAAATGCCTTTTCTGAGGAGCAACATCATCTATTCTTTCCAAGTCCGTGTGATCAATAAAAAAATTTCATCAAGATCTTGATTCGATTGAGGCTGTAATTGATTTATCCTCTTATGAAACTGTTGTGGTTGATATGAATGTTTTGAATTTTGGAGCGATGGCTGAATTTGACTTTGATTGTCCGGGTGTTGTGGATTATTGAAATTTTGTTGTAGGTTGTTTGGGATTAAAGAATTATGTTGGAGGGTTGACTTCTGCTGGTTTGATTTTGGTTGATGCGGTTTAGTTTTTTGTTGGTGAGGGTTTTGCGTAGAGGGTTTCCTATTTGCGGTATAATTTTGCTGGGTATTATTTATAGGTTCTTCCCCTCTCAAGGGAGAAGTAGTCTTCCTAATATCACCGAGAAATTCGATAAAATTATCTCTAATGCATTTCTGAACCTGTTCAGATATGCTTGAATTCAAGGATTGGGAATAGGAACTGAAAGCATTCACTATCGCATAATTGATATATGCTTTAAAATCATTAGGGACTGAACTATATTCGCAATTTTCCATGTTTGCATCTGCGTTAGCACTACCTGGAATTTGCATATTGCGAACGGTTTGGATGGTGTTTTTTTTTTTTTTTTTTTTTTTTTTTTTTTTTTTTTTTTTTTTTTTTTTTTTTTTTTTTTTTTTTTTATAAAGGTTAGAAAAACTTATGATTGATCATTAGAATCAAAAAAAAAAAACAAGGAATATAAACTTGAAAGGCTTAAGAACGAAATCAGAAACAAAAACATATGCTTGCGCTTTACCGACTTAACTTCACCCAAGGGCTTTGAAGCTTGGAAGGGCAAAAGGTTTGGCAACAAAACACAAAAAAAAATTTAACTTTTGGAACTTCGCCAATGAGTCTTCAAAAAGAAAATATGAAATAAATAATTGGTTACGTTCATAAGCTAACTGTGAACAAACAAAAAAAACTAAAATCTTACTAAAAAAAAATCAAACGAATGGTGTTTGTTATTAATTTAATAAGTATAATTTTTCTTTGAAAAATTAAAGGATACTTACTTAATTTTACTTATAAGTAAAGGAAAAAAAAGTAATTTGCACAAAAACAAAACAAAAAAAAAATAAGGAATGAAAAATTGTTAAGCGAAAGAGAATACTTCTTGTTGCTAACAAAAAAAATTAATTGATATTAAACACAACTGTAGTTAAGAAAACGAGAAAAAAGTATAAAGGATTTAGCACAAAACGTATGAAACGTATAAATCAACAAAAAAATTTATAGATTGAATTCTAGGTTTTCAACCTAGACCTAAAAAAAAAACAAATCTGGACCTTTTCCAGAAGGACAAGATTTCGAATTGAAATTCAAAAAAACGATGATTCAAAACAACGAAAGCAAAAATTAACAAAAAAAAAATGTTATAAGTAATAACTATGATGATCTGAGTTTGTTTAGGTTTGGTGTATATAATATTGTGGAGGCGATCAAGAGGATTTTTTTGGGCGCTTTTATGTTGGCTACGATGAGGCGGTTGTGGGTATCCGAGATTTAAGAATTATCAGTGTAGTGGTGGCCAGTGTCATACTTTCTCTGTAGCAATGGATAATTTGGACGGGACTGGATGATGACAGTACATATTAATTCCCGCAATTCAAGTCTATCCTGTGGACTTAGCTTGAAGACATGGAAAAATAATACTGACAGTTGAAGAAAAAAAAACTTAGGGGTGAAAAAAACAATAGGGAAAAATTTACGAAAAATCACGGTATTCTCGTCGCAATTGAGCACTGGTTAAGAAACTCTTGGTTCAAGTCATACGTGAAACCGTGATGGCTAATAATTTATCGAAAACACCATAGAAACGTTGCGTCGCAAATGTGTCAGTATGTTAATGAACTTTCTGACCCATGACTTACGCTGTGATTTCTTGGTGGGTAATGAGGGATGATACGAACACAAAAAAAAATTAGGGCAACACGTGCGGGCGCCATTTGTAACCGAAAGGTGTCAGGAAGGGATTCAAATTTTTGTCAGTTCTTTCTATAGGAGATAGGTTTGATCGTTATTTGAATAGGAATTGGAGAAAAAGTTTTGAATTGGGACGGTGATAGCGATCAGTTATAAGGGACGAATGAAAGCTGAGATCAATCCTGGAGTTGACAAAATAATTTAAAAAGGAAGGGAAGGAGGGATAGATTGCTAGTGGGAACTGGCATGCTAGCATTATGCTCGGCTTGAGCTCGCCGGATGGGGAGGTTCTTGTCCCCACTAGTAGTCTTTTATCTTTCGGACAAAACACAAAACATGCCTGTGAACCAAACAACTAAAAAAAAAGAAATTGTTGCCACCAGAAAATGCCAATTTCGCCGATAGCTGCCGCCACTACACTGATACGCGCTGGTGATGGTTTAAGCGCGCTATTTCCCACCCCACCAGGAATTCCCCTGACATATTCATCGAAAATTCCCCTTTATTCATTACATCTCGGACACCAACTTACCTCATTGCACCCAAAGAATTTACTTTCCTCCTTTCTCGCCTCCTTGGTGTTTGTCGTTTAGCACATCTTTAAGATTTTTGGGTCACGATGGCAATTCTTGAATGATTGAGATCTTTTTTCATCACTTATTAATGGAATAAACTTCGCCTTTTTATTTATCATATATTTTTTTTTTTTTTTACTATGAATTACCAGTAGCATTCATTTGCAGCGACTGAATAAGGTACACGCTCATCAATTTCATCCAACCGAGATTATCGCTCTTAGTAATAAAAATTTTCCTTCGGATTTGAGCCTGGCTTCCTTCGCTTCGGGTATCTATTACTACTCGATGGATACACCTAGGTTTTCAAAAAAAAAATCAACAGCAAAAACCTCCTAGCACGAGCTCGGTATAGGGAACGATATTATCGTAGAGTTTTACGCTGTCTTTACTTAGCTTATCCTACGCTCAGGAAACAAAACTTAAACCCCTGGAACTATGCAGGAAAAACGGCACTAATCAACCAACGACAAAAAAAAACGGGATTACCTCAGTCTGTCACTGCAGATATCTAAACCGACGTTATTGGTAACTTAAAAAAAAAGGAAATCACAAAAAAAAATTATGCAAGACGGTAAAGTATCTCGAAGGGATACAATAAAAAAAATTTACCAACTTATCTAAAACAAGGTTTTAATAGCAACAAAACAAAATGAATGTAGAATGTAGATAAATATATATTTATAAAAAAAAAGAATTTTATTGATTCAAAAATTGCCTGGATCCTATCCTTGGATGGCTTGGCTGTAAAAGGAGCTCTTATGGTGATTGAGGATCGGCTTTTCGTTGGCTTCACTGCACAAATCCTCTAGTTTGAAGGAACACTTTTCCTTGTTTTTTTTTTCTTTTTTTGGTTTGGGTTTTTTTCACTTTTGATGTTAAATGTTCTATTGTCTTTAACCACGACACTCTAATAATTGATTTTGCTACCGAACATTCAAAAAAAAATGAACCAGCAATGTCTATCTTAGTTAATTTTAAGACATTTTCTATTACTTTAAATTTTAATTACGATTTATAAATTTTTGCTCAATACGTATTTTCACTCCAAAAAAAAAGAATAATGTTCGGATCTAGATCTCCGATCCTTTCTTCAATAATGCTCGTCCCCAACTGACTATTCTTTTCCTCTTTATTTCTTTTTCCACCCACGATTTCTCTTATCTCTACCAAAACTAATCCACCTGATCACCCCACAATCATACCATCCTCCAGTTACATTGCAGTTTGTTGTTAAAAAAACGATCGAATGATGATCATAAGCTTTCTCTTCATTCGATTTCTTTTAACTCCTCATCCTGAAATCACTCTCTCAGTTTCCCTCAACTTCCACTCAAACGATGATTTGGCGACTCTATAGCAATTTTTAGTACCCCTTTATTTGATACTCTGCTACAATAATTTTGAGCACTTTGGGCTAAACTGCTGGATGACACTTTCTTTTCCTGACAATTGACAGGTCGGAATTTTGTAAACAAACAAGAATTCAAATCCGATTTTAATTTCAGTTTTATTGGCATAAAGAGATTGTGTCACCAAAAACAAATAACTTTTGAATGATTTTAAGGTAGGATGGAGTTACATGGGTGAGCCCTAGATTTGCCTGAGGGACATATTTTCTGATTGCCAAGTTCTCCAAATATCAATGAGACCGAGTGATGTGAAACAATTGGGTTTAAATTCTAAACACTATTCACACTTGGGAAGTATACTTTCACAAATGCCTGGAATTAGAATGTTTGAAACACACAGCGGTAAGTACAAGAACTTAGGATGCTAAAATGACTCTAGTCGGAGCTTTCTCAAATACATCTTCTTGATCATCTGCACATACATAGGTCGCAGGAAATACTCGTTGTCTGAGTGCCAACCATGTTGGATCTCAGGATGTTTTCTAAGACCACAGTAATAATGTGAAAATCCCCTAGGAACTCCTGAACTTTTAAAAAAAAAATCCAGTTGTCCAAACCATGAAAACAACGTATGTGACCATCGGACATGACCCGATATTGTTAAGTTAGTTTATATGTTTTACTAGTTTTCGCTTATTTGTTGAACTGAAACTGATTATAATTGATGTTCGGATATTCTGTTTTGTAAGTTGATATTGAAAGTGAAACTAATCAGCAACGAAAATATATTTCTGTGGTTATACGATTTTGACTTATTTAAATTTGCATACTACGTTACACAAATGCTTGGAAGGTGTCCATAACAAATCACAAATAAATTTTATTTACAAACCAAAAAAAAGTTTTAATTCCAAAAATTGTGCCAGACGTAGCCTTAAGGCAACTAAAAATAAAATAATAAGAACAAAAGGCGGTTCCAAGACGAGAATAAAGTGGTATTAGTACGATTTTGTGTAAGCCAAGTGTTTAGATCCGAATATAAAGTGGGGCTAGTGAAATTTTGTGAATGAAACCGTGCATCAGCTTGTGGGGAGGTATCAATAAGTTAGTGTGGTTTTCCCTCTTGTTCTTTATTCCTCTAAGGACTAGCGGCTCGCGTACACTAAATCAGACATCGTCCGAATTATAATCGGCCGTTGTCGGCCGAACTCTGACGTTCGAACCAAACATGTGTTAAACAAGGAGAGCACGTACACCACTACAACCGACAACGTCAGATGTCGTCCGATGTCGTCCGACTTCATCCGATCAACAGACAAATCCGAACTTGTTTGGATTTATCGGACGTCGGACGTCAGTTTACCTATAGAAGTACACAATGGATAGTGAAAAGTTAATAAATTTCGTTTTTAGTAGGACACCACTATGGAATAAGTTTTCTAAGGCGTATAATAATAGCTGCGTTCCTTTGGGAACATTTATCTACTGCTTAGTACTTCTGGCTGCTTTGAACTACTTTTCCCTTGTGGTCAAAGTAGTTCTTCGAAGTAGTAACGATACTAGTCTACGCCAGATGGCGTCAGTAAAAAGAAATAGAAATTGTTGTTGTTTGATTTGACGTTTCTCAAAAACAATAATTTTGCGAATGTTTTCGGGTGTGAAATTTCTTTCTTTTCAAAGTTTTAAGATTTCTTGCAATGGATTTATTCAATGTGAGTTGTAAAATTGTAATTTATTAAATCTATTTGAATCACTAAACTTCTTTTTTGTTTATTTAATAATTTTGGAGGTTAGATTTTACTTTTTGAAAAATTAACGCGTTCCATTCAACGTCTACTGCGAAGTACTAAAAAGTAGTTTAAAAGTCCCAAAGGAACGCGCCTAATATAGATGTCACTAAAAATCTATGGAAAAAAATTTCAATTGAACTGAAATAAATCAATTCAATAACAGTCTGTCTGTCAGTTATCGTCAGAGATCGGCAGCAGTGTATGCAGACGAACGTCCGAGATTGTCGTCCGAAAAGTTCCATTCCGATATCGGCCGATAAATCGGATTCAGTGTACGCGAGCCGTAGGACTTGGAACATGAGTATGCACAACACCTGCCTGCCGTTTCGGAACTAAAAACTGGAGCACAAAGTGAAATGTTGTTTTGACAGCCCATACAATTTGTATTGGAAAAACAAGAAATGGAGTCGGATTAAATAATTTAAATAAAATATAAAATAAAACAAAAGTGATTAAATTATATGCGCATTAGAATCTTAGGTTTAGGTTAGGTAGAATGGGCTGACGGTTATCTTATTACCGTCACACTTAGATCAATGTTGATCCATTGTGATACCCTGGAGTATTGTAACGTCCTACAAACCTATGAGTTTATGTCTGGTCAGTTTTGAACCATTTTGTGGCCTTATTGAAGCTTAACAGGCTGCTTTTTGAAGTGTCTGATAATTCTCCTAGTTCATTGAAAAAGTAATTGCCTAGAAACGTTTTCCTAATGTGGCAGATTGCTGGGCATTGACAAAGGAAGTGAGTTGTATCCTCGTGTTCATCTTCGTCATTGCATCCTCTTCACAGGTCATCGGTACAAAGACCCATTTTCTTTTTGTGGTAACCTAGTAGGTTATGTCCAGTTATGATACTGATAAGCATTCGTAATGAAGGTCTATTCAAAGATAGCAGCTTGTCAGATCCGTTCTTATCGTATTTCGGCCATAGTCTCCTGGAAGTAGCACAGGAGTCTAGGCGTTCCCATCTTTCATAGGATTTTCGCATTATTTTGTTACCAATGATCTGTTTAATTTCACAGAGTGGAATCCTGATTAATTGATCAATGAGCGAAGGGTCAAGTGCTGATCCTTCCCTCGCTAGTTCGTCCGCTTTTTCGTTTCCCGATATACCACTATGACCAGGAACCCAGCAGAGTCTAACGTTATGCTGTGTTCCAAGAACCCTAAGCTCTTCGCGACAGCAAGAAACAAGCTTTGATTTGACAAGAGTGGCAGAAATCACTTTTATTGCTGCTTGGCTATCAATGAAAAAAGTGATATCAGAATGTGATAGCGCCATCATGGACACCTGTTTTGCAGCGTTTGTAACTGCCAAGATCTCGGCTTGGAAGACGCTGCTGTGATATCCGTACAGATATTACTATCTGCGTATCGTGATAAAATCTGTGCGTGTCCTGTTTGGCTGGTTTTCCAGACATTACACTGATTTAGTCTAAGTGCACTGTTTGCTGCCGCTTCTTGAACATAGAGATCAAGAGGTGTGAGATGGAGGATTACTTCCAAGCTTGAGGTTGGTGTGGTTCTCATTGCACCAGTTACGCAAATACAGGCTGATCTTTGTACTTTGGTTAGGGTTTTTAAATGCATGGATTTTTCCAGCGCCTTCCAGCAGACCAAATTGTCATAAGATAGGATAGGTCTAATAATGGCAGTATACATCCACAGGATGATTTTGGGATTTAGTTCCCAGTTTTTGCCAAAAATCCTGCTGAACGAATACAGTGCTATCATAGATTTTTTGTGTCTTTCTTATATATATTGGGACCCCAATTCAGTTTTTTGTCAAAGATCACTCCCAAGTATCTGGCTTGATCAGAGATCTGAAGAAGGGTCCCATTTAGTCTTGGTAGTAGGTATTTTTCTTCTATTTGTAAAGAGTACCAGCTCTGTTTTGAGGGGGTTAACTGCAAGGCCGTATGTTATTGTCCAAGTGCTTACCTTGGTTAGTGTATAATTCAATTGGGCGCTAATAGTGGTAGGGAATTTCCCCGTCGCCAGAAGAGCTAGATCATCGGCGTAGGCAACCACTTTCACGCCATCATGTTTGAGAGCTACGATGATCTCATTCATGACTAGGATCCAGAGCAGGGTTGAGAGGATACCTCCTTGTGGGGTTCCTCGTGACACACACTTCTTCAAGTTTGCACCTCCCAGTTTGCTGTGGATCTGACGTTTTGTTAGCATACATATGATCCAATTTGTGATTGTTTCTTCTACTTCTAGATCATTTAGGGCCTTCTTAATTGTACTATTTGTACATTGTTGAAGGCTCCTTCGATGTCCAGGAAAGCTGCCTGTGTGTATTCCTTGTCTTGCAGCGTTTTTTCTATGGTTCTTACTACACAGTGAAGTGCTGTTTCCACAATTCGTCCTTTTGTGTAGGCATGTTGAAAGGTAGATATTACTTCCGGTTTCAGAAAACTACGGATGTGTAAATCAAGTAACCTTTCAAACTTTTTCAGTATAAAGGAGGTTAGATTAAAGGTCTGAAGTCTTTTGCTTCTATATGGCAGGGTTTGCCGGCTTTCGGTATGAAAACGACTTTAACTTCCCGCCATATTTTGGGAATATAACCCCATATGAGGCTGAGGCTATTTTCAAAAAATGTTCTTGAGATGTGGGATGACTTCTCCACTGCCTTTTTTGCAGCATCATAGGGAAAATGCCACCGTGACCCGGAGATTTGAAAAGGTGAAAAGGAGTTGATAGCCCATTCCAACTTCTCTTCAGTTACGATATCTGTCGGGATTTCGTGTCTAGAGTACTAAGTGGTTTCAACTTCACTGTTCTCTATAGGGCTGCATCCAGGGAAGTGCGAATCGAGCAGATGTTCCAGACTCTCGACCGGGGATTCAGTCCAGTGGTTATCCAGTCTCCTCAGAGAACCAAGAGGTATGGCCTCCTTGGAAAGGATTTTCCGTAGTCTGGCCGATTTGTTCGTGCACTCAATTTCACTGCAAAAATTTCTCCATGAGCAGCGTTTGCTCGTTGAGCTTCGTTTTTGAATTTCCTTTAGCTGGATTTGTAATTCTCCCAGTCATTTTTGGAGCCAGTCCGTTTGGCAGCATTGAAAAGTCTTCTAGTCTTTTTTCCTAATGCTGCTCAGCTCGTTATTCCACCAGATTGGTTTATTGTTCTTTTTTACCGTTGTGATCAGAGGACAGTTTTTATCCATGGCGTTTCTCAGATTCCCTGTGAGTTCTGCAGTCAACTTATCAAGGATTTGCGGTTCAAGGTTCCTATTTGTATTGAGGGAATCTATATTATCGTCTACCTCCCTTTGTAACAAAAGTAGACGTGTTACCTCTTTTGATAACCAAAAGATTGTAGAATTTGTGTCGGTGGTTCCCCATTGCACATGGTGTGCGCTGGCGTCACAGCCCATAATAATATCTGGTCTACTCTTACTTGTGTATTCTACCAGTTAGTAAGTGATATCCGCTGGTGGTCCTTCAATTCCATCATATGGCATATAGATGGAAGCCATAATTAGAGATGTGAGTCCTTCGCGTTCCATCTTTACTGCGGTCTGGTCTATTGTGCTATAAGTAGTTAGAAAAAACTGTTTTCTAGCTACTATGCATTACTGTCTGGGCTGACAGAATTGGATTTGTACAGCATGAGTTCTTTGGAGTGTAGGCCCCTAATTTTTCCACTCGCGACCCAAGGTTCTTGTATAGGGGCTACATCAATTCGTCTACTCTGCATGAGGTAGACCAGTCTGGCGGAGGCGGCTTTACTATGGTGGAGATTTATTTGTATAAGCTTCAATACCATGGCATATTTTGTTTTTTATACAACGCCTTACTAACCTGTTTTTTTGATTCTAGCTATCAGCCTGAGTTTGCACCGGGTAATGCCAACGCGAACTTTGAAGCTGACTCGTCTCAGAAGTGGTATGGATTTGTGGTTCAATCTCACAATCACTTCAGTGCCTGTCTCCGTTTTCTCCACCTTCATTATCTTTCATTGGTCGCTCAGAAGTTCGGCATTTAATGAAAGGATGTACCTTTCCAGCCGATCGCGGGGAATCTGACCAACAGTTTTCCTACTGGTCTGTTTAGATCTTTAATCTCACTGGCAGTCACGAGCCTTAAATCGGCATTCTGCCAGGGGGCTGCCGTCTTCTTCACAAAATCCTGGAGCCATTGAAAGGTCCATTCGTTCTCGCAGTTCATCATCTACTCTTAACGATCGCCTCATTTACCTCTTCCAGGATCCTTAGTTCAAGTAACTGCCATTCGTCTTTACTCAGTTTGCGGTTGGGTTTCCCAAAGTCGGCGATAGCGTCTGGGTGGCCCTTTGCAGCAGGGATTGAAAAGGTCTTCATCCTCTTGGGTATCCTGTTGTGTGATGAGCTATTTGGGGAGGAGCTGGCATTTTTTGCTCTTTTTGAGCAGCTCGGCGTATCGGCGTCGACAAGGGGCAGGGAGGCCACCTCACCAGTTCCGGTGTTTGCTCCGCAGCCAGCTCGTTTTTTGTCTGTCGGGTTTTGTCCAGTTCGTTTTTTTATGTCTGCTGGTGTCACTGTCCGTAGTCTTTGCTCGGACTTCACCAGAGCCCTTTTAGCCTTTTCCGTTAAGGAGTCAGGGTTCTTTTTCGATAGGCGTCTGACGGACCTTCCCGCGTTGCGTCGTTGTCTCAGTTGTAGTTCGTTTTTGCTGAGGACCCTCGCTCGTCTTTGTCCGGCATTTTTGTCGATGACAGTTGCCAGACTGTCCGTCGTTTTGTTGTGTGGCGGATTTTCGGGGTTGGATTTTCTCAGTCAAGTTCAGGTCTTGCAGAGGGCTATGGCCTTCTACACTACCTTCACGAATCCGTTCTTCCTTCCCCTCAGCAGAGGCTTCGTTTCTTATTTCTGGGTGAGAAGTTCTGATGTGTTTCCGTACTTAAGGGTCTGTCTGTTTGTCCTTCGTGTTATGTCCTGTCTTCGTTGTAGTCCCTGCACCAGCCATCGATGGGGTTGGCAGTTTCTTCGGCTGAATTTCATCAGCTTAAGGAGCAGGCAGACCCATCGAAGTCTTAGCACCCTTACCTAGAAGGGAGTGAGGGTTCGGTGCTGGATTAGCAGTTCGCCCACCCTTCCCCAAGCCCCCCCTATCCAAAAATCCTCGTGTGTTGTGCGGTTTGTTTTGGTCAGTCTTGTCAGTACTGTCAGTCATATCTTGCAGGGGGCTTGGTGCTAGACTAGCAGTAGGCCCGTCTTTTCCCAAGTTCCCCCTGTCTAAAAAGGCTCGTCCGTTATGTAGTCTTTTTCGTTCTATGTCTGTTATCTCGTTCCAGTCAACTTTCCCCAGCCTTTTAACCGTGTGCTTGCATTTGGAGATTTTACTCCGCCTGGACACGCACGATAGGTTAGAGATATCAGAGTCTACTATGGAGCTAGCATCACTGATGTCATCAACAGTGATGGCTTCACCACTGGCTCCACCTTCCATACCTAAGGTGGAGAAAGGGTCGAGGAGGAGGTTTTCCTCTTCCTCAGTCATCTTCGTAGCGTTGTTGTTTTTCAAGCTGTACATGTTAATTTCGGTATTTTTCTTTTTGTTGTTTAAGTAAGCTTCGACGACTTTTTTATAAATTGGATCAGTAAGAAAAAAGAAAAAGAAGAGAAAGAAAAAAGAAAAATTAAAAAGATCTAAAATTATAAGAAAAATCGTCAAACAAACCAAGCAAAAAATGAAATGAGAAAAGTCAGTAACTGGCGACTTCTCCTTTCGATATTGAGATCGTAAGGCAAAGCCCAAGCCAGCAGCCGTGACGTCTGCTGACACTTTAGCGTATGTCCCCGCTACTTTTTTTATTTCCTTATGTGTCCTTTTCATAAAGTTGGGTCTTACTTAGTTTGCCCAGAACCCTACTTGGTAGCTGATTTTCCGCTCAGGAGCATCTAACCGTAGCCATCTTACTAAAGGTTCCAGCGTAAGCCTCCTCACCACGGCAAGGTGGAGACCCGTTGAGGAGGGCATAAGCATCTTAAAATCTTAAAGCTTGAAATAGAAAATTACACACGAGTGATTTGTACCTTTAAAAAGTATTTAATTTGCTTTCGAAAAATTAAAGAAAACGCCATTTTTGCACCGGAAAAAATGTAAACAAAGCTCAACGTAAGTTTTGTTGAGGATGATAAATTTTGTTTAACTTAAATTTTCGTTGAACTATGAGTGGTCTTCTATATTTTATTGTTTGAAACTAACGTGCATTCTTGATTAACAGCTTAATTTGTGCCCTCATGGAAATTTTAATTCGTATTTTTCAACTTAAATTTTGTTCCCAATCACAGCTCGCTTTTGCCTTTGAATTTTGGACACTTCTAGTGACCTTTTTGGATGTACTTTAATTTTATATTTTTCTAAACACTTTCAACAATCGATTTCAATAAGAATTTCGACCGGCAAAACATTCTATTTTTTTTTTTTTGTTAAAACAATTTTGTTGGAAAAGTGACAATTTCCATACAAAATGTCACTTGCTGTGCCCCAGCTAAGTTTTACTTTAGGCCGCTACGCGTTGTGATGGCCAATCCTAATAGAGAAACTACATTAAAAAAAAAGCAGTAGAATTCATAATCTTATGGACCGTAGGCGCCGATGGCGCAGCAATCGCTTGCTTACATATAATGCGGAACTAGTTGCATTTAACCACAGATGAGAAATTAGTTAGGGATGTTTGTGAATTGAGTTAAAAGTTTTCACCTTGGTTAAATTTTGACATTTGTTTTGCGGTTGACTCGGATGTAAAGTTTTTGCTGTGTGAATTGATTTAAAAAAGATCTTTTGAAACACTATTTTCTCAAAAATTCCTTTATAATTTAAGAAATTTCCCTACAATAATTCCTTTTTATCATTTAATTTAATTTATTTTTTATTTAAGAAAAAAGCAACTTAAAAAATGTAAGTTAAATATTACATTCCAAAAAATGTTAAGATCTCACTTTTCCTTAATTTCTTTCGTTCTTGTACTACTATTTTCGTATATTGAAACAATAGTCCCGTATCTTGTCAAAATATTTCCCATCACGGATAGTTTGATAATGGGTGTATGAGCACTTGTTTGTACAGCAATGACAACATCTTCAAGCAAATTAATAACAATTTCAAGAAATATTTTACAATTATTTTATTAATTCTTTTAAAATATCAGCGTGTCTTAAAAACCAATTCTTTTGGAAAGAAACGAAAAACTCGTGAAATATGTTTAAAAATTTAATTTTGTATTATGATTTATACTTGGTTTTACCATAGGATAAGCTACGGTAAAGTTGCAGTAGATGTTGTCCAGCTAAATTCGATATTGAACGAGTTCTAGTTTTCTTTCGGGAGACCTTAAAAATTAATTTTATATTTATAATTATGTACATATGTTTTTCGATGTTCAAATGTTAGACACGTGCACCCAAAAGGGTCCTAGCGTCCATAGGTTTCTCTTCAAACCCACCTCTCTCTTTCAACTCCTACTCTCACCTCCACGTGGTGAACATCGGGTGCCTAGTACCTCAACTGGAGATTGAGTCTCAACCCCAGCGGAAGGCTGTTGGTGGCAGCAAACGGGAGAGGGGGGAGAGGTTTTCCCACCAAGGACCTCTTCTCTCATCCAGATGGCAGATTGGGAATTCTCTAGATGGAATCAACGGTGGCGTCTACAGTTCCAGTCAGGTTGAAATACTTTGTGAACATCTTATAGGGCTACTACAACATATTTGGAGCTAAGACCTATAAGGAGCGGTTCATCCGGCTCCCCATCTTTGGAACTATACGGGGTGACTTCCCGATCACGTAATTCTGTTAAGTTGCGAAGCACCAACAAGCATCGGATACGGACGAATTTACTGATGACGAACCAAGCAAACGAAAAACGGACAACGAACTTTGGATCTGTACGTTTAATGTTAGGTCCCTTAATAGACCACGTGCAGCCGAACAAGCAGCGGAAGCCCTAAACCACTAAAAGCAGATATTACCGCTATCCAAGATATGCGACTGGATGGACCAGGTAGACGCATATTAAAAGACTGCGATATCTACTACGGCGATTGCTACCGAGAACAAAAGCAGTGACAGTTTGGATGTGGATTTGTTGTTGGAACTAGACTTAGGCAAAAAGTCTTGAGTTTCAACCATATGAACGAGCGCATAGCAAAAATCTGCATTAAGGCTGAATTATTCAACATAAGCCTCATGTGCGCACATGCCCCCACAGAGAAAAAAGATGAAGACACCAAATACGTATTCTACGAGCTTCTAGACAAAGCATTTGAGCAGTGCCCTAGCTATGACATTAAGATTGTTCTAGGAGACTTTAATGCCAAGCTAGGAAGAGAGGATATCCTACTAACATACTTACTTAGGTGGGCATTACAGTTCGAAGTGAACCTGGGACTCAACGCACTCTTAGTCGGTTGAGGTCTTCATCCACTGGATTGCGCCACCTTAGACGAGGTCTTCCTCTTCTGCGATTTCCCTGCAATGTGCTTTCGAAAACCCGATGCGACGAGCCGGAGTGTTTGAGTCCATCCGCTCTACATGACCCAACCATCGTAGCCTCGCAATGCGTACTCTTCTGGCTATGTCCATGTCACGGTACAGCTCATAAAGCTCATTGTTTATCTTCTTCTCCAAACATTGTCTTCGCATACGGGACCAAAGATCATTCGGAGAATTTTTCTTTCGAAACGACCAAGGGTTTCCTCATCCACTTTCGATAAGGTCGATGCTTCCGCACCGTAAAGCAGGACTGGGATGATTAAGGTCTTATACAAGGTTACCTGGGTTTCTCTGGAGAGGGTTTTGTTTCTCAATTGCCTTCTTAACCCAAAGAAGCAACGGTTGGAAAGAGTTATTCTCCGTATGATCTCCAAACTGATGTTGTGCGGATCCTAGATTGATGAAGGCCTGTACTGCCTGGAAGCTATGCCTGTCTATTGTGACGTTTTGTCCAATTCGTCGATGTTCTGTGTCCTTGTTTGATGACAACACATACTTTGTTTTGCCCTCATTAACCATCGAAGCCATTTTTGCCGCTTCTGTTTCAATACTCGAAAAAGCACCTATGACATCACGCTTATTTCGTCCCATTACGTCAATATTGTCTGCGTAGGCGAGTAATTGTACAGACTTTTGAAAAATGGTTTCTTTAGTGTTGAGGTTTGAGTTTCTTACAATCTGTTCAAGTATGATGTTGAAGAAATCGCATGACAGTTTATCGCCTTGCCTAAAGCCTTTTTCGACATCAAAGGTCTCTGTGAGTTCTTTTTTGACCTTGACGGAGCAGGGTGAATTATCCAAAGTCATCCTGCATAGTCGTACGAATTTTGCAGGGATGCCGAAACTAGACATGGCTCTGTACAGCTCGTCTCTGTAAATAATGTCATATGCGGCCTTGAAAAAGATAAAAAGATGGATATTATCCTCTCGGGTTTGTTCCAGGATCTGCCGTTATGTGAGAATTTGGTCTATTGTGGACTTCTCTGGTCTAAAACCACATTGATAAGGACCTATCAAGTTGTTGACGTGGGGTTTCAGACGTTCACATATTACAGCAGACTTGATCTTATAAGCGACGTTAAGGAGGCTTATCCCTCCGTAATTGGCGCAATTGTGAGAGTCTCCCCTTTTTAGGATCGGGCTTACGAATCGATGGTTCCATTCATCGGACATGCTTTCTTCCGACCATATCATGCAGATCAGCTGGTGCATGCTCCTTTCCAGCTGATCTCCAGCTGCGTTGAAAAGTTCAGCACCTGCAGTCTTACTGCCTGAACAGAATGGCGTAGCTGTAGCTGTAGTACGCCGCGCTATCAAATAAAAAATCAGAATGCAGCTAAGGAATGTAGTACAGCTCATCCATAATGGTGTAGCGCAAGATGTCAATTTTGCTGAGCCATTTTGCTTTGTTTTGTTTTCAAAAATTGAAGTTGAGTCAACTTGTACTACAGATACAGCTACCGCTACACTTACTACTACGCATTGTGTTCACTCTTATGGCATTTGCCTACGTTCGACTTTGACAGTGAGGCGTACTACAGCTACAGCCACACCATTCTGTTCGGGCAGTTACTTGATTTAAGTTTGCATATGGCAAGTTTAACTTCTTCTATGTCATGAGTACGGCATTCTTGATCATCGTCCAAGCTGAATGGGGCAATCTGCGTGACAGCGGGATTTGTGACCTCATCACCGCTAAGCAGTCTGCAGAAGTAATCTTTCCAAATCCTCAGTAGCGACTGTGACTCGCAACTATCTGAGGTGGAATAATCGGAAGATAGAGTCTGCACGGCAACACCTCCAATAACAGTTCAGGCCGATCGATTTCGCTGCGGGGCGAGACGTTCTAGTAGCTAGTACGTGGTTCCAGCACCTCAATATCCACAAAGGGACATGGAAATCTCCTGATCAATCAACCGTCAGCCAGATTGACCACATTGCGATCGGCGCACGACACTTCTCCAGTATAGAGTATGTCCAAACATTCCGAGGGACCAACATTGACTCAGACTACTGCCTTGTTATAGCCAAGGTACGACTGCGGATATCCCGTTAGAAGCCAAAACAAGGAAATACTGTGAGAAAATTCGACTTTGGACGACTACAATCGCAAGAGATCGCCAAGTCCTTATCCGATCGAGTCTCTTACAACCTCTTAAGGATTCCTATGCCACCAGCATCAAGTACAGAGAACCAGTGGCAGCACTGCCAATCAGCCATCAGAGATGCCACTTCTGCAGTGCTGGGTTTCACACGGCCACCACAACGAAACCCCTGGTTTGACGACGAATACCGGCAAGCACATGCAGCTAAACAGAAGGCATACAAAGTGGCGCAGCATAAAAAGACTGCACCTGCTCATACAAGGAGAAGAAGAGACACGAACACCGGCTTCTTAGACGGAAAAAGAGAGAGCATAAGAAGCACCCAATCGAGGAGATAGAAGGATGCCACAGCAGGAATGAGGTTGGGAGGTTCTACCAAAAGGTAAAAACAACAGTCTCGGGCTAGAAAGCTTGAGCCGAAGCCTGCAAAGACGATCAACACGTGCCAAGACGGGAATATCGTGATATTACCGCACGTTCTCCTCCAGTTCTACAAGGTCGTTCGGAAGCAGTATGACGGCGGCAAGTCCACAGTGGTCACTGTCGTACTCAACCGTCGTCAAACAATTTTTCGTCCGTCGAAGAATGTCGTCGGTCAGTTTCAGTCTTGAGTCTAAAAGCAATAGATCCAAATAAGAGCCACTTCGAGGATATGAAGGCCTGTCAGTAGCCAGCAGATCGACTTTACACTCAATGCTGTGGAGCCCCAGCCAATTGAATAGCTGGGTCCCCCTTGGATTGGCTAATTGATTTCTCCAATCTTGGTGTTTAGAATTGTAATCACCGGCCAAAAGGAAATAGTTTTCTTCTAAGTTCAGTTTCAGAGTTCGAAAAAGTGATTCGAGCTCTGTTATAAAACATGCTTTTTGAGAAGCCTCCGGCGCATAGATCGCGACCACATACAAGCGCCTCCCCTGTTGGAGAGGGATGCATACAATACACGCTTCTAGCAACTGGAATCGGTGTACTTCTCTGCTATATATTACCTTATGAGCAATGCCCTTACGTATGAAGATCGCAACCCCACCCGCGAAAGTCGAGTTGGGTCGGTCCCTCCTTACGATAATGTAATTGTTATCCGTCAATTTGTGATGCTGGTTTAGCCTTGTTTCGCTAACCATACATACATCGGGACGTTGGCGTTGGTCTTTTAAAAACTCAGAGAAGCTGGCTCGTCGCTCTTCCCTAACTAGCGAATTCACATTCACGGCTAGGATCTTGAAAGGCCTCTCCGGCAGCGCGCCCGTTAACCCAAAAATTGCGCAAGCGACGGCACTGCACGGTAGATCAAGTCCACCCTACGCGCCTGCTCACTTATTTGCCGTGATAGTTCACTCATTTGTGCCTGAATGACACGCAGAGCGACCATCACTTCTGACTCCCCAGTAGCAGCCTTAGACACAGATGGCTGTGCGGCCGCTTTCTAAGGAGGCTGTACTGTTTTCCCAGCCCCCACGCCATTTGGGCGTAAGAGACTTCAGGAACGACGGCCCTTGGAATTGGTCTGGCTGTTTGCCTTCCCCCATCCTTAGTTGCTGTTGGAGCAGCTTTTTTGGATTTTTTAATAATCTGGTATCGAGGACAACCCCGATAATTATGAGGGTGCCCATCTCCACCACAGAGAACGCACTTCAGTAGGGTCTTGTCTTCGACCTTTGTCTCACCGATCTTACACTCTTTGTCGTTGTGGTTCTCTCCACACTTGACGCACCTCGACTGCATTTGGCAGTTGAATGCGGCGTGCCCGAACCGTTGGCAACAAAGACATTGTAAAATGTCCCCGTGCCTGTTTAATTTTTCCCATCTTACCATCTGGTAGTCCATGACAGAGATTTTGCTTAGACTCTCCAGACGGCTATTGGGTCATATAGTGACGAGGAACATCGGCAATAGCCGCTTCTCCCGTCTTGCCTTGGCCGTGGTGAACGACTTGACCCCGATGAACTCGAGATCGTCGCCCGCCAACCTGCGGAGTTCATCTAAGAGCTCCTCTGGGTCAGAGGTAGGCTCTACCCCTTTCAACAACATGCATTTTGTTTTCTCCTCTTTGGGTGTAAAAGTAAAATTTTCGGTGGCTGTGACTTTCAACAACTCCCGAACGATCTTATGGTCACCAATGTTTTCACATTGGATCGCATGCCGATCTTGACCTTAACGTTTTATAGTAAACTTATCGCCAATGGCGGACTTACATATGTTTTTCGTTGCTTGCAACTCCATTTTTAGGGTGTTAATAGGGAGCACCCTGCTTTTTTGTGTCTTGTTCTTCTGTTGTTGTGCTGGCTGCTGCTGTTGTTCTGCAAACTGCTTCTGCTGCTTTTGGGCTTGACTCGTTGTCGCGGCTTTTATAGTCGCGGTCCCCTGTGGCTGCTCATTGGTAGCAGTTTTCTTATTAATTCAGCTTTTTTAGCTGTAGTTCCGCGTTGCTGCACGGGCGCAGTTTTGTTGTTTTCAGTTTTTTCTGCTGCTGCTGGTCGCTGTTGTTGTTTTGGCGCATCAAATTTTGACTGCGACTGTTGTTGATGCGCCTCCCTCTCCGCTCGCCTGCGAGCCTCTTGCCTTTCTTTAATTTCGGCAATTTCCTTACTTAATTTTCTCAGCGTCTCGGTGAGAAACCGCATCCGCTTTTTGTCTTCGTCGTTGTTGTCGTTGTTGTCGATGTTGTTGTCTGCCAAGGCAGCGAACGAATTGCCGCTACCTGTATAACGGCCTTCGCCACCGTTTGATTCATAATCGTAAGTCGAATTGAGACTTACGATGCTTTCTGAACTGGTCGACATTCCATCGTCGTCGACCTCCTCTGCCGCTCCCTTCACCTTTTGCTTTCGGGGCACTAAATTCGGCCTTACTGTTAGGCGCCGCCTCCTCTTAACTGCAGTTCCAGCTGCCTCTGATGTTGTTGCGGTTGTTGCCGCTATCAGTTTTGCGGTTGTTGCCACTGCTGTAGAATTTGTTGTTGATTCCAACAATTCTTTATTCGCAGAGGCATCTTTCGATGCCCTGCCTTCTTCTCTTTAATCATCTTTTTTTTCTCCCAATCAATAGTGCATTGAATAACTATATATATAGAAGCTGACACCCGAATTAAACAACTTTCTCAAACTCGGCATAAGAAGATTGTTACCTAGCAATAGTCACATTATTTATTATTGTTTATGTTTTTGTCTCTGCTTTGCTTAGTTCATACACAAACTATTTTGAAATAAGGGTAATTTGGCAGTTTAGGTTTAAGGGATTAATTTCTGAAAATGGTATTGAGAAGCGACAACAATCTCTAATTTTGAAAATAAAATCTTTGAATAATTAATTAGTTGAAAAATGGTGTTTTGTAATCTTAAATATTGTTAAAATAGTTATGGATCGGGAGTTACTCGTTTTAAGTTACCAAAAGACCCAAATCGCCGCAATATTTGGCTTTTAAATTTGGGAAATTGTAACTTAAAAGAAATGAAAGAGAACCTACAGTTGCAACCGTTTAATATTTGCGCCGATCATTGAATAAATGTCTTTATTCAATGTAATTATTCAATGAATCAGTTCTTATCATCACTTTAAAACCATTTTAAATCTTAACAACCTCATCGATAACCAACGAAACAATAATAAAAAATATCCTTTGGGACTAGATTTGCAAAAAGGTTGGTGAACTAACTAGCTCCGACTCCGACGACACTAGCGACATAAGAACTCCTTGTGGCGATTTTCTCCGGTGTCACTTCTATATATAGTTATTCAATGCTCCCGGTTATAAAAAAAAGTTTCAAAATTTTGGTCGCCTCTGAGTGGGATTTGAACCCACGACCCTTGGCTTCAGAGTCCGCCACTCATTTCATTTTCATTTTCAACTCAATTTTATTCAATTTTACTTATATCTACTTACATGCTAACAAAAATGTGTAAATCTAGCTTATATAATAACTTAATTAACTAACTGACCCTAGGCGGGTACTCTAAATTATTCAATATCTTACTACTAATGCCTTTCGGCCTTAAAATACCTTATGAATTAAAAACTAGAACTAGTTAAAACTAAGAAAATTTTTTTAAAAAACTTAGTTTTAAGGATCATTTTTTTGTGTTTCCTTAAAACTAATTAAAACTAATTAAAACTACTTAAATCTACTTAAATCTAGAGCAGCCACAGTAGTTTTTGGTTTTTTTTTTGTGTTTTGTAATTTTTTTTTTTGGGGTTTTTTGTATTTTGAAATTTTTTTTTTTGTATTTTGTAATGTTTTTTTTGGGTTTTTTTGTGCTTTGTAATTTTTTTTTGTTTTTTTTTGCATTTTGTGATTTTTTTTTTTTGGATTTTTGTGATTATTTTGTTTGCCACTGTACCCACCCCCTATACCCTAAGACTTACACGCTAAACCTGTGTAAGCCAGCCATTGGTAACTCGCTATCAATATCAAATTCATGTTGTTGCTCCGACAACCACCAGAACATTTTCGATGTTTTAACAACGTCACTACGATCGCGATCTGAAACCGCGCTACTGAACCGGAGGAGCTCTTCAGCTTCTCCGCCTACTGCGGTGACGTCTCGGTTGTAAAGGAGCCGTCGTTCCACGGACTTCCGGCAGACGTGGTAGATTAGCGGAACCGCCAACCTATCCTGAATCAGCCCTACCATATCCAAATAGAGGAAAGCCTCCGGTGGGACAAATCCACTGAAGCGCGTTTACTCCATATATTCAGTATTGGGGTAATAAGCCCCAAAAATCAGGCCATTGGTCGAGGTCATCGCTCTTGCAGTGTGACCACGAGTCAGTTTTATAATGAAGTTGTCGATCCTGTTTATTTGAGCCCCGTCGTAAAGGACCTCATTAGGATAATATTTTCTGTACTCCGACTCTGGTGTTCTGTGCAATCCAAGACAGGTACGCAGACACTGTCTCTCAAACACCCGAATCTTTTCCATTTGAGACGCTGTAACATTGAACCACACGGGGCACCCATAGACAATCATTGGCCTTATGAGGGCCATGTAGGAAATCACTTTCACTCTGCTTTCAAGTTGAATGCTGTGAAACAGTCGCCTTGTCAGAGCAAAAGCTCCTCTAGCCCTGGCCAGAGCTGCATCCATATGTTTGTTAAAATATAGATACTGATCTAGCCAGATGCCGAGATACTTGACTACTACTTTGTTTGGCAGTGGGTTGCCATGTAGATCAACGATCACCAGCTTTCGCCAGTTCTTTCTCGTATCCCATGAGGCCCGAGCCAACAAGGTTCTAAGCACAATTGTTTCCGATTTCTGGAAGTTGATTTTCAACTTCCAGTCATCGCAATATTGCTGGATCTTATCGAAGTCACGCTGCAAAAGTATTCTGATGACTTCGATCTTTGGACCTGTTCTGTACGCAATAAGGTCGTCAGCGTACGCAATAGCATGGTGAAGAGAACCAATTAGATCAGATAGAATAGGAGAATTCACCGCTCCTTGTTGCAGACCGTTCTGTATTTTAAAAGTTCTGGTAGAAGTTCTATTGCAACTTTTCACAACAAACGTTCTACCATGAAGCATGTCATTCAGAATATATAGTAGTGGTTTACTCATGCCATATTTGATTAACTTATAAAAAAGACCGTCTAGCCAAACGGTATCGAAAGCCTTCTCCAAGTCAACCAGACATGCACCCGTACACTGATTTTTAGCTTTGTTCCATTGCATATCTAATACTAGTTTAGACGCGGCATGTGTGGTATCATGGCCCGCCTTAAAACTGAACTGATTTTCTGGAATAATATGTTTGTCCTCAGTCCATGTGGACAGAGCTCTATTGAGAACTTTCTCGAATACTTTGCTGATACTCGGAAGAAGACTAATTGACCGGAGATTTGCTGGATTGGAACCATCCTTACCTTTTTTAAGGAGAGGATGGACCACTGCCGTCTTCCAACGCACTGGATAATATGCATTATTCAGCGCATTGTTGAACAACGTGGTGTATATGTCCACCGCTTCCGCAGGGAGGTTTTGCAGCACCACATTGGGTATGCCGTCGACTCCTGCTGACTTCTTTTTCTTTATTTTGTGAAAGATGTCCTCGAGGTCCATCTTAGAAACGAACAGGGTGTTATCCCCGTTTCGCTGGGCGATGACTGCATTTGCAAGTCGGTCGTCATTGAACCTAGTAAAACCAGGATTCTCGGATCACCAATGCGAGATCTCGTCTCTAAGATAGAAGTGTCCAACGAAGGCTCTGTTCTCGAGGTCGTAATTCGGGCGAACGCACTCATTCACCTTATATACTCGCTCGAAAACAGCACCCACAGTCTCTACCTTCTCTTGATCATCTTCCACTATAAAGTGGTCATCATCCAAGATGGCCTCATCCGGATCTATCCCTATTGTCAAAAGTAAGTTTTTGTTTTCGGTCGTCCTTTGGAGTTTAATACTCTGAAGGTCATTTTGATCTTTTCTCCTAAAAATTTTATTTATTTCCGGAAACATACTCGGGTTGTTGGACTGTACAGCCCGAATTTTGTTGTTCCAGAAAAGAGATATAGATATTCTGTAATTTTCTTTAATTAACTGTTGGAGATTTTAGATCTGTGACTTCAGAATTCTAATCTCCAAATCGTGTCGGTCAGTAAACCTCCTGTGCAAGAGTTTGAGTCTCGACAGGAGTCTACTTTTTTGTTTGTAAAGTGCGTCTATTGTCGCGTTTCTGTACATGTTCGTAGGGTCATGTTGCCTATATTTAGGAATTGTCCTGTCCATTGTACTACGGATTGCATCCTCCATACATTGCAGGTACCCATCGATCTCAACGTTCGACAGATTCCTGTTGCATGGCGGCGCAATACCGTTCGAACGAAGTTACCTTGAGATGGCACCGGAAAAGCGCGGCCAACGTGTCTTACCGTAGTTGCAAGAGTGCGTCGGCACGTAATCCTCCAGTTCCACAAGGTCGTTCGGAAGCAGTATGACGGCGGCAAGTCCACAGTGGTCACTGTCGTACTCAACCGTCGTCAAACAATTTTTCGTCCGTCGAAGAATGTCGTCGGCCAGTCTCAGTCTTGAGTCTAAAAGCAAAAGATCCAAATAAGAGCCACTTCGAGGATATGAAGGCCTGTCAGTAGCCAGCAGATCGACTTTACACTCAATGCTGTGGAGCCCCAGCCAATTGAATAGCTGGGACCCCTTGGATTGGCTAATCGATTTCCCCAATCTTGGTGTTAAGCATTGTAATCACCGGCCAAAAGGAAATAGTTTTCTTCTAAGTTCAGTTTCAGAGTTCGAAAAAGTGTTTCGAGCTCTGTTATAAAACATGAATTTTGAGAAGCCTCCGGCGCATAGATCGAGACCACATACAAGCGCCTCCCCTGTTGGAGAGGGATGCATACAATACACGCTTCCACCAACTGTAATCGGCTTACTTCACCACTATATATTACCTTATGAGCAATGCCCTTACGTATGAAGATCGCAACCCCACCCGCGAAAGTCGAGTTGGGTCGGTCCCTCCTTGCGATATTGTAATTATTATTCGTCAAATTGTGATGCTGGTTTAGCCTAGTTTCGCTAACCATACATACATCGGGACGTTGGTCTTTTAACAACTCAGAAAAGTTGGCTCGTCGTTCTACCCTAACTAGCGAATTCACATTCACGGCTAGGATCTTGAAAGGCCTCTCCGGCAGCGCACCCGTTAACCCAAAAATTGCGCAAGCGAAGGCACTGCACGGTAGATTAAATTCACCCTACGCGCCTGCTCACTTATTTGCCGTGATAGTTCACTCATTTGTGCCTGAATGACACGCAGAACGACCATCACCTCTGACTCCCCAGTAGCAGCCTTTGACACAGATGGCTGTGCGGCCGCTTTCTGAGGAGGCTGTACCGTTTTCCCAGCCCCCTACGCCATTTGGGCGTAGGAGACTTCGGGAACGACGGCCCTTGGAATTGGTCTGGCTGTTTGCCTTCCCTCATCCTTAGTTGCTGTTGGAGCAGCTTTTTTGGATTTTTTAATAATCTGGTATCGAGGACAACCCCGATAATTATCAGGGTGCCCATCTCCACCACAGAGAACGCACTTCAGTAGGGTCTTGTCTTCGACCCTTGTCTCACCGAGCTTGCACTCTTTGTCGTTGTGGTTCTCTCCACACTTGACGCACCTCGACTGCATTTGGCAGTTGAATGCGGCGTGACCGAAAGTTGGCAACGAAGACATTATAAAATGTCCCCGTGCCTGTTTAATTTTTCCCATCTTACCATCTGGTAGTCCAGGACGGAGATTTTCCTTAGACTCTCCAGACGGCTATTGGGTGATAAAGTGACGAGGAACATCGGTAATAGCCACTTCTCCCGTCTTGCCTTGGCCGTGGTGAACGACTTGACCCCGATGAACTCGAGATCGTCGCCCGCCAACCTGCGGAGTTCATCTAAGAACTCCTCTGGGTCAGAGGTAGGCTCTACCCCTTTCAATAGCATTGTTTTCGGTTTCTCCTCTTTGGGAGTATAACTAAAGTGTTCGGTGGATGTTGTTTGCAACAACGCCCGAACGATCTTGTGGTCACCAATGTTTTCGCATTGGATCGCATGTCGATCTTGGCCTAATCTTTTAATTGTAAACTTGTCACCAATGGCGGACTTACATAAGCTTTTGGTAGCTTGAAGTTCCATCTTAAGGGTGTTGATAGGGGGCACCCTGCTTTTTGTCTTCTTCTTTTGTTGTTGTTGGGTTGGCTGCTGCACTGCTGGTTGCTGCTGTTGGTCTGCTGGCTTCTTCTGCTGCTTCTGGATCTGGCTCGGTGTCGCGGCTTTTATAGAAGTGGTCCCCCGTGGCTGCTCTTCGGTAGCAGTTTTTTTATTTACCTCAGCTTTTTTGGCTGTAGTCCCGTGTTTCTGCACGGGTGCAGTTTTTTTGTTTGCAGCATTTTGTGCTGCTGCTGCTGGTCACTGTTCCTTTGGCGCATCAACTTTTGGTTGCGACTGTTGTTGATGCGCCTCCTTCTCCGCTCGCCTACGAGCCTCTTGCCTTTCTTTTATTTCGGCAATTTCCTTATTCAGCTTCTCCAATATCTCGGTGAGAGACTGGATCCGCTTATCGTCTTCGTCATTTATGTTATCTTCTGCCAAGGCAGCGAACGAATTGCTGCTACCTGTATATCGGCCCTCGCCACCGTTTGACTCGTAATCGTAAGTCGAATTTAGACTTACGATACTTTCTGTGTCGGTTGACATTAAATCGTCATCGATCCCCTCTGCCGCTCCCTTCGCCTTCTGCTTACTGAGCACTAAATTCGGCTTTACCTTTAGGCGCCGCCTCTTTTTAACTGCAGTTCCCACTGCCTCTGCTGTTGTTGCGGTTGTTGCCGCTATCAATTTTGCGGTTGTTTCCGCTGCTGTGTTGTTAGTTGTTGTTTCTTCCAACAACGTTTTGCTCGCAGAGGCATCTTTCGATGCCCCTGCCCTTTTCTCCTTGACCATCTGTTTTTTTCCCAGTCAATAGCGTTTTCTACCTCCCGGTTATGAAAAAAAGCTTCCAAAATTTTGGTCGCCTCTGAGTGGGATTTGAACCCACGACCCTTGGCTCTAGAGTCCGCCACTCATTTTCAATTCATTTTTATTCAGTTTTTCTTATATCTACTTACATGCTAGCAAAAATGTGTAAAACTAGCTTATATAATAACTTAATTAACTTACTGAGCCTAAGCGGGTACTCTAAATTATTCAATATCTTACTTACTACTAATGCCTTTCGGCCTTAAAAAACCTTATGAATTAAAAACTAGAACTAGTTAAAACTAAGAAAATTTTTTAAAAAACTTAGTTTTCAGGATCATTTTTTTTTGTGTTTTCTTAAAACTAATTAAAACTAATTAAAACTACTTAAATCTAGAGCAGCCACAGTAGCTTTTGTTTTTTTTTTTTTTGTGTTTTGTAATTTTTTTTTGGGTTTTTTGTATTTTGTATTTTTTTTTTTTTTTTTTGTTATTTTTTTTGTTGGGTTTTTTGTTTTTTGTAATTTTTTTTTTTTTTGGATTTTTGTGATTTTTTTGTTTGCCACTGTACCCACCCCCTATACCCTAAGACTTACACGCTAAACATGTGTAAGCCAGCCATTGGCGACTGACTATCATCATCAATATCAATTTGTTGGTCGGACAACCACCAGAACATTTTCGACGTTTTAACAACGTCACGACGATCGCGATCTGTAACCGCCCTACTGAACCGGAGGAGCTCTTCAGCTTCTTTGCCTACTGCGGTGACGTCTCGGTTGTAAAGGAGCCGTCGTTCCACGGACTTCCGGCAGACGTGGTAGATTAGCGGAACCGCCAATCTATCCTGAATCAGCCCTACCATATCAAAATAGAGGAAAGCCTCCGGTGGGACAAATCCACTGAAGCGCGTTTTCTCCATATATTCAGTGTTGGGGTAATAAGCCCCAAATATCAGGCCATTGGTCGAGGTCATCGCTCTTGCAGTATGACCACGAGTCAGTTTTATAATGAAGTTGTCGATCCTGTTTATTTGAGCCCCGTTGTAAAGGACCTCATTAGGATAATATTTTCTGTACTCCGACTCTGGTGTTCTGTGCAATCCAAGACAGGTACGCAGACACTGTCTCTCAAACACCCGTATCTTTTCCATTTGAGACGCTGTAACATTGAACCACACGGGGCACCCATAGACAATCATTGGCCTTATGAGGGCCATGTAGCAAATCACCTTCACTCTGCTATCAAGTTGACTGCTGTGAAACAGTCGCCTTGTCAGAGCAAAAGCTCCTCTAGCCCTGGCCAGAGCTGCATCCAAATGTTTGTTAAAATATAGATACTGATCTAGCCAGATTGCCACATACTTGACTACTACTTTGTTTGGCAGTGGGTTGCCATGTAGATCAACGATCACCAGCTTTCGCCAGTTCTTTCTCGTATCCCATGAGGCCCGAGCCAACGAAGTTCTAAACACAATTGTTTCCGATTTCTGGAAGTTGATTTTCAACTTCCAGTCATCGCAATATTGCTGGATCTTATCGAAGTCACGCTGCAAAAGTATTCTGATGACTTCGATCTTTGGACCTGTTCTGTACGCAATAAGGTCGTCGGCGTACGCTATAGCATGGTGAAGAGAACCAATTAAATCGCCGGTGAAAATGCTAAATAGAATAGGAGAATTCACCGCTCCTTGTTGCAGACCGTTCTGTATTTTAAAAGTTCTGGTAGAAGTTCTATTGCAACTTTTCACAACAAACGTTCTACCATGAAGCATGTCATTCAGAATATATAGTAGTGGTTTACTCATGCCTGATTAACCTATAAAAAGACCGTCTAACCAAAAGGTATCGAAAGCCTTTGTGGCGGCAACTTTCAGGGTTGTGATAAAAATAACAACTTTAGCGTAAAGTAAATTTTATTTCCTAGTAAGAAATGGAATGTTCATTATATATTACAATATTAAGGAAAAATACTCACACTTTGTCTTTCCCCGTTCTTGCCGTCACGATTGAATGTTAAAATAACAATGGCCGAACAATTTTCATGAGGCCGGAAACTACAAGAGTGCGTTCAACAGCACGATAAAGAAAATGTCATATGGACGCATTCGACGGCATAGAACAGGGAAGGCATTCAAGTGTGTACAGTTTTAAGGTGGAAACTGAATTATTTAACAAATTAGCTGCGGCAACAGCTTCTCCAGGTCAACCAAACATGCACCCGTACACTGATTTTTAGCTTTGTTCCATTGAATATCTGATACTAGTTTAGACGCGGCATGTGTGGTGTCATGGCCCGCCTTAAAACCGAACTGATTTTCTGGAATAATATGTTTGTCCTCAGCCCATGTGGACAGAGCTCTATTGAGAACTATCTCGAATACTTTGCTGATACTCGGAAGAAGACTAATTGACCGGAGATTTGCTGGATTGGAACCATCCTTACCTTTTTTAAGGAGAGGATGGACCACTGCCGTCTTCCAACGCACTGGATAATATGCATTATTCAGCGCATTGTTGAACAACGTGGTGTATATGTCCACCGCTTCCGCAGGGAGGTTTCGCAGCACCACATTGGGTATGCCGTCGACTCTTGCTGACTTCTTTTTCTTTATTTTGTGAAAGATGTCCTCGAGGTCCATCTTAGAAACGAACAGGGTGTTATCCCCGTTTCGTTCGGCGATGACTGCATTTGCAAGTCGGTCGTCATTGAACCTAGTGAAACCAGGATTCTCGGATCGCCAATGCGAGATCTCGTCTCTAAGATAGAAGTGACCAACTAAGGCTCTATTCTCAAGGTCGTAATTAGGGCGAATGCACTCATTCACCTTATATACTCGCTCGAAAACAGCACCCACCGTCTCTACCTTCTCTTGAGCATCTTCCACTATAAAGTGGTCATCATCCAAGATGGCCTCATCACGATCTATCCCTATTGTCAAAAGTAAGTTTTTGTTCTCTGTCGTCCTTTGGAGTTTAATACCCTGAAGGTCATTTTGATCTTTTCTCCAAAAAAATTTATTTATTTCCGGAAACATACTCGGGTTGTTGGATTGTACAGCCCGAATTTTGTTGTTCCAGAAAAGCGATATAGAGATTCTGTAATTTTCTTTAATTAACAGTTGAAGATTTTTGATCTGTGACTTCAGAGTTCTAATCTCCAAATCGTGTCGGTCAGTAAACCTCCTGTGCAAGAATTTGAGTCTCGTAAGGAGTCTACTTTTTTGTTTGTAAAGTGCGTCTATTGTCGCGTTTCTGTACATGTTCGTAGAGTCATGTTGCCTATATTTAGGAATTGTCCTGTCCATTGTACTACGGATTGCATCCTCCATACGTTGCAGGTATCCATCGATCTCAACGTTCGACAGATTCCTGTTGCATGGTGGCGCAATACCGTTCGAACGAAGTTCCCTTGAGACGGCACCGGAAAAGCGCGGCCAACGTGTCTTACCGTAGTTGTAAGAGTGCGTCGGCAACTACTCCTCCAGTTCCACAAGGTCGTTCTGAAGCAGTATGACGGCGGCAAGTCCACAGTGGTCACTGTCGTACTCAACCGTCGTCAAACAATTTTTCGTCCGTCGAAGAATGTCGTCGGTCAGTCTCAGTCTTGAGTCTAAAAGCAATGGATCCAAATAAGAGCCACTTCGAGGAAATGAAGGCCTGTCAGTAGCCAGCAGATCGACTTTACACTCAATGCTGTGGAGCCCCAGCCAATTGAATAGCTGGGACCCCTTGGATTGGCTAATCGATTTCCCCAATCTTGGTGTTAAGCATTGTAATCACCGGCCAAAAGGAAATAGTTTTCTTCTGAGTTCAGCTTCAGACATCGAAAAAGTGTTTCAAGCTCTGTTATAAAACATGAATTTTGAGAAGCCTCCGGTGCATAGATCGCGACCACATACAAGTGCCTCCCCTGTTGGAGAGGGATGCATACAATACACGCTTCCAGCAACTGGAATTGGCGTACTTCACCACTATATATTACCTTATGAGCAATGCCCTTACGTATGAAGATCGCAACCCCACCCGCGAAAGTCGAGTTGGGTCGGTCCCTCCTTGCGATATTGTAATTATTATTCGTCAAATTGTGATGCTGGTTTATCCTAGTTTCGCTAACCATACATACATCGGGACGTTGGTCTTTTAACAACTCAGAAAAGTTGGCTCGTCGTTCTACCCTAACTAGCGAATTCACATTCACGGCTAGGATCTTGAAAGGCCTCTCCGGCAGCGCACCCGTTAACCCAAAAATTGCGCAAGCGAAGGCACTGCACGGTAGATTAAATCCACCCTACGCGCCTGCTCACTTATTTGCCGTGATAGTTCACTCATTTGTGCCTGAATGACACGCAGAGCGACCATCACCTCTGACTCCCCAGTAGCAGCCTTTGACACAGATGGCTGTGCGGCCGCTTTCTGAGGAGGCTGTACCGTTTTCCCAGCCCCCTACGCCATTTGGGCGTAGGAGACTTCGGGAACGACGGCCCTTGGAATTGGTCTGGCTGTTTGCCTTCCCTCATCCTTAGTTGCTGTTGGAGCAGCTTTTTTGGATTTTTTAATAATCTGGTATCGAGGACAACCCCGATAATTATCAGGGTGCCCATCTCCACCACAGAGAACGCACTTCAGTAGGGTCTTGTCTTCGACCCTTGTCTCACCGAGCTTGCACTCTTTGTCGTTGTGGTTCTCTCCACACTTGACGCACCTCGACTGCATTTGGCAGTTGAATGCGGCGTGACCGAAAGTTGGCAACGAAGACATTATAAAATGTCCCCGTGCCTGTTTAATTTTTCCCATCTTACCATCTGGTAGTCCAGGACGGAGATTTTCCTTAGACTCTCCAGACGGCTATTGGGTGATAAAGTGACGAGGAACATCGGTAATAGCCACTTCTCCCGTCTTGCCTTGGCCGTGGTGAACGACTTGACCCCGATGAACTCGAGATCGTCGCCCGCCAATCTGCGGAGTTCAACTAAGAGCTCCTCTGGGTCAGAGGTAGGCTCTACCCCTTTCAATAGCATTGTTTTCGGTTTCTCCTCTTTGGGAGTATAACTAAAGTGTTCGGTGGATGTTGTTTGCAACAACGCCCGAACGATCTTGTGGTCACCAATGTTTTCGCATTGGATCGCATGTCGATCTTGGCCTAATCTTTTAATTGTAAACTTGTCACCAATGGCGGACTTACATAAGCTTTTGGTAGCTTGAAGTTCCATCTTAAGGGTGTTGATAGGGGGCACCCTGCTTTTTGTCTTCTTCTTTTGTTGTTGTTGGGTTGGCTGCTGCACTGCTGGTTGCTGCTGTTGGTCTGCTGGCTTCTTCTGCTGCTTCTGGATCTGGCTCGGTGTCGCGGCTTTTATAGCCGTGGTCCCCCGTGGCTGCTCTTCGGTAGCAGTTTTTTTATTTACCTCAGCTTTTTTGGCTGTAGTCCCGCGTTGCTGCACGGGTGCAGTTTTTTTGTTTGCAGCATTTTATGCTGCTGCTGCTGGTCGCTGTTCTTTTGGCGCATCAACTTTTGGTTGCGACTGTTGCTGATGCACCTCCTTCTCCGCTCGCCTGCGAGCCTCTTGCCTTTCTTTTATTTCGGCAATTTCCTTATTCAGCTTCTCCAATATCTCGGTGAGAGACTGGATCCGCTTATCGTCTTCGTCATTTATGTTATCTTCTGCCAAGCCAGCGAACGAATTGCTGCTACCTGTATATCGGCCCTCGCCACCGTTTGACTCGTAATCGTAAGTCAAATTTAGACTTACGATACTTTCTGTGTCGGTTGACATTAAATCGTCATCGATCCCCTCTGCCGCTCCCTTCGCCTTCTGCTTACTGAGCACTAAATTCGGCTTTACCTTTAGGCGCCGCCTCCTTTTAACTGCAGTTCCCACTGCCTCTGCTGTTGTTGCGGTTGTTGCCGCTATCAATTTTGCGGCTGTTTCCGCTGCTGTGTAGTTAGTTGTTGTTTCTTCCAACAACGTTTTGCTCGCAGAGGCATCTTTCGATGCCCCTGCCCTTTTCTCCTTGACCATCTGTTTTTTTTCCCAGTCAATAGCGTTTTCTACTTCCCGGTTATGAAAAAAAGCTTCCAAAATTTTGGTCGCCTCTGAGTGGGATTTGAACCCACGACCCTTGGCTCCAGAGTCCGCCACTCATTTTCAATTCATTTTTATTCAGTTTTTCTTATATCTACTTACATGCTAACAAAAATGTGTAAAACTAGCTTATATAATAACTTAATTAACTTACTGAGCCTAAGCGGGTACTCTAAATTATTCAATATCTTACTACTAATGCCTTTCGGCCTTAAAAAACCTTATGAATTAAAAACTAGAACTAGTTAAAACTAAGAAAATTTTTTAAAAAACTTAGTTTTCAGGATCATTTTTTTTTGTGTTTTCTTAAAACTAATCAAAACTAATTAAAACTACTTAAATCTAGAGCAGCCACAGTAGCTTTTGGTGTTTTTTTTTTGTGTTTTGTAATTTTTTTTGGGTTTTTTGTATTTTGTATTTTTTTTTTTTTTATTTTGTAATTTTTTTTGTTGGGTTTTTTGTATTTTGTAATTTTTTTTTTTGGATTTTTGTGATTTTTTTGTTTGCCACTGTACCCACCCCCTATACCCTAAGACTTACACGCTAAACCTGTGTAAGCCAGCCATTGGCGACTGACTATCATCATCAATATCAATTTGTTGGTCGGACAACCACCAGAACATTTTCGACGTTTTAACAACGTCACGACGATCGCGATCTGAGACCGCCCTACTGAACCGGAGGAGCTCTTCAGCTTCTTCGCCTACTGCGGTGACGTCTCGGTTGTAAAGGAGCCGTCGTTCCACGGACTTCCGGCAGACGTGGTAGATTAGCGGAACCGCCAATCTATCCTGAATCAGCCCTACCATATCAAAATAGAGGAAAGCCTCCGGTGGGACAAATCCACTGAAGCGCGTTTTCTCCATATATTCAGTGTTGGGGTAATAAGCCCCAAATATCAGGCCATTGGTCGAGGTCATCGCTCTTGCAGTATGACCACAAGTCAGTTTTATAATGAAGTTGTCGATCCTGTTTATTTGAGCCCCGTTGTAAAGGACCTCATTAGGATAATATTTTCTGTACTCCGACTCTGGTGTTCTGTGCAATCCAAGACAGGTACGCAGACACTGTCTCTCAAACACCCGAATCTTTTCCATTTGAGACGCTGTAACATTGAACCACACGGGGCACCCATAGACAATCATTGGCCTTATGAGGGCCATGTAGCAAATCACCTACACTCTGCTATCAAGTTGACTGCTGTGAAACAGTCGCCTTGTCAGAGCAAAAGCTCCTCTAGCCCTGGCCAGAGCTGCATCCAAATGTTTGTTAAAATATAGATACTGATCTAGCCAGATTGCCACATACTTGACTACTACTTTGTTTGGCAGTGGGTTGCCATGTAGATCAACGATCACCAGCTTTCGCCAGTTCTTTCTCGTATCCCATGAGGCCCGAGCCAACGAGGTTCTAAACACAATTGTTTCCGATTTCTGGAAGTTGATTTTCAACTTCCAATCATGATGACTTCGATCTTTGGACCTGTTCTGTACGCAATAAGGTCGTCGGCGTACGCTATAGCATGGTGAAGAGAACCAATTAAATCGCCGGTGAAAATGCTAAATAGAATAGGAGAATTCACCGCTTCTTGTTGCAGACCGTTCTGTATTTTAAAAGTTCTGGTAGAAGTTCTATTGCAACTTTTCACAACAAACGTTCTACCATGAAGCATGTCATTCAGAATATATAGTAGTGGTTTACTCATGCCATATCTGATTAACTTATAAAAAAGACCGTCTAACCAAACGGTATCGAAAGCCTTCTCCAAGTCAACCAGACATGCACCCGTACACTGATTTTTAGCTTTGTTCCATTGAATATCTGATACTAGTTTAGACGCGGCATGTGTGGTATCATGGCCTGCCTTAAAACCGAACTGATTTTCTGGAATAATATGTTTGTCCTCAGCCCATGTGGACAGAGCTCTATTGAGAACTATCTCGAATACTTTGCTGATACTCGGAAGAAGACTAATTGACCGGAGATTTGCTGGATTGGAACCATCCTTACCTTTTTTAAGGAGAGGATGGACCACTGCCGTCTTCCAACGCACTGGATAATATGCATTATTCAGCGCATTGTTGAACCACGTGGTGTATATGTCCACCGCTTCCGCAGGGAGGTTTCGCAGCACCACATTGGGTATGCCGTCGACTCCTGCTGACTTCTTTTTCTTTATTTTGTGAAAGATGTCCTCGAGGTCCATCTTAGAAACGAACAGGGTGTTATCCCCGTTTCGTTCGGCGATGACTGCATTTGCAAGTCGGTCGTCATTGAACCTAGTGAAACCAGGATTCTCGGATCGCCAATGCGAGATCTCGTCTCTAAGATAGAAGTGTCCAACGAAGTCTCTATTCTCAAGGTCGTAATCAGGGCGAATGCACTCATTCACCTTATATACTCGCTCGAAAACAGCACCCACAGTCTCTACCTTCTCTTGATCATCTTCCACTATAAAGTGGTCATCATCCAAGATGGCCTCATCACGATCTATCCCTATTGTCAAAAGTAAATTTTTGTTCTCTGTCGTCCTTTGGAGTTTAATACCCTGAAGGTCATTTTGATCTTTTCTTCTAAAAATTTTATTTATTTCCGGAAACATACTCGGGTTGTTGGATTGTACAGCCCGAATTTTGTTGTTCCAGAAAAGCGATATAGAGATTCTGTAATTTTCTTTAATTAACTGTTGGAGATTTTTGATCTGTGACTTCAGAGTTCTAATCTCCAAATCGTGTAGGTCAGTAAACCTCCTGTGCAAGAATTTGAGTCTCGACAGGAGTCTACTTTTTTGTTTGTAAAGTGCGTATATTGTCGCGTTTCTGTACAGGTTCGTAGAGTCATGTTGCCTATATTTAGGAATTGTCCTGTCCATTGTACTACGGATTGCATCCTCCATACGTTGCAGGTATCCATCGATCTCAACGTTCGACAGATTCCTGTTGCATGGTGGCGCAATACCGTTCGAACGAAGTTCCCTTGAGACGGCACCGGAAAAGCGCGGCCAACGTGTCTTACCGTAGTTGTAAGAGTGCGTCGGCACGTACTCTTCCAGTTCCACAAGGTCGTTCGGAAGCAGTATGACGGCGGCAAGTCCACAGTGGTCACTGTCGTACTCAACCGTCGTCGTCGTCGTCGTCGTTCGTCCGTCGAAGAATGTCGTCGGTCAGTCTCAGTCTTGAGTCTAAAAGCAATAGATCCAAATAAGAGCCACTTCGAGGAAATGAAGGCCTGTCAGTAGCCAGCAGATCGACTTTACACTCAATGCTGTGGAGCCCCAGCCAATTGAATAGCTGGGACCCCTTGGATTGGCTAATCGATTTCCCCAATCTTGGTGTTAAGCATTGTAATCACCGGCCAAAAGGAAATAGTTTTCTTCTGAGTTCAGCTTCAGACATCGAAAAAGTGTTTCAAGCTCTGTTATAAAACATGAATTTTGAGAAGCCTCCGGTGCATAGATCGCGACCACATACAAGTGCCTCCCCTGTTGGAGAGGGATGCATACAATACACGCTTCCAGCAACTGGAATTGGCGTACTTCACCACTATATATTACCTTATGAGCAATGCCCTTACGTATGAAGATCGCAACCCCACCCGCGAAAGTCGAGTTGGGTCGGTCCCTCCTTGCGATATTGTAATTATTATTCGTCAAATTGTGATGCTGGTTTATCCTAGTTTCGCTAACCATACATACATCGGGACGTTGGTCTTTTAACAACTCAGAAAAGTTGGCTCGTCGTTCTACCCTAACTAGCGAATTCACATTCACGGCTAGGATCTTGAAAGGCCTCTCCGGCAGCGCACCCGTTAACCCAAAAATTGCGCAAGCGAAGGCACTGCACGGTAGATTAAATCCACCCTACGCGCCTGCTCACTTATTTGCCGTGATAGTTCACTCATTTGTGCCTGAATGACACGCAGAGCGACCATCACCTCTGACTCCCCAGTAGCAGCCTTTGACACAGATGGCTGTGCGGCCGCTTTCTGAGGAGGCTGTACCGTTTTCCCAGCCCCCTACGCCATTTGGGCGTAGGAGACTTCGGGAACGACGGCCCTTGGAATTGGTCTGGCTGTTTGCCTTCCCTCATCCTTAGTTGCTGTTGGAGCAGCTTTTTTGGATTTTTTAATAATCTGGTATCGAGGACAACCCCGATAATTATCAGGGTGCCCATCTCCACCACAGACAACGCACTTCAGTAGGGTCTTGTCTTCGACCCTTGTCTCACCGAGCTTGCACTCTTTGTCGTTGTAGTTCTCTCCACACTTGACGCACCTCGACTGCATTTGGCAGTTGAATGCGGCGTGACCGAACCGTTGGCAACGAAGACATTGTAAAATGTCCCCGTGCCTGTTTAATTTTTCCCATCTTACCATCTGGTAGTCCAGGACGGAGATTTTCCTTAGACTCTCCAGACGGCTATTGGGTGATAAAGTGACGAGGAACATCGGTAATAGCCACTTCTCCCGTCTTGCCTTGGCCGTGGTGAACGACTTGACCCCGATGAACTCGAGATCGTCGCCCGCCAATCTGCGGTGTTCAACTAAGAGCTCCTCTGGGTCAGAGGTAGGCTCTACCCCTTTCAATAGCATTGTTGTTTGCAACAACGCCCGAACGATCTTGTGGTCACCAATGTTTTCGCATTGGATTGCATGTCGATCTTGGCCTAATCTTTTAATAGTAAATTTGTCACCAATGGCGGACTTACATAAGTTTTTGGTAGCTTGAAGTTCCATCTTAAGGGTGTTGATAGGGGGCACCCTGCTTTTTGTCTTCTTCTTTTGTTGTTGTTGGGTTGGCTGCTGCACTGCTGGTTGCTGCTGTTGGTCTGCTGGCTTCTTCTGCTGCTTCTGGATCTGGCTCGGTTTCGCGGCTTTTATAGCCGCGGTCCCCCGTGGCTGCTCTTCGGTAGCAGTTTTTTTTATTTACCTCAGCTTTTTTGGCTGTAGTCCCGCGTTGCTGCACGGGTGCAGTTTTTTTGTTTGCAGCATTTTGTGCTGCTGCTGCTGGTCGCTGTTCTTTTGGCGCATCAACTTTTGGTTGCGACTGTTGTTGATGCGCCTCCTTCTCCGCTCGCCTACGAGCCTCTTGCCTTTCTTTTATTTCGGCAATTTCCTTAATCCTTTCCTGGATCCGCTTATCGTCTTCGTCATTTATGTTATCTTCTGCCAAGGCAGCGAACGAATTGCTGCTACCTGTATATCGGCCCTCGCCACCGTTTGACTCGTAATCGTAAGTCGAATTTAGACTTACGATACTTTCTGTGTCGGTTGACATTAAATCGTCATCGATCCCCTCTGCCGCTCCCTTCGCCTTCTGCTTACTGAGCACTAAATTCGGCTTTACCTTAAGGCGCTGCCTCCTTTAAACTGCAGTTCCCACTGCCTCTGCTGCTGTTGCGGTTGTTGCCGCTATCAATTTTGCGGCTGTTTCCGCTGCTGTGTAGTTAGTTGTTGTTCCTTCCAACAACGTTTTGCTCGCAGAGGCATCTTTCGATGCCCCTGCCCTTTTCTCCTTGACCATCTGTTTTTTTTCCCAGTCAATAGCGTTTTCTACCTCCCGGTTATGAAAAAAAGCTTCCAAAATTTTTGTCGCCTCTGAGTGGGATTTGAACCCACGACCCTTGGCTCCAGAGTCCGCCACTCATTTTCAATTCATTTTTATTCAGTTTTTCTTATATCTACTTACATGCTAACAAAAATGTGTAAAACTAGCTTATATAATAACTTAATTAACTTACTGAGCCTAAGCGGGTACTCTAAATTATTCAATATCTTACTACTAATGCCTTTCGGCCTTAAAAAACCTTATGAATTAAAAACTAGAACTAGTTAAAACTAAGAAAATTTTTTAAAAAACTTAGTTTTCAGGATCATTTTTTTTTGTGTTTTCTTAAAACTAATCAAAACTAATTAAAACTACTTAAATCTAGAGCAGCCACAGTAGCTTTTGGTGTTTTTTTTTTGTGTTTTGTAATTTTTTTTGGGTTTTTTGTATTTTGTATTTTTTTTTTTTTTTATTTTGTAATTTTTTTTGTTGGGTTTTTTGTATTTTGTAATTTTTTTTTTTGGATTTTTGTGATTTTTTTGTTTGCCACTGTACCCACCCCCTATACCCTAAGACTTACACGCTAAACCTGTGTAAGCCAGCCATTGGCGACTGACTATCATCATCAATATCAATTTGTTGGTCGGACAACCACCAGAACATTTTCGACGTTTTAACAACGTCACGACGATCGCGATCTGAGACCGCCCTACTGAACCGGAGGAGCTCTTCAGCTTCTTCGCCTACTGCGGTGACGTCTCGGTTGTAAAGGAGCCGTCGTTCCACGGACTTCCGGCAGACGTGGTAGATTAGCGGAACCGCCAATCTATCCTGAATCAGCCCTACCATATCAAAATAGAGGAAAGCCTCCGGTGGGACAAATCCACTGAAGCGCGTTTTCTCCATATATTCAGTGTTGGGGTAATAAGCCCCAAATATCAGGCCATTGGTCGAGGTCATCGCTCTTGCAGTATGACCACAAGTCAGTTTTATAATGAAGTTGTCGATCCTGTTTATTTGAGCCCCGTTGTAAAGGACCTCATTAGGATAATATTTTCTGTACTCCGACTCTGGTGTTCTGTGCAATCCAAGACAGGTACGCAGACACTGTCTCTCAAACACCCGAATCTTTTCCATTTGAGACGCTGTAACATTGAACCACACGGGGCACCCATAGACAATCATTGGCCTTATGAGGGCCATGTAGCAAATCACCTACACTCTGCTATCAAGTTGACTGCTGTGAAACAGTCGCCTTGTCAGAGCAAAAGCTCCTCTAGCCCTGGCCAGAGCTGCATCCAAATGTTTGTTAAAATATAGATACTGATCTAGCCAGATTGCCACATACTTGACTACTACTTTGTTTGGCAGTGGGTTGCCATGTAGATCAACGATCACCAGCTTTCGCCAGTTCTTTCTCGTATCCCATGAGGCCCGAGCCAACGAGGTTCTAAACACAATTGTTTCCGATTTCTGGAAGTTGATTTTCAACTTCCAATCATGATGACTTCGATCTTTGGACCTGTTCTGTACGCAATAAGGTCGTCGGCGTACGCTATAGCATGGTGAAGAGAACCAATTAAATCGCCGGTGAAAATGCTAAATAGAATAGGAGAATTCACCGCTTCTTGTTGCAGACCGTTCTGTATTTTAAAAGTTCTGGTAGAAGTTCTATTGCAACTTTTCACAACAAACGTTCTACCATGAAGCATGTCATTCAGAATATATAGTAGTGGTTTACTCATGCCATATCTGATTAACTTATAAAAAAGACCGTCTAACCAAACGGTATCGAAAGCCTTCTCCAAGTCAACCAGACATGCACCCGTACACTGATTTTTAGCTTTGTTCCATTGAATATCTGATACTAGTTTAGACGCGGCATGTGTGGTATCATGGCCTGCCTTAAAACCGAACTGATTTTCTGGAATAATATGTTTGTCCTCAGCCCATGTGGACAGAGCTCTATTGAGAACTATCTCGAATACTTTGCTGATACTCGGAAGAAGACTAATTGACCGGAGATTTGCTGGATTGGAACCATCCTTACCTTTTTTAAGGAGAGGATGGACCACTGCCGTCTTCCAACGCACTGGATAATATGCATTATTCAGCGCATTGTTGAACCACGTGGTGTATATGTCCACCGCTTCCGCAGGGAGGTTTCGCAGCACCACATTGGGTATGCCGTCGACTCCTGCTGACTTCTTTTTCTTTATTTTGTGAAAGATGTCCTCGAGGTCCATCTTAGAAACGAACAGGGTGTTATCCCCGTTTCGTTCGGCGATGACTGCATTTGCAAGTCGGTCGTCATTGAACCTAGTGAAACCAGGATTCTCGGATCGCCAATGCGAGATCTCGTCTCTAAGATAGAAGTGTCCAACGAAGTCTCTATTCTCAAGGTCGTAATCAGGGCGAATGCACTCATTCACCTTATATACTCGCTCGAAAACAGCACCCACAGTCTCTACCTTCTCTTGATCATCTTCCACTATAAAGTGGTCATCATCCAAGATGGCCTCATCACGATCTATCCCTATTGTCAAAAGTAAATTTTTGTTCTCTGTCGTCCTTTGGAGTTTAATACCCTGAAGGTCATTTTGATCTTTTCTTCTAAAAATTTTATTTATTTCCGGAAACATACTCGGGTTGTTGGATTGTACAGCCCGAATTTTGTTGTTCCAGAAAAGCGATATAGAGATTCTGTAATTTTCTTTAATTAACTGTTGGAGATTTTTGATCTGTGACTTCAGAGTTCTAATCTCCAAATCGTGTAGGTCAGTAAACCTCCTGTGCAAGAATTTGAGTCTCGACAGGAGTCTACTTTTTTGTTTGTAAAGTGCGTATATTGTCGCGTTTCTGTACAGGTTCGTAGAGTCATGTTGCCTATATTTAGGAATTGTCCTGTCCATTGTACTACGGATTGCATCCTCCATACGTTGCAGGTATCCATCGATCTCAACGTTCGACAGATTCCTGTTGCATGGTGGCGCAATACCGTTCGAACGAAGTTCCCTTGAGACGGCACCGGAAAAGCGCGGCCAACGTGTCTTACCGTAGTTGTAAGAGTGCGTCGGCACGTACTCTTCCAGTTCCACAAGGTCGTTCGGAAGCAGTATGACGGCGGCAAGTCCACAGTGGTCACTGTCGTACTCAACCGTCGTCGTCGTCGTCGTCGTTCGTCCGTCGAAGAATGTCGTCGGTCAGTCTCAGTCTTGAGTCTAAAAGCAATAGATCCAAATAAGAGCCACTTCGAGGAAATGAAGGCCTGTCAGTAGCCAGCAGATCGACTTTACACTCAATGCTGTGGAGCCCCAGCCAATTGAATAGCTGGGTCCCCCTTGGATTGGCTAATCGATTTCCCCAATCTTGGTGTTTAGCATTGTAATCACCGGCCAAAAGGAAATAGTTTTCTTCTGAGTTCAGCTTCAGACATCGAAAAAGTGTTTCAAGCTCTGTTATAAAACATGAATTTTGAGAAGCCTCCGGTGCATAGATCGCGACCACATACAAGTGCCTCCCCTGTTGGAGAGGGATGCATACAATACACGCTTCCAGCAACTGGAATTGGCGTACTTCACCACTATATATTACCTTATGAGCAATGCCCTTACGTATGAAGATCGCAACCCCACCCGCGAAAGTCGAGTTGGGTCGGTCCCTCCTTGCGATATTGTAATTATTATTCGTCAAATTGTGATGCTGGTTTATCCTAGTTTCGCTAACCATACATACATCGGGACGTTGGTCTTTTAACAACTCAGAAAAGTTGGCTCGTCGTTCTACCCTAACTAGCGAACTCACATTCACGGCTAGGATCTTGAAAGGCCTCTCCGGCAGCGCACCCGTTAACCCAAAAATTGCGCAAGCGAAGGCACTGCACGGTAGATTAAATCCACCCTACGCGCCTGCTCACTTATTTGCCGTGATAGTTCACTCATTTGTGCCTGAATGACACGCAGAGCGACCATCACCTCTGACTCCCCAGTAGCAGCCTTTGACACAGATGGCTGTGCGGCCGCTTTCTGAGGAGGCTGTACCGTTTTCCCAGCCCCCTACGCCATTTGGGCGTAGGAGACTTCGGGAACGACGGCCCTTGGAATTGGTCTGGCTGTTTGCCTTCCCTCATCCTTAGTTGCTGTTGGAGCAGCTTTTTTGGATTTTTTAATAATCTGGTATCGAGGACAACCCCGATAATTATCAGGGTGCCCATCTCCACCACAGACAACGCACTTCAGTAGGGTCTTGTCTTCGACCCTTGTCTCACCGAGCTTGCACTCTTTGTCGTTGTAGTTCTCTCCACACTTGACGCACCTCGACTGCATTTGGCAGTTGAATGCGGCGTGACCGAACCGTTGGCAACGAAGACATTGTAAAATGTCCCCGTGCCTGTTTAATTTTTCCCATCTTACCATCTGGTAGTCCAGGACGGAGATTTTCCTTAGACTCTCCAGACGGCTATTGGGTGATAAAGTGACGAGGAACATCGGTAATAGCCACTTCTCCCGTCTTGCCTTGGCCGTGGTGAACGACTTGACCCCGATGAACTCGAGATCGTCGCCCGCCAATCTGCGGTGTTCAACTAAGAGCTCCTCTGGGTCAGAGGTAGGCTCTACCCCTTTCAATAGCATTGTTGTTTGCAACAACGCCCGAACGATCTTGTGGTCACCAATGTTTTCGCATTGGATTGCATGTCGATCTTGGCCTAATCTTTTAATAGTAAATTTGTCACCAATGGCGGACTTACATAAGTTTTTGGTAGCTTGAAGTTCCATCTTAAGGGTGTTGATAGGGGGCACCCTGCTTTTTGTCTTCTTCTTTTGTTGTTGTTGGGTTGGCTGCTGCACTGCTGGTTGCTGCTGTTGGTCTGCTGGCTTCTTCTGCTGCTTCTGGATCTGGCTCGGTTTCGCGGCTTTTATAGCCGCGGTCCCCCGTGGCTGCTCTTCGGTAGCAGTTTTTTTTATTTACCTCAGCTTTTTTGGCTGTAGTCCCGCGTTGCTGCACGGGTGCAGTTTTTTTGTTTGCAGCATTTTGTGCTGCTGCTGCTGGTCGCTGTTCTTTTGGCGCATCAACTTTTGGTTGCGACTGTTGTTGATGCGCCTCCTTCTCCGCTCGCCTACGAGCCTCTTGCCTTTCTTTTATTTCGGCTATTTCCTTAATCCTTTCCTGGATCCGCTTATCGTCTTCGTCATTTATGTTATCTTCTGCCAAGGCAGCGAACGAATTGCTGCTACCTGTATATCGGCCCTCGCCACCGTTTGACTCGTAATCGTAAGTCGAATTTAGACTTACGATACTTTCTGTGTCGGTTGACATTAAATCGTCATCGATCCCCTCTGCCGCTCCCTTCGCCTTCTGCTTACTGAGCACTAAATTCGGCTTTACCTTAAGGCGCTGCCTCCTTTAAACTGCAGTTCCCACTGCCTCTGCTGCTGTTGCGGTTGTTGCCGCTATCAATTTTGCGGCTGTTTCCGCTGCTGTGTAGTTAGTTGTTGTTCCTTCCAACAACGTTTTGCTCGCAGAGGCATCTTTCGATGCCCCTGCCCTTTTCTCCTTGACCATCTGTTTTTTTTCCCAGTCAATAGCGTTTTCTACCTCCCGGTTATGAAAAAAAGCTTCCAAAATTTTTGTCGCCTCTGAGTGGGATTTGAACCCACGACCCTTGGCTCCAGAGTCCGCCACTCATTTTCAATTCATTTTTATTCAGTTTTTCTTATATCTACTTACATGCTAACAAAAATGTGTAAAACTAGCTTATATAATAACTTAATTAACTTACTGAGCCTAAGCGGGTACTCTAAATTATTCAATATCTTACTACTAATGCCTTTCGGCCTTAAAAAACCTTATGAATTAAAAACTAGAACTAGTTAAAACTAAGAAAATTTTTTAAAAAACTTAGTTTTCAGGATCATTTTTTTTTGTGTTTTCTTAAAACTAATCAAAACTAATTAAAACTACTTAAATCTAGAGCAGCCACAGTAGCTTTTGGTGTTTTTTTTTTGTGTTTTGTAATTTTTTTTGGGTTTTTTGTATTTTGTATTTTTTTTTTTTTTTATTTTGTAATTTTTTTTGTTGGGTTTTTTGTATTTTGTAATTTTTTTTTTTGGATTTTTGTGATTTTTTTGTTTGCCACTGTACCCACCCCCTATACCCTAAGACTTACACGCTAAACCTGTGTAAGCCAGCCATTGGCGACTGACTATCATCATCAATATCAATTTGTTGGTCGGACAACCACCAGAACATTTTCGACGTTTTAACAACGTCACGACGATCGCGATCTGAGACCGCCCTACTGAACCGGAGGAGCTCTTCAGCTTCTTCGCCTACTGCGGTGACGTCTCGGTTGTAAAGGAGCCGTCGTTCCACGGACTTCCGGCAGACGTGGTAGATTAGCGGAACCGCCAATCTATCCTGAATCAGCCCTACCATATCAAAATAGAGGAAAGCCTCCGGTGGGACAAATCCACTGAAGCGCGTTTTCTCCATATATTCAGTGTTGGGGTAATAAGCCCCAAATATCAGGCCATTGGTCGAGGTCATCGCTCTTGCAGTATGACCACAAGTCAGTTTTATAATGAAGTTGTCGATCCTGTTTATTTGAGCCCCGTTGTAAAGGACCTCATTAGGATAATATTTTCTGTACTCCGACTCTGGTGTTCTGTGCAATCCAAGACAGGTACGCAGACACTGTCTCTCAAACACCCGAATCTTTTCCATTTGAGACGCTGTAACATTGAACCACACGGGGCACCCATAGACAATCATTGGCCTTATGAGGGCCATGTAGCAAATCACCTACACTCTGCTATCAAGTTGACTGCTGTGAAACAGTCGCCTTGTCAGAGCAAAAGCTCCTCTAGCCCTGGCCAGAGCTGCATCCAAATGTTTGTTAAAATATAGATACTGATCTAGCCAGATTGCCACATACTTGACTACTACTTTGTTTGGCAGTGGGTTGCCATGTAGATCAACGATCACCAGCTTTCGCCAGTTCTTTCTCGTATCCCATGAGGCCCGAGCCAACGAGGTTCTAAACACAATTGTTTCCGATTTCTGGAAGTTGATTTTCAACTTCCAATCATGATGACTTCGATCTTTGGACCTGTTCTGTACGCAATAAGGTCGTCGGCGTACGCTATAGCATGGTGAAGAGAACCAATTAAATCGCCGGTGAAAATGCTAAATAGAATAGGAGAATTCACCGCTTCTTGTTGCAGACCGTTCTGTATTTTAAAAGTTCTGGTAGAAGTTCTATTGCAACTTTTCACAACAAACGTTCTACCATGAAGCATGTCATTCAGAATATATAGTAGTGGTTTACTCATGCCATATCTGATTAACTTATAAAAAAGACCGTCTAACCAAACGGTATCGAAAGCCTTCTCCAAGTCAACCAGACATGCACCCGTACACTGATTTTTAGCTTTGTTCCATTGAATATCTGATACTAGTTTAGACGCGGCATGTGTGGTATCATGGCCTGCCTTAAAACCGAACTGATTTTCTGGAATAATATGTTTGTCCTCAGCCCATGTGGACAGAGCTCTATTGAGAACTATCTCGAATACTTTGCTGATACTCGGAAGAAGACTAATTGACCGGAGATTTGCTGGATTGGAACCATCCTTACCTTTTTTAAGGAGAGGATGGACCACTGCCGTCTTCCAACGCACTGGATAATATGCATTATTCAGCGCATTGTTGAACCACGTGGTGTATATGTCCACCGCTTCCGCAGGGAGGTTTCGCAGCACCACATTGGGTATGCCGTCGACTCCTGCTGACTTCTTTTTCTTTATTTTGTGAAAGATGTCCTCGAGGTCCATCTTAGAAACGAACAGGGTGTTATCCCCGTTTCGTTCGGCGATGACTGCATTTGCAAGTCGGTCGTCATTGAACCTAGTGAAACCAGGATTCTCGGATCGCCAATGCGAGATCTCGTCTCTAAGATAGAAGTGTCCAACGAAGTCTCTATTCTCAAGGTCGTAATCAGGGCGAATGCACTCATTCACCTTATATACTCGCTCGAAAACAGCACCCACAGTCTCTACCTTCTCTTGATCATCTTCCACTATAAAGTGGTCATCATCCAAGATGGCCTCATCACGATCTATCCCTATTGTCAAAAGTAAATTTTTGTTCTCTGTCGTCCTTTGGAGTTTAATACCCTGAAGGTCATTTTGATCTTTTCTTCTAAAAATTTTATTTATTTCCGGAAACATACTCGGGTTGTTGGATTGTACAGCCCGAATTTTGTTGTTCCAGAAAAGCGATATAGAGATTCTGTAATTTTCTTTAATTAACTGTTGGAGATTTTTGATCTGTGACTTCAGAGTTCTAATCTCCAAATCGTGTAGGTCAGTAAACCTCCTGTGCAAGAATTTGAGTCTCGACAGGAGTCTACTTTTTTGTTTGTAAAGTGCGTATATTGTCGCGTTTCTGTACAGGTTCGTAGAGTCATGTTGCCTATATTTAGGAATTGTCCTGTCCATTGTACTACGGATTGCATCCTCCATACGTTGCAGGTATCCATCGATCTCAACGTTCGACAGATTCCTGTTGCATGGTGGCGCAATACCGTTCGAACGAAGTTCCCTTGAGACGGCACCGGAAAAGCGCGGCCAACGTGTCTTACCGTAGTTGTAAGAGTGCGTCGGCACGTACTCTTCCAGTTCCACAAGGTCGTTCGGAAGCAGTATGACGGCGGCAAGTCCACAGTGGTCACTGTCGTACTCAACCGTCGTCGTCGTCGTCGTCGTTCGTCCGTCGAAGAATGTCGTCGGTCAGTCTCAGTCTTGAGTCTAAAAGCAATAGATCCAAATAAGAGCCACTTCGAGGAAATGAAGGCCTGTCAGTAGCCAGCAGATCGACTTTACACTCAATGCTGTGGAGCCCCAGCCAATTGAATAGCTGGGTCCCCCTTGGATTGGCTAATCGATTTCCCCAATCTTGGTGTTTAGCATTGTAATCACCGGCCAAAAGGAAATAGTTTTCTTCTGAGTTCAGCTTCAGACATCGAAAAAGTGTTTCAAGCTCTGTTATAAAACATGAATTTTGAGAAGCCTCCGGTGCATAGATCGCGACCACATACAAGTGCCTCCCCTGTTGGAGAGGGATGCATACAATACACGCTTCCAGCAACTGGAATTGGCGTACTTCACCACTATATATTACCTTATGAGCAATGCCCTTACGTATGAAGATCGCAACCCCACCCGCGAAAGTCGAGTTGGGTCGGTCCCTCCTTGCGATATTGTAATTATTATTCGTCAAATTGTGATGCTGGTTTATCCTAGTTTCGCTAACCATACATACATCGGGACGTTGGTCTTTTAACAACTCAGAAAAGTTGGCTCGTCGTTCTACCCTAACTAGCGAATTCACATTCACGGCTAGGATCTTGAAAGGCCTCTCCGGCAGCGCACCCGTTAACCCAAAAATTGCGCAAGCGAAGGCACTGCACGGTAGATTAAATCCACCCTACGCGCCTGCTCACTTATTTGCCGTGATAGTTCACTCATTTGTGCCTGAATGACACGCAGAGCGACCATCACCTCTGACTCCCCAGTAGCAGCCTTTGACACAGATGGCTGTGCGGCCGCTTTCTGAGGAGGCTGTACCGTTTTCCCAGCCCCCTACGCCATTTGGGCGTAGGAGACTTCGGGAACGACGGCCCTTGGAATTGGTCTGGCTGTTTGCCTTCCCTCATCCTTAGTTGCTGTTGGAGCAGCTTTTTTGGATTTTTTAATAATCTGGTATCGAGGACAACCCCGATAATTATCAGGGTGCCCATCTCCACCACAGACAACGCACTTCAGTAGGGTCTTGTCTTCGACCCTTGTCTCACCGAGCTTGCACTCTTTGTCGTTGTAGTTCTCTCCACACTTGACGCACCTCGACTGCATTTGGCAGTTGAATGCGGCGTGACCGAACCGTTGGCAACGAAGACATTGTAAAATGTCCCCGTGCCTGTTTAATTTTTCCCATCTTACCATCTGGTAGTCCAGGACGGAGATTTTCCTTAGACTCTCCAGACGGCTATTGGGTGATAAAGTGACGAGGAACATCGGTAATAGCCACTTCTCCCGTCTTGCCTTGGCCGTGGTGAACGACTTGACCCCGATGAACTCGAGATCGTCGCCCGCCAATCTGCGGTGTTCAACTAAGAGCTCCTCTGGGTCAGAGGTAGGCTCTACCCCTTTCAATAGCATTGTTGTTTGCAACAACGCCCGAACGATCTTGTGGTCACCAATGTTTTCGCATTGGATTGCATGTCGATCTTGGCCTAATCTTTTAATAGTAAATTTGTCACCAATGGCGGACTTACATAAGTTTTTGGTAGCTTGAAGTTCCATCTTAAGGGTGTTGATAGGGGGCACCCTGCTTTTTGTCTTCTTCTTTTGTTGTTGTTGGGTTAGCTGCTGCACTGCTGGTTGCTGCTGTTGGTCTGCTGGCTTCTTCTGCTGCTTCTGGATCTGGCTCGGTTTCGCGGCTTTTATAGCCGCGGTCCCCCGTGGCTGCTCTTCGGTAGCAGTTTTTTTTATTTACCTCAGCTTTTTTGGCTGTAGTCCCGCGTTGCTGCACGGGTGCAGTTTTTTTGTTTGCAGCATTTTGTGCTGCTGCTGCTGGTCGCTGTTCTTTTGGCGCATCAATTTTTGGTTGCGACTGTTGTTGATGCGCCTCCTTCTCCGCTCGCCTACGAGCCTCTTGCCTTTCTTTTATTTCGGCAATTTCCTTAATCCTTTCCTGGATCCGCTTATCGTCTTCGTCATTTATGTTATCTTCTGCCAAGGCAGCGAACGAATTGCTGCTACCTGTATATCGGCCCTCGCCACCGTTTGACTCGTAATCGTAAGTCGAATTTAGACTTACGATACTTTCTGTGTCGGTTGACATTAAATCGTCATCGATCCCCTCTGCCGCTCCTTTCGCCTTCTGCTTACTGAGCACTAAATTCGGCTTTACCTTAAGGCGCTGCCTCCTTTAAACTGCAGTTCCCACTGCCTCTGCTGCTGTTGCGGTTGTTGCCGCTATCAATTTTGCGGCTGTTTCCGCTGCTGTGTAGTTAGTTGTTGTTCCTTCCAACAACGTTTTGCTCGCAGAGGCATCTTTCGATGCCCCTGCCCTTTTCTCCTTGACCATCTGTTTTTTTCCCAGTCAATAGCGTTTTCTACCTCCCGGTTATGAAAAAAAGCTTCCAAAATTTTTGTCGCCTCTGAGTGGGATTTGAACCCACGACCCTTGGCTCCAGAGTCCGCCACTCATTTTCAATTCATTTTTATTCAGTTTTTCTTATATCTACTTACATGCTAACAAAAATGTGTAAAACTAGCTTATATAATAACTTAATTAACTTACTGAGCCTAAGCGGGTACTCTAAATTATTCAATATCTTACTACTAATGCCTTTCGGCCTTAAAAAACCTTATGAATTAAAAACTAGAACTAGTTAAAAGTAAGAAAATTTTTTAAAAAACTTAGTTTTCAGGATCATTTTTTTTTTGTGTTTTCTTAAAACTAATTAAAACTAATTAAAACTACTTAAACCTAGAGCAGCCACAGTAGCTTTTGGTTTTTTTTTTTGTGTTTTGTAATTTTTTTTGGGTTTTTTGTATTTTGTATTTTATTTTTTTTTTATTTTGTAATTTTTTTTGTTGGGTTTTTTGTATTTTGTAATTTTTTTTTTTGGATTTTTGTGATTTTTTTGTTTGCCACTGTACCCACCCCCTATACCCTAAGACTTCCACGCTATACCTGTGTAAGCCAGCCATTGGCGACTGACTATCATCATCAATATCAATTTGTTGGTCGGACAACCACCAGAACATTTTCGACGTTTTAACAACGTCACGACGATCGCGATCTGAGACCGCCCTACTGAACAAGAGGAGCTCTTCAGCTTCTTCGCCTACTGCGGTGACGTCTCGGTTGTAAAGGAGCCGTCGTTCCACGGACTTCCGGCAGACGTGGTAGATTAGCGGAACCGCCAATCTATCCTGAATCAGCCCTACCATATCAAAATAGAGGAAAGCCTCCGGTGGGACAAATCCACTGAAGCGCGTTTTCTCCAGATATTCAGTGTTGGGGTAATTAGCCCCAAATATCAGGCCATTGGTCGAGGTCATCGCTCTTGCAGTATGACCACGAGTCAGTTTTATAATGAAGTTGTCGATCCTGTTTATTTGAGCCCCGTTGTAAAGGACCTCATTAGGATAATATTTTCTGTACTCCGACTCTGGTGTTCTGTGCAATCCAAGACAGGTACGCAGACACTGTCTCTCAAACACCCGAATCTTTTCCATTTGAGACGCTGTAACATTGAACCACACGGGGCACCCATAGACAATCATTGGCCTTATGAGGGCCATGTAGCAAATCACCTACACTCTGCTATCAAGTTGACTGCTGTGAAACAGTCGCCTTGTCAGAGCAAAAGCTCCTCTAGCCCCGGCCAGAGCTGCATCCAAATGTTTGTTAAAATATAGATACTGATCTAGCCAGATTGCCACATACTTGACTACTACTTTGTTTGGCAGTGGGTTGCCATGTAGATCAACGATCACCAGCTTTCGCCAGTTCTTTCTCGTATCCCATGAGGCCCGAGCCAACGAGGTTCTAAACACAATTGTTTCCGATTTCTGGAAGTTGATTTTCAACTTCCAGTCATGATGACTTCGATCTTTGGACCTGTTCTGTACGCAATAAGGTCGTCGGCGTACGCTATAGCATGGTGAAGAGAACCAATTAAATCGCCGGTGAAAATGCTAAATAGAATAGGAGAATTCACCGCTCTTTGTTGCAGACCGTTCTGTATTTTAAAAGTTCTGGTAGAAGTTCTATTGCAACTTTTCACAACAAACGTTCTACCATGAAGCATGTCATTCAGAATATATAGTAGTGGTTTACTCATGCCATATCTGATTAACTTATAAAAAAGACCGTCTAACCAAACGGTATCGAAAGCCTTCTCCAAGTCAACCAGACATGCACCCGTACACTGATTTTTAGCTTTGTTCCATTGCATATCTAATACTAGTTTAGACGCGGCATGTGTGGTATCATGGCCCGCCTTAAAACCGAACTGATTTTCTGGAATAATATGTTTGTCCTCAGCCCATGTGGACAGAGCTCTATTGAGAACTATCTCGAATACTTTGCTGATACTCGGAAGAAGACTAATTGACCGGAGATTTGCTGGATTGGAACCATCCTTACCTTTTTTAAGGAGAGGATGGACCACTGCCGTCTTCCAACGCTCTGGATAATATGCATTATTCAGCGCATTGTTGAACCACGTGGTGTATATGTCCACCGCTTCCGCAGGGAGGTTTCGCAGCACCACATTGGGTATGCCGTCGACTCCTGCTGACTTCTTTTTCTTTATTTTGTGAAAGATGTCCTCGAGGTCCATCTTAGAAACGAACAGGGTGTTATCCCCGTTTCGTTCGGCGATGACTGCATTTGCAAGTCGGTCGTCATTGAACCTAGTGAAACCAGGATTCTCGGATCGCCAATGCGAGATCTCGTCTCTAAGATAGAAGTGTCCAACGAAGGCTCTGTTCTCAAGGTCGTAATTAGGGCGAATGCACTCATTCACCTTATATACTCGCTCGAAAACAGCACCCACCGTCTCTACCTTCTCTTGAGCATCTTCCACTATAAAGTGGTCATCATCCAAGATGGCCTCATCACGATCTTTCCCTATTGTCAAAAGTAAATTTTTGTTCTCTGTCGTCCTTTGGAGTTTAATACCCTGAAGGTCATTTTGATCTTTTCTTCTAAAAATTTTATTTATTTCCGGAAACATACTCGGGTTGTTGGATTGTACAGCCCGAATTTTGTTGTTCCAGAAAAGCGATATAGAGATTCTGTAATTTTCTTTAATTAACTGTTGGAGATTTTTGATCTGTGACTTCAGAGTTCTAATCTCCAAATCGTGTCGGTCAGTAAACCTCCTGTGCAAGAATTTGAGTCTCGACAGGAGTCTACTTTTTTGTTTGTAAAGTGCGTATATTGTCGCGTTTCTGTACATGTTCGTAGAGTCATGTTGCCTATATTTAGGAATTGTCCTGTCCATTGTACTACGGATTGCATCCTCCATACGTTGCAGGTATCCATCGATCTCAACGTTCGACAGATTCCTGTTGCATGGTGGCGCAATACCGTTCGAACGAAGTTCCCTTGAGACGGCACCGGAAAAGTGCGGCCAACGTGTCTTACCGTAGTTGTAAGAGTGCGTCGGCACGTACTCCTCCAGTTCCACAAGGTCGTTCGGAAGCAGTATGACGGCGGCAAGTCCACAGTGGTCACTGTCGTACTCAACCGTCGTCAAACAATTTTTCGTCCGTCGAAGAATGTCGTCGGTCAGTCTCAGTCTTGAGTCTAAAAGCAATAGATCCAAATGAGAGCCACTTCGAGGAAATGAAGGCCTGTCAGTAGCCAGCAGATCGACTTTACACTCAATGCTGTGGAGCCCCAGCCAATTGAATAGCTGGGTCCCCCTTGGATTTGCTAATCGATTTCCCCAATCTTGGTGTTAAGCATTGTAATCACCGGCCAAAAGGAAATAGTTTTCTTCTGAGTTCAGCTTCAGACATCGAAAAAGTGTTTCAAGGCCTGTTATAAAACATGAATTTTGAGAAGCCTCCAGCGCATAGATCGCGACCACATACAAGCGCCTCCCCTGTTGGAGAGGGATGCATACAATACACGCTTCCAGCAACTGGAATTGGCGTACTTCACCACTATATATTACCTTATGAGCAATGCCCTTACGTATGAAGATCGCAACCCCACCCGCGAAAGTCAAGTTGGGTCGGTCCCTCCTTGCGATATTGTAATTATTATTCGTCAAATTGTGATGCTGATTTGTCCTAGTTTCGCTAACCATACTGTGATGCTTCTTTTACTTAGGCTGGGGTATACTCAGGGTGTCCAGGGTCTACCCAAGGAAGCTTCGTAAGACTTGGGCTTCGGCGGTCCAACTTCTTAAATGAAAACGAGGAGACGGTCGGATACAGTTTAAATAAGTCTATATTTATTTATTTCTATTTTTCTCGGTTCTCTCAGGATTTGGTTTACAATGTTATATACAAGTTTTTTTACTCTGATTCAAACATAGTGGTTGGCCCGGTCTGGCTAAGGGCTCGGTTCTGGCGCTGGTCTCCGGGACGCCTCTTCTTCTCGGGGTAGCGATGTTAGATCCCTCAGGTGTATAGGTCGCAGCAACTGTTACTTCTATCTATCAATGGTAAACGTCTGTCTGCTTTAGGCAGGGCACTCCGTCGGCGGCGGCGGATTTCGTAACCAAAGTCTGCGGAGTGTGGTCGGCAGAACAATATATCGGCGGCGGCGGACTACGTGGGAAGTGCCTGCGTTGATTTCTTCTCTGGATTCACTTCAACTCCTGGGAACGGCAGAACAATTCATCGGCGTTGGCGGACTTCGTAGGAAGCGTATGCGTCTACTCGGAGGCAAAACACTCTGTCGGCGGCGGCGGATTTCGTAGTATTAGTCTGCGGTTGTGGGAATGGGATTTCCTCTTTGAATGATTGATGTCGATCGTATTAAAGGAAACCTAATCGCTCGGCCAAATGAAACCGCAACGAATAGGTCGGTTCTTAAAGACGGAGATAGAATCAAGAAGAACTTACACGAGCGGCCAAGTAAACCACCTCAATGTAATTCCCTTAGACGGAGATAGAATCAGGAAGAACTTACACGAGCGGCCAAATAAACCACCTCAATGTAATTCCCTTAGACGGAGATTAAATTAAGAAGAACTTACACGAGCGGCCAAGTAAACCACCTCAATGTAATTCCCTTAGACGGAGATAGAATTAAGAAGAACTTACACGAGCGGCCAAATAAACCACCTCAATGTAATTCCCTTAGACGGAGATTAAATTAAGAAGAACTTACACGAGCGGCCAAGTAAACCACCTCAATGTAATTCCCTTAGACGGAGATTAAATTAAGAAGAACTTACACGAGCGGCCAAGTAAACCACCTCAATGTAATTCCCTTAGAAAGTAGACTATGAAAGTCGAAATTGGGGAAGAGAAAAAGTAATGTACGTTAAGGCATAAAAGCCCGTAAATCTTTTTCCGACCTATCGCAATTAATTCACTCCTATTCATAGATTTTCCTACTATAAGTAAGTGTGAATTGAAAGGCAATGATAATATTCCATACAAAAATAGGCTGGCTATTGGCAATGCATTTCCCCATAAGGAAATGCACACAAACTAAGCGGCAAGCAATATTTGGCCTTGGAATAAACTTTTAGTGTGGGATTTAATTGCGTGTGGGCAATTTAATAAAAAAACAAACACGTACAGTGTTTTGGTGCGGTGTTCTGGAGAAATTGTGACGCTTCGTCACAGATCCCCCCTTCTTAGAAAGACGAGAACCCTCTCCTCTCAACGCCCTCCGGCATTGACTGGAAGAGTTCTTGTATGCTTTCCTGGTTTGAGGGACTTAAATCCTGCCCTTCTTTTTTCTTTATATTTATTTTTATCTTTTTTTCTTTTTATTATTTTTTTTCTTCTCTTTTTTTTTGTTTCGTGTTTTTTTTTTTTTTTTTTATAATTTTTTTTGTTTTTTTTCTTTTCTTCTTTTTTTTTCTTAAACGTTATAAAAAAAATTTCAACAAAATACCTAATACCTATCCTGAGAGAGAAAATAATAATCGGTCTATGATTTAAACAAAAAAAAATCAAACCCGCTCGTCCTAACACTCCCGCAGCTTCATTGGTACAACTTTGTTCCTACCCTGGCACGACAACAATGCTTCGGTCCCAGCGTCGTTGGAAGTCACGTCAATACTTCTGCCCCTCTTTTGGATGGTGAAAGGTTTGGCGATGTTCCGGAATACGGAGTTGATGCCACGGAATGGGTCGGCTGTCTGATTCTTCTGGCGGTCGGCTCTTCTGCGTTGGGTTTTGGTGAGCGGAGGCTGCTCGCGGGTTTTCCGTAGGCTGGGGCTCTGGATTTCGGACATGACCGTGGGTTTCTTTCTCGGTGGGTAAAATCGGTGATCTTTCCGGCTCGCCCTGTCCTTCACTGATTGGACATGCACCATTTGGACTTCGGGGCTTGGCGGAGTTCGGATAAATACGGCTGGTGGATGCATGGGCTTGCGGTTCACACGGCGGGTAGTAGGTTCGCTGGCTGGTTCAGCCCTTACCAAGTGTAGCAGGTCTGGACGGGCTCCGGTATGTGGCTGTCGGGGTTGCGTTGATCGTCTCTTGCAGCGGTTATTCGGGGAGGCGGGCCATGGTCCTCTGGTCTTGGACGCCGACGGTTCAGTTTCGAGAACCGGCATCGATGAGCAGTCCACGTTTTCCATTGTCGGTAGTCGTTGCACGACGTTCATTTTCCTGGTCTCTAAACAAGGCCTTTGCCTCACTACGGTCGGTGATCGACTGAGGTCTTCTTTATTTGTGGACGTCTGCGCAATAGCGGCTGGGCTGTTGTCGGTATCTATACGACATGCATTTGCTGTCGCTGTGGTTGATTTCGGATTTCGTATAGGTGCTCGGCTCGTAGCAGCTGTGTGCATGGCAAGTCTGCGGCCTCCAAGCATTATCGTGCATCCTGCTTTTGATAAAAGGTCCATACCTAATATGGCGTCTTCTGCCAAGGTGGGTAGGAAAATAGTTTCTCCTTGCACTATTTTACCATTTAAATTTAGAGACAGGACATAATGCTCGGATGGTACGGCTGTTCGGCCGTCAGCAAACGCTATGGCATGCGGCTGGTCTCTTCTAGCTACTCTGAGTTGGCGGCATTCTTCTCGTAGGGCAGGGCCGATAAAAGATCGAGAGGAACCGGTGTCGACCAAGGCATAATATACTCGCTCACCAGCCTCGATCTGCACGAACGGTCGGGGGTCGGTTGGACTGGTTGGGCCAGGTTGGCGGATAACGGCGTTGGAACTCCGGTGACAAGGGCAATCTTTGGTGAGGCGACCGTCCTCCCCACAGTAGGAACAGAACAATCTGAAAGGGCGTCGGCAATCTTTCTTATTATGCCCCCTTTGCTTGCATTGCCAACAATGCGTGCTTCTATCGTACGCGGCGGTAGGTGGCGGTATCGGTGTTCGTGGCATGACGGCTTGACTAGAGTAGGCGGGTGAAGGCCTCTGTACTTGCAATCGAGGAACAGGTGCGGTCGGGTACTGGTATTGCTGATGACTTGAGGCAGGACGAGAGTTTCGCTCTTCTTGGCGTACGAACTCGTATTCCTCCGCAAGATCCATCAGCTCATCTAAAGTCGTAAATTCTATACGCTTGATGTAGAGTCGGTACTCTAGTCGTAGTGCGTCATAGATGCGGTCTACGTTATCCTCGATAGTCATGCGTGGGTGCTGTCGGATCAGGTACTGGAATGAACGTACATAGTCTTTCGCTTTCTCCTTGGGGCCTTGTTTCTTGCGCATTATTTCATCTTCCAGTTTATGGAGAAATGACGTAGGAAGGCCTGGCGAAATACTGACCAAGTGGTTAAAGCGTCTCGGTTAATCCTGAACCATTCAAGAGCCGTGTTGCGGAAAATTTCGGGAAGTGTCCGGAGCATGCCGTTTAATGGTATCTCGTAACACGCTGCCAGGTCCTCGATTCTCTCCAAGAATTCTAAAGGTTTCCCGGAGCCGTCGAAACGGAATCCCCACTTGCCCACCGTATTCATTAATTCGGCTTCGAAACTGCGTCCGAAACGGCCAGGCGGCGGACATGGGGCGGCGGTCTGGTACGTATGAGAACTGTCGTGTGGCTCGACTTGCGGAGGGGCGGAGACTGCTCGTTCGGATCTGGCGGGGGGACAGTAATTCGCTGTTCGAGAAGAAATGGGTGCGGGCCTGGCTGGTGTCTGGAACACTGGTACCTGAAGTCTGCTTTAGAACACTTTTTGCTGCTTGTGTTCCGACGTGGATGGCGGTACATGTGATCCAGTAGCATGGTCTTCCTCGTCCGAAGGGTCGGCATTATTTCTTTCTTCCACCTTGTCTTCCCACTCAGCGCACAAATTCTGTGTTGAGCGGTGCGTACGGGCTTCTTTCAGGTGGCGACTCAGGCGTTGACGTAACTCTTGGACCGTTCCACTGGTGTCTTGTCCCCGTAGGGTCAGTGTCTCTATTTATTCGGGCTTTTTCAGGAAAAAGATGAATCCCAAGTTCTGGTATGGATTGGAATCCTCTTCTAATCCCTGGGCATCTTCTTCAGGTACTTTGGGGCCGGTCTTGGTAGGCATCTTAGAAGCTGGTCGGTCAGGTTTCGGTGTCGGTCGGTGGACTCTGCGTCAGTTCCTGGACAGGTACGGTGGACGGCTGAACTTTCTGCAGGTCCCTGCTCGGGCGCCAAATTGTGATGCTTCTTTTACTTAGGCTAGGGTATACTCAGGGTGTCCAGGGTCTACCCAAGGAAGCTTCATAAGACTTGGGCTTCGGCGGTCCAACTTCTTAAATGAAAACGAGGAGACGGTCGGATACAGTTTAAATAAGTCTATATTTATTTATTTCTATTTTTCTCGGTTCTCTCAGGATTTGGTTTACAATGTTATATACAAGTTTTTTTACTCTGATTCAAACATAGTGGTTGGCCCGGTCTGGCTAAGGGCTCGGTTCTGGCGCTGGTCTCCGGGACGCCTCTTCTTCTCGGGGTAGCGATGTTAGATCCCTCAGGTGTATAGGTCGCAGCAACTGTTACTTCTATCTATCAATGGTAAACGTCTGTCTGCTTTAGGCAGGGCACTCCGTCGGCGGTGGCGGATTTCGTAACCAAAGTCTGCGGAGTGTGGTCGGCAGAACAATATATCGGCGGCGGCGGACTACGTGGGAAGTGCCTGCGTTGATTTCTTCTCTGGATTCACTTCAACTCTTGGGAACGGCAGAACAATTCATCGGCGTTGGCGGACTTCGTAGGAAGCGTATGCGTCTACTCGGAGGCAAAACACTCTGTCGGCGGCGGCGGATTTCGTAGTAATAGTCTGCGGTTGTGGGAATGGGATTTCCTCTTTGAATGATTGATGTCGATCGTATTAAAGGAAACCTAATCGCTCGGCCAAATGAAACCGCAACGAATAGGTCGGTTCTCAAAGACGGAGATAGAATCAAGAAGAACTTACACGAGCGGCCAAGTAAACCACCTCAATGTAATTCCCTTAGACGGAGATAGAATCAGGAAGAACTTACACGAGCGGCCAAATAAACCACCTCAATGTAATTCCCTTAGACGGAGATTAAATTAAGAAGAACTTACACGAGCGGCCAAGTAAACCACCTCAATGTAATTCCCTTAGACGGAGATAGAATTAAGAAGAACTTACACGAGCGGCCAAATAAACCACCTCAATGTAATTCCCTTAGACGGAGATTAAATTAAGAAGAACTTACACGAGCGGCCAAGTAAACCACCTCAATGTAATTCCCTTAGACGGAGATTAAATTAAGAAGAACTTACACGAGCGGCCAAGTAAACCACCTCAATGTAATTCCCTTAGAAAGTAGACTATAAAAGTCGAAATTGGGGAAGAGAAAAAGGAATGTACGTTAAGGCATAAAAGCCCGTAAATCTTTTTCCGACCTATCGCAATTAATTCACTCCTATTCATAGATTTTCCTACTATAAGTAAGTGTGAATTGAAAGGCAATGATAATATTCCATACAAAAATAGGCTGGCTATTGGCAATGCATTTCCCCATAAGGAAATGCACACAAACTAAGCGGCAAGCAATATTTGGCCTTGGAATAAACTTTTAGTGTGGGATTTAATTGCGTGTGGGCAATTTAATAAAAAAACAAACACGTACAGTGTTTTGGTGCGGTGTTCTGGAGAAATTGTGACGCTTCGTCACAATACATACATCGGGACGTTGGTCTTTTAACAACTCAGAAAAGTTGGCTCGTCGTTCTACCCTAACTAGCGAATTCACATTCACGGCTAGGATCTTGAAAGGCCTCTCCGGCAGCGCACCCGTTAACCCAAAAATTGCGCAAGCGAAGGCACTGCACGGTAGATTAAATCCACCCTACGCGCCTGCTCACTTATTTGCCGTGATAGTTCACTCATTTGTGCCTGAATGACACGCAGAGCGACCATCACCTCTGACTCCCCAGTAGCAGCCTTTGACACAGATGGCTGTGCGGCCGCTTTCTGAGGAGGCTGTACCGTTTTCCCAGCCCCCTACGCCATTTGGGCGTAGGAGACTTCGGGAACGACGGCCCTTGGAATTGGTCTGGCTGTTTGCCTTCCCTCATCCTTAGTTGCTGTTGTAGCAGCTTTTTTGGATTTTTTAATAATCTGGTATCGAGGACAACCCCGATAATTATCAGGGTGCCCATCCCCACCACAGAGAACGCACTTCAGTAGGGTCTTGTCTTCGACCCTTGTCTCACCGAGCTTGCACTCTTTGTCGTTGTGGTTCTCTCCACACTTGACGCACCTTGACTGCATTTGGCAGTTGAATGCGGCGTGACCGAAAGTTGGCAACGAAGACATTGTAAAATGTCCCCGTGCCTGTTTAATTTTTTCCATCTTACCATCTGGTAGTCCAGGACGGAGATTTTCCTTAGACTCTCCAGACGGCTATTGGGTGATAAAGTGACGAGGAACATCGGTAATAGCCACTTCTCCCGTCTTGCCTTGGCCGTGGTGAACGACTTGACCCCGATGAACTCGAGATCGTCGCCCGCCAATCTGCGGAGTTCAACTAAGAGCTCCTCTGGTTCAGAGGTAGGCTCTACCCCTTTCAATAGCATTGTTTTCGGTTTCTCCTCTTTGGGAGTATAACTAAAGTGTTCGGTGGATGTTGTTTGCAACAACGCCCGAACGATCTTGTGGTCACCAATGTTTTCGCATTGGATCGCATGTCGATCTTGGCCTAATCTTTTAATAGTAAATTTGTCACCAATGGCGGACTTACATAAGCTTTTGGTAGCTTGAAGTTCCATCTTAAGGGTGTTGATAGGGGGCACCCTGCTTTTTGTCTTCTTCTTTTGTTGTTGTTGGGTTGGCTGCTGCACTGCTGGTTGCTGCTGTTGGTCTGCTGGCTTCTTCTGCTGCTTCTGGATCTGGCTCGGTTTCGCGGCTTTTATAGCCGTGGTCCCCCGTGGCTGCTCTTCGGTAGCAGTTTTTTTATTTACCTCAGCTTTTTTGGCTGTAGTCCCGCGTTGCTGCACGGGTGCAGTTTTTTTGTTTGCAGCATTTTGTGCTGCTGCTGCTGGTCGCTGTTCTTTTGGCGCATCAACTTTTGGTTGCGACTGTTGTTGATGCGCCTCCTTCTCCGCTCGCCTACGAGCCTCTTGCCTTTCTTTTATTTCGGCAATTTCCTTATTCAGCTTCTCCAATATCTCGGTGAGAGACTGGATCCGCTTATCGTCTTCGTCATTTATGTTATCTTCTGCCAAGGCAGCGAACGAATTGCTGCTACCTGTATATCGGCCCTCGCCACCGTTTGACTCGTAATCGTAAGTCGAATTTAGACTTACCATACTTTCTGTGTCGGTTGACATTAAATCGTCATCGATCCCCTCTGCCGCTCCCTTCGCCTTCTGCTTACTGAGCACTAAATTCGGCTTTACCTTTAGGCGCCGCCTCCTTTAAACTGCAGTTCCCACTGCCTCTGCTGTTGTTGCGGTTGTTGCCGCTATCAATTTTGCGGCTGTTTCCGCTGCTGTGTAGTTAGTTGTTGTTTCTTCCAACAACGTTTTGCTCGCAGAGGCATCTTTCGATGCCCCTGCCTTTTTCTCCTTGACCATCTGTTTTTTTTCCCAGTCAATAGCGTTTTCTACCTCCCGGTTATGAAAAAAAGCTTCCAAAATTTTGGTCGCCTCTGAGTGGGATTTGAACCCACGACCCTTGGCTCCAGAGTCCGCCACTCATTTTCAATTCATTTTTATTCAGTTTTTCTTATATCTACTTACATGCTAACAAAAATGTGTAAAACTAGCTTATATAATAACTTAATTAACTTACTGAGCCTAAGCGGGTACTCTAAATTATTCAATATCTTACTACTAATGCCTTTCGGCCTTAAAAAACCTTATGAATTAAAAACTAGAACTAGTTAAAACTAAGAAAATTTTTTAAAAAACTTAGTTTTCAGAATCATTTTTTTTTTGTGTTTTCTTAAAACTAATCAAAACTAATTAAAACTACTTAAATCTAGAGCAGCCGCAGTAGCTTTTGGTTTTTTTTTTTTTGTGTTTTGTAATTTTTTTTGGGTTTTTTGTATTTTGTATTTTATTTTTTTTTTTTTATTTTGTAATTTTTTTTGTTGGGTTTTTTGTATTTTGTAATTTTTTTTTTTGGATTTTTGTGATTTTTTTGTTTGCCACTGTACCCACCCCCTATACCCTAAGACTTACACGCTAAACCTGTGTAAGCCAGCCATTGGCGACTGACTATCATCATCAATATCAATTTGTTGGTCGGACAACCACCAGAACATTTTCGACGTTTTAACAACGTCACGACGATCGCGATCTGAGACCGCCCTACTGAACCGGAGGAGCTCTTCAGCTTCTTCGCCTACTGCGGTGACGTCTCGGTTGTAAAGGAGCCGTCGTTCCACGGACTTCCGGCAGACGTGGTAGATTAGCGGAACCGCCAATCTATCCTGAATCAGCCCTACCTATCAAAATAGAGGAAAGCCTCCGGTGGGACAAATCCACTGAAGCGCGTTTTCTCCATATATTCAGTGTTGGGGTAATAAGCCCCAAATATCAGGCCATTGGTCGAGGTCATCGCTCTTGCAGTATGACCACGAGTCAGTTTTATAATGAAGTTGTCGATCCTGTTTATTTGAGCCCCGTTGTAAAGGACCTCATTAGGTTAATATTGTACTCCGACTCTGGTGTTCTGTGCAATCCAAGACAGGTACGCAGACACTGTCTCTCAAACACCCGAATCTTTTCCATTTGAGACGCTGTAACATTGAACCACACGGGGCACCCATAGACAATCATTGGCCTTATGAGGGCCATGTAGCAAATCACCTACACTCTGCTATCAAGTTGACTGCTGTGAAACAGTCGCCTTGTCAGAGCAAAAGCTCCTCTAGCCCCGGCCAGAGCTGCATCCAAATGTTTGTTAAAATATAGATACTGATCTAGCCAGATTGCCACATACTTGACTACTACTTTGTTTGGCAGTGGGTTGCCATGTAGATCAACGATCACCAGCTTTTGCCAGTTCTTTCTCGTATCCCATGAGGCCCGAGCCAACGAGGTTCTAAACACAATTGTTTCCGATTTCTGGAAGTTGATTTTCAACTTCCAGTCATCGCAATATTGCTGGATCTTATCGAAGTCACACTGCAAAAGTATTCTGATGACTTCGATCTTTGGACCTGTTCTGTACGCAATAAGGTCGTCGGCGTACGCTATAGCATGGTGAAGAGAACCAATTAAATCGCCGGTGAAAATGCTAAATAGAATAGGAGAATTCACCGCTCCTTGTTGCAGACCGTTCTGTATTTTAAAAGTTCTGGTAGAAGTTCTATTGCAACTTTTCACAACAAACGTTCTACCATGAAGCATGTCATTCAGAATATATAGTAGTGGTTTACTCATGCCATATCTGATTAACTTATAAAAAAGACCGTCTAACCAAGCGGTATCGAAAGCCTTCTCCAAGTCAACCAGACATGCACCCGTACACTGATTTTTAGCTTTGTTCCATTGAATATCTGATACTAGTTTAGACGCGGCATGTGTGGTATCATGGCCTGCCTTAAAACCGAACTGATTTTCTGGAATAATATGTTTGTCCTCAGCCCATGTGGACAGAGCTCTATTGAGAACTATCTCGAATACTTTGCTGATACTCGGAAGAAGACTAATTGACCGGAGATTTACTGGATTGGAACCATCCTTACCTTTTTTAAGGAGAGGATGGACCACTGCCGTCTTCCAACGCAATGGATAATATGCATTATTCAGCGCATTGTTGAACCACGTGGTGTATATGTCCACCGCTTCCGCAGGGAGGTTTCGCAGCACCACATTGGGTATGCCGTCGACTCCTGCTGACTTCTTTTTCTTTATTTTGTGAAAGATGTCCTCGAGGTCCATCTTAGAAACGAACAGGGTGTTATCCCCGTTTCGTTCGGCGATGACTGCATTTGCAAGTCGGTCGTCATTGAACCTAGTGAAACCAGGATTCTCGGATCGCCAAAGCGAGATCTCGTCTCTAAGATAGAAGTGTCCAACGAAGTCTCTATTCTCAAGGTCGTAATTAGGGCGAATGCACTCGTTCACCTTATATACTCGCTCGAAACAGCACCCACCGTCTCTACCTTCTCTTGAGCATCTTCCACTATAAAGTGGTCATCATCCAAGATGGCCTCATCACGATCTATCCCTATTGTCAAAAGTAAATTTTTGTTCTCTGTCGTCCTTTGGAGTTTAATACCCTGAAGGTCATTTTGATCTTTTCTTCTAAAAATTTTATTTATTTCCGGAAACATACTCGGGTTGTTGGATTGTACAGCCCGAATTTTGTTGTTCCAGAAAAGCGATATAGAGATTCTGTAATTTTCTTTAATTAACTGTTGGAGATTTTTGATCTGTGACTTCAGAGTTCTAATCTCCAAATCGTGTAGGTCAGTAAACCTCCTGTGCAAGAATTTGAGTCTCGACAGGAGTCTACTTTTTTGTTTGTAAAGTGCGTATATTGTCGCGTTTCTGTACAGGTTCGTAGAATCATGTTGCCTATATTTAGGAATTGTCCTGTCCATTGTACTACGGATTGCATCCTCCATAAGTTGCAGGTATCCATCGATCTCAACGTTCGACAGATTCCTGTTGCATGGTGGCGCAATACCGTTCGAACGAAGTTCCCTTGAGACGGCACCGGAAAAGCGCGGCCAACGTGTCTTACCGTAGTTGTAAGAGTGCGTCGGCACGTACTCTTCCAGTTCCACAAGGTCGTTCGGAAGCAGTATGACGGCGGCAAGTCCACAGTGGTCACTGTCGTACTCAACCGTCGTCAAACAATTTTTCGTCCGTCGAAGAATGTCGTCGGTCAGTCTCAGTCTTGAGTCTAAAAGCAATAGATCCAAATAAGAGCCACTTCGAGGAAATGAAGGCCTGTCAGTAGCCAGCAGATCGAATTTACACTCAATGCTGTGGAGCCCCAGCCAATTGAATAGCTGGGTCCCCCTTGGATTGGCTAATCGATTTCCCCAATCTTGGTGTTTAGCATTGTAATCACCGGCCAAAAGGAAATAGTTTTCTTCTGAGTTCAGCTTCAGACATCGAAAAAGTGTTTCAAGCTCTGTTATAAAACATGAATTTTGAGAAGCCTCCGGCGCATAGATCGCGACCACATACAAGCGCCTCCCCTGTTGGAGAGGGATGCATACAATACACGCTTCCAGCAACTGGAATTGGCGTACTTCACCACTATATATTACCTTATGAGCAATGCCCTTACGTATGAAGATCGCAACCCCACCCGCGAAAGTCGAGTTGGGTCGGTCCCTCCTTGCGATATTGTAATTATTATTCGTCAAATTGTGATGCTGGTTTATCCCAGTTTCGCTAACCATACATACATCGGGACGTTGGTCTTTAAACAACTCAGAAAAGTTGGCTCGTCGTTCTACCCTAACTAGCGAATTCACATTCACGGCTAGGATCTTGAAAGGCCTCTCCGGCAGCGCACCCGTTAACCCAAAAATTGCGCAAGCGAAGGCACTGCACGGTAGATTAAATCCACCCTACGCACCTGCTCACTTATTTGCCGTGATAGTTCACTCATTTGTGCCTGAATGACACGCAGAGCGACCATCACCTCTGACTCCCCAGTAGCAGCCTTTGACACAGATGGCTGTGCGGCCGCTTTCTGAGAAGGCTGTACCGTTTTCCCAGCCCCCTACGCCATTTGGGCGTAGGAGACTTCGGGAACGACGGCCCTTGGAATTGGTCTGGCTGTTTGCCTTCCCTCATCCTTAGTTGCTGTTGGAGCAGCTTTTTTGGATTTTTTAATAATCTGGTATCGAGGACAACCCCGATAATTATCAGGGTGCCCATCTCCACCACAGACAACGCACTTCAGTAGGGTCTTGTCTTCGACCCTTGTCTCACCGAGCTTGCACTCTTTGTCGTTGTAGTTCTCTCCACACTTGACGCACCTCGACTGCATTTGGCAGTTGAATGTGGCGTGACCGAACCGTTGGCAACGAAGACATTGTAAAATGTCCCCGTGCCTGTTTAATTTTTTCCATCTTACCATCTGGTAGTCCAGGACGGAGATTTTCCTTAGACTCTCCAGACGGCTATTGGGTGATAAAGTGACGAGGAACATCGGTAATAGCCACTTCTCCCGTCTTGCCTTGGCCGTGGTGAACGACTTGACCCCGATGAACTCGAGATCGTCGCCCGCCAATCTGCGGAGTTCAACTAAGAGCTCCTCTGGGTCAGAGGTAGGCTCTACCCCTTTCAATAGCATTGTTGTTTGCAACAACGCCCGAACGATCTTGTGGTCACCAATGTTTTCGCATTGGATTGCATGTCGATCTTGGCCTAATCTTTTAATAGTAAATTTGTCACCAATGGCGGACTTACATAAGTTTTTGGTAGCTTGAAGTTCCATCTTAAGGGTGTTGCTGCTTTTTGTCTTCTTCTTTTGTTGTTGTTGGGTTGGCTGCTGCACTGCTGGTTGCTGCTGTTGGTCTGCTGGCTTCTTCTGCTGCTTCTGGATCTGGCTCGGTTTCGCGGCTTTTATAGCCGCGGTCCCCCGTGGCTGCTCTTCGGTAGCAGTTTTTTTATTTACCTCAGCTTTTTTGGCTGTAGTCCCGCGTTGCTGCACGGGTGTAGTTTTTTTGTTTGCAGCATTTTGTGCTGCTGCTGTCGGTCGCTGTTCTTTTGGCGCATCAACTTTTGGTTGCGACTGTTGTTGATGCGCCTCCTTCTCCGCTCGCCTACGAGCCTCTTGCCTTTCTTTTATTTCGGCAATTTCCTTAATCCTTTCCTGGATCCGCTTATCGTCTTCGTCATTTATGTTATCTTCTGCCAAGGCAGCGAACGAATTGCTGCTACCTGTATATCGGCCCTCGCCACCGTTTGACTCGTAATCGTAAGTCGAATTTAGACTTACGATACTTTCTGTGTCGGTTGACATTAAATCGTCATCGATCCCCTCTGCCGCTCCCTTCGCCTTCTGCTTACTGAGCACTAAATTCGGCTTTACCTTTAGGCGCCGCCTCCTTTAAACTGCAGTTCCCACTGCCTCTGCTGTTGTTGCGGTTGTTGCCGCTATCAATTTTGCGGCTGTTTCCGCTGCTGTGTAGTTAGTTGTTGTTTCTTCCAACAACGTTTTGCTCGCAGAGGCATCTTTCGATGCGCCTGCCCTTTTCTCCTTGACCATCTGTTTTTTTTCCCAGTCAATAGCGTTTTCTACCTCCCGGTTATGAAAAAAAGCTTCCAAAATTTTGGTCGCCTCTGAGTAGGATTTGAACCCACGACCCTTGGCTCCAGAGTCCGCCACTCATTTTCAATTCATTTTTATTCAGTTTTTCTTATATCTACTAACATGCTAACAAAAATGTGTAAAACTAGCTTATATAATAACTTAATTAACTTACTGAGCCTTAGCGGGTACTCTAAATTATTCAATATCTTACTACTAATGCCTTTCGGCCTTAAAAAACCTTATGAATTAAAAACTAGAACTAGTTAAAACTAAGAAATTTTTTTAAAAAACTTAGTTTTCAGGATCATTTTGTTTTGTGTTTTCTTAAAACTAATTAAAACTAGTTAAAACTACTTAAATCTAGAGCAGCCACAGTAGCTTTTGGTTTTTTTTTGTGTTTTGTAATTTTTTTTTGGGTTTTTTGTATTTTGTATTTTATTTTTTTTTATTTTGTATTTTTTTTTGTTGGGTTTTTTGTATTTTGTAATTTTTTTTTTGGATTTTTGTGATTTTTTTGTTTGCCACTGTACCCACCCCCTATACCCTAAGACTTCCACGCTAAACCTGTGTAAGCCAGCCATTGGCGACTGACTATTCTGTGCAATCCAAGACAGGTACGCAGACACTGTCTCTCAAACACCCGAATCTTTTCCATTTGAGACGCTGTAACATTGAACCACACGGGGCACCCATAGACAATCATTGGCCTTATGAGGGCCATGTAGCAAATCACCTTCACTCTGCTATCAAGTTGACTGCTGTGAAACAGTCGCCTTGTCAGAGCAAAAGCTCCTCTAGCCCCGGCCAGAGCTGCATCCAAATGTTTGTTAAAATATAGATACTGATCTAGCCAGATTGCCACATACTTGACTACTACTTTGTTTGGCAGTGGGTTGCCATGTAGATCAACGATCACCAGCTTTCGCCAGTTCTTTCTCGTATCCCATGAGGCCCGAGCCAACGAGGTTCTAAACACAATTGTTTCCGATTTCTGGAAGTTGATTTTCAACTTCCAGTCATCGCAATATTGCTGGATCTTATCGAAGTCACACTGCAAAAGTATTGTGATGACTTCGATCTTTGGACCTGTTCTGTACGCAATAAGGTCGTCGGCGTACGCTATAGCATGGTGAAGAGAACCAATTAAATCGCCGGTGAAAATGCTAAATAGAATAGGAGAATTCACCGCTCCTTGTTGCAGACCGTTCTGTATTTTAAAAGTTCTGGTAGAAGTTCTATTGCAACTTTTCACAACAAACGTTCTACCATGAAGCATGTCATTCAGAATATATAGTAGTGGTTTACTCATGCCATATCTGATTAACTTATAAAAAAGACCGTCTAACCAAACGGTATCGAAAGCCTTCTCCAAGTCAACCAGACATGCACCCGTACACTGATTTTTAGCTTTGTTCCATTGAATATCTGATACTAGTTTAGACGCGGCATGTGTGGTATCATGGCCTGCCTTAAAACCGAACTGATTTTCTGGAATAATATGTTTGTCCTCAGCCCATGTGGACAGAGCTCTATTGAGAACTATCTCGAATACTTTGCTGATACTCGGAAGAAGACTAATTGACCGGAGATTTGCTGGATTGGAACCATCCTTACCTTTTTTAAGGAGAGGATGGACCACTGCCGTCTTCCAACGCAATGGATAATATGCATTATTCAGCGCATTGTTGAACCACGTGGTGTATATTTCCACCGCTTCCGCAGGGAGGTTTCGCAGCACCACATTGGGTATGCCGTCGACTCCTGCTGACTTCTTTTTCTTTATTTTGTGAAAGATGTCCTCGAGGTCCATCTTAGAAACGAACAGGGTGTTATCCCCGTTTCGTTCGGCGATGACTGCATTTGCAAGTCGGTCGTCATTGAACCTAGTGAAACCAGGATTCTCGGATCGCCAATGCGAGATCTCGTCTCTAAGATAGAAGTGTCCTACGAAGGCTCTATTCTCAAGGTCGTAATTAGGGCGAATGAACTCATTCACCTTATATACTCGCTCGAAAACAGCACCCACCGTCTCTACCTTCTCTTGAGCATCTTCCACTATAAAGTGGTCATCATCCAAGATGGCCTCATCACGATCTATCCCTATTGTCAAAAGTAAATTTTTGTTCTCTGTCGTCCTTTGGAGTTTAATACCCTGAAGGTCATTTTGATCTTTTCTTCTAAAAATTTTATTTATTTCCGGAAACATACTCGGGTTGTTGGATTGTACAGCCCGAATTTTGTTGTTCCAGAAAAGCGATATAGAGATTCTGTAATTTTCTTTAATTAACTGTTGGAGATTTTTGATCTGTGACTTCAGAGTTCTAATCTCCAAATCGTGTAGGTCAGTAAACCTCCTGTGCAAGAATTTGAGTCTCGACAGGAGTCTACTTTTTTGTTTGTAAAGTGCGTATATTGTCGCGTTTCTGTACAGGTTCGTAGAGTCATGTTGCCTATATTTAGGAATTGTCCTGTCCATTGTACTACGGATTGCATCCTCCATACGTTGCAGGCATTGACATAGTAGATATGGACTGCTAGTTGAATGTCATTTCCATACAAACCTTGCAGAACTTTTGTCGACAGTGACGGTGCTGCTTTAGTTTGTTGTGCCAAAAAAATATAATACCAGTTCTACTGAAACCAGTGAAAAGCAAAAAGTTCTTCTCATTGCAGTACTTCAATGGTTATTCTGTTGCTATAGTGGTAGCTTCATAAAAATACCACCCAAAACTAAAGCGCTGCTCTTAAATGGACCCCTCGTAAAGTTGGTTACTAGCAGTCCATATCTATTAGGTCAATGGTTGCAGGTATCCATCGATCTCAACGTTCGACAGATTCCTGTTGCATGGTGGCGCAATACCGTTCGAACGAAGTTCCCTTGAGACGGCACCGGAAAAGCGCGGCCAACGTGTCTTACCGTAGTTGTAAGAGTGCGTCGGCACGTACTCCTCCAGTTCCACAAGGTCGTTCGGAAGCAGTATGACGGCGGCAAGTCCACAGTGGTCACTGTCGTACTCAACCGTCGTCAAACAATTTTTCGTCCGTCGAAGAATGTCGTCGGTCAGTCTCAGTCTTGAGTCTAAAAGCAATAGATCCAAATAAGAGCCACTTCGAGGAAATGAAGGCCTGTCAGTAGCCAGCAGATCGACTTTACACTCAATGCTGTGGAGCCCCAGCCAATTGAATAGCTGGGTCCCCCTTGGATTGGCTAATCGATTTCCCCAATCTTGGTGTTTAGCATTGTAATCACCGGCCAAAAGGAAATAGTTTTCTTCTGAGCTCAGCTTCAGACATCGAAAAGGTGTTTCAAGGCCTGTTATAAAACATGAATTTTGAGAAGCCTCCGGCGCATAGATCGCGACCACATACAAGCGCCTCTCCTGTTGGAGAGGGATGCATACAATACACGCTTCCAGCAACTGCAATTGGCGTACTCTACCACTATATATTACCTTATGAGCAATGCCCTTACGTATGAAGATCGCAACCCCACCCGCGAAAGTCGAGTTGGGTCGGTCCCTCCTTGCGATATTGTAATTATTATTCGTCAAATTGTGATGCTGGTTTATCCCAGTTTCGCTAACCATACATACATCGGGACGTTGGTCTTTTAACAACTCAGAAAAGTTGGCTCGTCGTTCTACCCTAACTAGAGAATTCACATTCACGGCTAGGATCTTCAAAGGCCTCTCCGGCAGCGCACCCGTTAACCCAAAAATTGCGCAAGCGAAGGCACTGCACGGTAGATTAAATCCACCCTACGCGCCTGCTCACTTATTTGCCGTGATAGTTCACTCATTTGTGCCTGAATGACACGCAGAGCGACCATCACCTCTGACTCCCCAGTAGCAGCCTTTGACACAGATGGCTGTGCGGCCGCTTTCTGAGAAGGCTGTACCGTTTTCCCAGCCCCCTACGCCATTTGGGCGTAGGAGACTTCGGGAACGACGGCCCTTGGAATTGGTCTGGCTGTTTGCCTTCCCTCATCCTTAGTTGCTGTTGGAGCAGCTTTTTTGGATTTTTTAATAATCTGGTATCGAGGACAACCCCGATAATTATCAGGGTGCCCATCTCCACCACAGAGAACGCACTTCAGTAGGGTCTTGTCTTCGACCCTTGTCTCACCGAGCTTGCACTCTTTGTCGTTGTAGTTCTCTCCACACTTGACGCACCTCGACTGCATTTGGCAGTTGAATGCGGCGTGACCGAACCGTTGGCAACGAAGTCATTGTAAAATGTCCCCGTGCCTGTTTAATTTTTCCCATCTTACCATCTGGTAGTCCAGGACGGAGATTTTCCTTAGACTCTCCAGACGGCTATTGGGTGATAAAGTGACGAGGAACATCGGTAATAGCCACTTCTCCCGTCTTGCCTTGGCCGTGGTGAACGACTTGACCCCGATGAACTCGAGATCGTCGCCCGCCAATCTGCGGAGTTCAACTAAGAGCTCCTCTGGGTCAGAGGTAGGCTCTACCCCTTTCAATAGCATTGTTGTTTGCAACAACGCCCGAACGATCTTGTGGTCACCAATGTTTTCGCATTGGATTGCATGTCGATCTTGGCCTAATCTTTTAATAGTAAATTTGTCACCAATGGCGGACTTACATAAGTTTTTGGTAGCTTGAAGTTCCATCTTAAGGGTGTTGATAGGGGGCACCCTGCTTTTTGTCTTCTTCTTTTGTTGTTGTTGGGTTGGCTGCTGCACTGCTGGTTGCTGCTGTTGGTCTGCTGGCTTCTTCTGCTGCTTCTGGATCTGGCTCGGTTTCGCGGCTTTTATAGCCGCGGTCCCCCGTGGCTGCTCTTCGGCAGCAGTTTTTTTATTTACCTCAGCTTTTTTGGCTGTAGTCCCGCGTTGCTGCACGGGTGCAGTTTTTTTGTTTGCAGCATTTTGTGCTGCTGCTGTTGGTCGCTGTTCTTTTGGCGCATCAACTTTTGGTTGCGACTGTTGTTGATGCGCCTCCTTCTCCACTCGCCTACGAGCCTCTTGCCTTTCTTTTATTTCGGCAATTTCCTTATTCAGCTTCTCCAATATCTCGGTGAGAGACTGGATCCGCTTATCGTCTTCGTCATTTATGTTATCTTCTGCCAAGGCAGCGAACGAATTGCTGCTACCTGTATATCGGCCCTCGCCACCGTTTGACTCGTAATCGTAAGTCGAATTTAGACTTACGATACTTTCTGTGTCGGTTGACATTGAATCGTCATCGATCCCCTCTGCCGCTCCCTTCGCCTTCTGCTTACTGGGCACTAAATTCGGCTTTACCTTTAGGCACCGCCTCCTTTTAACTGCAGTTCCCACTGCCTCTGCTGTTGTTGCGGTTGTTGCCGCTATCAATTTTGCGGTTGTTTCCGCTGCTGTGTTGTTAGTTGTTGTTTCTTCCAACAACGTTTTGCTCGCAGAGGCATCTTTCGATGCCCCTGCCCTTTTCTCCTTGACCATCTGTTTTTTTTCCCAGTCAATAGCGTTTTCTACCTCCCGGTTATGAAAAAAAGCTTCCAAAATTTTGGTCGCCTCTGAGTGGGATTTGAACCCACGACCCTTGGCTCCAGAGTCCGCCACTCATTTTCAATTCATTTTTATTCAGTTTTTCTTATATCTACTAACATGCTAACAAAAATGTGTAAAACTAGCTTATATAATAACTTAATTAACTTACTGAGCCTAAGCGGGTACTCTAAATTATTCAATATCTTACTACTAATGCCTTTCGGCCTTAAAAAACCTTATGAATTAAAAACTAGAACTAGTTAAAACTAAGAAAATTTTTTAAAAAACTTACAGCCGTATTTATAATCGCATTTTAAACTCCGCGGAACTGAAAACACGCTTAATCGTTGATTAAAACAAAAATCGTATTTATAATCATTTTTCGGCAGTGAATAAGGGCTGACTAGCTTAAACGCAGAAATGTGTGTTTTAAGCGTGTTTTAAGCGTGTTTTAGCGTATAAATGTCATTTGATTGTGAGTATTGAGTTGTCATTCAGTGGTTTATTTACATCTTTGAGAATTTTAAAAATAACTAAAATGGAAATGTACTCAAATAACATTTACATTATAAATAATTTGGATGTAGTAAATGTGTTTTCAATTGACAGAAATATGCATTGTTTTCCTTTTTTGTAAATTCGTTTCTTACAATTTTTCCAGTTCGGAAACTTTTTTGATTTTCGCTTTTTGGACAAAACAACAAAATTAAAGCCAAAGAATAATAGAATATATACATATATATAGAACAATGTATATTGCGTGACCAACATTTCATCGTCCATAGGTTAGAAAATATAAACAAAAACAAATTTCTGTTGTCAGTTCAACCATTGAGAAACCAAAATAAGAGAGTTTCTTTATGATTTTGACATAAGGGATGATTAACTAGTATGGGCGAAAAAAATGATTATAAATAAGGATTTTTTATTCACTGATTAAAGTCTCATTAAGTTCTTAATCACTGAATAACTAAAATGCGTTTTAAGCGTGTTTTAGCGAAATCTAATAAATACGGCTGTTAGTTTTCAGGATCATTTTTTTTTGTGTTTTCTTAAAACTAATTAAAACTAATTAACTAATTAAAACTACTTAAATCTAGAGCAGCCACAGTAGCTTTAGGTTTTTTTTTTTGTGTTTTTTTAATTTTTTTTTTTTATTTTTTTTTTTTTTTTATTTTTTTTTTTTTATTTTTTTTATTTTTGGATTTGTGTGATTTTTTTGTTTGCCACTGTACCCACCCCCTATACCCTAAGACTTACACGCTAAACCTGTGTGAGCCAGCCATTGGCGACTGACTATCATCATCAATATCAATTTGTTGGTCGGACAACCACCAGAACATTTTCGACGTTTTAACAACGTCACGACGATCGCGATCTGAGACCGCCCTACTGAACCGGAGGAGCTCTTCAGCTTCTTTGCCTACTGCGGTGACGTCTCGGTTGTAAAGGAGCCGTCGTTCCACGGACTTCCGGCAGACGTGGTAGATTAGCGGAACCGCCAATCTATCCTGAATCAGCCCTACCATATCCAGATAGAGGAAAGCCTCCGGTGGGACAAATCCACTGAAGCGCGTTTTCTCCATATATTCAGTGTTGGGGTAATAAGCCCCAAATATCAGGCCATTGGTCGAGGTCATCGCTCTTGCAGTATGACCACGAGTCAGTTTTATAATGAAGTTGTCGATCTTGTTTATTTGAGCCCCGTTGTAAAGGACCTTATTAGGATAATATTTTCTGTACTCCGACTCTGGTGTTCTGTGCAATCCAAGACAGGTACGCAGACACTGTCTCTCAAACACCCGAATCTTTTCCATTAGAGACGCTGTAACATTGAACCACACGGGGCACCCATAGACAATCATTGGCCTTATGAGGGCCATGTAGCAAATCACCTTCACTCTGCTATCAAGTTGACTGCTGTGAAACAGTCGCCTTGTCAGAGCAAAAGCTCCTCCAGCCCTGGCCAGAGCTGCATCCAAATGTTTGTTAAAATATAGATACTGATCTAGCCAGATTGCCACATACTTGACTACTACTTTGTTTGGCAGTGGGTTGCCATGTAGATCAACGATCACCAGCTTTCGCCAGTTCTTTCTCGTATCCCATGAGGCCCGAGCCAACGAAGTTCTAAACACAATTGTTTCCGATTTCTGGAAGTTGATTTTCAACTTCCAGTCATCGCAATATTGCTGGATCTTATCGAAGTCAAACTGCAAAAGTATTCTGATGACTTCGATCTTTGGACCTGTTCTGTACGCAATAAGGTCGTCAGCGTACGCTATAGCATGGTGAAGAGAACCAATTAAATCGCCGGTGAAAATGCTAAATAGAATAGGAGAATTCACCGCTCCTTGTTGCAGACCGTTCTGTATTTTAAAAGTTCTGGTAGAAGTTCTATTGCAACTTTTCACAACAAACGTTCTACCATGAAGCATGTCATTCAGAATATATAGTAGTGGTTTACTCATGCCATATCTGATTAACTTATAAAAAAGACCGTCTAACCAAACGGTATCGAAAGCCTTCTCCAAGTCAACCAGACATGCACCCGTACACTGATTTTTAGCTTTGTTCCATTGAATATCTGATACTAGTTTAGACGCGGCATGTGTGGTATCATGGCCCGCCTTAAAACCGAACTGATTTTCTGGAATAATATGTTTGTCCTCAGCCCATGTGGACAGAGCTCTATTGAGAACTTTCTCGAATACTTTGCTGATACTCGGAAGAAGACTAATTGACCGGAGATTTGCTGGATTGGAACCATCCTTACCTTTTTTAAGGAGAGGATGGACCACTGCCGTCTTCCAACGCACTGGATAATATGCATTATTCAGCGCATTGTTGAACAACGTGGTGTATATGTCCACCGCTTCCGCAGGGAGGTTTCGCAGCACCACATTGGGTATGCCGTCGACTCCTGCTGACTTCTTTTTCTTTATTTTGTGAAAGATGTCCTCGAGGTCCATCTTAGAAACGAACAGGGTGTTATCCCCGTTTCGTTCGGCGATGACTGCATTTGCAAGTCGGTCGTCATTGAACCTAGTGAAACCAGGATTCTCGGATCGCCAATGCGAGATCTCGTCTCTAAGATAGAAGTGTCCAACGAAGTCTCTATTCTCAAGGTCGTAATCAGGGCGAATGCACTCATTCACCTTATATACTCGCTCGAAAACAGCATCCACAGTCTCTACCTTCTCTTGATCATCTTCCACTATAAAGTGGTCATCATCCAAGATGGCCTCATCACGATCTATCCCTATTGTCAAAAGTAAGTTTTTGTTCTCTGTCGTCCTTTGGAGTTTAATACCCTGAAGGTCATTTTGATCTTTTCTCCTAAAAAATTTATTTATTTCCGGAAACATACTCGGGTTGTTGGATTGTACAGCCCGAATTTTGTTGTTCCAGAAAAGCGATATAGAGATTCTGTAATTTTCTTTAATTAACTGTTGGAGATTTTTGATCTGTGACTTCAGAGTTCTAATCTCCAAATCGTGTCGGTCAGTAAACCTCCTGTGCAAGAATTTGAGTCTCGACAGGAGTCTACTTTTTTGTTTGTAAAGTGCGTCTATTGTCGCGTTTCTGTACATGTTCGTAGAGTCATGTTGCCTATATTTAGGAATTGTCCTGTCCATTGTACTACGGATTGCATCCTCCATACGTTGCAGGTATCCATCGATCTCAACGTTCGACAGATTCCTGTTGCATGGTGGCGCAATACCGTTTGAACGAAGTTCCCTTGAGACGGCACCGGAAAAGCGCGGCCAACGTATCTTACCGTAGTTGTAAGAGTGCGTCGGCACGTACTCCTCCAGTTCCACAAGGTCGTTCGGAAGCAGTATGACGGCGGCAAGTCCACAGTGGTCACTTTCGTACTCAACCGTCGTCAAACAATTTTTCGTCCGTCGAAGAATGTCGTCGGTCAGTCTCAGTCTTGAGTCTAAAAGCAATAGATCCAAATAAGAGCCACTTCGAGGAAATGAAGGCCTGTCAGTAGCCAGCAGATCGACTTTACACTCAATGCTGTGGAGCCCCAGCCAATTGAATAGCTGGGTCCCCCTTGGATTGGCTAATCGATTTCCCCAATCTTGGTGTTAAGCATTGTAATCACCGGCCAAAAGGAAATAGTTTTCTTCTGAGTTCAGCTTCAGACATCGAAAAAGTGTTTCAAGCTCTGTTATAAAACATGAATTTTGAGAAGCCTCCGGCGCATAGATCGCGACCACATACATGCGCCTCCCCTGTTGGAGAGGGATGCATACAATACACGCTTCCAGCAACTGGAATTGGCGTACTTCACCACTATATATTACCTTATGAGCAATGCCCTTACGTATGAAGATCGCAACCCCACCCGCGAAAGTCGAGTTGGGTCGGTCCCTCCTTGCGATATTGTAATTATTATTCGTCAAATTGTGATGCTGGTTTATCCTAGTTTCGCTAACCATACATACATCGGGACGTTGGTCTTTTAACAACTCAGAAAAGTTGGCTCGTCGTTCTACCCTAACTAGCAAATTCACATTCACGGCTAGGATCTTCAAAGGCCTCTCCGGCAGCGCACCCGTTAACCTAAAAATTGCGAAGGCACTGCACGGTAGATTAAATCCACCCTACGCGCCTGCTCACTTATTTGCCTTGATAGTTCACTCATTTGTGCCTGAATGACACGCAGAGCGACCATCACCTCTGACTCCCCAGTAGCAGCCTTTGACACAGATGGCTGTGCGGCCGCTTTCTGAGGAGGCTGTACCGTTTTCCCAGCCCCCTACGCCATTTGGGCGTAGGAGACTTCGGGAACGACGGCCCTTGGAATTGGTCTGGCTGTTTGCCTTCCCTCATCCTTAGTTGCTGTTGGAGCAGCTTTTTTGGATTTTTTAATAATCTGGTATCGAGGACAACCCCGATAATTATCAGGGTGCCCATCTCCACCACAGAGAACGCACTTCAGTAGGGTCTTGTCTTCGACCCTTGTCTTACCGAGCTTGCACTCTTTGTCGTTGTAGTTCTCTCCACACTTGACGCACCTCGACTGCATTTGGCAGTTGAATGCGGCGTGACCGAACCGTTGGCAACGAAGACATTGTAAAATGTCCCCGTGCCTGTTTAATTTTTCCCATCTTACCATCTGGTAGTCCAGGACGGAGATTTTCCTTAGACTCTCCAGACGGCTATTGGGTGATAAAGTGACGAGGAACATCGGTAATAGCCGCTTCTCCCGTCTTGCCTTGGCCGTGGTGAACGACTTGACCCCGATGAACTCGAGATCGTCGCCCGCCAATCTGCGGAGTTCAACTAAGAGCTCCTCTGGGTCAGAGGTAAGCTCTACCCCTTTCAATAGCATTGTTGTTTGCAACAACGCCCGAACGATCTTGTGGTCACCAATGTTTTCGCATTGGATTGCATGTCGATCTTGGCCTAATCTTTTAATAGTAAATTTGTCACCAATGGCGGACTTACATAAGTTTTTGGTAGCTTGAAGTTCCATCTTAAGGGTGTTGATAGGGGGCACCCTGCTTTTTGTCTTCTTCTTTTGTTGTTGTTGGGTTGGCTGCTGCACTGCTGGTTGCTGCTGTTGGTCTGCTGGCTTCTTCTGCTGCTTCTGGATCTGGCTCGGTTTCGCGGCTTTTATAGCCGCGGTCCCCCGTGGCTGCTCTTCGGTAGCAGTTTTTTTATTTACCTCAGCTTTTTTGGCTGTAGTCCCGCGTTGCTGCACGGGTGCAGTTTTTTTGTTTGCAGCATTTTGTGCTGCTGCTGTTGGTCGCTGTTCTTTTGGCGCATCAACTTTTGGTTGCGACTGTTGTTGATGCGCCTCCTTCTCCGCTCGCCTACGAGCCTCTTGCCTTTCTTTTATTTCGGCAATTTCCTTATTCAGCTTCTCCAATATCTCGGTGAGAGACTGGATCCGCTTATCGTCTTCGTCATTTATGTTATCTTCTGCCAAGGCAGCGAACGAATTGCTGCTACCTGTATATCGGCCCTCGCCACCGTTTGACTCGTAATCGTAAGTCGAATTTAGACTTACGATACTTTCTGTGTCGGTTGACATTAAATCGTCATCGATCCCCTCTGCCGCTCCCTTCGCCTTCTGCTTACTGGGCACTTAATTCGGCTTAACCTTTAGGCGCCGCCTCCTTTTAACTGTAGTTCCCACTGCCTCTGCTGTTGTTGCGGTTGTTGCCGCTATCAATTTTGCGGTTGTTTCCGCTGCTGTGTTGTTAGTTGTTGTTTCTTCCAACAACGTTTTGCTCGCAGAGGCATCTTTCGATGCCCCTGCCCTTTTCTCCTTGACCATCTGTTTTTTTTCCCAGTCAATAGCGTTTTCTACCTCCCGGTTATGAAAAAAAGCTTCCAAAATTTTGGTCGCCTCTGAGTGGGATTTGAACCCACGACCCTTGGCTCCAGAGTCCGCCACTCATTTTCAATTCATTTTTATTCAGTTTTTCTTATATCTACTAACATGCTAACAAAAATGTGTAAAACTAGCTTATATAATAACTTAATTAACTTACTGAGCCTAAGCGGGTACTCTAAATTATTCAATATCTTACTACTAATGCCTTTCGGCCTTAAAAAACCTTATGAATTAAAAACTAGAACTAGTTAAAACTAAGAAAATTTTTTAAAAAACTTAGTTTTCAGGATCATTTTTTTTTGTGTTTTCTTAAAACTAATTAAAACTAATTAAAACTACTTAAATCTAGAGCAGCCACAGTAGCTATTGGTTTTTTTTGTGTTTTGTAATTTTTTTTGGGTTTTTTGTATTTTGTATTTTTTTTTTTTGGATTTTTGTAGTTTTTTTGTTTGCCACTGTACCCACCCCCTATACCCTAAGACTTACACGCTAAACCTGTGTAAGCCAGCCATTGGCGACTGACTATCATCATCAATATCAATTTGTTGGTCGGACAACCACCAGAACATTTTCGACGTTTTAACAACGTCACGACGATCGCGACCTGAGACCGCCCTACTGAACCGGAGGAGCTCTTCAGCTTCTTTGCCTACTGCGGTGACGTCTCGGTTGTAAAGGAGCCGTCGTTCCACGGACTTCCGGCAGACGTGGTAGATTAGCGGAACCGCCAATCTATCCTGAATCAGCCCTACCATATCCAAATAGAGGAAAGCCTCCGGTGGGACAAATCCACTGACGCGCGTTTTCACCATATATTCAGTGTTGGGGTAATAAGCCCCAAATATCAGGCCATTGGTCGAGGTCATCGCTCTTGCAGTATGACCACGAGTCAGTTTTATAATGAAGTTGTCGATCCTGTTTATTTGAGCCCCGTTGTAAAGGACCTCATTAAGATAATATTTTCTGTACTCCGACTCTGGTGTTCTGTGCAATCCAAGACAGGTACGCAGACACTGTCTCTCAAACACCCAAATCTTTTCCGTTTGAGACGCTGTAACATTAAAACACACGGGGCACCCATAGACAATCATTGGCCTTATGAGGGCCATGTAGCAAATCACCTTCACTATCAAGTTGACTGCTGTGAAACAGTCGCCTTGTCAGAGCAAAAGCTCCTCTAGCCCTGGCCAGAGCTGCATCCATATGTTTGTTAAAATATAGATACTGATCTAGCCAGATTGCCACATACTTGACTACTACTTTGTTTGGCAGTGGGTTGCCATGTAGATCAACGATCACCAGCTTTCGCCAGTTCTTTCTCGTATCCCATGAGGCCCGAGCCAACGAGGTTCTAAACACAATTGTTTCCGATTTCTGGAAGTTGATTTTCAACTTCCAGTCATCGCAATATTGCTGGATCTTATCGAAGTCACACTGCAAAAGTATTCTGATGACTTCGATCTTTGGACCTGTTCTGTACGCAATAAGGTCGTCGGCGTACGCTATAGCATGGTGAAGAGAACCAATTAAATCGCCGGTGAAAATGCTAAATAGAATAGGAGAATTCACCGCTCCTTGTTGCAGACCGTTCTGTATTTTAAAAGTTCTGGTAGAAGTTCTATTGCAACTTTTCACAACAAACGTTCTACCATGAAGCATGTCATTCAAAATATATAGTAGTGGTTTACTCATGCCATATCTGATTAACTTATAAAAAAGACCGTCTAACCAAACGGTATCGAAAGCCTTCTCCAAGTCAACCAGACATGCACCCGTACACTGATTTTTAGCTTTGTTCCATTGAATATCTGATACTAGTTTAGACGCGGCATGTGTGGTATCATGGCCCGCCTTAAAACCGAACTGATTTTCTGGAATAATATGTTTGTCCTCAGCCCATGTGGACAGAGCTCTATTGAGAACTTTCTCGAATACTTTGCTGATACTCGGAAGAAGACTAATTGACCGGAGATTTGCTGGATTGGAACCATCCTTACCTTTTTTAAGGAGAGGATGGACCACTGCCGTCTTCCAACGCACTGGATAATATGCATTATTCAGCGCATTGTTGAACAACGTGGTGTATATGTCCACCGCTTCCGCAGGGAGGTTTCGCAGCACCACATTGGGTATGCCGTCGACTCCTGCTGACTTCTTTTTCTTTATTTTGTGAAAGATGTCCTCGAGGTCCATCTTAGAAACGAACAGGGTGTTATCCCCGTTTCGTTCGGCGATGACTGCATTTGCAAGTCGGTCGTCATTGAACCTAGTGAAACCAGGATTCTCGGATCGCCAATGCGAGATCTCGTCTCTAAGATAGAAGTGTCCAACGAAGGCTCTATTCTCAAGGTCGTAATTAGGGCGAATGCACTCATTCACCTTATATACTCGCTCGAAAACAGCACCCACCGTCTCTACCTTCTCTTGAGCATCTTCCACTATAAAGTGGTCATCATCCAAGATGGCCTCACCACGATCTATCCCTATTGTCAAAAGTAAATTTTTGTTCTCTGTCGTCCTTTGGAGTTTAATACCCTGAAGGTCATTTTGATCTTTTCTCCTAAAAATTTTATTTATTTCCGGAAACATACTCGGGTTGTTGGATTGTACAGCCCGAATTTTGTTGTTCCAGAAAAGCGATATAGAGATTCTGTAATCTAATATATAAATAGGCTAAGGAAAATCTTTGGGTCCCTTTTTCTCTGTTGTTTTCCAAACGATTCTCTTAATTTTTTTTTTGGGTGGTTTGGTTTTTTGTGCAGTGTGTGTGACGAGTGTATGTGTAGTGTGTGTGTGTGCAGTGTGTGTGAGGAGTGTATGTGTAGTGTGTGTGTGTTTGTGTGTGTGCAGTGTGTGTGTGCAATATAAATAGGTTGGAATGAATAATGCCTTTACTTTGTTTATATTGAATGACAGATGGATGACAGATGACAGATGACAGATGACAGATGACAGACGATAGATGACAGATGACAGATGACAGATGACAGATGACAGATGACAGATGACATATGACATATGACAGATGACAGATGACAGATGACAGATGACAGATGACAGATGACAGATGACAGATGACAGATGACAGATGACAGATGACAGATGACAGATGACAGATGACAGATGACAGATGAAAGATGACAGATGACAGATGACAGATGACAGATGACAGACGGCAGATGACAGACGCCTGATGACAGACGGCTGATGACAGATGACCTGTGTCTACCTGTCCTAATTACTTAAAATCAACAGGTGTGTTTTTATATGAGGAGTGAATGTGTAGTGTGTGTGTGTAGTGTGTGTGTGTGTGCAGTGTGTGTGAGATAGAGAGAGAGAGAGAGAGAGAGAGAGAGAGAGAGAGAGAGAGAGAGAGAGAGAGGAGAAAGAGGGAGAGAGAGAGAGATATGTAGATGTATTTTAAGGCATTATTTCCCTCTAATTGCATGTTCAGTGTGTGTGTGCAGTGTGTGTGTTCTTTCTCTCTCTCACACACACAATATGTGTGTGTGTGTATTAGAGAGAGATAGAGAGAGAGAGATATGTAGATGTCTTTTTCAATTTTATTATAAATTTCTTCTCTCATTTCTTCGCGTTGCGAAGAACACGGCACATTTCAATATTCAAATTGTATTTTTCTTTATAGCTTTGTGCTTTAAGTTCTTCAAAATAACCAGCTGGTAAATAATTTGATTGCAACACGTTCACGCCGGCGTGTACCACCGGTGGCTCGCACAGAACTGTCTCATCAGCTCAGCTGTCTGTGGGCGAGAAACATGAATTACAGTGCCGGCGTGAACGTGTTAAAAAAAAAATCAAATGAAAATGATATGGAAATAATATGTCTCTTTACAATAGTATTGCAAATGCACATATCGAAAAACTCATAACGTGTCAGTGTAAAAGAAATGGAATATAAACCAAAACTATTGCCTTCTCCTTCCTTTATAAATGCAAATCATTTTTGGCAGTTCCAGCGGACGCAATTTCCTCTCTTGCCTGCTTTTGCGATTACAATAAATAAATCACAAGGCCAAACGTTTGATAAAGTTGGAATTCTCTCTAGAACACCAGTTTTTTCACACGGGCAATTATATGTTGCGGCAAGCAGAGTACGGTCATTTAATGGTTTACGTTTTTATATTTCCAATGAAAACGGACATGGTAACCTTCTCAATAACAATAGATTTTTCACGAAAAATATTGTAGTTACCGAAATTCTTCGAAGAAATTAATTAGAAATAATACATTAGGTTAAGTTTAACTAAGTTGGACTATTTTGACCAAAATAAATTCCATTTTAAAGTGTTTGGCTTCATTCAAAGCTACAGGCGCAACTTATGAGTTATGACGGCCTTAAAGGTATAGTTCTTCGTTCATTAACTGTCTTTTAAAAATTGACTAATGCAAAATTTATTTAAAAAAAATATTTCACGTGCATTTGAAGCAATTCATGTTTTTCCACCATTTCCAGACATAATTATCCGGCTTATTGGTGAGAAAAGGATCTTAGTAAAAGACGATTGACTATTTACCGTCGCCAATCCCTTGAAGTTTCTCACCACGACGCTTGAAGAGGAATAATTTTTTTATTTTATGTTAATTCAAAAAAAAAAAAGCATGCTTTTCAGATTTTTGTGTTGAATAAATTGTTAAATAAAAATCTAAATTACAAAATTTTTTTCTTTTAATTAATGCTTGGTTGAATTTCGACCACTGGGCGACACTAGGAAAATCTTTGGGTCCCTTTCTCTGTTGTTTTCCAACCGATTCTCTTAATTTTTTTTTGGTGGTTTGGTATTGATGACTAGAAGTGTCATCAATCATTTTTACCTGCATGTACCTGTCCTAATTGCTTAAAATCAACAGGTGTGTTTTACATGTATTTTATATGGGAAAGACATATTTCTGAGCTTTTTTGTTGTTTTCTTATGTACAGTGTGTGTGAGGAGTGTATGTGTAGTGTGTGTGTGTGTGTGTGCTGTGTGTGTGAGGAGTGTATGTTTAGTGTGTGTGTGCAGTGTGTGTGTGTGTGTGTGTGTGTGTGTGTGTGTGTGTGTGTGTGTGTGTGTGTGTGTGTGTGTGTGTGTGTGTGTGTGTGTGTGTGTGTGTGTGTGTGTGTGTGTGTGTGTGTGTGTGTGTGTGTGTGTGTGTGTGTGTGTGTGTGTGTGTGTGTGTGTGTGTGTGTGTGTGTGTGTGTGTGTGTGTGTGTGTGTGTGTGTGTGTGTGTGTGTGTGTGTGTGTAATATGTGTGTGGTCGAATTTCGACCACTGGGCGACCCTAGTTTTCTTTAATTAACTGTTGCAGATTTTTGATCTGTGACTTCAGAGTTCTAATCTCCAAATCGTGTCGGTCAGTAAACCTCCTGTGCAAGAATTTGAGTCTCGACAGGAGTCTACTTTTTTGTTTGTAAAGTGCGTCTATTGTCGCGTTTCTGTACATGTTCGTAGAGTCATGTTGCCTATATCTAGGAATTGTCCTGTCCATTGTACTACGGATTGCATCCTCCATACGTTGCAGGTATCCATCGATCTCAACGTTCGACAGATTCCTGTTGCATGGTGGCGCAATACCGTTCGAACGAAGTTCCCTTGAGACGGCACCGGAAAAGCGCGGCCAACGTGTCTTACCGTAGTTGTAAGAGTGCCTCCGCACGTACTCCTCCAGTTACACAAGGTCGTTCGGAAGCAGTATGACGGCGGCAAGTCCACAGTGGTCACTGTGGTACTCAACCGTCGTCAAACAATTTTTCGTCCGTCGAAGAATGTCGTCGGTCAGTCTCAGTCTTGAGTCTAAAAGCAATAGATCCAAATAAGAGCCACTTCGAGGAAATGAAGGCCTGTCAGTAGCCAGCAGATCGACTTTACACTCAATGCTGTGGAGCCCCAGCCAATTGAATAGCTGGGTCCCCCTTGGATTGGCTAATCGATTTCCCAATCTTGGTGTTAAGCATTGTAATCACCGGCCAAAAGGAAATAGTTTTCTTCTGAGTTCAGCTTCAGACATCGAAAAAGTGTTTCAAGCTCTGTTATAAAACATGAATTTTGAGAAGCCTCCGGCGCATAGATCGCGACCACATACAAGCGCCTCCCCTGTTGGAGAGGGATGCATACAATACACGCTTCCACCAACTGGAATCGGCGTACTTCACCACTATATATTACCTTATGAGCAATGCCCTTACGTATGAAGATCGCAACCCCACCCGCGAAAGTCGAGTTGGGTCGGTCCCTCCTTGCGATATTGTAATTATTATTCGTCAAATTGTGATGCTGGTTTAGCCTAGTTTCGCTAACCATACATACATCGGGACGTTGGTCTTTTAACAACTCAGAAAAGTTGGCTCGTCGTTCTACCCTAACTAGCGAATTTACATTCACGGCAAGGATCTTGAAAGGCCTCTCCGGCAGCGCACCCGCTAACCCAAAAATTGCGCAAGCGAAGGCACTGCACGGTAGATTAAATCCACCCTACGCGCCTGCTCACTTATTTGCCGTGATAGTTCACTCAGTTGTGCCTGAATGACACGCAGAGCGACCATCACCTCTGACTCCCCAGTAGCAGCCTTTGACACAGATGGCTGTGCTGCCACTTTCTGAGGAGGCTGTACCGTTTTCCCAGCCCCCCACGCCATTTGGGCGTAAGAGACTTCGGGAACGACGGCCCTCGCCGATATACAGGTAATGACTCGTAATCGTAAGTCTAATTTAGACTTACGATACTTTCTGTGTCGGTTGACATTAAATCGTCATCGACCCCCTCTGCCGCTCCCTTCGCCTTCTGCTTACTGGGCACTAAATTCGGCTTTAAATGAAGGAGCCGCCTCCTTTTAACTGCAGTTCCCACTGCCTCTGCTGCTGTTGCGGTTGTTGCCGCTATCAATTTTGTGGTTGTTTCCGCTGCTGTGTTGTTAGTTGTTGTTTCTCCCAACAACGTTTTGCTCGCAGAGGCATCTTTCGAAGCCCCTGCCCTTCTCTCCTTGACCATCTGTTTTTTTTTCCAAGTCAATAGCGTTTTCTACCTCCCGGTTATGAAAAAAAGCTTCCAAAATTTTGGTCGCCTCTGAGTGGGATTTGAACCCACGACCCTTGGCTCCAGAATCCGAAACTCTACCACTGCGCTAACTTTTCAGTTATCAAATCGATAACTTATTTTGCACTTGAACTTTCACTCACTTGAAAAAATACTTTTAGTATGACACTGTCTCCGCTGAAGTCTTTCCTGCTCGAAAGTCAAAGATCGACTGAGAGTCCGCCACTCTACCACTGTGCTAACGGGTTACACACCATTCGAGTTGATATTCGGAAAGCAATGTAGCTTACCCAACAATCAGTTTTAAATTAATTTTTATTGTTTCTTTCTTATAACTAAAAAAAAAGCTAACAAAAATGTTTAAACTAGCTTACATAATAACTTAATTAACTTACTGACCCTAGGCGGATACTCTAAATTACACAATAACTTATTTCTAATGCCTTTCGGCCTAAGGATACAATATACCTATTTCAAAATAAACCTATTTCAAAATAGGTTTACCCAACAATCTGACAAAACAAATGGAACCGTTGTACAAATATGACAATTACGTAATTGACCTTAAACATATTACAAGTTGCCCATATAGTCCGGTCAATTTATACATAAAAATAGTGGTCAAATAAAGAAAATTCCGACAGAGCCAAATTTTCGTAGAGACCTTAGGTTTACCACAAAGAATAAAGTGTCAAAAGTCCCCATCAGTCCCATGTGTGCTTAAAGACTTATTCGGGGTCAAAGGTCAAAATTTTAGGTTATTTGGATTCTTCTCGAAAACGGTAAGTTTTATCGAGAAACACTTTAGAGCAAAGTTGTAGATCTTGAAATTTTCTATAAAAATGGTCCTCATAATTTTTTCTCTAAGACCCACTATTTCGCAGATATTGCGCTTGTAAGAATCACGTTGTACATAATATTAGCGCATATGCATACGCATACGCATGTATATACAAATACATATTTAGGTGCTCAACCAAGAAAAAATGCCTACTCGTGTCTCCTTTTATGTCTACATTATACTATTCTAAGAAAATATACTCTAAAAAGACCGCCGCCCGATCCCTTACCGAATCCTCTCTACCGGAATAACATCTGGCCTTGAATATGGCTATGTGTATTTATTACAATTTACAAGCGTCTACTATTGTAGTTAGTGCTGATCAATAAAAAAAAAATTGCTTTTAGACGAATTGAGGACGTAGATGTTGTGGAAAGTTTTCTATCTGTGAAGTCAAATGCCATAGGGGTTGATGACATCCATCCTACTTTTGTCAAAGCTATTCTGCCATCACTATTGCCATTTATTACACACTTAATTAACACAATATTTATGACCGGCGTGTTTCCATCTAAATGGAAACTGGCAAAGATTATACCAATTCCAAAAAACTCAATAGGTGATGAATTTAGACCAATATCAATTCTGCCCTTTCTTTCAAAGATTTGTGAAAGAATCATGCACAAGCAATTGACTGAATTTTTTACGCGTTATAAGCTATTGATACCGGTTCAGTCAGGATTCCGTGCGAAGCATAGCTGTACAACAGCTGTACTTAATGTAGTTGAAGAAATAAGAGAAATGCTGGAACAGGATTTTGTCACATTTCTAGTCCTTTTAGACTTCTCTAAGGCTTTCGATATGGTGGTACATTCCATATTAATCAATAAATTAAAAAATTTTTTTTCAGTTTCTAACTCAGCAATTCGACTCATCTCTTCATATCTAAGTGATAGACAACAAGCAGTTTTACTAGATGGAGTAATGTCCGAATTCTTGCCCCTAGTTAAAGGTGTTCCCCAAGGATCGATTTTGGGGCCTCTTCTATTCTCAGTGTACATAAATGATATTGTTTCTGTTTTAATTAGTTCTTCGAAACACATATACGCTGACGATGTTCAAATTTACCGAAGTTGTCCTTTAGGTCTTGTCGAGGATTGTGCTTCAAATTTAAATGAAGATCTAAAACGTGTTTCGGAGTGGGCAGCAAAATGTGGCTTGGCACTTAACCCTGCGAAATGCAAATGTTTAGTTATTTCTAGAACACGCTTGGACCTATCATATTTTCCTAGTGTAATGTTAAACAATTTCAACATTGATTATGTCGAGTCCGCAAAAAATCTCGGTGTTATCTTTAATAGAACACTAACTTGGAAAAACCACATAAATTCAGTGGTGGGGAAAGCATACGGTGCTCTTCGAAATCTATGGGTTGTTCAAAATGTAACTCCACTTAAAACGAGATTGCTGCTAGCGAAAACCTTAGTAGTGCCTCTGCTAGTTTATGGGTGTGAAATATTTTATGGGTGCGACGCTGCGAGCAAAAGAAAATTACAAGTAGCTTTTAACACCATAATTCGATATGTTTACTGCCTTAGAAGATATGACCACGTTTCACACCTAGCTAAAAGTCTAGTCAATATGTCTTTCGAAAACTATGTGAAATTTCGTACGCTGATGCTTCTCTTCAACACTATCAAAAACAAAGAACCTTCTTACCTTTACGACAAAATCAATTTTCCGACGTCTAATAGGTCTGCTAGCTTACAACTACCGCGGTTCAGTTACTTAACCTCTGAGAGACAGTTCTTCATCGCGGCTATCCGTCTCTGGAACTCAATTCCACGCAATATACGTGAGCTAAATGATGCGCAAGGATTTAAGAAGCAGTTACAACATTTCCTTAATCAGAGCAACTAAAATTTTCACAGTTTCCCCTTCCCCTTCAAGCAATTTCTGGAAAAATTTTTAATTAACTTTCAATAAATAATAATATCTATTTATGTACAAATTCTTTAAGCTGGATTGACTTTCATTACAGCCATCAATTTAAAAAATTAATTTCTTATGTACACTTCTTTCAATTTTTTACTTCTCTTATGTACTTAAAATATGATTTTATTTAAGTTTATATAAATTTTTAAATTCTATCTTTCACAACTTTATAAGTGTATTCTTACTGTGTTAGATGTTAATATTCAAATATTCAAATACTAAATACATTATACAATTTTGCTTTATTTATAATAAACTTTTGACTGAAGATGAAACTGTTTTGGTCAGTCGTGGAATGCCAACTTTAATCGATTCAAATGTCGCGAGAAGTAATGAGTTTGCTGATTATTTAAGAAACCAAAAGTCCATAACAATTCACGTGGATTGCAGAAAATCATATACCTACCCGAATACCGAAAAACTTCAATCTCTGCATCAAAAAGACAACGTTAGGAAGAACAGGCCAGTACTTCAAAAGTAAGTCCACCCCATACTAGAGCGCGAGTAAGTGAATCCACATTTTGTTTAAAAACGCTGTTTATTTCTTTGTCTCTTCGTATTGACATCCTCTACATACTAGGGAGCGTTTTTATATTCGCGGAATGGGGGATATAGGGTGGAAATAAAAAAACCAAATTATTTTTCCTTGTCAATGCAAGACCGATACATTTTTCAGATCTTTCAACTAATTTATTTATACCCTCATAAAAAAATGTTTTGTCTTTACCTTCAAAATACGCCGAAACTGCCTCTTTGACTTCATCATCATTGGTAAATTTCTTACCCCGAAGCTCTTTTTTCATTTTTGGGAACAGATAATAATCACTCGGGGCCAGGTCTGAACTGTAGGGTGGGTGATCCAAAATATCGAGGCCCACTTTATTCAGGGCAGCCAACGCAATGCGGATCTTGTGCACAGGCGCGTTGTCGTGCAAAAGCAGCACACCTCCCGTCAATTTCCCCCGTCTTTTCTTTTTAATGGCTTCTTTCAATCGCTCTAATATTGAAGCTTAGTATTCTCCGGTTATAGAAACACCTTTATCTTTATAATCGATAAGTAATATTCCTTCCAATTCCCAAAAGACCGTTGCCATGAGTTTTCCCGCTGACTGTGATACCTTAAACTTTTTGGGAGGTGCTGTGCGTTTTTTGTGCCACTGCATGGAGTCTTGTTTAGACTCAGGCTCATAATGATGAACCCAATTTTCTTCTCCAGAAACAGTTCGGCTCAATACACGTTCCTTGTCTCCATTACAGAGGTCCAAAAATGCACGTGAACACTCTACGCGCTGTTGTTTTTCTCCGTATTTCACTTTTTACTCCCGATTGTGTTGCTTTGTTGACGATAGCTCGAAGACAAATTGTCTAAGAACAATGAAACCTCGTATTCATACTAAGAGTAGCTGAACTCGTTACGACTATAATGAGCATAGTCACCCCCCTCTAACCCTCTCATTCCGCGAATATAAAAACGCTCCCTCGTAAGTATAGGATGTGCTTATGCCTTTTCTCATTATTTGGGTTCCCAATGAGTTGAGGGTCAGTTGAGAACGCCAATCACCGGGGAGAGCAAAGGTCCGCTAAACTAGAGTAGAGCTTTCTTTTTTTCTTGGAAATATCTGGCCATAGGTTTCTGGAAACTCTGCATGTTTCTTGAGATGACCTCAATTTTTTAGAAGGTTTTGTTGGGTTTTGATTTTATCTCGTTCTAGTGACTTGATAACTTGATAACAGTATTGGCCGGATTTTGGCTAGCTTATCCGCCAATTCGTTACCAGTTATGGCACGATGACCTGGAACCCAAATTAAATAAGCAGTATTCGTTATTAATGCTACAGTTTTCTACTTATTTGGATTTTGTGACAATAAAGAAGGGAATAAAGAGATAGCTTTAATGAGCGCCTGGCTGTCTATGAGGATGTCAGTATTTTAGTTGAACAGTTCTTACTTAACTATAGGTGTTTTTCGGCTTCACAGATTGAATTTTTGATTGAAAGATACAGAAAAAGTGGGGGATCTTTATTGATCCTTTTATGGAGATATAAAGTGTGTTTAATGACCTGCTCTAGATCGATCTAGAGCAGAAAAAAGCAGCTTTTTGGTGTTTAATGACAAATTTTTCTACTCCGAGCAAGAACTTTTTGTGTTTAATGACCTGCTCTAGAGCTTTTAGAGCAGCATTTTCTGCACTTGCTTTTGAGTAAGAGTAGAGTGGAGCAAAAGTGTCAAAATCAGCTGTTGACATTTGATTCAAATATTTTTGTTTATATTTTGTGTTTTGCAATCTATTTGAAATCGAATTTAACTTAAAATCAATTGAATTAACATCGCATGTTAGTTTAGTTTTGATTCCAATGTTTCCGAATATAGATTTTTATTATAATAGGATACCAAACATAATTTTGCAAACTAGCTAAGGTCACAGCCAGCTGACTTTTGATACCAGCTGTTCTGCTCTAAATTGCCTGACATTTATGAACTTTCTTGCTCTGCTCTGATCTACGCTGCTCTACTCTTTTTTTCATTAAACACGGCTATAATCTGAGAAGGGATTCGGGTATATGATTTTCTGCAATCCACGTGAAAACAGTTTCATCTTCAGTCAAAAGTTTATTACAAATAAAGCAAAATTGTGACATTTTTTTTTTATTGATCAGCACTAACTACAATAGTAGACGCTTGTAATAAATACACATAGCCATATTCAAGGTCAGATGTTATTCCGGTAGAGAGGATTCGGTAAGGGATCGGGCGGCGGTCTTTTTAGAGTATATTTTCTTAGAATAGTATAATGTAGACATAAAAGGAGACACGAGTAGACATTTTTTCTTGGTTGAGCACCTAAATATGTATTTGTATATACACGCGTATGCGTATGCATATGCGCTAATATTATGTACAACGTGATTCTTACAAGCGCAATATCTGGGAAATAGTGGGTCTTAGAGAAAAAAATATGAGGACCATTTTTATAGAAAATTTCAAGATCTACAACTTTGCTCTAAAGTGTTTCTCGATAAAACTTACCGTTTTCGAGAAGAATCCAAAAAACCTAAAATTTTGACCTTTGACCCCGATTAAGCCTTTAAGCACACATGGGACTGATGGGGACTTTTGACACTTTATTCTTTGTGGTAAACCTAAGGTCTCTACGAAAATTTGGCTCTGTCGGAATTTTCTTTATTTCAATTGTCTAAATTGACCGGACTAATAAAGATGGCCGAGAAACGCTTATAAAGAAGAAAAATGTTAGGAAAGATAGATATGATAAAGAGGGACAAACAAAGATAAGTAGTTTTGAAAAAGGAAGTTTAGTTTTATTAAGAAACGAAGCCAGAAAAAAATTAGATATAATATTTATAGGACCATACGAAGTTTTGTCTCAAAATGGTGTAAATTGTGATATCAAATACGATAACAAAAGAATATAATAATTGAAAAATTAACAAGAATTTTTACTAACAATTAAAGTATGTATTAAATTTGAATTTAGTTGAAATTTGTCAAGTGAAATGCGACCAAAGATACTTCAGGTGAAAAATAGTAACGACAAGAAAAAGACGTGTTATACGGTTGCGGTTTGGATACGGAATAATTTTATTCTGTTCATTATAATTCTTATTCCTTTTTTTTGGTTGTATTCTTTGAATAAAGATGGCCGGAAAGGGCGGGAAATTTGAAAATTATACCAATCAGTTAAGTTATTTGTTAATTCACAATAGTTCAATAATTCAATAATTCAAATTTAAAATTTTATAGTTCAACAATTCAATAATTTAAATTCAAAATTTTAATCTTAGTTTTTATCAATGTGTCGAAACACCGGCCGCGTTGAAAGCCTGCAGGCTTCAAGAGTCATCAATTGGAAGGACCGCCAGCTTGACGATTGGGCGCCTGATTGTGCCCTTTTTTGTTTTTACGTCGCCAACCCTGACCCTTCCGTCCTGCCCTTCGACGACTGCGGTTACTCTTCCCATTGTCCATTGTTGTGGAGGAGCGTTGTCCTCGTGGATTAAAACGAGCTTGCCTATAATGAGGTTGGGCTTCTCGTGGATCCATTTGCATCGAGCTTGAAGGCCAAGCAGATATTCCCTTGACCACTTCAGCCAAAACTGCTGCTTGAGAAAGCATAGAAGTTGCCATCTTCTCAAGCAATACATCTGCTGTTCCGGAACCTGCTCGGGGGGGGGGGGGGGGGGGAGAGAGATCGCAAGGCGCTGCCTGTAAGAAGATGAGCAGGTGTTAGTACTTCGCCGTCGTTGGGATCTGTGCTGAGTGGTGTGAGTGGCCTTGAGTTTAATATTGCTTCGACCTCTATAACTACGGTGAGGAGTTCTTCTGGTGTCAAAAGAGCGTTGTCCACTGTACGTTGCAACAGTGTTTTCGCCGCTTTCACTGCCGCCTCACACAGGCCTCCGAAGTGGGGAGCTCTTGGTGGTATGAAGGCGAAACTGAACCCTTCTTCTGCTGCGTACCGGTGAATTGCTTCCCTTCCTCGATCGAACTGTTCTGCTACTTCCGTCAGAATCCTCTGAGCTCCCACGAAGTTCGTCCCGTTGTCGCAATGGATCGTCTTGGGGACTCCGCGGCGACCGATGAACCTTTTGAGGGCGAGAATAAAACATTCAGATGTAAGATTATTTGCTAACTCAAAATGTACTGCTTTAGAGGTGAAACAAACAAAAACAACAATGTACGTTTTGTTCGGTGGTCGACCACGAATTTTTAAAGTGGTATATATACAGGACCACAAAAATCGACACCACATATTAAGAAAGGTCTTTGTGCTCGCAAACGATCTGCTGGAAAGTTTCCCATAATTTGATTGAGCAACTTTGGTTTGTATCTGAAGCAATTAATGCATTTTCGTACAACCTTTCGACATACCTCTTTAGCATTTATCAACCAAATTTTTTCCCTAAGTAATGCTACCATCGCTTGCGGTCCGGCATGGTAGTTTTTCCTATGCAAATACGTTAAGTATGTCTTTATAAACTGTGAATTTTTTGTTAGTAATAATGGGAATTTAGCTCCATAATCAATTGGCGCATGCAGAAGACGCCCACCTACTCGAATCATTGAAAATGAACAGTTATTTTCCTTGAAATCATGCAAGAACGGATTTAGTTTTTGAATAAAGTCTGGTAGTGTTGTTTTCCTTTTAAGCTAAATTATCTCATCATGAAATTCGTGATTTTGAACAATCTCTACTACTTTAAGAAATACTAAATTCAACTTTACTGCCGTAGGTAATTCTTCAAATTTCTTTGTCTTGTCTTTCAGACGTGCAAAGAAACGCATCTCGTGTACAAATGTTGTGACTAGTTCCATGTACGACGTCTCTTCTTCAATTAGCTCCATTAGTTTCGTTCGAGGGTTTTCAACTGCAACAAGGGCTACATTATTTGTTTTCCGCTTTTCTAAAGCTTCATCTTCTGGAGAAAGCTCGAAATGAGAATTCACAGGCCACATCTTTGAGTCTTTTTGTAAGAATGATGGACCGTTAAACCATATTGAACTATTTAGTTCATCGACAGTACATCCTCTTGACACAATGTCTGCGGGATTTTGATTTGTTGGAACATGTTTCCATGATACATTGTTCGTCCACTCTTGGATTTCAGAAACTCTGTTCGCAACAAAGGTTGCAAGTGAGGTTGGATGAGTTTTATCCAATGTAAAGCTATTTCGGAATCGGTCCAAAAAACTATTTGCTCAACGTCAAGACTCAACATTGCCGATACTCTTAGCCATAATTTAGAAAGAGTATGCGCTGCGCAAAGTTCTAATCGCGGAAGCGATTTAGTTTTCAAAGGGGCCACTTTGGACTTTGCGGTTAATAGCGTCGACTTGATACCATCCGTAGTTTGACTTCGGATATAGATGCAACATCCGTAAGCTCTCATCGATGCATCGGCAAACCCATGAATTTGAATTCTTGCACCGAACTGAGTTCCGACAAGCCTTGGAATTTTTATTTCCGGGAGCTGAGAAAGGTTGGCTTTAAAGTTTTGCCAACAGGTATCAAGGCGCAATGGAATCGACTCATCCCAATCAAGTTTTGTAACCAAAGCTCTTGTAATAGGATTTTGGCTTTGGTCACAATGGGGCATAGCAATCCAAGCGGATCGAACAGACGAGCTGAGACTGAAAGAATGTTTCGTTTGGTAGCTCGTAGATCATGAAAGGTGTTTTCTAAACTGAATGAAAATGTGTCTTCTTTAGGCTGCCAACAAATTCCCAAAGTTTTTGTACAGTCTGAGTCATTGTATTTTAATTATTTTTCCGTACTTTCAGCATTGTACAATTCAGGATGGTTTGAATACCATTTTGCCAACTGAAACCCACCTTTTTTTAATATTTCTTGTATTTCATGTTGGATTGATTTTAAGGTTTCTATTTCATCGGCACCAGTTAGCAGATCGTCGACATAAAAATCTCTTTGGACGATTTTCGACCCCGTGGGGTATGAATCTTTAAAGATATCGCCCAACATTTTCAAACACTGAATTGCTAGATATGGCGCTGGTGAAGTGCCATACGTCACAGTATTGAGACGAAAATATTGTAATGGTTGAGAGGGATTTTGCCTCCACACTATGAGCTGGTAAATCGAGTGCTCTGCAGCAATGATAACTTGCCTGTACATTTTCGTAATATCAGCCGTGATAGCATATTTATGCGTACGAAAACGGAGCAATGTCGAAAACAGCTCCTCTTGAATGGTTGGCCCAACCATCAAGATGTCATTCAGCGACACTTGATTAGATGTTTTGCATGAAGCATCAAAAACTACACCTACTGTAGTGCTTGTACTTTGCGGTCGCAAAACACACTGGTGTGAAATGAAATAGTGTGGGCTTGAGGGAATTTCATTATTCGTTGGAGACATGTGTCCTAAACTTAGATATTCACTCATGAAATCCATATACATTGATCTCAAGCCATCATCTTTCGACAATTTGCGTTCCAGTGCAAGGAATCGACGTTTGGCAGCTTCAAACGACGATCCAAGCGACATTGGAGAAGATTTGAATGGCAGCTTTACTTCAAACTGACCATTTGGCAACAATTTTGTATTTTCTTCAAAATGGTCTTCACACATTTTTTGCTCTGGCGTAAGAAAACTTTTAGTATCCCCCGGAATTTCTTCCATAAGCCAGAATTTTTGTACCACTGTATCTAAGTCTGATAATTCTTCAGACTGACATGCCAGATTGCATTATCTGGTATCAGAATTTTTACCCTTGAGATATTTCCCAGATATAATCCAACCAAGAACAGTTTTTTGGATGGTTGGATAATCGGGCCCTTGTTTAATTTGGCCGACAGATAGCAGTTCGAAAAATGTTTCTGCTCCTAATAACATGTCAATTTTTTGCGGCCTATTGAAATATGGATCAGCTAGTTGGATATTGGCTGGTATGCGCCAATTAGCGGTATTAATAGCTTGATCGGGTTGGTATTTTGAAATTGAGTTCATAACCCAAAAATCGGCAGTAAACGAATAATCATTAAATCGTGATTTTACTTCTGCCGTTAATTTTTTACTGACTGTTGTACTCGCCTTCCCAATACCAAGTAAATTAAGAGACTTTTCTTCTTTGCGAAGCTTCAACCTTTGAGCTATTTCCTCAGTTATAAAGTTAATTTGTGATCCTGAATCGAGTAACGCTCGAGCTGGCAAGTATTCGCCAGTAATACCTTTAATTTGTACCACAGCAGTGGCGAGAATTACTTGATCAGTCAAAACCGAGGCATGCATTGATTGAAAGCTTGTGTTAGGCTGAGTTGATGACGGCCCATTGAAAGTAGTTTCATATTGATGCAACAATGTATGATGCGAGCGATTACAAACACTGCAACAAGTCAATCTACATTTTGAAACTGTATGCCCTTTTCGAAGACAATTAATGCATATTGGAACACCCTTAGCGTATTCGAATCTTTGCAATACAGGCAGTGAAGCAAATGTTTGACAAGTTGTTATAAAGTGTTCACCTGACTTGCAATATAAACATTTAGGCTTCTTCTGTTGCGAGCTTACGCAAGCGAATGATGATTTTTGATTTCGATTGCGACCTAAATCTAGCTTCGGTTTTGATTGCTTTTCTGCGGATTTGAATTTTACATTTGAAGCTTCTTCAGCGGAAAGATGCTGATACCTTTTATTGAGGGCTTCTTCGCAGTTCTTCCATAAAGGAAGAGTATTATAATCTAACTGTTCTTCCCACTTAGACCTGGTGATGGTATCCACCTTTGACATAACTAAATGTATAATAATTGCATTTGTAATATTCTTTTCGTCACCCAATGAAAGAAGAGAATCGTATATCGCGGATACTGTATCAATCATGCTTCGCAATGAAGATGCAGATGGTTTGGAAATTTCTTTCAATTCAAACAGTGTTGAAATATTATCAAAAAATATTAAGCAATTATTGTCGTACACTTTTTTTAAACTCGCAAGCGCCTTAGGATAATTTTGTTCGGTTATTTGGAAAGCTTTCACTGTTCCTAAGGCTTCACCTGATAAACACGAAATAAGGTGATTAAATTTTTCGATATCCGGAAGCATCGGATCATTATCGACTAAGCTTTCGAACAAACTTATAAAATTTTTATATTCCGAATATTTACCGCTAAACTTCGGAAGAGACATTTTAGGAAGCCGAGAATGATGTGCATTAATAAACGAGTGTTCCATAGCATTTGATGGACGCCTTTTGTTCACGTTTGAAATAAGTAATGACTTTGCACCTATACAAATTTCTTCTAACTCTCCACGATTCATATCATCATGATCTGCTGATTCGATCTCTGATTGACAACTCATAAGTTGATCAATGTATGAATTTAATAAATCCAAACGACATTCTAATTGAATTGGATTAAGTGAAAAAGTTTTTTGTTCTGGTCCCGTTTTAATACGAATAATATTGTTTTTAATCACCACCCGCTGATGTTTCAATACATCAAGGTTTGAATCCTTTATTGGAGAATTTTGCCTTCTTTTGCCAGTCATTTTAAAATAAAATGTATTTAATAATTTTGATTAAAAAAAATTAAACTTGGAAATAGTTTGTCCAAATTGTTCAATTGTACTTTATCAAAAAATATATAAGTTTGAAAAATTAGTTAATTTTCAAACAAATACCAAAAAAAAACCTTAAATTTGTTTTATAAATCTTCAATTGAACAAAGTTTAATTTGTTCAAATTAATTCAATTGCTTTTTTAAAGAAACGCCGAAAAATTAAATTGATTCGCTGAACACACTCCTCATGCACTTTGAATTTTGCTTCGCTGAGTACTACCCGTACTGACAAGTGAAAACTTAACGAAAGATTATCCACTGAACGAACTGTCAACTCAAAAGTCACTTTGACTTGAAAAAATGTAAACAATTGAATTTCGCGAAATCGTTTGAACAAATTTATCAATAATTTCGAAATAAATTAAATTAAATTAAATTTAATCGTGTAAACATTAGTCGAGTGACTTTAAATCGTTCATAGGAAAGAACTTTTCGATAGTTTTATACAAAGCGAGTGTGTGTTTAATAGTGTTGCAGCGACGGCGTGGCTGTGGCAAAGCGAGTGGATAATTTTATCACTATGAACTATTAGTTTAAGTTCATTTATTTATAATTTTAAATTTTAAATTTTGAAATAGAACACATAATAAAGAAGAAAAAAACACAGTCTTTTTTCGTTTATTTCACCACAATTTAAATGCAAAAAGGAGACAAAAATTGAAAGTATGTGCTTGAATCAAATCAGGATTAATTGATTGAGATTGGGTTCATCAATAAATTTTAAGGTTGAAAAAAATTTTTTTTTTTATTTTTTTTTTAAGCACTTTCAATTTTTGTGAATACCTGATTTTTTGTTGTTTCGTTCTTGGAAGCCACTTCCCTTTTGCAATCTGCACATATGCAACTCTTATGCATTGAAATGCTGGTGGAGCTCTAGCTCTTCTATGGGGATGTGGTGATGACTTCTGTCGCCAGTTTTCCTTGGTGTTGGTGCTGTTTCTGCAACTCAAACACAATTTTCTTTGAAGCACTCGCGCACGATTTGATTCCGCGGGATTAATTATTTTAATTAAACTTGATTTATTTTTTGCAATGTTATTTATCTTAATACATACATATATTATATATGTATGTATATCAAAACTCGCGATTTCTTTTAAAAATGTTCAACAAATTTGAGACTTAATTTTGTCCCTGCTCGGGCGCATTAAAAATTAGCAAGAATTCTTACTAACAATTAAAGTATGTATTAAATTTGAATTTAGTTGAAATTTTTCAAGTGAAATGCGACCAAAGATACTTCAGCGGAAAAATAGTAACGACAAGAAAAAGACGTGTTATACGGTTGCGGTTTGGATACGGAATAATTTTATTCTGTTCATTATAATTCTTATTCCTTTTTTTTGGTTGTATTCTTTGAATAAAGATGGCCGGAAAGGGCGGGAAATTTGAAAATTATACCAATCAGTTAAGTTATTTGTTAATTCACAATAGTTCAATAATTCAATAATTCAAATTTAAAATTTTATAGTTCAACAATTCAATAATTTAAATTCAAAATTTTAATCTTAGTTTTTATCAATGTGTCGAAACAATAATAATATATTATATAATTAACACCTAAAGTACCGTAGTTATACGAAAATTTATCTAGTTAAACTATAATTATAAACTAAACTTTACACTTAAAGTATTGACTAAGCTAAAATCCTAAACTATGTCGCTTAACTAGTAATATAGTAAGTAAAAATGATATGAAAGTTAAAATAATAAATATGAATTGATAGAGTAAATGTTTTGAACATGAAAGAAAAGTATTTTTTTCTTTTAAGGCGTCATGAAATGGTATAACTCGGTTTCAATGCACTAATTCAAGGTGAGTGAGTCCAAATAAGGGACAATCGATACAATCTGAATACCAAAGTTGTCACGGTTAGTTACGATGTAGTTAAATTACGGGTGGGAGAAATGTATCCAAGGTGATAATTCATCTGTCTGCTAGCAAGTAGGTCCTATTGTTTAAATCTTTTCAGTCCTTCTGATGTCTTTGTAATACGTGTCTTATACCGGGTTTGGAAAAAGAATTCTACCCATTCCGACGAGCTAGTGTGAGCACTTGCATACAAACCAAGTATCCTCTCAAAACCCAAGTTATACTAGGAAAAATCGGCAAGTTCATTTACAGCCCATACCTCATAATTTTAGGACAAGTAACAAATGGCGGCCAACTTTAAGGGACTTGGCGCTAAGTGCAAGACAAAGTAGCTCCTGTGATTTTTGGTCGTGATTCGTGAAAGATAGAATTAAAGAAAGTCCAGAGTTAAGCAATCATATTTGCGATCCGTATGCGTCTGAGATTCGAGCTTTTTTTAACTAAAAGTTTTTTTTTTCTGAATAGTCCAACCGTTCGATTAGAATTTGAAAGGTTGTTGCATGCAGAACGTGATCATGATATGAAAACAGAAATAGTAAGGATAAAGTAAGATACGATATTCGAACTTTATTGCTGCTATAAAGAGAGGATTTAATGAAGGAACTGCTTGTAGAGTCCGTCCGAGTAATAACAATTAGTGCAGAACTGAGAAGAGTTATAACAGTTCATACCCCTTAAGCGAGTGAAAAGAAAGAAAAAGAAAAACAGAAATTTAGAAAAGTTTAAGATATAAAATACAAATTTAAAATGACTTCAGAGAAGGAAACTAGGACAAGAAGGAACCTTAAAGCTTCTATTAGAGGTAGAAGAAATACAGCTATAGGATAAGAGAAAACAAAATTACAGGAGAAATTAACAGGACTCCTATAGAAAAAGCAGTCAAAACACCACCATCATTTAGACAGCAAGAACACTTAGAAAACATTGACCTATCAGAAGAGGTCGATCAAAATCAGGTAGGTATATGTGGAATAAATTACATTCCTGAAAGACTTAGTGGGTCTAATTAGCGTCACATTCTGTGGAGAATACCAAACGACCGTATATGACAGCATTCGAAAGAATTGTAGAGTCCAATCAAAGAACATAACTTAATGAGCTCAAAGTTATCCGAGATACTATAAGTGAAAAGCTTAATGGTGTTAACATAAATAGAAATACACCAGCTTTTACTGAATTGTCTCATAACCAACCACCCATTTCGGATTTTAAAAGGTTTTTGAATTATTCAAGGTCATCTGAAATTGCAAACAACCTAATCTTTCCGACAACATCAAGTCAATTGGTTCAAATTGATAAATGGCAAATATCGTTTGATGGTGCAGGTAATATACACGATTTCCTTTTCAAGGTTGAAACACTTAGAGAAAGATCGCAATGCTCATGGAACAATGTAATGGCTAATTTCCACGTTCTTTTAGAGGCCAAAGCCGAATCATGGTTTTGGTATTTTCTAAAGAAAAATCCAAATGCTTCATTTGATAAGCTTAAATATGCAATCGTCAAGGAATACGGAAGAACAGAAAATGATAATGATAAAATTATTAAAATGTTATTGGAAGACGTCAAGAATACCAAGAAGGTTTTGACGACTATTATATTTCAATAGTCACGATGAATGAAAGACTGCACGATCCAATGAACGATATAAAATTGAACGAGTTAATTAAATGAAACGCAAAAGAAAATTTAGGAGCACTATTGTTTCCAGTGATTGTCACCAGTTGTGATCAGCTTAGGGATGTAGCACGCAAGGCTGAAGAATTCATCCAACATCAGAAATATCAAACCCCAAGAATATAATATGTTAGCAGGCTAGACGATAGTAACCCAAGCGCGAGAAACTATTTTGATAAGGAAATAGCAGCTTTATCGTATCTACAAAGGGCTCGAACTTCCAAAATAGATACCAGCAAGTTTCGATGCTGGAATTGCGATCAAATCGGTCATTCATTCTATGAATGCCCATCGTTAACTCGAAATATGTTTTGTTATCGTTGTGGTGAGAAAAATGTCACTACAGTACAATGTCCAAAACATTCGGAAAACAATTCTGCGAGCGAGAAGGCCACCGGGGACTCTCGTTCAGCGACTCAGCGTTCCCCGAGTCAATAAATACAGAAAGTGCATAAGAAAGCCATAGGCAATCTAATGAACAAACTGCAATTAATAGTGCGGAAGAAAGGTTATTACCCGAAAATATTTTGAAAAGACCAGAAGTAGTAGAAAAACCATCTAGTGCGGATGACATTTTTAAGTTGTCATTGCACCAGAAAAAGTTAATTTACCAAACCGTACGAGAAAGAATTTTTGGACCCCAAACAAAAAATTCTATTAAAAAGAATATTCAAAAGTGTCGCGGTCGTTTCAAGATGAGGAGACATTATAAAATGATAACTGAAAGTACTAGTATAAGCGATAGTATCGATACTAGACCGTTTGTGAATGTGAAACTAGGCTCAGAAACTGTTTTGGCATTGTTAGACCCGGGAGCCTAAGTATGTGGTTTAGGCAAAGATTCCACCGAATTCGTTAAAAGGAACTCCTTAGATCTCAAAAGAATTAATCTGCAACCTAGCACGGCGGATAGTTCTAAAATCAATGTTATAGGGTATTGCAAAGTTTCGGTTACCTTTAATACTATCACTAGAACTAGATTTTTATATAGTTCCGAATATGCAGCAGAAAGCTTGTTTAGGAATAAACTTTTGGAGAGAGTTTAAGGTCGCTCCACAAATCATATCCGAACTATCAGTTACGGAAAATGATACTTCTGAAAGCCAAGACAAGTCACATGACCTCACTGCGCTACAAAAATATGAACTAGAACAAGCGATTTCACAGTTTCCGTCGTTTACTAAGTGTGGACTTGGAAGAACTAATGTAGGAGACCATTCTGTAGATTCCGGGAATGAGGTACCCATTAAGGCTAAACATTATCCACTTTAGCCTGTTCGCCAAGAACAAATGTATAAAGAGCTTGTTAGAATGCTTGACCTAGGCATAATTGAAGAAAGCAATAGTCCATGGTGTTCACCTGTCTGTCTGTTGGAAAAACAGGGGAAACTAAGGCTATGTCTGGATTCAAGGAAACTTAATAGTAAAACAAAGAAGAGCGCTTATAGCAAACATTTCAGGCTGGCTCAGTAGAGTTAAAGATACGCAGCCGTATTTATTAGATTTTCTTAAGACGTCTCTTAGCCGTTGATTAGTTAAGTTTCAATTAAAATTTAATTGGAACTTAAGAGAGGTTGATTAAATTCTTATCGATAATCGATTCTGCGCCGATGCTAAACTAATTGATAGTTGTGTCAAAATAAAGTAGTAAAAACAGAAATCTAGTCCAATTTAAACTGCGTTTTGACAAACAATTCGTTTGCAAACAAATGTGGTGTCTTTTTGCTTATCAAAAATAAAAAAAATAAAAAAAAACACTATGTACGAGTATTATCAACCTAAAATGTGAAGAGAATTTCTTTCGAATTTTCATTAAAAACTAACGCAACGCATTGTTGGTTTTAGGCCCTTATTATGAGTAGCAAATCGAACGTTCGACCATGGAACAATCTTTCTTTGCCAAGCAAAACTGCGATTCCCTAACAATCTCTTAACTCAGGTTGTAGGCACACAACATCCATGGTGAAATGGATAAAGCACAACTACTGCGTGGGCGTTCGACCACCATAAACATCCAAAATGATTTTTCTCTGGTATGACCTCAACAGCAGGAAAATATGCCTTGAAAAATGCTGTTCCATTTTAAAATTTCAGAACCGCACTCACGAAAGTGGTTGTTGCGAGAACAACGCGTTTGGCCTTGTAGCACTGTGGAACTTTTGTGCCAGCTTTCTAGGTTTCTATTTATTAATCATGACATCTGAAAAAAAACTTAGCACATTGAAAACATTTATATCGCGAAGAAAATCTTCCATATTTTTATTTTAAGAAAAGTTTCTTTTTAGAAATTTTATTACCAAAACAACAGATCAAAACTGACACCGATTTTCCCGAAACGTCAGAATGAATTTTTAATTTGGATTTAAGAGACCTTTAAACGTCATTATTCGCATTTAAGTTGAGAGGGCTCTTAGCAAGGTTACCTACTTAAATGTGAAATTCGATTATCGATACGGATTCGTTACTTAAGTGTAACTTGCAGGGCAATTAAATCTAATCAATGATTAAAAGTTCTTTATAGATACGGCTGACGGTGTATATATCTAACATTGACTAAAGCACGTATTCTGGAAGATCCCACTTGAACATAGTTCCAAGGAAAAAACTGCTTTCGCAGTTCCAGGACGGCCACTAATGCAATTTGTTGTAATGCCTTTTGGCCTGTGCAATGCTGCCCAAACAATGACACAAATAAATGGATAAGGTAATATCGGGTCATCTCAGAGAGAATGTCTTGATCTATGTAGATGATTTGTTGCGTTCCGGCCACATTTGAAAAACATATAGACTTGTTGAAGAATGTGGCAGAGTGCTTTAAAAAGACTAACCTAACAATCAATATAAAGAAAAGTAAGTTCTGTCAAAAGGAGATTCAATTCCTAGGTTATATTATAAGTCAGGAAACTCTCAAGACTGATCCAAGTAAACTCGAAGCCATTACAACATTTCTGACACCAAAAACCCCTGGACAGTTGCGTAGATTCATTGGTTTGACCCGGATGGTATAGGCAATTTATTCACGATTTTTCAACGATAGCTACCCCTTTGACTGATTGCCTTAAGAAAAATTGAGTGAAGAAGAAGTTACAGCTTTCAATAAGCCCAAAGAATCATTAACTACAGCACCCGTATTGGCACAACCTGACTTTAGTAAACCTTAAACTACAGGCGTAGCGGGAGTACTCTAAAGTATAATGAAGAACGGGAACGACCAATCGCTTTCGTATCGCAGAAGCTAAACGAAGCTCAGCGGAACTATACGGTGTCTGAGCACAAATGCTTACCAGCTTTAATATGCGTAAAGAAATTTAGGCAATATATAGACGGCATGCCTTTCAAAATCAGTACAGACCATGCTAGCCTGAAGTGGCTTATGACCACAAAGGACTTATCAGGAAGATATGCGAGACAGAGTCTTAAGCTGCAAGGCTTTAATTTTGACATGGAACATCGCAAAGGAAAGTTAAATGTTGTCCCAGATACACTATCACGTATCAACATGGAAGAGTTGTCTGTTACCCAACCTCGATATGATATCAATCTAAAACCACCATATCTATTTTCCGGAGAATATGAACAACTTAAACGAGAAGTTCTTGAAAATCAAGATGGTCTTCCAGATACATGCGTTTGTGAAAACCTTATCTAACGAAGGGTGAAGTTTAGAAATGGTGTTGAGGATGAGGTATACTTGTGGAGACTATGGTTACCAGAAGAGCTTACCTTAGAAGCTATCAAGAATGCTCATGATGGAGTTGGGTGTCATGGTGGGTTTGCAAAGACGCTTGCCAGAGTCCGACTAAATTGTTTTTGGCCGAGGATGGCAAAACAAATTCAGATGTACAGTGGTGGCCAAAATAATAAGAGTGGACTATTATGTTTTCTTCACAATATAATCTATGCCATAAGCCTTTTTAATTGGAGCAAAATATATATATACGAATTTTCTTTGACCTGCCTGTTAAATAATTCCAGTGTTACCAAACATTAATGATGTTCACTTGCAATGTACCGTTAGTTTTACTTAGAAATGTCAGATTTGCAATGGACAAAAATATAAGAGTGCTGTGTAGAATTGCATTATTTCTGGTCTTTTTGGATCGCAATTTAATTATTAAATTTACCGTTAGACTTGTGTTTATGTGTTTAAAACTCATTAATTTTTAAATAATAGGACGCGGAAAGCATTGCTCTGAGGAAGAACGCCGTTTGATCCTCCAACTAGGAGATTGAGGCAAAACATTCAGTTTTATTCAAGATGTTCTTCACCGATCTCAATGTGTTGTTGCTATAGTGCTAAAGCAGCGAGGTCAACCAACAAATTTCAAAAAGAGTACGCCCAAAAAAACAACAATTTCGCTGGACAAAAGGATTGTAAGAGAGGTGCTTAAAAATCTTTTTGCAACATCTAGCGGTAAAAAATCAAATCTATCATTGAATATCAGCTCATGCACGATCCGCAGACGTTTGCAGGATAAAAATATAATTGGTCGAATTGCGATGAAGAACGGAACCTTCATCGCAATAGTTCTAAGAATATAAAGAAGCGTATACGATTTGCAAAAGTAAATCCTTCACAATCGGCTTACAGAAATTGGCAAAATGTTTTTTTTAGTGATGAAACCAAGATAAATTTATTTGGTTCTGGTGGCGGAACTTATGTTAGAAAGAGACCCAATGAAGAGCTGATGGAAGAGGTAATGGAAAAAATTATTTTTACTCTTATTATTTTCCTGTTCCTGTCATGGCACCTCTCTATTTTCTCAAACGAGTGCTTCTCATGCTGCTTCTTTTTCTTTTTGAGAACTCGGTGCTCTTCCTTTCTTTTCTCATTGTAAACTTCGATATATGTACTAATCGTAAGCAGCCCTTGTTCGTTTTTGCATCAGCATTTCTCGTGCTTTTTGTTTGGCTGCATTTGCCTGCCTGCATTCTTCATCGAACTATAGGTTTCGTTTTGGTGGCCGAGTGAAACCCAGAACCTCAAAGGCAGCGGTTCTGATGGCTCCTTTGCATTGCTGCCACTGGTCTTCAGTGCTTACTGCTGACGGCATGGGATTCAAGGATAATTGAAGGGACACTCGATTGGAAAAGCCATTGGCAATCTCTTGCGATTGTAACTTTCCGACGTCATATCTCTTCACAGCGTTAGTTCGTGTCGTGAACAAGATATCCTTATTCGTACCTTGGCTGCAAAAAGGTAGTTGTCCGAGTCAAAGTTTGCCTTCGGAAAGTTCGGACATCTAACACACTGGAAGAGTGCCTTGCGTCGATCGCAACATGGTCAATTTGGTTGACGGTTAATTGATCTGGGGATCGCCATGTACCTTTATGAATTTTGAGATGCGGGAAGCGTGTACTACTTACAACAAGATTAAGCCCCGCAGCAAAATCGATTAGTCTCAGTCCGTTTTCGGAGGTTTTGTCGTGGAGGCTATGCTTACCGATTGTATTTCCAAAGATGTCCTCCTTCCCTAGTTTTGCGTTAAAATCGCCAAGAAGGATTTTCACGTCGTGTCTAGGGCACTGCTCATATATTTCTTCGAGGAGCTCGTAGAAACAGTCTTTGGAATTGTCGTCTTTCTCTTCTGTGGGGGCGTGTGCGCATAGAAGGCTAATGTTGGCGAATTCAGCCCTGATGCGGATGGTCAAAGTATAAGTGACAATTTTCGGAAAAATGAGAGAAGAAACTTCAGTGATAGATTGGCTGTAGGAATACGACTCCGATCTTTCAATATTCTCTTCTCCGCCTCCTCGAAACCCCTTTTTGAAAGAACTGGAAAGGTGCCTCCGATCCAAACTAATTAGACTTTTTTCGCCTAGTCAGAATAGAGGACGTCGGTCGATTCCCCGCAACTACAAAGCCAATTGGAAGCATTGTGACTACTACTTCAGTCATAGCCTCCTTTGCAATAGCAAACCTTTTTGAATTAATTGGAAAAGTGCCTCCGTTCCTAACTAATTAGACTTTGGTCGCCTAGTCAGAACAGAGGCCGTCAGTCAATTCCCCGCAACTACAAAACCGATTAGAAACATTGTGACTACAACTTCAGTCAAAGCCGCTTTTGCAAAAGCAAACCTTTTTGAATTAACCGAAAAGGTGCTGTTGGCTTCCAACAAGATATTCATTGGCATGCACAACACAAAACAACAACAACACTACCACACCACAGCACACACACAAACCGAATTCTAATTATCTATTAATTTTATGACAACAAGAGTTTCAAGAGTTTGTTACACACTGGATCAATCATTGAGATGTTTATTTCAAACGATTGCATTGAATGCAACCAAGTGCAATAAGATAATTGATCCAATGCTTTTTATATAAACATTAAAGAAATCATAAATTAGAAAATCAATATTTGCTAATGAAATTCCTACCCGTTATGCTAAAAAGAAAATGTTAGAACGAAATAACAAAACCTTGCTATTTAGAATATTTTTCTCTTTCTTTCTTAAGTGCAAATAGGTAAATAAAATCTAATGCATTTCGTTACCAAAATAGCATAGACTTTTAGCTACTGTGTGCTTTTCACTCTTACTTAAGCCTCTTAGGCTCTTACATGGGGCATTGTTGAATTTAAAGTAAATAATCGAATATACTGTAACGTGCGCTTAGTTCGCAAAATAAAACTTCACTTATTACTTTATTTCTACCACTTTTATTCAGTATTTCAACTCAACTCAACTTTTGGACTATCACTTGTATTTACTCTTAACTTTATCACTCTATAAACAAAACTGCCCTCTGGTTGCCTCGGGCGGGCTATTTATATCGAATGACATGCCATCTAGAAATCTCCAGTAACTTCTACATGTTCTCCACATTTGCTGTCACACTCACTCACACACACTGGCTTACAAGCAACGCCTGTCATTTATACCATTCCACTATAGTGTTGCCAGTTGTGTTTTCGGTTGAACGTTTTTCGATTAGGAAATTGGTATAAAATGTTGGGTTCACGTTACACTGCCCCCTCCTTAGGATTGTTCGTCCCGAATAATTCCATCTGCAGCCTCGCCACTATATCGATGCAGCCTGTCACAATGAACTACTTTTAACTTGCCTCTTAGTCCTCTTTGGATGCGGTAAACCACGTCGTTAATCCTCCTGACTACAGTATAAGGACCTTCCCAGTTTTGCTGAAGTTTCGGTGACAATCCCTTTTGACGATGAGGATTATAAAGCCACACACGATCTCCTGCTTGGAATCCTGACGTTGTCGCTTTTGTGTCGTACCGTGTCTTCATCCGGTCGCTGTAGGTTTTCATCCGTTCCCTTGTTCTTTTATGGATGTCAGCGAGTCTCTCCTTGAGGTCGTCCACATACTCGTTTGTGTCCTGTGGCTCCTCTGTGGGGCATCCAAATTTAAGTTCGCTGGGCAGCCGCATAGTTTTCCCGATTAGGATGTCAGATGGTGTCTGTCCTGTCGAGCTATGTACTGCACTTCTATAGGCCATCAGGAATAGCGGTACGTGCCTATCCCAGTCTCTTTGGTAGTCACCTACGACCTTGGTGAGGTGTTCTTTCAAGGTCCGGTTGAATCTTTCAACCATCCCATCAGATTGTGGATGAAGCGGTGTGGTTCTCGTCTTCTTAATGCCAAGTAGTCCGCACACTCCTTGGAAGATGTTTGACTCAAAGTTCCTCCCTTGGTCGGAATGGAGTTCCATAGGCACGCCAAACCTACTCACCCAGTTAAACACAATCTGGTCGACCACCGTTTTGGCTTCTTGATTTGGGATGGCATACGCCTCAGGCCACTTGCTAAAATAGTCCATTACAACCAGAATGTATTTGTTTCCAGCGTTGGTCTCTGGAAAAGGCCCAGCCACATCTACTGCAATCCTCTCAAAAGGCGATCCAACGTTGTACTGATGCATCTTACCTTGAATCTTCCTACCAGGTCCTTTGGTTGCAGCACACTTGTCACATGTTCGGCACCACTTCTCCACGTCATCTCTAGCATGTAACCAGTAGAACCGATGTCGCACCTTCTCCAGTGTTTTGTTTACCCCCAGGTGGCCTCCAGAAGGTCCGTCGTGCAGCTCCTGAAGAACTTCACTGACTTTCGATTGCGGTACGATCAGCTGCATCACATATGACTTACCGTCAGCGGATTCCCATCTTCGCCTGAGGACACCTTCTTGCACATATAGTGAGTCCCACTGTGCCCAATAGGCTTTAAGAACTGGACTCCTGTCAGAAATGTCTCCCCATTCCGGTTTCTCTTCATTTTCTTTCCATGCGAGAATGGGTTCGATATCTGGATCCTCCTGTTGAGCAGTCCTCACTTCCTCATTGCTCCATCCGCTTATGGGGTCAGCTCTTAGTCGCTGAGCGGTAATGATTTCTTTGTCTTCTTGCCGCTTGCAATGCTTGCAATCCACTTTGCAAGGTCTTCGTGATAATGCATCGGCGTTTGAGTGCAGCTTTCCTCTGCGGTGTTGGATCTGGTAGTCATAGGTCTGCAATCTTTCTATCCACCTTGCGACTTGACCTTCTGGATTTTTGAAGTTCAACAGCCAGCTCAGAGCACCGTGGTCTGTCCGCAGAAGGAATTTCTGTCCATAGATGTACTTATGGAAGTGCTTTGTTGCCAAGATAAGAGCTAGCAGTTCCCTTCTGGTCACGCAGTAGTTTCTTTCGGGTTTCTATAGGACCTTGCTGTAGTATGCCACCACTTTCTCTTCGCCATCATGCACTTGGGATAGTACCGCCCCGATTCCAACGTTGCTTGCATCTGCGTCGACGATGAATGTTTTGCCAGGTGTTGGATGTGCCAGCACTGGAGCGTTACAGAGGCGGTATTTGAGTTCCTGGAAAGATTTCTCACACTCACCTGACCATTTAAACTGCTTCCCCTTTTCGGTGAGCTGATGCAAACTCTTTGCAACTCCAGCGAAGTTTTTAACGAAACGTCGCGTCGGTAATATGTGGCAAGTCCCAGAAAGCTTCGGAGTTGATGTTTGTCCTGTGGTGTTGGCCAATTTTTGACGGAGTCAACTTTTTCAGGATCAGTCTTTACTCCTTGGGATGAGATGATGTGTCCCAAATACTTGACTTCGGTTTTGAAAAGTGCACATTTTTCCGGATTCAGTTTAAGGTTAGCCTCTCGAAATCTCTGAAACACGGCTTTAAGGTTCTTACAATGTTGGTCAAATGTTTTCCCGTAGACAATGACATCGTCCAAGTAGACTAGGCAAGCTTTCCACGTCAGTCCTTGAAGAACGCACTCCATCAAACGCTCGAATGTTGCCGGAGCGTTGCATAGCCCAAACGGCATAACCTTAAACTGCCAGAGCCCATTACCTGTAGAAAATGCCGTGTTTTCCCGATCATCAGGGTGGATGTCAACTTGCCAATATCCACTCTTCAAGTCCAGCGTCGAGAACCACTGGGCTCCCTCCATGGCATCCAGGGTATCACTGATTCTGGGCAGGGGATAGCTGTCCTTCTTAGTCACATCATTCAGCCTTCGGTAGTCCACACAAAAACGAGTGCTTCCATCTTTCTTTTTCACTAGCACCACTGGTGACGCCCAAGGACTTTTGGAATTTTCGATAAGACCATCCTTCTTCATTGCTGTTATCATGTCCTCAACCTCACCTTGTTTGGCCAGTGGAAGGCGTCTTGCGGGTTGACGAATCGGTCTTGCATCTCCTGTGTTGATGCGATGCTGCACCAACTGTGTCCTACCATATTGTCCCTTTTTCGATGCGAAGATGTCAGTGTACTCTTGTAGGAGATTTTCAGCCATCCTTGTTTGTTGGTGATCAAGGTTGGATGAACTCAGTATTTTAGCTCTGATGGTTATGAGCTCCTCCGGAGTTAACGTTTTTCTCGGGGCCTCGTCTGTGATCTTCGTAATTGCTGCAACCGATTCGCAACGTCCAACGACTTCTCCTTTCTTCAACTTTACATCGTACGGTCTGGTGTTTAGTAATCGTACGGGACCATTTTGTTTTTCGGTGCTACCAGTGTTTTCCCAATGATGACGCTTTGGGAGGAACACTCTGGGTCTGGTTCCACCATGAGGTATCGAAGGCTTCCAAACTCACCCTCCAGTTTCGTCCAAACGAACACTTCAGAAGAAGGAGGCAGAATAAGATCTTCCCTGATGACAGTTCTCAGTGTCGACGTACTTTCGTTCGAATAAGTCATTGGAAGTTCCTTATTTTGGTACTTCAAAACCTGATTACCGATGTCCAAAATAACTCCGTGCTGTTTCATAAAGTCGATTCCAATGATGCACTCGTCACATATATCTGCCACCAGGAATTGATGAGTAAACACTAGGTCGGCCAGTCGGATCTTAAGACACACTTCTCCATATACTCTTGCTGCTTCTCCCGTTGCGGTTCTTAGACGGTAGCTATTGGTGTTATGAAGCCACGTCGTCTTTACCAGGTCTCGACGTACTATGGAGGCAGTGGCACCGGTGTCGATGGTAGCCACATGTTTGTTCCCGTTAATAGTAGTCTCCACAGTCAGACTTTTGTTGTCTCGTTTGGTCTGAGAGACCTGGATGGTGGTTCTGGGGCCATCGATACAAGAAACCAGCCTCTGCCCCTCGAAGTTGGTTCTTACTCGTTTCCCTGATGGGAAACGGGCTGATAGGCAACGCTGGTGTTGTTGTTACCTTGCTCTGGGTTGGATCTCTTGCTTCCACAATGTTGACAACTGGCTTTGTTTGGTGGTAGTCGGCATTGACGCTGTAAGTGCCTGGTCTTGTTGCAGTTCCAACATCTTGCTAGTCCGCTCCGGTTCTTTTGTATTTCAGCTCTTTGGCACCAGCATTCTTCGACTATGGCCTCTCTAAGTCGATGTACTCCCTGAGAAGCCTGTTCTGCTGCTTCAATTGTCAATGCGAATGCTAAAGTTTCGGAAAGAGTACGTGTTCTAGCAGTTCGCACAGACCTCTGAAGATGTATATCAGCAATGGCACGAACGAAGGACTCAACAGCGAGCTGGTTGATGATTTCTTCTCCAGCATCCGGGTATGCCAGGTGAACCAGTCTTTCGACGTCTGCTTGGAGCTGCTGTAGACTTTCACCCCTTTTCTGGACTCTGTTATTGAGTTGGACTCGGAAGACTTCTTTCAAGTGGCTATCTCCAAAGCGTTTATCTATAGCTGCCACGAGAGAACTGAAATCGCCGCTCTTACCAGCTGGAACTGTTTGAAGTAGTTCAGCTGCTGGTCCTCTTAGAGCAAGAGTCAGTGCAATGTACTTGTCTTCGTCATCCCAGCCATTTGTTGTCGCGGCTGCCTCAAATTGTCTCTTGTAGACTGGCCAAGAAGACTGTCCATCAAATGTTGGGGGTTTCATCTCCTTTTTCCTTGCAAACTCTCCAGCAGATTCTCGAATTTTTATTTTCCGGATCTGGTCTAATTCCTTGGACAGAAGAGAGAACTGGTTATCGCATCGGCTTTCCAAACGATTCTCTACAACAGAAAGCTGTTTTTCCACACCTTCAACTCGTTCGTCAAGGGCACATACATTTTTCTCAATGTTGCCCAATTTGCCTTCTAGAATGTTTTTCTGGCCTTCCAAAACATTCTGTTGCGCCTCGAGTCTTTCGAGAATGTTCTGTTGTTCTTTCTTTTGTTCGTTTCGTTGTTCTTCAATCAGCTTCTTTTGCTCGTTTCGTTGCTCTTCCAGATTCTTTTGTTGTACTTCGAGTCGTTCGAGAACATTCTGTTGTTCCTTCTTTTGCTCGTTTCGTTCTGCTTCAAGTTGTTCGAGAACATTCTGCTGTTCCTTCTTTTGCTCGTTTCGTTGTTCTAACAAAAGTTTCATCATACTAGAAAAATCTACATTTTCACTTACTTCCTCTTCTTCCACTTCTGTTTCAAAATCAAAAGTGTTCACGTCTTCCCCTTGCTGTTCCAAATAGTTACGCAAGCGCAGGACGAGCTCATTTTTCGATCCCGCTCTAGAAAGATTTCGCTGACCTAACTCACTTTTAAGCTCAATGCAAGTGAGCTCTTCTAACAACTTACCCATTTTCACTGTATATAATTATTATTTTCTTTTTTTTTTTTACTTTTTTTTTTTTTTTTTACACTTTACTAGTCAAATAAGTTTTATTTACACTTCTGACACCAATGTAACGTGCGCTTAGTTCGCAAAATAAAACTTCACTTATTACTTTATTTCTACCACTTTTATTCAGTATTTCAACTCAACTCAACTTTTGGACTATCACTTGTATTTACTCTTAACTTTATCACTCTATAAACAAAACTGCCCTCTGGTTGCCTCGGGCGGGCTATTTATATCGAATGACATGCCATCTAGAACTCTCCAGTAACTTCTACATGTTCTCCACATTTGCTGTCACACTCACTCACACACACTGGCTTACAAGCAACGCCTGTCATTTATACCATTCCACTATAGTGTTGCCAGTTGTGTTTTCGGTTGAACGTTTTTCGATTAGGAAATTGGTATAAAATGTTGGGTTCACGTTACAATACACTAAATGAGAAACAATTATTTTTCCAAGTAAAGGTTGTTGACCCTTTAAATAAGATCAGCTGTAAGTTATGTACACTAAACAGACAGTAAGGTTTACGAGCTCTCCTCCGAAGAAGAATTATATGTTTTGACACTTGCCGTTTAAACCTTGTACGCTCAACTTAGCATTCCATTGCTCGTAAATAAAATAAAATATTATAACGTGGTAACCAAGACTTTTCTTATTTTTTTACTTGTATATTTCTTGAAGTTCAACTAAGCTCACAGTGGCAGCTCTGGTTACCATAGTGTTGGTTGTGTGTCATAATACTCCTTAGATTTTCTCTATTTTTTACAATTTCTACTGTGATTTATTTGTGTCTCATAGATTATTTGCGTGCTTTTAAGTCCATATTATTAGTTGACAACAGTGTATACAGTGAAATTGTGTTAAATATCTAAATTATTGCCAATTAATTGTGTTTAGCTTTGGTAAGCGGTGAAGTTCTCTCGTTCAAAATAAAAAAAAAAAAAAAAAATCCGTAACCTTAATTGAGTGATAATTCAAGTGCAAGTCTCTTGAGCACTTTACGTTGCTTGAATTATCATAATTACTGCATGAAAGATTTTTTTTGTTTTATAATCATAGTTTTTGTGTTTTAAATTATTGTTTTTGTAGTGAAATTTTTAAATTGCTCCACGGCGTAGTTGGTTGGAGCAAAGATAGTTGTGTCAAGCATCTCAGGTTCAACTCTCGTACTATCCAAGTAAACTTTTTTTTCTATTTTTTTTTTTATTTTTTTTAATTAATTAAAACTAAACTTTTTTTCTCAATCTCTCCGTTTTTATTTTTCTTTTTTTACTTTTTTTTTCAAATTCTATAATTAAAATGGAATGCTCAGCGGTGAAATGTCTGGACTCTTCCCCTAATGCATGCCTTTTTGCATGTTACGGCCCTTGTGGGAAGTTTTACCATGCTAAATGCGTTGGGTCAACCACCTTATTTATAGAAAAGGTTGACGCATCAAAAATTGCAGTATGGTTCTGTCCTGATTGCAGGAAAATCTCTATCCCAACTTGCATTTAAAATGTCGTCATTCAAGACTGATATTACCAAAATCAAGAAAGGATTAGATGAGCTCTGTAATAATTTTAATGATGCGGTTTCAAACCTTAATAACTATTCAGCCCCCAAGTTTTCGGTTGACATATCAACCTCAACTGATGATTTGGAAGAGCCGCATACTCCTCTGCCTAATGTCTCATCAATACAATCGACCTATTAGTGCAGTCTACTTCAGATATTTCTAAACCTAATAAGTCTAAAAAGAAAAAGCAAGATACTCACTCTTCCGAAAAACGTTTATGTCTTAGGAGCTGTGTTGGTCCTACTAATAATAACAATGAAACGACAACTGTCGATTTAGCTGTTGTTTCTAGTAGGCCTTCTAATGTTGATAATCAAATTACCGAACTACCTCACATCCCCAAACAAGTCGAATCAGTTCCCGAAACCATTAATGTGAATTATCCTCCTATTGAACCATTTCCAATTCCCAAACAAGTAGAATCAGTTCCCAAGCCTAAACAAATTTTTGTATCCCGCCTTAAGCCTGATTTAACAGCCAATGATATTATATCCCATTTAACTTTGAACCACAACATATCTAATGACTTAATTACAAGATGTACGAAAATAAGTAAACCTAACAGTTTTTTTTCGTCCTCTAAAATTTTTGTCCCTCCGTCACAATTTGATTATCTTTGCAGCCCGAATTTCTGGCCTTCAGGCACTTTTTTAAAAGAATTTGTTGGTTCTTCCAAGAAGAAACGTGTTGAAAATAGTACCGTCAATAATGTTTCAAAAAACTAATAAGACTCTCCCTATATTACCAGAATGTAAGGGGGCTTCGTAGTAAGCCCAAGTTCTTACAGAAACTTGGCTTCATTCAGGCATTCTGGATACAGAACTTTTTAACTCAGAATTTCAAGTATTTAGAAAGGACCGCCATTCTCATGTAGACGCAGACGTAGGAGGGGGTGTTCTCATAGCTTGTCGCAATAATTTTTTGTCGTCTTGTATCACTTTTCCTTTTATTTTAACAATAGATTTAATTTGTATTAAAGTTACTTTTGAGTCTAAGACAGTCTATGTAATTGGCACATACATTCCCCCAAAAAGTTCTGCCCCTGCCTACAATGAAGTGGCTTTAGTGTTAGATTATTTAAACAATCTTTCTTCTTTAGATATAAATATTTTACTGCTGGGTGACTTTAATCTATCTTATATAGATTGGTCTCCTTCAATTGACTGTTCATTTCAGAAAGCTTCCTTGACATCCTCTCAACAAGAGCTTATCTTATTGGATTATCTAGTTTCTACTGACTTACAACAAGTGAGCTGTATTAAAAACTTTTTAAATCGAAATCTCGATTTAGTCTTTACCTCTGACGCTGTTAGTACTGTCGTTCTTAAATCTAATTCCAGCATTACTAATGTAGATGACTATCACCCTCCTCTAGACATTTTCCTTGACCTAAGGGGTCATATTCATAGTTATAGTAATTCATATGATTGCTCGCATATATTCGACTATCGAAAGACTAACTTTCAAATGCTTTCTGATGAACTAAGTAGATCTAATATTTCACCAATATTGACGAAGCAGTTAATTACTTTTATTTTATTCTTAACGACTGCATGAACAAAGTTATACCCTCAAAGAATGTGAGCTCTAATCACCCATGGTACACTATAAGGAACTAAAAAAGCTTCGCAACAAAAGAAATAGTGCTTGGTGGACCTACATTAAGACGCGTTCTGAATCTGATCACCTTTCTTATATTATCTATTTTTTTGATGAATTTAAATCACTATCAAAAACTCTGTACTCAAGTTATGTTCATAGAATGGGCAACTCATTAAGGGATGATCCAAAAAGTTTCTGGAACTTTGTAAATTCAAAGAAAGATTCGGATGGATACCCAGATAACTTTACATATGGTAATGTCACTTTGACAAAAGCATCCGACATTTGCAACGCTTTTGCTCACCATTTTTGTAATTCCTTCTCTGATTCTTTTGTTGATATAGATCGTAATTATTTTGAGTTTCTACGTAAATGTCCTCAAGTTAATTTTAATAATGTTCCAATTAACCTAGAAAGAGTCCTTCACAATATTTCATCTTTGAACGATGATTACTCTGCTGGCCCTGATGGCATCCCTCCAATAATTTAAAAAAAGTGTAAGTCCCAAATTGCATTTCCCCTTCATTACTTGTTTTTATTATCGTTAGATTCTGGTCGATTCCCTTTACTGTGGAAAAAATCTTTTATTACACCTGTATTTAAAAAAGGTATTAAATCAGATATCCTTAACTACAGACCCATATCTAAGCTTTCGTGTATCCCCAAATTATTTGAACAGCTTGTTTGTGAAAGCTTAACTTTCGATATTAAAAATATAATTTGCAAACAGCAGCATGGTTTTGTACAGAAAAGATCAACAGTAACAAACCTTGTATACTTCCTTCATAAATGTTCAAACGCGCTTGAAAGCGGGCAAGAGTTAGATTGTATATACCTATACTGACTTTTCAAACGCTTTCGATAAACTATCTCACGATATTATATTGTTTAAACTAAATGCATATGGACTCCCTTCGACCTTCGTCGATTGGATCAGGTCGTACCTAACTGATAGATCATGTGTGGTAAAATTTAGAAGCATTCTTTCAGACTCCTTTAAGGTGCATTCAGGAGTACCACAAGGTAGTCACCTTGGCCCTATCCTCTTTATTCTAGCCATTAATGATGTTACTTTTAGCTTGTCATCGAGTGAAATTTTGATCTTCGCGGATGATATGAAAATTTTCAAGAAAATAGACTGCGCAGCCGATTGTCTTACTTTACAATCTGATGTTGAAAATTTTGCCACATGGTGCGATAAAAATGGATTGATTCTCAATCCAAGCAAATGTCAAAGTATAACTTTTTCGAAGAAACGTACACCGGCTTTGCATAATTGCTAGATTTCTCATCAAATATTATGCAAGGTGTCCAGTATTAAGGACCTCGGTGTTTACTTTAGTTCCAATTTAGAATATCATATCAATTACATTGTTAGTAAAGGAAACTCAATGCTAGGTTTTATTAAAAGATGGGCTAAGGAGTTTACGGACCCCTACGTCACTCTTTCGCTGTATAACTGTCATGTTCGACCCCATCTAGAATATGCTTCTCAAGTATGGTCTCCTTATTATGCAGTCCACAATTCAAGAATAGAAAGTATACAGCGAAGATTTATTAGATTTGCTCTCAAGGGATTTCCTTGGACTGATCCTTATGACCTTCCACCGTATGAGCATCGTATTCAACTTTTGCATATGCAACTGCTTTCGCATCGGCGAATAAATAATGATTTAGTCTTTATTCACCAGCTCATAACAGGACAAATTGATGCTCCTGACTTGCTCGCATGCATAAGTTTTAACTACCGGGGAGGCTCATACCAACTGCGCAACTTGGAGTTACTTCACTGTCCTTATCATAGAACTAATTATGGATTGAATGAGCCTATTACTCGCATGATAAAAGTAAGTAATTTAAGTTTACCTAAACTCAAATTTAATAGATTTCCATATTAGTAAAACTACGTTAAAGTCCTTAATTCGAACCAGAGCTCCACTCTCTTGACTATGTTTTTTTTATGTTTCTTATATCTTTATAATTGTCATATTTAATAATTAATTTTACGTTTATATGTAGCTATCTAATATGTTTTTGTATATGTTTATCAATAATTTTGTAATATTTTTTAGCTCTGTTGTCTTGAGTGTGTTAGACTTAATTTTTGCTTACTAACTACTAACACCTCGCTAAATGATGACAGTGATACATATTTCTGAGTACTTAAGGGTGAAAAAACTCTTGAAGAAAAGATACATTGTTACACAAGCTTGAAATAAGCTGCTCTGATAGTGTTAAAAAAAAGCTCAAGAACAGTGCTTTCGTTCCTAACTAATTCGACGTCGGTCGCTAGTTAGAATAGAGGCCGTCGGTCAATGCCTCCGCCGTGGCCCTGCTATAGCCAATCCTCTCCCTGTTGTTCGTACAAGCGTCGCTCCATATTCTGGGCAACGTTCTTTACTATTTATGTATGCTTAATTATTTGCAGGAGCACATCACACACCAGGCTCATACCGGATAAAGCTATCTACCAGTGGCGAGGCGTGAATAATTCCAAATGGTAGACCGAAGAAAACTATATCACCAACAAAGTAAATTTCAAAAGCTTACTTGAAGTTTTTTTCGTGCAATGTATGTAAAGTATTAGTATACCTATACTCGAATCAAGACTAAAAGTCATGTATTTCAAACCAACTTTGCTATTAGGTAGAGCGTCCTAAGTCTATAACTTTTTTTTTCTTCACAAAACTAAGCTGATTAAAATTATTTGTTTCCTCTAAGACGCTGGTTCCCAACCCATGGGTCGCCAAGCCATTTTCGGTGGGTCGCGAGCACAAACTGACATTCGGAAAAAAATTTATAATTTGAAAAAAAAAATATACATATATATATTTTGCTATAAAATAAATCTTATGCTGGCATATGTGTTGTGTCGCAATTGCTTGTGTGTATTTCATAAAAGAGCAAACACATTTGTCTCATATGATATATAGACAAACAGTTGCAACACAACAAACAAGTGTATTCCTTGTTTCAAATATAATAATTTGAACGCCACTAATAAAACATATGATCGCATAATAAACTCCGCAAAACTTTAAAAGACGCTTTTTCATTGAACGGGTATCGCCTTTCGCGAGGAATTGGCAAGTCCTCCGTTATTGAATTCACTGTCATGAAAAGCGCTTTCTCAATTAGCCATTCGGATCCGGCAGAAAATTGTTGGTCCCCTCCATTCCCTCACAAGGCACATGGTTGTGAGAAATGCGCTAAGCCCAGGGGCTCTTCGCTCTGTTGCGCCACCCTATTTATTTATTTATTATTCATTGAAATCCTATTTATAATCATTTTTCGTCAGTGAATAAGGGCTGAATTGCTTAAACGCCGATATGCGTGTATTGAGCGTCTTTTAGCGCATAAATGTCAATTGATTCTGAGTATTGAGTTGTCATTCAGTGGTATACTTACAACTTTAAGAATTTGAGTAATAACTAAAATAGAAATGTACTCAAATTACATTAACTTTATACATAAAGTAAACTTTTCTTCTGTTTTTGTAAAAAAAATGTTCGACTAGGTATTTATTTTATAAGCAACAATGACAAAAAGAATATATTGTGAAGATTATTTAAAATTCGGTTTCACTTCATTGATCTCGAATTGCATCGAAAAGTCTCAATGTGTTCTTTGTAGTAAATCTTTTGTTTTATTCAAATGTGCGGTGGTTGTCCAGAGGAAACACGATACATCGTTTCTTCGAAGTAAGAAAAGAAATTCAAATGTTTTTAGATATAGTGAAAAATTATGACTGGCTGATTAAGGTTGCTTATTTGGCAGATATATTCAAGGAATTCAACAAATTGAACCTTAAATTACAAGGACATGATATCACTATAATTCAATTTAAAGATCATTTGCAGTGTTTTGTTGAAAAACTTGAAAACTAGAGTAAAAGGGTAAGTGAGCACTGAGCATAACAAAGCAATGTTTCACAAACTCAGCGAGACCCTGGAAGCCAAAAATGAGTATGCTAAGGAAGAATTAGAAAACCTTATCATCAACCACCTGACTAATTTACAACAGGAGATTGCTGCATACTTTCACGATTTGAATAATGTTAAACTCACACCAATCCAAGATCCTTTCTCTAGAAATCTAATTGTTTCGGAAATTCCGGATACTCTCCAAGATAAATTTATTGAATCAAGAAATAACTAGTTTTCTAAATATAGTTCCGAAACAACGTCATTGATTGGCTTTTGGTGCAGTGTGAGAGAAGTTTACCCAAAAAACTTTAAAACTGTTAATGCCATTCGTTTCGACATATCTTTCCGAAGCTGAATTTTTTCAGTTTATAAATATTAAAACTAATTTGCATTCGTTGGAAAGGTCTCGGGCTCCGTGAGGTTTATAGCAAAGAAAATTCAGGAAAAATTTAAAGAGAAAAGCAGGAAGCGAAAATCATTTTTCAAATACATACATTCAACTCTGATCAGTTATTAAATGAGTTAAAGCCTTGGCCAAACCAATGCGGTGAGTGCGTGCGATGCGGTGGACGATAAAATGAAACACATGTAACCTTATGGAGTAGCACACACCTATGCGTTCTGACGGTTCCACATACGTTCCACAGCTGCGTTTTGTAGAACGATTTTCGGAACGCAGCATCCACTTTCCACTTATGTCAAAATGAAGTTTGAAGTTTCTGTGCGCTCACGCTGAGCTGTTGCTTAAAATATTTATTTATTTATTAATTTTTATTTTCAAATGGAATGAAGACCGATTGATGCGTTGTGGTTAATTAAAAATGGGAAACAACCTTTGCAGGTAGCCTGTGCTGAAGAATGGCAAGAAAGCAGGTGAGGAGGTATTAATATATTGTGAAAACAACAAATTAAACGATTTCTTCTAGGTCAGGACATCTATTGGAAGAGAAATTCAAACCATTCGATTGGACTTTTTCTTATGAAGGCACACTTAACGACAAGTTTACGATTGAAGAGACTGACTCAAAACTTGTAAAATTGGTTCCCCTTATAACCAGTTTTAATTGCAGCGTGTCATGCCATCGGGGTTTCTTATACTTCTTAGATACTTCCTTAGAGTAGATAACGTCATGGTTAATACAAATGACACACGTTTCCACTACGATACCGAAATCTATCATGAATATGCAGTAGATCAGGCGTACGCAGCAGGGTACGGAAATGCTTCTTAAAGAAGAAGCTGGGTGAGTTACAATAAAACAATAAAAGAGAAGCTTTTAAAAATTCACATTTCTCATATGAACAGGTTCATTATCCCTGATGAAGGAGAACGGGCACTAGACTATCGCCAATCGGAGATAGTTGCTAACACTGACATCACCACTGCCTCGAAACTTTTCAAATTGAATCTAGATTTTGGGCCATACTCAATGCGATATACGAAAAATGGTAGACATCTTGTATTGGGAGGCCGTGTGGGACATGTAGCGGCTTTTGATTGGGTTACAAAGCGTCTGCATTGTGAGATGAATGTAATGGAAGAAGTGGCTGATGTTTCTTGGCTGCACGTTGAGACAATGTTTGCTTGTGCACAAAAGAATTGGGTATACATCTATGACAATCAAGGGACCGAGTTGCATTGCGTTAAGCGCCTATATCGAGTCAATAGAATGGAATTCCTTCCTTACCATTTTCTTTTATCGTGTGCAAATAGCCAAGGGTACCTTTCGTGGATGGATGTGTCACTGGGAGAGCTTGTTGGACATTTTAACTCGAAAGTTGGTGACACACGGTTGATGCGCAGTAATCCTGGAAACGGAGTTGGCGAAAGACCCTAAAGGTCACCATTTAGTCACAGCAGGCTTGGACAGAACCGTAAAAGTTTGGGATATCCGAGAACTGAGCGGTCCCATGGCTATCTACACTTTGAAAATGCCGGGATATAAATTGGACGTGTCCCAACGAGGAGTACTTGGATTGGCCACTGGGAATTTTTGCAGTTTGTACAAAACTGTGATGTTTGGTAACGAAACATTGCCCTACCTTCGGCAAAAGTGTGACAACTTTATTCAGGATAAACTTACATTTCTTCGCATGCAGAAAGAAATATCCTTTCGTCATTCGAACGCCGCATAAAGTTGGGCGAGGTGATTTCCTTATCAAGAACCAATGGACCGTCGTCAATTTTTTGCCTTGTTACTGTGTTCCTTAAAAATGGATCCTTAATAGGTGCACCGACGTCATAGTAGTACGAGCCATTCCCAGTTACTTTGTAATGCTTGCGTTTCATTATAATCGAAGAGATGAAATTTTTCAAAATAAATTGAACTGCAGTGCACATGTATTCTGCAACCGCATCGTCTACAATCAATAGTCCGATTTCCCAAGCAGCAATAAGAAATCGTCCTAGAATAAAACCCACATCGGGTAGGAAGAGTTCCTGAACAAAATATCGTTGAGCAGGCATCATTTGTAATGAAGTTTCAAAGCCACTTGGCGGACGTATCACTTCTAATGGACTCGGAACAAAAAATTCAAAAAAACCATTGCACAGGTAAGTTGAAATGGCATGTGTGTTATTCTTAATATTTAATTATGTTTTCTTCTTAAAGTGAACAAACAATCGAAGGCACTCGAGCTGAGGCTGAGAAAATACCTAAGATCGGTGAGGCTGAAGCCTCGGCTATTGAATTGTTAGCAAAGCAGATGCCGAGAGAATGAAAATAAAGGCCGCTGTTTACAAAAAATACGATTCGCTGTAAGTTCGAGAATTAAAAAAAAAAATAGCGTAGACTGGAATTTCTTACAAATTTCTTTTTTTTTATTTATTTATGGCTTTATTAACCTATAATAAATTACAGAGTTAATAATAAGGAAGTTGGCAATAGCTACCGGGGCTTTCTGCCATTGTGAATGAATATTAAATGTTTTTTTGCATATTAAGTGAAGGTAGTAGTTTAAAGGTGTCTTTGATGTTTTTCTCTGTTGGGTTGGTAAGGAAGTCTGCTAGTGTATTGGATGGGTTGATGTTCTTTAGTGTTGATTTGACGTATTGGCAGTCATATATTAGATGCTTCATTGTGAAACGCTCGTTTGAGGAGCAGAGGTGGTAGAGCGGCTGGGGATCTTTGGTCAAAAGGTGGCAGTGTGTTGCATTTGAGTGTCCTAGCCTCAGTCTTATGTAGCACCTGAGAACGTTGTGCGGCAGATTTGCAGGGTAGTTGGCTTTGGATGCCTCCGGGTTAATGGTGGAGTAGTGGTGGTCGTATTGTTCCCAGTTCCTTGATTTGAGTTTGGTGGACATATTCAATAAAGATCGTTTTGCGTCCTTTTTGTCGAAAATGTTGAATGTAAGTAAAGGTTCTTGCAGTGCTGCTTTAGCGACCTTGTCCGCAAATTCGTTACCTGCGATTCCTACATGTCCTGGGACCCAGATGATTTTTATATTCTCGTTGCCGATGATTTTATCACGGAGACGCTGGATGATGTCCTTTTTGTTGTTGGGGTTTTGGATAGCTGTAATGGTGGAGAGGCTATCAGTTAGTATGGCGGTTTTACTGTTAGTGAAGCTTGTAGCTTTCAAAATTGCGAATGCTTCGGCTGTGAAGATGGAGGACGTGCTAGGGAGGAGGCCTTTTAATAGAGTGTTATGGTTTTCGTCCACCACTGCGAAGGAGATGTCAAAATCGTTTTTTTATCCGTCGGTGTAAAGGAGGCGCCATTGGTTATTACTTAAATCCGATAGCATTTCGGTGAATAATTTGTTGTAGACTACGTTGCTTGTTGTTGCTTTTGAAAACTTTTGAAGGTCCGTGTTGATAAATTTTTTTTTAATGTCCGTGGTGGAAACTTTGTGTGGTTTTTTGTGTTGTTAAGTGCTGGGAGGTTCCATTTTTCGGATAGGTTAATGGCGTTTTGTAAGGATGATGGGTACGTTTGGTATCTGGTTCTTCGTCGAAGTTTTGTCGTAGCTGGGTGAATGGCAGAGATTTTGGAAGAGTTAACCTTAAGAAGAATTGATGCGGTGAGATATTCTGCACGTTCGGTGATTGATGGGAGCCCTGCGTCCGTAAGAATATTTTTTATTGGTGTTGTTCTGAATGCTTTCAAAGCGGTTCGAGCTGCGCAATGGTACGATGGTGTTATTAGTTTCAACGCTGATTTGGGACACTTGCTGTATATGGCAAGTCCATAATCAATTTTAGAGAGGACTACTAATTTGATTACATTTATTAGGGAAGTCAGGCTACAAAAACTATGTTTGGAGGATAGATACTTGTAAATATTAACCCTGGTGGTGAGGGCTTTTTTTAGAGACGTGCAGTGTGATTTAAAGTTGAATTTAGTGTCAAATAGAATACCTAGTATTTTCAAGGTACTTACGTTTTCGATGCAGGTTCCATTTAGTACAATCTCAATGTGTCGTGTTGCAGCTGGTTTTTTTACAAATGTGGATTGTCTTGCTTTTCTCGATTGAGATTTGTGTGCCTGAGTATTTGCCCCATTCTTCAATGTCAGTGAGTACGTTGTAAAAAATGTTTGCTACTTCATTGAGACCTTTGCATTTTGATAGAATGATGACGTCATCGGCATATATAGAATAGCGGATTTTTTTATATTGTTTAAGTATGTCGCAAAGCTTGTTGAAAGCTATTGTGAAGAGTACTACAGAGAGTGGGGATCCCTGCGGGATTCCGTTGTCGAGTTTATGAACAGAGGAGTAGGTGTTATTAATTTTTAGTCTGAATTTTCTGTTTGTTAGGGAATACATCTAAGAGAAGGGAAATTAGCCCGTGGTGGCTTAAGGTGGTCGGATAAGACGGAAAATTTTTGCACTGAAGTTTTGGGGCTCATGAAAGCAAAATTGTTACCAACTCGGTTTGAAAAATTCATTTAAACTAAAAAAAAGTACTGTGCGATTTGGGTGAAAAACGCAGCATGCACTGAAAATTTTGTTTACATTGTTTTAAAATGAAGTTTCTGTGCGCTCGCTGCAAAAATTTTTTTGATTAAAATAAAGGTTTTTGTAAAACGGTTCATACGAAATTCAAAATACATAATTCAAGGGTGCAAAAATGAATTTAACCGAAAAACTTATTGAGAAAGTGCGCAACGAGCCAATTTTATATAATTTGGGCGACAAAGAATATAGGAATATAAAAAAAAAGATAAAGTGTGGGATCAGATGGCTATTTCCTTAGAAGTTAAAAATGGTAAGTTCATTATTTGGAACCCAAATAGGTTTCTGAAGTGACTGCAAAGCTCGAGAGCCCGGTCTAACAGATTCTATAAGCTTTGTGACGTCCACTGCCAAAAGTCTAAGTGGACCGAGTTTGGTCGAGCCGCGTGAATTTTCCAAGTTATCCCGCACAGTTTACGGTCGTACGCTTTCATACCTGAGTCTTTTTTTAAGATCTTCCTTGCTGTAAGATTTTGTTGACGTGGGGAGTTTCTAGACCTTCACATAGACAAGACATGAGATGCGAAGTTAAGGAGGCTGCTTCATCTGTATAATTGGTGCTAATGTAAGGATTTTCATTTATTGGCTTTCTTCCGTCTAAATGCAGATAAGATGGTGTATTCTACTTTTAAACTCATCTCCAAGTGCATTGAAAATTTCCTAGTGCCAAATTCAGTTTTATTTGATTCAAGCATACTTACGACTATGGTTGCCCTAACTTCATATATTTTTCATCTAAGTAGAGTCTGCGAAAGTAGTTTTCTCAGATCTTCAGAAGTGACTTCGGTGGTTCTACCAATGTGTTTTGGAAATAATTTTAATGACCAACCAAAGAACAAAATGCATTTAACGCATTGAATTTGTCAGATAATCTAACTTTTTCGACATCTGATTAGTTGGTTTGATATTCAGTTTGTTTTGTACCGAATTTAAATTACTTACTGAATTTATTTCTTCTTTTGGAAAATAAAACAGAATATTTTTTTTTAATTGGGAAAAACCGAACTGGCAAAAAACCCAACGTTTATTGCTCCCTTGCTGACTATATATACTTAAACTATATTAATACATACACAGTTTTTCGTTTGATGCGAGTCTTCTTGTATATTTTGATTTTCTGAAAGGTAAGGAGATAAAAATTAAAAACAAAAAATTAAGAATAATTTTGTGCATTATAAAAGTAATTACTTACATTTTCTTATCAACTTAAACAGTGTTAAAATAATTCTCAAATCTTTCTCGAATCTGAAAGGCTAGATTTGTTGACCTCCTCCCGTCCATTTCAAGATGTTCGAAAGGCTGAAAAAAAGGCTCGTTTTCCTCTCCTGTTGATTCTTCGGAGTTTCGTACTCTTAAGTAATTGTGCAGCACGCACACAGTTTTAACAACAATTATTGCCGTTTCAACTTTTAATTCAATTGGTCTTAAAAGTACACGAAACTTGTGAGAGGCTATCCCAAACGCATTCTCCACCACACGACGGGCACGACACAGTCTTTTATTAAAGTTTTCTTTTCGGATGTCAGATCTTGATTGTCGGTGAGGATATGGTCGCATAAGGAACTCCTTTAACGGAAACGCTTCATCGCCAATTAAAACACAAGGTGTAGCCACGTTTTGGTTCGGTAGTGGTCTATCTCTCGGCAGTTGGAAAGTTCCACTGTTGAATTTTTGACCCATCAGAGAATGCTCAAAAATCCCTCCGTCACTATTTTTGCCGTATCCTCCGACATCTATCGCTACAAATTTGTAGTCGTGGTCAACAATGGCCATCAAAACAATTGAAAACTTTTGCAAATAACAGAAGTAATTTGATCCTGAGTTCTTAGGACATTTGATGGTAACATGTTTCCCATCGATACTCCCCAAACAATTTGGAAACTGCCATTTGCTGTTGAACCCTTCAACGTTCTGTTCCCAGATTTCTTCTGTTGGTTCTGTCATGAACAGTGGTTGCATTCTGTTCCAAATCGCAGTGCAAACATCCAAAACAATTGCGCTTACAGTGGAGAACCCCATTCTGTAGCTATGACCTATAGTTTTAAAAGAATCTCCAGTTGCCAGATATCCTAGAATAACATAAATTAGAAATAATATTAATTTTTTTTTTACTTTTTTAATTTCAGGCGAAACTCTTAAAAAAAAATGGAGAAATCTGAGGGACTGTTACATGAAATTTTTGAAATCTGAAAAAACACACACCGGCCAGGATATGAAGCGTTTAGACTGTTACAAAATGTGGCCTTGGGCTAAACAAATGGAGTTTTTAAAGCCTTTTTTGTGTTTTGCTAAAACTCATTCAAATATTTCATTTCAAACCCAAACAATACCCGAGGGTACTGAAATAGATGCAAACATTATCACTTTTTCGCAAAGTGGTACTACTTTTTCAGAAAACGATACTACTTTTTCGCAAAACGATATTGCTTGTTCGCAAAATGATACTGCTTTGCCGCATACCACAAAGCGTAGTAAGAAGAATGACAACCATACTCCTTCTACTGTTGATAAAGTAATATCTTACTTGAACATAAAAATCAAGGTGATGAAATAGACGACCTGTTCAAAGCGTACGCCAAAACAATGAAAAAATTTTCTAAAAGAAGACAAGCCACTATGAAATTGAAACTGTGCACACTATTCACAGAAATGGAGGTAGAAGAACTCAATGAACAAGAAAATCGGTACTCTTCTTCTACTTCGGTTAGTGCCAGATCTGTTTCTTCCTTAAATTGTTACACAGTTCCAGAATGCATAATGAACAATTCTACGCCAGATTTCGAAGAATCGCCAGAATATTTGGAGGAATATGTAATAAGTGATGTAGAGAATAATAATATTGATTTTTAATATTGTCTGAGTTTTAATACTGACTGAATTTTAATGCATGAAAAACATTACCATGCTAATTTACGAAGAGAATAACAATGTTAACTACTAGTTTTGATATTGACTTAAATTTTATTTATGGAAAATATATAATAAGTGTTGAAGATAATTAATAGTTATTTTATTTTACTTTGTTCAGCAATTTAGTGAAAAAGCACCAATACAAAGCATTTAATACTTACTTAAAGTTACTGCAAGTCTTTCTGGGGGTTCTATTGGTCTTCTGAATGACGTGAACTGCTTGGTGATGTCCAACTTTATAATTTCCAGAATCTCGTCAAAACATTCAATCGACATTCTAAAATATGTGAAGAATCGTCTTCTGTCTTCACGTAATTCCAAAAAAAGTTCGTGGAACTCCCCTTTCGTTTCCCGACACATATTTATCTCATGGACCCAGATTCTGTTGCGCCTTCTTTGCATATATATAAAGAAAACAGTTAAATAGATAAAGAATCAACTACAAAAATATATTAATAATTGGGTTTTTATTTTGAAACAGGAGAATCACATTATAAATACGTTACAAGAAAATATAGATATTCGAATTTATATTATCATGGCTGTTCTGATTTTCGTACGGATTCAAAACGAAAACCGAAATTGAATCCGTACGGATTTAAAAAGAGTGTTCTTATTTTCGAACGGATTCACTACTGGTTTTTTGTCACAAAAACGTGTTGGAAATTAAATTTTTGTGTTCATTGCAACTGTTTACAGGTTTAGTACATGTAGTAAGTGCTAATATAAGTTTATTATTTTTCATTTCTAGCAATAAATAATGTTCTACAGAATTCATTAACCGGATTCAATTCCGCTAACAAAATGATAAGCGAATTGAAAACGTACGGATTCGGAATTGAGAACCGCAAAAATTCTAAAACGGGAGGATATGGTATCCGAACGAAAATCAGAACAGGGGTGTATTTCAGATTCAAGGATATCAAAATAAATAATCATGCTTATTTTGACATTCTATTCGATAGAAAGTTAGTCCAATTCGAAAGAAGTGCATTTTGAAACTCGAACGATTCGAGATTTTTACATGTTTAACCAACTTCATAAGACTACGACTCGGACACATTTAAACAACCCACCGCCATTTACTGAATAGGAACCAGCCTCCAATATGTCAACATTGCAATTCTAATATAGACTTACAACATGCCCAAGAACTCAACTTATTATAAACAACTTGCTCAAAAATAACTCTGTATATGAATTTCTCGAAAACCCTAACGTTAATAATATTGATATCATATCAAAATTTATTACCGAAACTAATATTGTTATCTTATTAAGACATCATAGAGCCAATAGTCCTCACAGCTAGGCTCATATCATTAAATTAGCTTGTAATTTTAATTGCTTGTTAATAAATTAATAATAATAATTATAATAATAATAATAATAATAATAATAATAATAATAATAATAATAATAATAATAATAATAATAATAATAATGATAATAATAATAATAATAACAATAATACATGTTTAACATTCGAATCATTCGAGTTTCAAAATGAACTTCTTTCGAATTTCACTAACTTTTTATCGAATAGAATGTCAAAATAAGCATGAATACTAACTAATCGAATAAACTTTCTAATTTAATTTTGAAAGAGATGTACCGGTATTGTGGTCGAGATTATTGAAATGAAATTTTTTTATAAATAAAAGTTCCTTTATTGACCACAACAACAAAGTTAAAATTCAAATAAAAAATAAAACACATACGCGAATTACTTTTGGCAATGAATTTTATTTGAATGCATTTCGGGTTGACATGCAACCCATCATCAGCAATCAACAATCGTTACGAATGCATGTCAACCCGAAATGCATTCAAATAAAATTCATTACCAAAAGTAATTCGCGTATGTTTTATATAAATAAATAAATAAAGGAACTTTTATTTATAAAAAAATTTCATTTCAATGAATACTAATAACAATAAATAATTTCAATTTATAAACGTACATACCTTGCTTGTTCATCTTCCTGTTCTTCTTGCAATAAAACTGCCATTAACAAAGCCTCTTCCTCCATTTTTCTGTAATCTAAATAATATTTTCAAGTCTGAAAATGAACGTTTTTGAAATATTCTTACCTTATTTTTACTTTATTTTTTGATACTTGAAATACGTTTGACAAAATGATTTAAATTCCTTTTTCTTGGTTTGAAATTTGAAAAATTAATGAAAAAAACAATTTGACTTGAATTTTTTTTCTCGGTTTGAAATTTGAAAAATTAATGAAAAAAACAATTTGACAGAATATCGCACGGTGGCAAATCGCACTAGTTTGAACAGGAATCGGATCGCAACCGCATCACACGATACGTTCCACTTATCGCAATCACATCGCACGCGCTCACCGCATTGGTTTGGGCAAGCCTTAACTCAGCTTCATGTGACACACGATCTTTCAATGTAAAATTGTGAAATTGAGATTAAAATTATTCGTTTCCTAATTATTCAATTGGTAACCATCAAATCAATTCAAATACAATAGGTAGCAGGCATTTTTTGACCTTAAAGTGGTAAGTTGAACTATGTAAATTATGTGGACCGTGCATTTAAGGTTAAATTCAAAAGTCTCTGCTCAGTTATTAAATGAGTAAACTCAGTTTCATGTGACACACGATATTTCACTATCACTGTGGTACGTCAGTACTAATGAAGCACTGTGGCGATTATTGTCATTTAAAATTCATGAAAGATATCTCACAGTTGTACATTTAGCTAGCAGTGCATTTGGAAAATGGACAAAGAGTTTACTTCACTGAGGCTAATACGGCACAGCGTGCTGAGAGATCACCATCGACAACATTAACTAGCTTCCTTGCAATATGTGAAGCAGATCCATTCGCAGCGACGCTGATGTACGTTGAAATGCCCAAGTATTACACTTGGAATCAATCAACAAGGAAATTCCAACGTCGCAAACAAGGAACACCAGTTCCAGATTGGCCACAGGTGTTTTCCACTGATGCGCTAGGTCACATGTATACTGTTCATCCTAGAAATTATGAATGTTTTTATTTGCGACTGCTGTTGGTAAATGTACGTGGACCAAAATCATTTGCGCATTTAAAAACTGTGAATGACCGACTATGCCAAACATATCGAGAAGCATATCGAGTTTGTTGGAGAACGATTCTAATTATTTAACACTTGCGGATTCAATTGTTTCATCAAATGCGTACCAAATACGAACGCTGTTCGCAATTATCATCACCACATGTTTCCCTTCACAACCAATTCAATTATGGAATTAATAAAAAGACAACATATGTGAAGATATCTTGCATCGCTGCGCATTCGGACGAATAACCCAGACATGCAAATAAACGATGAAATCTACAATGAAGGATTAATTCTGATTGAAGATCAATGCTTGACCATTGCAAACAAGCAACTGATTGAAGTAGGAATGATTGCGCCAAATCGATCGATGCACGATGCATTAAAATCAAGAATTAAATCGAGAGCTGCAGTACAATGTTGATACATTGCAGTAAGCGGCCGATTATAGCTATCATTGAATCGTATCATGGGAAATGTTTGAATAGATTTTTTGGACGTTATCTTTTGGCCAGGAACGTAAATTATGTACCAATCGATCCGAAATCACTCAAAGAATTTTTTTTGACAAAAAAAAGTTCAAACGCACATTAATTTTTTTCTAAAAATGTAAATTTCTATTTCCATGATGAAAATCAATTTTTCGAAACAGCTGACTCGTAGTGTCAAAAAGTGAAACAAATCGTTCCAGTTTGGAGAGTTTCGATTTCTCTCGTTTCACATGATGGAATTCTGTCATGTTTTTTTTTTCGTCATGAAATCAATCAAATGAAATAAATTTCTGTTGGTTGGTGGCTGTTTCAATGATGGAATTAAAATGATAGCTATAACCGACTTGCCAGAAAATTCCAATGATTTGGTAAAATGATGGGCATTCAATGATAGCTATAATTGGCCCCTAATTCGTTCGAAATAATGTGCCGTTGCTGAATAAACAGCAAAAACAAGTATACGAAACATTAATGCAAGCGGTGGACAATAATACTGGTGGTCTATTCTTCCTGGACGCACCTGGAGGAACAGAGAAAACATTTGTCGTTTCTTTAGATTTGTTGTGAAGTTATTGTCATTGCTAACTTTGAATTAGATTTCTAGAATATTCTATACCTAATATGCATACGGAATGGTTTATAATTCAAAATTTATTCAAATACATTGGGTCGCAGAATTTTTCCAAAACTCCAATTTGGGTCGCTAGTTCTAGAAGGTTGGGAACGCGTATAGAGTTTCAAATAATAAAAGAAAAGTTTAAAACTATAATCGGTGCGCGTAGTTCTCAAGACTTGGATATAATTATAATACGTGTCAACCACTGTATAAATTCCCCAATGGAAACCATAGAAAAAATAAAAAGATCATATGGCACGTCGATTGTATTTTGATGATTTCTTAATTATTTTTTTCGTTTGTTTTACACTTGTTGATTCTTTTCCTTTTGTTTTCTTATGATGTTAGTTGCGTAAGTAACTTTACTTTAAGATAATTTTTTAAGTTTCTCACAAAAAATGCAGAAGGCGACTTGATGGATTGATGGCTGCCAAAAGAATAACAAAGTAGCCACAGCGATGCAATGCGATGAAATTTTTTTAAGATTATTTCTGATTTGAACCACAGAGTAGATAATACAGAGTGCCAACTCGTACCCCCCTTGCCTGAAACACCCTCAGAAAATTTTTCAACACGAATTCAAAATGGTGACCTATTTCTTGACTAAAAATGAAGTCGTGGTGAAGTTCCAAACTTCAAAGAATAAAAAAAGAACAAGATGACACTTATATTTGACAGTTGCAAAATGTTGCAAAATTTTGTAATATTTTATTTCTTGTAAGTATTTCTAACTAAATTAATTTTTTAATTGATCAACCAGCAGATTTCATTTATGCAGAATACACACTTGGAAAACTTGTATTATGACATCAAGCAGCGCTCCTCTCAAAAATTTGGAAAGATAAATGCCATATATGTTGATATTTTTGTCAATAAATCCTCCATATCAGATGAAAGTCGTGTCGACAAAATTAATGAGTTGATTCACACACCTGCGGCTCTCTGAGGAGGCCTCAAACACTTTGTATTCCACTCATCATGCAGTTGTGAGGAAAAACGTCGACATGGGTCATATTACTGATCTGATATGTATCCTCGACAACAGACTGGAATATGGAATTTTTTTGGACAGCTACTCAGCAAGTTATCTATTGGACTACTTGATCGAGAACCAAGATTTTAGCTACATTCATTATACATTCATTATACTATACAGTAAGAGTTCGACAACGAATTGACTCGTTCAATAGCTTTATTTACTTGCTACAAGTATCTCAACCGAAGGGAACCATTCTAAGAAGTTGAAGAAAAGGAGGAGAGGGCTGAAATGCCCCAAGAGGTAAACAATGTAAAAAATTAAACCTGAATTTTTATATGGCTCTATTTTTTTTAGGTTAAAGTTCGCGTTAAGTTTCTGAGAAACGAGTTCTTTGATGATCACTTTGACATCAAGAACCATGACTACCTCGTTGGTAAAACATTCATTGCCATCGGTAAACTGATGGGCAAACCTTTTTCTTCCAACGCAAAGTTCATTGGCTACCTCTACGAAAAGTACGATGAGGCTCTCAAGGAACTCAAAACGACTGACAAATTTTTTTTTTCAAAGAAATCCTTGAGCACAGTCTTAAGGTATTAGAAGGAATCGAAGCTGAAAATCCATCTGTAGCGTCTCTTAAAGACGCCCTGCAGGAACGTTTGGACCAGCCACTTGCAAACGGAAAACTTTGACACTGTACTGAATGATAACTGCAAAGATGTTGTAGCCAAACAGGAGCCTATTGCTATTCAAACGCAAAAAGAACTTTACAAAAAATGGAATACTTTGCGCGAAGAAAAGCTCAATGAAGAACTCCAGAGGCTTCAACAGGCAAAACGACTAAAAGAAGTCGAGACTTTGGCAGAGAAAATGAAAACTGAAGTACAGCATTTGTGATTCTTTGAGAATTAAGACAAAATTGGTCTACAAATTGACAATGTCACCTGAGCATTGAACCGAAGCTATAGTTGGTACCGACTTGATCTTCTCATCCGGGTCGCACTTATTGCCCGATATAAATCCTCAACTATCTAAAGCTTCATCAAACATTTCTCGAGGGAATGGTATTCCGGTTACCATAACTTCTTCCAGAGCTAACACATGGGCCATACTTGAATGGTTCTGACATTGCAGGTACAACTGGAACATTTCCGAAACAGAGTCGCAGCGATAGGCAGCCATCCTCATTTGTTATTGTGCTTGCTGCATTGGGCGTTTGAGTCGTGTCGTGTTTTCGGTATTCCCCGTACACACAGCGACTGCACAACATAGTTTTAATTTTGCAGTTAGGCGAAAATTGCGTGAAGATATCTCCTTCGAATCTGTCTAGGCCATCGATGAGGTCTTCGTCATTACGCATTGGGAATGGCAAGGCTATAGCAGCAGTAGTTAATTTGGGACCATAGTTTGTTAGGTCACTACCTAGGCTGCTAGACAGGGGTGCATTCTTCAGACGATAGAGGAAGGAACATGGAAACATGGAACATATTCGATTAGATCGCTATAGGTCAGTGCTATGTTGACAACTCTGATGGAGTTGGTCATTGCGTCATCTGAAAAGCAAGAGCGCACAAATAAATTTAAACAAAAACCAGTAACAACAATAAATCCTACCTGCACTTGGAAACAAAACACTTTTTGGATTGAACACTGGAATCGCTAGGTTCGCCTTTGAGTATTCATGATTTCAGTAAGTTATGCATTGGGTAGCCAGCCCTGAAAAGCCATTGTGACAGTCGAATATAGTTTAGAAGCCCTAAAACCAAAAAATAAGAAACATTGTTTCGTTAGGAATAGCTTGAAAAAGAACTGTACCTGACAGTTGTCACACTCCTCGATGTACTGCCGAATACTGTCTGAAAAATCGTCGCCAAACTGTTCAGTTTTCCACATCTGCATTCCGTTGGTAAATCTGTCTAGCGATTCTAGTGTGGGAGAATGTATATACTCCTTGATAATATTTATTGAGCGAGGGTGATATCGACTGTATAGGAAGTCTGTCCATGTTTCCACATTTTCACTTAAGTTATATTCCTTATGGTCGATATTTACTTCAGGGTCATCTAGGAATTCATGCTTCGGCTGTCTCTGATTCGATATCTTCAACATCAGACTCTTGCCATTGTAATTCTTCTTTGAGCTTATCTATAGGATTATTATTAATATTTTGTATTACTTGCAAGCGCTTTCTTAATAAATTACTAACTTTATGATTTTGTCCTTCCCTGTATAGGACATCGTGATTGATTTGATAAATTATTTCTAAACTTTTATTTGTATCTGTCATTTGACATTTTTTTGACTTACTACACCAGGTGCTATCGAGTGGGGAGCTTAAGGCTATGTGCAAACTGGTATATTCTGTGAAACTTAACAAAACGCCTGCATCGGTATGAACATTTTTACTAATTTTTGTATTTTTCAGTGAAATACTGGCCAAAATGAAAAAAAAAATGTTGATTCCTGCAACCTAAATTCATTTTTCTAAGTTCTAGGCTGCATGAAAATTAAAAACTATCGAATTTTTTGCAACCAAAAAATTTTTTTTTACATTTCAAACTCAACTGAATTTTTTTTCTCGGACAATACAATGGCGGCCAATGGCGGGTGTGGTAAGTGAGGGTTCCCGGTCGAGGGTTCCCGGTCTAGAATAGCTTGTAGGCAAAATGGCACTACCTTGCCGGAGTTGATTCTCTGGTTATACTCTGTGATTTGAACATTCCGCCCGCCTTGCATCCTCGCATGCAAAAAAGTCAATGTTTAACAATTGGAAAATTTATGATGTTATGCAAGATCAAATTCAAAGTTACAATTATAAAACAAAAAATATAAGTATACGTGATATAACTTCAATTCAGATGCATTTTAATATTACTTATTCTAGCAATGAGTAAATGATAATAAAATTCACGCAAAAGTTATACGTTATACCTAGGATCAAAAAGATGAGATTTTAAGAATCAAATTACTTCAATCCAAGGGTAAAATGCACAACTTGACGACAGAACGAGTGACAACTCCTTTTTGAGTTTTGACATCGACAACTCGGACCTTCTCGTCGGGACCACGATGAACCTTTACGACCCTACCAAGGCGCCACTCATTCAGAGGAAGTTGTTCATCTCTAAGAACGACAAGATCGATCCCCGACTTCCATGTCTCGTTTGGGATATTTCCATTTACATATATCGTTTGATGAGTTCTTTTAGATATTCTTACTTCCAACGTGCACTGAACTGATTCATATGGCAAAAGAATAGGAAATCTTTCGCTATACGATAAGGTGGAAGATGCAAGTCTTCCATTCGACCGCATGATTTGGTTAAAATCTAAAAACGGTTTAAGGGTTAAAAGGCTACTCTTTGGTCCTATCAAATTTCCATTTGCTAATGATTGATATTCTTTCTTTTTGAGAATGTGGTCTAACAGCTCGGGATGTTTAGCAGTCCATTTTCGTAAATTGAACCCTGCAGATTCAATTGCAGTTATAAGCTCAATTTGACTTCATCGCGCGGTAGCCATATCATGAGCGCCCAAAAGAACATCATCAACACAAAATTCTTCATTTAAGATTTTTGAAGCACGAGGATATTCTTTACTAACATTTGAAGCCAATTGATGTAAAGTACGTATAGCCAAATAGGGTGCACAATTTACCCTAAAGGTAACAGTATTAAGTTGATAATCAATGACTTTCTGATCTCAACTAGGACGGAATAGAATGCGTTGAAACTGTGCATGCTCAGGATTAATATTTATTTGGCGATACATTTTTTCGATATCGCCATTAAATACGTATCGATAAAACCGCCAGTTAAGGATCAAGAAAGTAATGTCACTTTGGAGAATAGGTGCCGCATGTAGAAGATCGTTTAGACTTTTCCCATTGGACGAACTGCTTGACGCATTAAATACTACCCGCGATTTGGTAGTGGTACTTTGCGGTTTTAAAACAGCGTGGTGTGGGAGATAATATGATTCGACATTGTTGTCCTTGTATAATTCGTAGGGGGGAGCAGGCGTCATATGTTTTAATGTTACAAAACCTTTTGATATTCTTCTTGGAGAGACGGTTTAGCCGTTATTGATTTTTCGTTGCGAAGGTACTGTCTCATCGCAATGAAACGTGAATGACCTAATTGAGACCCGTCGGGAGGATTCTTCAACGGGAGCTTAACGACATATCGACCCGTTAATGGATCTCGAAAAGTCGTATCCTGATACAATTCTTCACAAAAATGATCGGAGGGAGTTAACACCGAAGTGTGAGGTATTTCCTCAAGCTTCCAGAATCTTTCAAGTTTTTGATCAATTGACAAATCATCGCATTGAGTCACAAAAGTTGAAAAAGTTGATACAATAGGAACATTATCATAAGGCCCTAGAAGAACCCAGCCAAAAACGGTATTCTGTGCTAGAATACTACTCAGAACCTTTGGTTTCAAACCCTCTAAAATAATATGTGGATAAAGATGGGCTTCGAGAAGCAAATCGATAGTTGAACTTTGATAAAAAAGCGGATCTGCCAAATGAAAATCAAAATTAAATTTGGTTTGACTAAGATCCATTGAAATCGCGGGCAAGTTACCAGTCAACTTTTTCAGAACTAGAGCTTGTATTCCAAAATCTTTAACATGATTGGAACCAAGGGTAAAGGAGCAAAGTTTTGAAGAGGAAGCTGTTTCGGTTGCACCCATACCACATATTCGGGCTTGAGTCGATTGAGTTGGTAGACCGATCAATTTTTGAAAATGTTCGGATATGAAAGACACTTCCGAACCTTGATCGATTAAAGCTCGAAGATTGAAGTCGATTCCACGATGTCGAATTTTAACTAGAGCAGTTGCTAATAAAACTTGCCTAAAACCTTTGGAAAACATAACATTATTGTTAAATTATGCCAGAATTATGTTGAATTAAGCAAAGAAAAGACAACCGACTGCGATCATAGATAGAGAATGACTTAGTTTATTAGTATGCATAGGGAATTCATTATTGGATTACAATTTCCAGTGAGAGCAAGTGTTGCCAAAGCAAGTTATTCAAATATGTACATTATTATTTACAACACTCCCCCTTTTGAATCAGTTATGAAAATTTCAACAAAATATAATTCATAAAGTTATTTAGGAATTACTCTAATTGAAAAACGAGATTTTTCAAATTTATCCTTGCTTAAAGCCTTTGTAAAGATGTCTACATTTTGATGTTCAGACGGAACATACTTTAACAAAAAATCGCCTCTGGTGAATCGTTCACGTATAAAATGATAACGAACATCTATGTGTTTTGTTCGTTTATGGAACTCAGGATTTTTGATAAGCCTGATTGCACCCTGGTTGTCCATGTTTAGATTCACCTCTTCAATATTAGTAGGGCATAGTTCGAAAACAAGTTGGCGAAGCCATACCATCTCTTTTACTGCCTGTGACGCTGCGATGTACTCCGATTCGGTTGTAGATAAGGACACACATCTTTGCCTTTGTGATGACCAAGATACCGGTCCGCTTCCCAGAGTAAAAATAAAACCCGTAGTGGAACGTCTAGTAATGTGGTCTCCAGCGTAATCAGCGTCACTGTAACAAATTAATGAACAACTTTTAGATTTTTCAAAATATATACCCATTTCTCGAGTCCCACTGATGTATTTCAATATTCTTTTTATAACATTGACTTGAGCTTGGTTTGGAGAATCTAAGTAGCGTGAAACTACTCCCACTGCAAAAGCAATGTCTGGTCGAGTGGCAACGGCCAGGTACATTAGCGATCCTACAGCCTCTCTGTAGGGTAACTTGACATCTTTTGTTGATTCTGTGAAAGTACAGGCTTCAGCTGGAGTTGGAACTGACTTACAATCAAGCATGTTAAATTTTCGCAAAATACTCTCCGCATAACGTGATTGGCTAATATAAATAGCACCATTAGATTCCTTTTTTAACTCCATACCTAGGAACCAATCAGCATCTAATGTGGTGATTTCGAACTGCGTTTCTAAAAACTTTATCAAGCTTATGGCATCCTCTTTATCTCGCGCTGCCACAAGTCCATCGTCAATGTATATCGCGAGAATCACTCGCCTATAAACATCATTTGAAATGAACACGCATGGGTCCATTTCGCTAGGTTTAAGGTTGAATTGCTGCAGAACTGCGGTGAACTTCTTATTCCAACACCTGGACGCCTGTTTTAACCCATACAAGCTCTTTTGAAGTTTACAAACTCTTCCTCATCTGTCATCATAGCCTTGAGGTTGTTGCATATAAATCTCCTCAAACAGTTCACCATTCAAAAAGGCTGTCTTCACATCAAACTGAGTTAGGTTTAGTCCCTCGTTCGCCGCATTTGCAAAAATACATCGTATGGAAGTAAACTTTACCACCAGGCTGAATGTTTCGCCGTAATCAACTCCTTGCTCTTGACTGAAGCCCCGAACCAACCAATCTGGCTTTGTATTTCTGCAATCCACAACTTCCTAAGTTTTTCAACTTATACACCCATTTGTTGTCGATTGCTTTTCTATTTTTTGGAAGCTTTACCAAATCCCATGTGTGGTTCTGAAGAAGGCTATTCATTTCCTCTGCCATCGCTTTCTTCCACATAACTGCATCATCAGAAGCAAGTGCATCACAAAAACTTTTTGGTTCTCCCTGCATAAGGAATGCATGCTTTTGAATGATGTTGCACATGCCTGAGTAGTCAACAGTTTTTTTTTGTTTAAGTAGACGATCCTTCAAAGGAAGCATCACATCACCGCGATCTTCGTTATTATCATCGTTGTCGTCCGTTTGCTTCTGAATTGTTCCAATTGCTTCCACTTCTTCATCATCTGACTGGTAAGCGTCTTCTCTTACTTGCTCCTCTTTTCCTTCTTCAATTTCAGGCTTCTCGATTAGCAAATCTTTTGGTTCTGGAGGTTCTTCATAAATTTCAGTAACAACATTTTGATATTGGTACTCTTGTTCTGATTCCTTGAACGTAACATCTCTTACTATTTCTATTTTTCGAAGAGCTGGTACCCAGACACGGTAGCCTTTTGAGGTCTCTGAATACCCCATGAACAACCCCTTCTCGGCTTTCTTGTCCCATTTTTGCACCTTTGTTTTGGTATGTGTATAAACGCTTCAATGCCAAAAACTCTGAAATGTTCAAAAACCAGTTTACGACTACACCACATTTCATAGGGAGACTTGTCTTTTAGAGAGCTTACACCAGTACGGTTTAAGACATAAACCGCCGTATTAACAGCTTCTGCCCAAAACTTTTTTGACAAATTTTTCGCATGGAGCATCGTCCGTGCCGCTTCCACTACAGTGCGATTTTCTCTTTCTGCACTACCATTCTGCTCTGGAGTATACGGCACAGTGGTTTCATGACGAATTGAATTTTGGTTCAAAAGAGATTTTACAGCTTCATTTACAAACTCCAACCCATTGTCCGTGCGAAGAGTTTGGATAGGATGTCGCATCTCACATTTAGCATTATTTATAAATTTTTCTATTGATGAACAAACTTCTGACTTACTTTTGAGAAAATAAACTACTTTAAAATGGGAGAAATGGTCCTTAAACAAAACAAAATATCTGCAACCTCCTATAGAAGTTTCTTCCATCGGACCACATACATCCGCATGAACTAATTCACCTGGGTTGCTAGCTTGAAAAGTGCTTTTAGAAAATGAAAGTCTGTGCTGCTTACCATATATACACGCATTGCACGAGAATTCCTTTGAGTCCATAAATTGAATACCTTCTTTAAGTAAAATATTACGTTCTTGGGAAATATTTTGATGTGCCATCCTTTCATGCCATATTTTTAAAGGTAAACCTTTAGAAGTTGCCAACATTGCATTTTGATCTGTTGGACCCTGAACAGCAAAACGCATTCTAAACAACTGCCCCTGTCGCTCTCCCACTGCCACAACAGTTCCATCATCTTTGAAGAATTCACAACGCAAATTATCGGACATGAATTTCAAACCCTTATCTAGAGCACGACTCTGCGAAAAAAGATGCACCGAAATTTTTGGTACATGCAAGACATTTGAGAAGTGCTTTTCACACCAAACTTTTCCATTGAAAGAAAGAACATTTATGTCACCGATTCCAACCGCTGCAATCTTTTGTCCACTTCCAACTCTGATGTCAATTGGATCAGAAAAAGTTTTGAAACGTACAAACCAATCTCTCCTATACGTCATGTGATCACTAGCACCTGAGTCGAGATACCAATTTTCATTGGATTCTCCGTGATTCACCATCAACGCATCGCATACTTTGGCCACCAACAAATTTTTAGTCTGCCTTTGCTCCTCACTTGCATTTCCAGCCTTCAATTGATCACCATCAGAAAATATATTACTCCCCGTTTCATCCTCACTTGCAGTTTCAGTCCACAAAGCATCATCAAATGTCAACACCTTCTTCTTTTCTGTTTCTTGACTTGCAGTTCCAGCCCTAATTTTATCATTATCGTAAAAGTCTTTTCTTTCCGTTACAACCTCACATTTAATTCCAGTCCTCATTTTAAAACAATCAGAAATACTTCGTTTCCCCCCTTCAACCTCACTTGTGAGTCCAGTCCTCTTTTGAACCAAGCTTTTTTCGGAATTACACATCAGAGCTTCCCCCCTTTGAACTTCACTCCGGTTTCCAGTCCTCCTCCGATCGAAAAGCTTTTTCGGACACTCTCTTTTCCAATGACCTAGTTCATTGCATCGAAAGCACTTTCCGGGTTTGGAAACTTTCTGATGTTGCTGCTGCCTTTTGTTCTTCTCTTGCTTCTGCTTTGCAATTAATGCATTGCTCCGAATCATACCTGAAGAAGATGAATGTGAATACATACGTATTTCCTCCATCACTAACCGTGAATTTAGATTCTCTAGCGTCTGTTGATCCTTGGCCGTTGATTCCCAAGCGCAACAAAAATGTTGAAAACTCTCTGGCAGAGTCATTAGTACCTTGGTTATTACCATACTATTAGAAACCTCCTCTCCAACATCTCTCAGCTGCCTAACAATACCCTCCAACTTGGAAATATGAGTGGCCACGTCATCATCAGGCTCCTTCTCAAAGCTATAAAATTTTTGAAGCAACATGTGAACATTTGTACTTGAAGTATGTTCATATACCGCTTTCAACTTCACCCACATCTCCTTTGCTGAGCTGCAGTTCACAATGTGGCGAAGTGCAACGGGGCCTATGCTTGTCGCTATTATTCGCTGAGCTTTGCTATCGGTTTTCTTCCATTCTAGTAACCGACCATCAAAAATTGATTGGGTCTCAAGAGCACCCTTAATTGGTCGATCGTTCATACCATTTACCTGATCAAATAACCCAGAAGCGTTAAGAAGAATCTGAACTTGGAACTTCCAGACCGAATATTGATCAGCGTCAATTAATTTTTCAATTTTAAAATTTTCAGACTCCATATTTTAGATAAAAAAAATATTAATGCAAGCAAATTTATTCTTAAAGAAAATCCACGTGACCTGGGCCCATAACCTGTTAAATTATGCCAGAATTATGTTGAATTAAGCAAAGAAAAGACAACCGACTGCGATCATAGATAGAGAATGACTAAGTTTATTAGTATGCATAGGGAATTCATTATTGGATTACAATTTCCAGTGGGAGCAAGTGCTGCCAAAGCAAGTTATTCAAATATGTACATTATTATTTCCAACAATTATGATTGGTAGTTGGAGTGGACTGTATGGTTTGATGATCGAGTTTATTCACTAAAGTTGATGAAGATGAAGAAGAAGCAACGACTGGAGATGAAGATGAAGAAGAAACAACGACTGGAGATGAGGATAAAGAAGCAAGGACTGGATATGAAGATGATGAATCACGATTAGATAAAAACTCCACAGATTGATTTTTGGAATTATTAGTTGGCGATTCCTTTCGTTCAAAATGTAACAACGTATGATGTCTACCTTTGCACCGAAGACAAGTGCTCATGCATGACATTGATTTTAGTCCGGGAGGTAGCGTTGCATTTTAGGTAGTGATTTTATGCCGATCGGATATCATATTTTTCAATAGATCTTGGATGACATATAAACGAATCAAGCGTCAGCTGGCGCACCCGCGGTGGGTGTGGGTGTGGGAGGTCGTGAAAGTGGTAAAAAATAAATAAAAATAAAGTCATAGTATGCCGACTGAAACTTTTTTCACGGATAGTTTAGATCATACTGAGTTGAGAAATAACCGTCAGCTGCATCGTGGAGGGGGGAATATGCGTCAGCTGCTCGCATGATCTTGTAAAAAAACACCTAAATTAAAGTAATAGTATGCCGGATGAAACTTTACTGGGTGATCGTTTGAGTTATTCAAAGTACGAAAACAATAGTCAGCTGCGTAGGTTGCGGTGGAAAGACCGTCAGCTGGAGCAATGAAGATTTCAAATATTGGAGCGATTATAGGCACTTATAGTCTATTGATTATGTCATTTCTTAATGAACTCAAAAAAGGGCGAATTTTTATTGCATGAATCGATTAATGGCCTAATTTTGGAGAAAAACCCCAAAGTGCTATTAAATTAGAGGGGGCAAATCGGAGATATGGGTTCTAAACCATTTTCATTCGTTTTTTCAATATATCTCGAAAACGAAGCAAAATTTTTAAGCAATTCCAAGGACATTTTTTGTAGAGAGCAAATTTTCCCATCAAATAACATCTTTCGAGTAATTTTAGAAAAAAGTTTTCTATCCAAAACGTTAAAATTCCCGACGAAAAAAAAGTCAAAATTTTTAAATTTTTTAGTTTTGTCAGTTTTTTTAATGGCATTTTTTTTTGGTTGAAGAAAGGTATAGGCATTGCTTCATAAAAAAGGAAGTCAATAAAATTTTATTTTAAATGCTATATCATAGAACTTTTTGCGTTTGAAATTCACCGAAATATTACCACTTAATCATAGACACTTATCGTTATTTTTCATCCTCAAAATAAGAATAAATGCAAACAGTATAAGTTTGCATTTATTTATAATATTTCTTACTCGATGGAAAGTTTTTTATATAAGTATATAAAAAATGCTACATATATATTTTTTTTTTACTTAACAATTTAAGTGTTTAATCCAGGTGCTATTATAATTCTTGAATAACGTTTCGATGGTCTATATCAACATCCACATCTACATCTTCAAAAATGTCATCTCCTGCAATATCGGCTACTTGCACACTATCGCAATTGACTCCCATTCATTCTTTACAAAATAATGAGCAAGGAATCTTAAATTTTCTTCAACCACAGCTTCCATGGCAACCTGAAATGCAACCACAATCCATTTTTTTGGCTATATCTCCGGTGCAGAAGGTGTAATTGTGCGAATCGGAATGAATCCACAATTAGAACTTTCCCAACCAAAGTTCAAATGATTTAATCGGTTTCCATGCCACTGTTGGATTTGGAAAAAAGTTCTTAGGCCATGATGTTTGATTGCATCGCGTGTTGGTGGCATTTGTGCCAGCGAAAAATTTGCACTTTTTAATAATTTGCAAAAATATTGGAAACGACAGTTGCTTAGGGTCTGGTTTAACATTGTTCCATACAAAAAAGCTGCAATCAGTATAAAAAGGATAAAAAATAATGATAAATGTCTATGATTAAGTGGTAATATTTCGGTGAAAGTTCTATGATATAGCATTTAAAAGAAAATTTTATTCACTTTCTTTTTTATGAAGCATTGACTATGCCTATCTGCAACCAGAAAGAAAGCCATTAAAAAAATGGGCACGACTGGGTCGCACGAACTTGCGATTGTGTTCTAAACACGATATCAAAATCTAAAGGCTGAGTTAAAGGTTTTGGTATTAGCTCTTCATAATATGTTTTGTGGTACAGGGTTGCCAACTACACATTAATTATGAAAATTGAATTAAATCACGTAAAATAATGAAAAAATTAAATTAAATATTCCAAAGATTTCAAGCAAAAATCTTAAAACGCCATTCTTTTGCAATCGCTAATACATATGAATGATAAAAATTTAATCAAAATCGTTGGAGCAGTTTTTCCAAAAAACGGTTTTTTATTTTTAACTTTTTTTTAAAAACTGTTTTTTAAAAGTCGAGTATGCAAAGTTTTAGATCTTAACAAGAGTTGTTTTGACAAAAAATTTGAAAAAAATTAAAGTAATAGTTTTGAAGTTATTTCAAAATATCAAAATTTTTTAAAAATATTTTTAAAAATTTCCACAACTAAATTTTTTTTAATATTGATATGCAGTCTTTTTGTAACAGCTTACGACTTTTTAAATCCAAAGTTTCGTCAAGATCGTGTAAGCCATTAACGAGAAAGTCGGTTTTGTAAAAAACGGTACTATGGGAGGTACCGTTTTTAGGCTTTTTCCAAAACTTTTTTTTACATCATAAGAAAGAAAATCCAAAATAAATCTCTCACACAAAATTTTATCGAAATCGTTGGAGCCATTTCCGAGAAAAGTAAGTATTATCATATCGGTTGTATGGCAGGTCCCGTATTTCAAGACCTAGAGACCCAATTCCAAAAACCCCTCTGTAGACTGCTCCATAGACCCTAACTGCAAATCTTGAAAAAAATCGGTCAAGTGGTTCAGGCTGTAGATCCATATACAGACAGACATACAGACACACAGACATACAGACAGACAGACAGAATTGCAGGACCCACTTTTTTCGTATTCTCTATCGTCGCAATGTCGTATTTAATTGTTATCTCAAAATTTTTTTTCTGCACGATTGCAAGACTTGCCTTATAGTACCTATAATCGCAAGTAAAAACTGACAAAACTAAAAAATTTAAAAATTTTGACTTTGACTTTGGATAGAAAACTTTTTTCTAAAATTACTCGAAAGATGTTATTTGATGGGAAAATTTGCTCTCTACAAAAAATGTCCTTGGAATTGCTTAAAAATTTTGCTTCGTTTTCGAGATATATTGAAAAAACGAATGAAAATGGTTTAGAACCCATATCTCCGATTTGCCCCCTCTAATTTAATAGCACTTTGGGGTTTTTCTCCAAAATTAGGCCATTAATCGATTCATGCAATAAAAATTCGCCCTTTTTTGAGTTCATTAAGAAATGACATAATCAATAGACTATAAGTGCCTATAATCGCTCCAATATTTGAAATCTTCATTGCTCCAGCTGACGGTCTTTCCACCGCAACCTACGCAGCTGACTATTGTTTTCGTACTTTGAATAACTCAAACGATCACCCAGTAAAGTTTCATCCGGCATACTATTACTTTAATTTAGGTGTTTTTTTACAAGATCATGCGAGCAGCTGACGCATATTCCCCCCTCCACGATGCAGCTGACGGTTATTTCTCAACTCAGTATGATCTAAACTATCCGTGAAAAAAGTTTCAGTCGGCATACTATGACTTTATTTTTATTTTTTTTTTACCACTTTAACGACCTCCCACACCCACACCCACCGCTACTTGAGCAGCTGACGGCCGGTTCACTAATAAGTAATACAAGGTCAACAACTGGTGTAAAAATCAGCCGGCATACTATGACTTTTCAATTTGCAACGCTACCTCCCGGACTATTTGCATTATGAGTCATTGCAAGACAGTTGAAACAAAATTTATGTTTCCGAACTGTTTTATGCCTGTCATCGACGGACAATTTTAAAAATGTCGGTCAGAGTCGAAGTGGATGTTGTTCACTACAGACTTGACACGAAGGTACGACTTTCATGTGAAAGTTTCGAACTGGCTTGTCTTTGGGTTTGATATTAAATGAAATTGGTTTGATAGCTTGTACTCTCTTGATTGTCGTGGGGTGCGCATCAATTGAACCTAAACTATGAATTGTTCAGTCTGTTCAAATAAAATTGATCGCAATTGTAATACAAAAATCAATTGCAATGATTGCAAGAACTATTTTCATTATAATTGTGTAAACATCACTGAAGATGATGCAAATTTTTTTTAAATCCAATGCCCAACCATTTCGATGTGATAAATGTGCAGTGTTAAAAAGACGTTCTCTTCATAATATGTCAGTGCCACCGGTATTACCTAAACAAAAGAACAACAATGCCGTGCAAAAAATAAACACTCATATTGCACAAGTAGAGTCACAAGTTACTAACAACAGCGAAGGTCAATGCACTCTTCAGATGGTTTATGCTAAATTTTTTGCGTTGGAGGAAACTAACAAACAATTCCTACTTGAAGTAAATGCATTACGATCTGAAAATGCAGAACTAAAATCCAAAGTCAATGTACTCGAAAGCAGGTTAAACTGGCAGCAACAACACCTGCTAAGCAATGAAATTGAAATTGCGGGTATATCAAACGCAAATGATTCAAATTTGCATGAGAATAGTGCAACAAATTTTCTCCAAATCACTTTCCGCTGTTGTTCCTGACAGTGAAATTGAGAAATGCTATGTGAAGAAAACACAAACAAAATCATCGTCGACTGCTACTAAGTCAACCATCTGTGTTAGATTTTCTAATCTAACAACAAAGCAGCGATTAATGTGCGCAAAGAGGAAAAACAAAAATAATCTCAACACAAATGCGGCTGGCGTCGATGGACTAGTTGACAACGGAACGGGAGGTAACAACAGCAGCAACAGCGACAGCAGTAAAAAGAGCAAAGGTACTGCAATTTACATTTACCTTGTTTCCACTTAGGATCGGGTATTCGAATCGGAATATGATTCAAATTTCGATTCAGGTATCTACTAGCTCACCGAATCGAGAAATCTACGTATACGTACACACTCTTTTCAATCGATCCAGCTACAAGAGCTGTATCGGATCGGGTAATCCTATTTCAATTCGATCTAGGTATACACTGGCACTAATTCGAATTGAAGTGTGATTCAATTCTAAGTGGAAACGAGGTAATTAACGAGTCTCTTACAAAATATACGCAGGCGCTCTTGATGAAAACAAAAGAGGCAATGAAGAAGACAGGCGGAAAATATGTATGGTTTTCTAATAATCAAATTCTTATAAGAAAGGTTGAGGGGGGTCAGTCATTAAGTCATTTAATGATCTTGCATTCATTTAGTGCTTTGCAAATCCTACTTTGTTTTGAATCATGAATTTTGATATAGATTTAATTGATGACTATTCTTCCCCTAATGTACGTACTTCCAACTGTGATAATGTGCTAACAGATAGTTCCTTTTGTAATGATAAGTTTTTTATAATTCACCGAAAATTAGAAGTATGAGAGAAAATTTTTCTTCACTTGTTACGCATATAGATTCTCTTGCTTGCGTTCCACATATAGTTTTTTTGTCTGAAATTTGGATATATGAGTGTAATTGTCTATGGTCGAATAGTTAAAATTCTAAAATTTTCCGTAAGAAAGATATTCAAAATAATTTAAACGCAAAATTCACCTTGTAACCACTTTGACTTTGTATTTCGATTTGTTTCAGTAATTAGTCATATGACTTTGTGTATAGTCGTAACATTTATTTGCATTATATAAATTCTATGTTTTTGTTTATAAAATGTTTGACATGTACATTTGTGGACTGTATTTAACGATCTGTTTATTTTATGTTATATGTATGTATTATGTAATATTCAGTACGTTTTCGTACATTCTCCCGCCTCCAGAAGTTCACACATAATCTCATCATAATGCGAAACACCCTATTCGCACACCGAAACTGCTTTACCGACGCTATGTGTTCAATTGGCATCTATTCCTCAATAGGTGGCTTTTTGATATTTCGTCGTCTCGATAACTGGTATACACTGATCAATGGTGATACTCTTCTTACTCGTTGTGTACATGTAAAGAGACGAAATGATTAATGAATGTACATGACATAAACAGAAAACGATAACACGAGATAATAGTATAATAGAACAACAAATACCAATACTATACTACAGCGTGAATGCGAAAGCTTTATGAAGCAGGAATTTTCCATTCATTTTTGTAGTGACGTTGATGTAGTCGTGTATACCTACGTGTTAAATGGTAGTTTGGTTGTTTTCCTGTGTAGAGTTTCGTTTGCAAGCATGGTGCCGACATGCTGTGCGAAAAATTTAATCGCGAATTTTAATTGTGTTTTGTTAATTTTGGAGCACGTTTATTGTAAATTAGTGTAGTGTAATTGTGAAATGTTAAATATTGACTTTAGTGTTGATTGTGGAATAAGTGCGTTGAATTTTCCCTCACTATGAATATAAAAGGGTTGTTTCGAATTCCGATGGATGGATGGATGGTTATATATGTGTGTCTACCCACATAAATTGATGAGTGTTTCTTGTTAATTTTAATTGATTTATTTGATATATTTTATGAAAACATTAATTTTTGATACATATATGTATGTTCATGTTGTTGTTGTTGGTGGCGTCGTCGCGCGCTTCCGGCAAATTTTATCGATTTTTCGCGATCGCGGTTGTGTGTGTATGTGTGTGTGTATGGTTAAGTTATTGAAAAAACGAAGTGGTTTCGGTCTCTTTCTAGTCGGACATTTTCGGTTCCGACTAGAACTTTGTTTACATTTTGATGATAAACAAACGCGTATTATTTCGTGAATTTTTTTTTTTGCGAAATGAATAAAAAGTTTAAGTTACGTGGTGTTAAATGCTTGCAATAAAAAATATGATTGCATTGAAAAGTGGTTGTGCATTTTGTGATTTTGACTTTATTGAACTGATATGATTCAAGTGCAGCTCGGCGCGTAGCACATAATTATGTTGAATCATTTGTGTACATAATAAGTACATTGATCGTTTTTGATGGCGGTTTTACTAAATTCAGTGCATATTGATTAAATTGTGAAATTATTTTGTGTGTTGAAAATTCTACAATGAAATTGTGTTTTTGTGTAATTTGGTTTCGATCGGTATTTTAATAAGCGATGTTTTCATCAATTTGAATTTTGTTTTGCCGGCGGCTTTTTGACGTTGTTGTCGATGTTTTTTTTTTTTTTTTAAGTTTTGTGGAATGTGTCTAATTTCCATTTTAGACTTTTTGTTTAATTTTTAATAAAGAATTGTTGATTAATAAAATTATTTAAATATTATTTTCGTTTTGCATGCGTTGTGGCAGTGCTTTATTAAATTGAAAATTATAAGTTGAGTTGATAACTTGATGTGCATTGTCGCAGCGTATTCAAATGTTGTTTCAATCAGCTGTATTATGTATTGTGTTTGATATTAAATAAAGATGAATAAAAATTATAATTTGATGTATTATTTCGTAAAGTTGAATGTTGTATGATGTAATATTAAAGATGAGTTGATTGAAGAATGTAATTCTTTGAATCAATTATGTTGTTCGATTTTCAGGAACGTGTAGATGATGGTGTTTATGAATTTTCAGTTGTGGTGTGTTTTCAATGATCATGGTTATCTACTCATTTAAAGAAGTGATTCGTTACGGCAGTTAAAGATGGGTTGATTGATGATTTCAGCTTACGTTGGACTTAAATTAAGCCTTATCCAGGGTTTTGTATGATGAAAAGAGATATTATACTCGGAGAAGATAATGTTAACAGCAGGTAGGTATGCTGTTGTTGATTCGGTAGAATCCAGGGGCGGTGTATTAGGTTTTGAATAACCTTCGAGGAAGATGTATGATTAAGCAGGTTTGTATTGATTCATATAAAAATCCAGGGGCGTTGTATAAGTTTGGGGTTTTTGAATATCTTCGAGGAAGATGTAGGCACCATCAGATAAGGTTGGTGTTGATTCTTTTGTTGAATCCAAAGGCGTTGTATTAGGTTTTTAATGATCTTCGAGGAAGATGTGTGATTCAGCAGGTAAAGTTGGTGTTGACTCGTTTGCTTAATCCAGGGGCGGTGTATTTTCAGGTTTTTAGGTAATTCTTCGGGGAAGAGATAATTATTAAGCAGATTTTGATTCGTTCTGAATCCAGGGGCAGTGTATTTTTAGTTTTTGTTTATTAATCTTCAGGAAAGATGTTTTTACTAAACGATGGCAGTATGTTCCTTGTGATCGTTGCAAGGCAGACGACAAATTTTTGCGATGGGCCGCTTTAGGATTCCATTATGCGTTTTGACGGTGACGACGCGTACAAGACCGTCTGATCCTGCATGGGTTCCTTCAATTCGGCCGAGATTCCAGTAGGTTGGTGGGAGTCGCTCATCCTTGAGCAGAACTAAGTCTCCTAGTCTGGGAACCTCCTTGACTTGCGTCCATTTTGGTCGCTGTTGGAGCCGTGCAAGATACTCTGTACTCCATCTTTTCCAGAACCCTTCCGCCAGCGCTTGAACTCGTTTCCATCGGTCGTGATGTGTGACGTTGTTGTTCAGTTCGCCTTGTGGTATGGAATGCAGTGACTCGCCGACTAAAAAATGCGCAGGGGTTAGCGTATCCAAATCGTCGAAGCTATCGGTTAGAGAGCATCAGGGCCTCGAATTCAAACACGCTTCTATTTGTGTTAGAAGCGTTACGAGCTCCTCAAATGTGAGCCTTTCAGTTCCGACAACTCTTTTTAAATGGTGCTTGACAGATTTCACACCTGCTTCCCATAAACCACCAAAGTGTGGAGAAGCGGGGGGAATAAAGTGCCAATGAGTACCGCGATTTGCAAGCTTTTCGGCTATCTCCTTCCAATCATGCGTGGCTTCTTTTAACATTTTTGCTAATTCGTTGTAAGCACCGACGAAGTTGGTTCCACAGTCGCTGTAAACCTGTTGACAGCTTCCTCTCCTTGCAGTAAAACGATGAAATGCTGCCAAAAACGCTTGGGTTGTCAGATCTGACACGACTTCCAAGTGAATGGCCTTTGTTGCTAGACAGATGAACACTGCAAAGTATCCTTTCAGTATCCTAGCTCCGCGTGTTTTCCAGCTTTTGGTCTCGAAAGGACCAGCATAGTCGACACCGGTGTGGCTGAAAGGTCGAGACATCGGAACTCTATCCGCAGGTAAGTTTCCCATCAACTGTTGCATTTCTGACGCCTTTTGCCGGTAGCAAGAAGAGCACTTGTGCAGTTGATACTTCACACTCCTTCTTATCTGGCCAATCCAGTATCGTTGTCGGATATAACTTATCATCTGCTGGATGCCACCATGCAGAGTGTTTTTATGGGCATCTCTAACAACCAGACTTGTGAAGTGGTGGTTGTTCTGCAGCAATATGGGATGTTGCGCTTCATAAGCGAGGAGAGAGTTTTCTAAGCGCCCTCCAACTCTTAAAATCCCATTTGCATCAAGAAATGCGTTAACGCACTAAGGGATTTTGGGATCTGGGACGTATCCGCGATTTGTTGGATCTCCGTCTTAAACATCTCCTTCTGCGCTGTCTTGACGACGACAATGCGCGCTGCTTCCAGTTCACTTGGGGTAAGTGGACCCACATTAGCTCCCGGTTTAGGACGACATTTAGCAACAAAACGAAGACAGGTAGCAACGACTCGAACGAGCTTGAGAAGACTCGAACAGTCATATATGGTTTGCAATATACTGTCGCTGTGGTTGACCTGAACGCTAAGTACCTTCACAGTACGCTGCTCTTCTTCCGTTTCATTATCAACAGGTTGATGTGGGATATCGAAGACCCATTGATGACGCAGAAATTCTGGACCAGTCCACCATGGCTCCAACGACTTTAGTTCCGACGGAAACACACCTCTGGACGCCAGATCGGCTGGGTTATGATGCGTTGCAACATGTCCCCAGCAATCGATCCCTACTAGCCGCTGGATCTCTGACACTCGGTTGGACACGAACGTAGTCCATCTAGCGGGAGTGGCCTTTATCCAGGCGAGCGCAATAGTTGAATCCGTCCAAGTATACGTTTTGACATCGGGGATGGCCAAAACTTCTTTGGTGTACTGCATCAATTGCGCCAGAACTACAGCACCACAAAGCTCCAAACGGGGAAGAGTAATCGTTCGTTGATTTGGTGCCACTTTCGTCTTTGACAAAAGCAGGTTGACATGGATGTTGTCATCGCTGTCTAAGACACGAACGTACACCGCTGCTCGAAAGCCTTCATCGACGCATCACAGAAACCGTGCAGCTCGATCGCCTTGTTGTTTTGACTCATCTGGGTCCACCGTGGAATCCGAAGCTGCTCGATCTGAGGAAGTTCTCGATGAAAAGCTTCCCAGTCTTTCCTCAACGCCGGTGGAATCGGATATTCCCAATCGCAGCCGATCTCCCAGAGTCTCTGCATCATAAGTTTTGCCGTGATGATGCACGGCGATATCCATCCAAGTGGGTCGAACAATTTGGCAATTGTTGATAACATAGCCCTTTTTGTTGTTGCTTCCTTTGATGGCTGCAGGTTCTGGTAAGAAAAATGGTCATCAACAGGAAACCATTTTATGCCGAGCGTCTTGACATGCTCCGACGTATTGAACGGCAGTTCAAAATCTAACTCACGGTCTTGAACCGGAATATCATCCATGAGTTCCTTGACGTTGCTCGTCCATTTTCGCAGGTGGAAACCTGCGGATGCCAACAGTTGCCTTGCTTCGTCGCGTTTGAGGCGTGCCTCTTCAACTGAATCAGCACCACTGATGAGGTCATCAACGTACATGTCCTCACGGACAACCTTCGCCCCCTCCGGAAAATTTTCTTTTTCGTCCTCAGCAACTCTCTGCAGGATCTTGATGTCAAGATATGGTGCACTGGCTGTCCCGAAAGTGACCGTATTCATCTTGAAAATACGTACTGGCGAAGTTTTCTGCTCTCTCCACATGATCAGTTGATAGTATCGATCTGGGAGGCTAACCAATATTTGCCGATACATCTTCTCAATGTCGGCCGTGAATGTGACACGATGAGTCCGCTATTTTAGTACGAGATCTATGATACTCGACTGCAACTTTGAACCCACAAGAAGACGGTCATTGAGGGATTTCCCATCCTAAGCCTTCGCCGCTGCGTCAAACACTACTCTCAGATTCGTAGTGGAGCTCGCTTCTTAAACACCGCGTGATGCGGTAAGAATGGAGTCTGCAAAACTGCATCATTCGCATCAATCTCTTCCATATGGTGGAGTTCTTCATACTCCCGTATACATTTAGTGTACTCCGCACGAAGTTTTGGATCTGCATCCAGCCGTTTCTCAAGGTGAAGAAAACGCCGGAAGGCGCTCTGTCGACTCGATCCCATCGCAGGAACGCCGTCCTCTTTGAAAGGCAGCTTTACCTCATATCGCCCATCAGGTAAGCGTTTGGTATATCGTTCAAAATGGTCGTCACAAGCGATGTTTTCTTCTGTTTCCAGGTTATGAAACGGGGTTTCCTCGATCTCCCAAAACTTCTCCAGTTGAGAATTTAAATCTGCAAACTGCACGAAGCTTCGAACTCGCTGGGGATCTTCTACTGCGACCTTGCCCAAAACTATCCATCCAAGCTCGGTGTTTTGTGCTATGGGACCGATACCATCCTGAGGTCGCCTTACGTCCGGCAAAAGGATTTGCGCACAAACATCACTTCCCAGCAGTAAATCGATGGGTGCAGGTTCGTAGAGATGGGGATCTGCTAACGAAAGACCCTTGAGGTGGTGCCATTTGCCGTGTATCACTCGTTGGGCCGGGAGAAGGCCAGTCAGCGACTTGAAAACCAAAGCCTGGACGGCCGTCTCAAACGTCGAGTGGCGTTAAGCAAAGCGCACTTCGACGGAGTGCTGCGTAGTGCCACTGCTGACCAACCCTAACCCAGATACTTCGGCAATGGTGCGCCGCTTTTCTAGCTTCAACAGTAGTGCGGCAGTTTCGGTGATGAACGACGTTTCTGAGCCTGTGTCGATCAGCGCTCGTAAGAGGTGCAATCGCCCGTCTGCTGCTCGTGCCTTTACTACTGCCGTTGCTAGAAGCACCTGGTGATGACCATCACCATGCGACGCGTGGTAATTAAAAGTTTGTCCATTTGATTGGAGCTGCTGCTGTTCTCCTGTTGGCTGGAACTCCGACGCGTTTCTTCAGAGGAGCCTGAAAACCTCTGGATGCCATGTTTCTCGTCTGCGAACTCGTTGAAGGATGTTGTTGTTGTCGCGGTTGTGACATGCCATTTTGTGCATTGTAATGCAGCAACGAGTGGTGCTTTTGTTGGCAAAAGTAGCACGAACTAACACTCTGGCAGTCACGGAGAAAGTGCCCGTAGGAAAAGCAGTTCTCACAAACCTTCAACCTGCGAACAGCATCTTTACGCCCCATGTTGTCCATGTTCAAGAAGCGCTGGCACTTTCGCAACGTGTGTTTGCCTTGGTTGCACAACTTACATGCGAACTGTTCGCCGGAATTCGTCCTCAATGGCTCAACGAAACTCGTCCTCGCTGGTTTGTACGGCTGCTTGACGACTTGCTTGCTGTGGTACATCTTTGGATTGGCTGGAACACGTGGCCCTTTGTTGGCGGTTGGCGCTTCTTTGTTCCTTGACGCTGCACCAAGCTCCTGCTGACCCACAACCTCAAGTGTTCGGAACCTCGTCTCCAAAAATTCCGTAAACTCCTTAAAGCTCGGTAAGTCTTTTCTGTTTCCTAATTTTTCTTCCCACAGATTTTGGCTCGTACTGGGAAGCTTCTAGAGCAAAAACCAAATGAGGACCGTATCCCATCCAGAGACTGGCACATCCATGTTCTCCAGCGCAAGAACACATTCACGCGTGGTGTACAACATGTCACGAAGACCTGAAGCCGTCTCGCGACTCAAGGACGGCTGACCGAACAGATGCTGCATTTGGATGTGCACCAGAATGCGCTTAATGTCATACCTATCCTTCAACAGTTCCCAAGCCTTGTCGTAAGACGCTGCTTCCACCGAAAGGTTTTGTAAAAACCGTTCGGCATCACCCACCAAACAGGACTGTAGAAAATGCAGTTTGTCGATATCGTCTATCGATTTATTTTGATGCACCAGAACCTGAAATTTATCCTGGAAAGCTCTCCAGGTGGTGTACGACCCATCGAACTTAGGCAGATCTATTCTTGGAAGCCTAATACCGGAATGTGATGTTTCAGCAACAGCAGTATCAGGGGGCGGCGCACCCGTGTTAACTTATGCTGCCTTCGCCGTAGCACACTTCTCCAAGGTATCCACCAACTCGGCACGGTATTCGAAATAAAGCTCATTAATCTGCTTGTACACCACCATTAACTCTTCCTTTTTCAGGCCTTCTTCTAGCATCCCGGCACCGAAAATCGCTTCATGATACTACTTTGCAGACGCCATATCCGCCTCCAGCATCGACAGACGACCTGAAGCATATGATGTCACTTTCCTATCCTTCGGCGACTTTTTATAGTTCGTAAGATCCTTTATAATCTTGTTAAGCAGCATTTTCTGCAGCTCCCCGTACTTAAAGCTTTTATTTTGAGCCATATTTATAATGATCTTTCTTTATTTTATTGTTATAAAAATGTAATTGACAATTTTACAAGTACATGCAACAAGTAAAACTTACTGCTTATTCAGGATCTGCTGCCGTCTATATGTATCTATATAAAGATGTAACCACACTCTCCGCTGGACTTTGTTTGTTGTAGATTTAGGTTTTGCTTTAGAAATGTTTTTAATATCGGTTTAAGTCTTTTATATCTAGCTACGCGAAGCTAATTTATTTAAAAAAAACACACGTTTTCGAATCAAATTATTCACTTGATTTTATATATATAGATATCAATCGTTGATTGGATATAATTCGCGCACACACACTTTTTTGTACACACTTTAATTGTTTGTAATGTTAATTGTTATTAAAAACGGTTCCAAATTAAAGGCTGAAGGACCAAATGTAATTGTCTATGTTCGAATAGTTAAAATTCTGAAATTTTCCTTTAGAAAGATATTCAAAATAATTAAAACGCAAAATTCACCTTGTAACCACTTTGACTTTGTATTTCGATTTGTTTCAGTAATTAGTCATATGACTTTGTGTATAGTCGTAACATTAATTTGCATTATATAAATTCTATGTTTTTGTTTATAAAATGTTTGACATGTATATTTGTGGACTGTATTTAACGATCTGTTTATTTTATGTTATATGTATGTATTATGTAATATTCAGTACGTTTCCGTACAATAAGTTTGAGGAAAATGATTTTTTTATACCGGGCTTTAAGTTTTATTCAAAAACTAATGAAAATTATGCTGCAGCCGGAGTTGGTTTTTTTGTCAAAGATAACCACGTTATTATTGAAGTCTTGTGCGTTAATTTACTTAGTGCTGATGATTTAAAGGTTTCCGTGGAAATTGATCAGGCTACGTAACTTGACACTACTCGCTTCTGATGGTCTTACGTGCTTCATTTTTGAACCTACTAGGCCAGCCTCCGGAAGCTGTCTAGACCATATTTATGGTCGTCTAAGTAATTTTAATCTTAAGGAGTGCGAGAAATGTGTTTTCGATTTTAAAATTACAGATCACTGCATGACCGGACTTGTTTTTGACATTTCTAAAACGAGATGTTATAATCCTCCTAGGTCAGTTGAAAGAAAAGCAAAAATTGACTTTGCTAAACTTAAAAATGGTTTATGCTTTGAGTTTTGGGAAGATGTGTATGCTTCCAGCGATCCATCTGCTGCATACTCAATTTTCATCGACTCTCTGAAGAAACATATAGCGTCCGCCTCATTTTTTGTATCACCCAAAAGACTTGTTAAGCATCTAAAGCCCTGGATATCCAGATCAATTGTAAATAAGGTTGCAACAAAAAATAAGCTTAGATTAAAATGCAAAAAGAATCCTGGTAACCAACTATTAAAAAAGAAGTATAAGAAGTTATGTTGTGAATTAAAAAAAGAGATTCCTATATGCAGAGACACCTATTACCGTACACAATTCAGCTCTGTACAAGGTAATATAAAAAATTAATGGCGTGTTATAAAGAGCATATTGAACAAAACTTCTGTTTCTAAGAAACCTACTGTTTTGGTTGTGGATAACTCCGTAGTCTGCAATAAGCTCTGTATAGCTGATGCTTTCAATTGCCATTTCTCTAATATTGGCTTAAATATTGGACCGAATCATAACCATCAAACGTGTTGTAGTTGTCTTTCTATATGTCAACGCTCTGAGAATATCCAAAATAGGAGTTTCGTTTTTCAGCCTATATCTTCTCTCGAAATACTGAAAGTTATTGGGAACTTGCCTAAATCGTCTTCGTGTGGTATTTCTAGTTATGTACTCAAATATATTGCGTATTACCTGGTAGATGTATTAGCATATGTATTTAATCGCTGCGTATTTGAGGGTGTATTTCCAGAAGAGCTAAAGTGTGCAGATGTTTTACCGTTATTCAAAAAGGGTTCTCCTACTGAAATAAGTAATTATAGGCCCATCTCACTTCTTTCTGTCTTCAGTTAAATCTTTGAAAAACTTATGAAAAGTAGAATTTTGAGTTTTTTAAATAAAACCAAGTTTTTAAATCCAGCTCAATTTGGTTTTTTAAAGGGCAAATCGACGGAAGATGCTCTCTTATTTTGTTCATTAACAATGTCACAACTAGACGAGAAAAAATGTGTAGCTGGCCTATTTGTTGACATCACAAAAGCATTTGATATGTTCAACCACAATATATTGCTAAGGAAGCTGGAGAAAGCTGGTTTTAGGGGTTTCATGCTTCACTGGTTCAGGTCTTACCTTGAAAACAGGTCGCAAAGAGTGAAAATGGATGATACAAGAAGTGACGTAAGGTTTCTTAATTTGGGTGTACCACAGGGTTCTGTACTGGGTCCGATTCTATTTTTAGTTTACATCAATTCGCTTTTTGCTCTTAGTTTCAAAGGTTTACCAACTGCTTTTGCTGATGACATTGCGTTCTCAAACGGCACTTATAGTCCTTTAGACCTCGTTTACAATATTAATTGGGACTTAGACCTTTTGCGACTCTGGTTCTATGAACATAATTTAGTAATAAGCTCTAAGACCAAGATAATGTTTTACAGTTTATCTTCATCTACCATATTGAATGCAATTTTTTTCTTCCATGCTCCTGAATGTTGTAGATTCAAACTGTTTACTTGCCACTGTTCGTCTGGTTTCTCTCCTCCCTCCTTTTATAGTGATATGAACTGTAGTGATAAATGTTTTCCAGTTGAGAAAGTCAACGAGTTTAAATATTTGGGACTGACTCTAGATTCTCGGATGAGTTTTGCTAATCATTCTGAATCCCTGAAGAAGTATTTTCGGTGTACACTGCGACATTTTTATTATTTGCGTAATGTATGCTCAACTAAACTGTTAATGACAATTTATTATGGTATTTTCCATTCTAAGTTACAATACGGAATTGCCTGCTGGGGTGGTGTATATCTTAACAAAATACAACCACTTTTGGTATTGCAGAAATATGTCGTTAGAAAAATCTGTCGTAAAGCTGGTAGGCACTCTAGTTTTCCTTTGTTCTGTGCTCTTAAGATACTTCCAGTTCGTCATTTATACTGTTTCAAGGTGCTAAAAACTTTTTATATGAAGTCTGGCAATCTCAATTTTCGTTTAAGGCTAGGTGTCCCTTTTCACAAAGAAAAAAAAAACAAAGCAAAATGGCTCAGCAAAATTGACATCTTGCGCTACACCATTGTAGACGAGCTTTGCTTCATTCCTCAGCTGCACTCTTGATTTGACAGCGCGGCGTAGGTACTACAGCTACAGCTACACCATTGCGTTCGGGCAGTGAAAGTACGTCCAGCTACCACAATATCATAAAAACAAACTTGTATAGCTCACTTTCTTCTTCTAATATGCTATGGGGTCGAAAACGAGAAAAATGCTATCCAAAAAGTAGAGGGAGTCGGAAGCCTTAAAGTAATTAAATGTGGTCTTTTCATAGATAAAGAATACCATTTTTTTTATTTTTTATAATTATAGTTTTTTCCTTTTTCATCTTCTTTAATACTTACCTTTGACGTGGTGAAGATGCTCAGTATGTTCTTTTTTTTAGAGATACGGTTAAAGAAAATAAGCTAAAAAGTAGTTGTCCAGATTATTATCAATATTTCCTAAATATTTTTTTTTTGTATTTGCTCCCTGAATATAAGTAAAGTACTTAGTATACCCATCCAATTCAAAAAAAAAAAATGTTTCTTAGAGGATGTATTTGAAAATACCTCTTCACTTTTCAAAAGGTTATTCCCACATTATCTATGGAAGCTTTGCCTAACCGAAAAACAGCACAAAAACAACTTGAATTTAGTTTTTTTTCCTGGGGGAAAAATGAGTATTATCTAAGTTCCTACCTCCCAAGTTATTCCCTTTTCATTAATTTTGCTGATCAAACTAAGCCAAGAAACTGACCTACATTTAAATCACAAAAAATATCATATTTTCCACATCCGCAAAAACACAAGATAAGAAATATCGACCCTACAACTTCTTCATTATTTGTAATTATCTGTATTTATCTCAGCAAGCAAACTGACAAAAAAAAGTAACCGGTTTTCTTACTTTTCTGACTTGACACAATCAGTCGTATTTATAATTAAATTCCAAAGTATGTCTAACTTTGGACAGCTCTTAGAACAGTGTCCAATAGTGCAGTCAATGAAGAGAAAAATAGGGCCTTACCTCCGAATTTTTTTACTGTGAACCGATTTCCATGAAATTTTGGAATTAGGCTCATCTTACCCTTAACTTCAAAAGTGAAAATGATTTGAACACCGCCACCACCCTGGGGGTGGTTGCCATCCCTTTTGGGGGGCGAATTTTTTTTTTCAAATTAACATCGGATATCGATAAAATGCTTAATTTTAAGCAAAAAATCAAATACAAAGTTTTTCATTAAGTCCAATACTTTTCGAGTTATTGGCAATTGAAAATTCGCAGTTTTTTCACGTTTTTCATCTATTTATTGCAAATATCTCCAAAACTATACGTTTTATCGAAAATTTTATTAAGAACAAAATTGTAGCAGGTAAAACAATGAACAATTTGGTTTTTTATAAAGTTTTCTTAGAACAATATTAAGCTAGATATAAAAGATCAAAGCCATTTTTTATTTTGTCTGAAATTTAATCGTTGTGGTCAATGCCATTTAGCGGCGAGCATATGCATTTTATGCATTCTAATACAAGAAGATGTTTTGTAGTGCTTGAAATAACCTTTAAAATGAGCACTATTAAAAGTCTTTTGCACGTAAAATAAGTGAGCTGTAGTGCAAATAAGGAGAGCATCTAATGTTTTTTTCTTTTAAGAAAAGAAAGAGAGTGGTGTAGGACTTGAACTAGACCGAAAAAACAGCTGAATTGACTTTGTGTTACAGCTTTTCCAAGTCTCATAAAATGATTAAATTTGTGCAATTTAGAAATGGAACTGTTGAAAGTAGTATTTTTGCACCTCAATCTACTTAATTTTTTCGATCGTAACACTCTCAACAGTGTTTTATAACATGTTCAACAAAATTGTTTTTTGCTGTATCCATGGTCACTTTAGCCATAATTTAGACAACCAATTTCGGTGTCTAAAGTTAGACATTTCTTAGACAGCGATGAAAGTGTACGATTTGGACTTGGACACTGTTCTAAGGGCTGCCCAAAGTTAGACATACTTTGGAATGGGATTATAAATACGACTGATTGTGTACATACAAATATTTTCGTCAGTGTGCCTTATGATATCTGTTTTTTTATATGCCTACTTGCACAGCGTATGCTCGTATAATTGTCACCCCTTTGTTCTGCTTATAGAAGGGGAGCCCAAGAGGGGATTTCGCGCGTTACTCGAGCGCGTCAGAAAATCATATGGGAAGAAACCTTGCACCATGTAATGTACTCCTACCATATATTAAACCTAAATGTTGGGGCGTTCGCTGAGAGCAGCCCGTCAGATTAGTAAAAAAAAGTCGATCATCGGAAATACTCGAGCGCGTCAGATTAAAAGATGGTAGGTTGATTACACCGAGAAGAGTGTATATTTCAATAATCTGACAATTTGAGCGGGGCTTTCGTAAGTAGGCGAGTCACAAAGATGTAAAAAAAAATCGATGTTTCGAAATACTCGAGCGCGATTAATTTTTTTTTTATTTTGAAGGTAATTTTATCAGGATTACAGAAAACATATAATCTGACATTTTGGTTGGGGCGATTGAGGTAAAATCGTCAGTGAAATATATAATATATGATGGTTAATATCTCGGTTAATATTGATATTAGCAATTGGTCCAGAAGTTTTTTTTTGTAGAAAACTAAATTCTCTACAAGTTTGTAATTTACAATTTTTCTGTAGCTTTTGTTATTTACGAGATAACTGCGACAAAACGTGAATTTTATGCAAAAATCTGTTTAAGTTGCCCGTACCACCTTCCCGGTATGAGTAACGACTTTGCCAAAAAGAACATTTTTGTAGAGCTTTCAATTTTGAGAAAAAACATCTTCGGTTAAAGCGATCCCATGAAATGCCGCTGAGTTATAGAAATTTAAGAATAAAAAATCAGAGTTTCCGTGTATTTTCAATGGAAAATCTTCACACCTCTTGATCGAGCACTTAAAATTAATATTAAGAGCTCAAACTTTCAGGATTTTTTTTAAAAGTATTTTCAACAAAATTTTTAAATACATAATATGTGTACATATTTTTTGATTGCATCCAGTAACAAAAAATAGAAACAACAAAGAATTGTTACTTTAAAATTGTCAGACTAAGAGTACGCCCCCATATAATTGTCAGATTATCATCCTGGAGGACGAAGACATCAAGTTGATCACTCTGTATAAAAATCTGACGCGCTCGTCGCTCGAGTATTTCAAGGTCACGTATTTTTTTACATTTTTAAAAATCAGCCATGACTGATCGCCCCACTCAAATTGTCAGATTATTGAAATATACACTTTTTAGAGTACACTTAACATTCACTTTGAAAATCTGACACGCTCGAATAACTTTTTATTTTTTGTTTTTTTAACCTCTCTTTACGCCCATTTGCCCCCAGTAAATCGTCAGATTAATATATATCCGTTATAAGAAAGACAAAGCGCGTATACTCTATGAAAATCTGACGCGCTCGAGTATTTCAATTTAAGTGTTTTTTTTTACATTTTTAAAAGCTCATACACGCCCATCGCCCCACTAAAATGAAAAACTGCCATACACTTTTTTTCGTTTTAGAACGTAAACTTCACAATCCAATAAGTCCCCATGACGCTTTAGTAACTGCAAATTTAGCGGCTCGGGCTCCCCTACTATTATGCAAGTTCGTAATTCTTTTCTAGTTGCTGGCTGTTGCCGGACCAAAGAGAGAGAGAAAATAGGGAGAATTTGAAATCACACGCGACGATTGAAAGAGGGATTACTTTTAAGAGAATAAAACGATTTACTAATACAAGCAAACACTTTTACATGAGTTCTGAGTTCGCTAAAAATGTCCACCTAGCCTTAATTTCCAGATACAATCTTAGTGGAAACCTTTCAAACTTATTATCTGTTCCTTTTTTCCGTACCACTGCTTATCGTACCTTTTTCTCTATTATGTCTCATCGGTTGTTTAACATTCTTCCTCAATCAATAAGGACCATAACTATACCTGGAAAGTTTTTTAAAAGCGTTAAAATGTGGCTTCTTTCCTTAGACTATCTTGCTCTGGAGTCTTATATTTTTATGTCTTGGGTTAATTTTCATTAACATTTAAATTTTTTAGAATTAGGATTTGGTTATTAACCAAAATCCTTTTGTTTTTGTATTGATCTTTCAACGCATTCCAAGCAAGACTAAAATTTTGATCTGTTAACTCGAACTTATTTACGATAGCAAATGCTTGATCCTTTGTTTTTGCACGTAAATGAAATAATTTGTGCACATCACTTAACTTGAAATGATTAATGTACACTGTGATGTCTTGGAGTCACTCTGTGACCTGAATGCTAAGTTGACATCAGACTTCAAGTTGACAGCCAGAAAAAGGAAGAGGAGAAAACTAGTGGAGAGAAAAAGAAAGTCACATGGAGAGAAAAGTCATTCATCATTCTTTTCTTTTTAGATCAGTCAAAGAAACTAGAAGCTGGAAATAAAAGACTTGAATTATTAAAAACTCAAAGTATCTTTTTTTAATCTTTTCTTTTAGTTAAAACCACGACATTTTGGCGACGAGTGAAAAATGAACGAAACGACGATTTCTAATGTCAACCATACGTCGTCACAAACTTTCGGCAAACTGGAGCAATTTCAACCATCAATGGCCTGGAATAATTACAAAGAACGAATGGAGTTTTTTTTTGAGGCCAATGGCATAACGAACGACGGATCAATGAGAGCAATGTTTTTATCATGTGTTGGGGAATCGACGTATGAGATAATCCGCTCTTTACTTACACCTCTGTCTCCCAAAGATGTGTCGTTCCAAGAAATTGTAGAAAAATTGGATAATCATTTTCATCCTAAGCCAAATGAAATCGTACAACGATTTACGTTCCACCAACGTGTTCAGAAGAGTGGCGAATCAATCGCTGATTTTGTTAAGGATTAAAGAAAATTGTCGGAACACTGCGATTTCATGGAACTGGACAAAATGTTGAGAGATCAGATTGTCTGCGGCGTGGCCGATGAGGCTTTACAGAAACGTCTGTTTAGTGAGCTTAAGTTAGATTTTAAACGGGCTTATGAAATTTCGGTTGCACATGAAGCAGCCCAGCGCAACATACTCAACGTCCGTGGCAATAATGAGGTTATGGCGATGTCAACGAAAAAGAAGTACCAGAGACCAGAACATGTGCGATGTTTTCGATGCGAAGGGAATCATTTTGCTGATAAGTGTTTTTATAAAGAGAAAAACTGTGAATTCTGCAAAGTGAAAGGCCATTCAAGCAAAGCATGTTATAAAAAAAAGGCAGCCAATCGTCAGCAACAGGCTATTCACGTAGTAGACGAAAGAACAGTTGAAAACGAGTCCGAACATCAGCTGAGTGAATCAACGGGATCGTCAAACTATTTTTTTGAATTAAATCACATACAAACAGCTATGGCACACAAGATTCTGACAGGTTTGGCTTAATGGTGTTAGAGAATTTTTTGAGGTGGACTCTGGTGCGGCATGCACTGTCATTTCAGAAGTTACGTGGAATCGTATAAATCACAAAAACAAGTCGTTGATTCCATCAAACATTACGTTGCAGACCTGGTCCAAGGAGAAGTTGCGAATTCTGGGATCATCTTTGGTGAATATAAGATATAACAATAAAGAGTATAAATTGCCAGTTGTTGTTGTTGCAGGTGGTGGGCGGTGTTTGATGGGTAGAGACTGGTTCCCAGTTTTGGGAATTTCTGTTCAAGGTGTTTGTGCGTTAGAGGTGGCAGCGAATGCGATAAATTTGGAAGGGAAATTTTGAAACGTTTTTAGCGAAGATCTGGGTGCTCACAAAGGGCCACCTGTTTCCTTGGAAATAGTGCCAGGATCAAATCCAATTTTTCTAAAGCATCGGCAGTGTCCAATCGCATGGAAGCCAGCAGTTGAAACAGAAATTGAGAAGCTAGTTAAACAAAAGATTTTAGAGCCGGTCATGTTTTCCCGTTGGGCAACACCCATTGTACCTGTGCCTAAGTCTGACGGTTCTGTAAGAATATGTGGTGATTACCGGAGCACTGTAAATGCGGTGATAAAAACCAATGCTTACCCTCTACCAACTGTCTCAGAGGTTATGGCGGAAATCTCAGGCGGTAAAGTATTCTCAAAGTTGGATTTGCAACAGGCCTACCAGCAACTCGTTGTTGATGACGCCTCGGCTGAGTTATTGACACTTAATACACACAAGGGATTATATAAGGTGCGTAGATTACCTTTTGGTGTTTCGGCCGCTCCAGGCTTGTTCCAAAAATTTATGGATAGTCTTTTGGTCGGGATAAGGGGCGTAAAAGCATATCTCGATGACATTATTGTCTCTGGAAAAGATGAACCTGACCACAATGGTAATTTAGAAGCAGTTTTCGAAAAATTAGCTAAAGCAAACGTAACAGTAAACAAGAATAAGTGTTTATTTGCTCAGCGCGAATTGGATTTTCTTGGTTTTCATATAAGTGGGGATGGAATTTCCCCTAACAAAGAGAAAGTGAGAGCGATTCAACAGGCACCTATTCCTGAAAATAAGGAGATGTTACAATCTTTTCTGGGTTTACTAAATTTTTATAACTCATTTCTACCGCATAAATCATCTATTGCTGAAAAATTACATCGATTGCTTGACAAAAATGTGAAATGCAAATGGACCGATGAGCATCAAGGTGTTTTCAATGAACTAAAGAATTTGCTTGATTCAGATACAATTTTAATACATTACGACATTTCTAAACCGTTGGTTCTCTCCTGCGATGCTTCGCCTTATGGGATTGGCGCCGTTCTGGCACATCGTGATACGTAAAATGGAATAGAGCGTCCTATTGCCTTTTGCTCTCACACTCTTGGAGTCCACGAGCGAAACTAAGCCCAAATTGACAAAGAGGCACTAGCCATTATTTTTGGAATGAAACATTTCCATCAATATGTCGCGGGACGTAACGTAACTATCACTACTGACCACAAGCCGTTGCTGGGAATTTTTAATAGACGTAAGCAAATACCACAAATGATCGATCTCACCCCGAATGTTACGTTGGTGCCTGCTATTGTCCGCTTATGATTATACAATGGAGTATAGACCAGGGCCAAAGAATGCAAATGCGGATTGTTTGAGTCGTTTGCCATTACCATCGGAAATTGACGCTCCAACAAATGGTCCGGCTGATATATTGATGTTGGAGATGCGTAGTAATCCACCAGTGACAGCGGCGGACATAGCTAAGGAGACTGCAAAAGACCCGGTGATGTCAAGAGTTTTGCGGTTAATATTACATGGTTGGCCAACAATTATTGAGAGTTCAGAAGAACTTATTCCGTATATCCGTAGAAAAACGGAACTCTCTTCTCATAAGGGCTGTATCTTGTGGGGGAGTAGAGTAGTTGTGCCTCCAACATACCGAAATCAGATTTTGAAAAGTCTTCATGGTTATCATCCGGGAATAAATTTAATGAAGGCTTATTCTCGTAGCTATGTGTGGTGGCCTAAACTTGATAAGCAAATCGAATTAGAAATCCAACGCTGTGACCAATGTCAAACAAATAAAGGAAACCCACCAGCGGCACCGTCACAATTTATTAAGCCCCCAGAAGATCCATGGAACACTTTACATATAGATTTTGCTGGACCTTTCCAGGGATATACCTTTTTGGTCATAGTTGACGCTATGTCCAAGTGGCTTGAGGTAAAAATTGTACGCAGCATGTCATCGACCGAAGTGAAAAATAAACTGTGTGAGATATTTGCTATACATGGCCAGCCCAAAAGAATTATTTCAGATAATGGTACAGCGTTTGTGTCCGCTGAAATGCATTAATTTTATACTGTAAACGGTATTAAGTTTAATTCAACGGCTCCATACCACCCATCTAGTAATGGTCAAGCGGAACGTATGGTTCAATACTTAAAAACATCTCTCAAGACAATGTCAGAAGGAGACATGCACACCAAACTGCAACGTGTTCTATTTAAACAACACACGACACCAAACACAACAACAGGAAAAACGCCTGCGGAGCTGTTGATGGGGCGTAGGCGTCGAACTGCATTAGATGTCATGCATCCTGATGATGGACAGTTAAATCCCGTGAGTACTGAATCGTCTAAGGGTCAGGTAAGAAGTTTCAATATTGGAGACACTATTTATTTTCGGAATTATTCGAGTGGACCGCTGTGGCTGGAAGGTGAAATCATCGAGGTAACGGGTCCGGTTTCCTATGTAGTAAAGTCAACGGATAATAAAATAGGTCGCCGCCATATCGATCAAATTAAACGCCGCCTAACCGACAACCAAACGTTTGAGATTCCATGTAGAGATGATGAGACTGGGGATCGTCATCGAGAAGACTTAACCATAAAAAACTCATCCCTGCCACCAACAACAACAGAAAACGTAGCTACACCTGATTTACAAGAGTTTCGTTTTGAGGAACAAAAAGTTAAATCCAATGATGAGATCTTAGCGCCCACCACCTCCGCAACACCATTTCCTGATAATGTCACCCGTTATGGACGAGTGATAAAAGCACCTGAACGTTTTGGAATAAACTAAATGGGGAGGAATGTGATGTCTTGTAGTCACTCTGTTGTCACTTCAAGTTGACAGCCAGAAAAAGGAAGTGGAGAAAACTAGTGGAGAGAAAAAGAAAGTCACATGGAGAGAAAAGTCATTCATCATTCTTTTCTTTTTAGATCAGTCAAAGAAACTAGAAGCTGGAAATAAAAGACTTGAATTATTAAAAACTCAAAGTATCTTTTTTTAATCTTTTCTTTTAGTTAAAACCACGACATACACCCTGTGAACATATCTATTAAAGATGGCCACTCTAAATAATCGCCATGGAATTCATGAGTATCACAGGCGGGGACTTTAATGTTGTGCGAACTTTTTTCATTTTGTGAAATCTTTACGTTTATGTCTTGGTTTTTTATTACATTAGGATCTAAAACTTGAGGAGCTAAAAACTTTAAAAAGTCAGAAATGGAACTCAGGCATTCGAAGAAAGTGGAAGAAGAACTTTGATATTTCGATTTAATCTCACTGATGGAATCTCTTAATAACTCATCATCAGATTTCATACACTGAGTGTAAGTAAATTTCAATTCCCGCCACAAATCTAACAACTCAGTTCGATATGATTCCAACAAGGAAATCGTATGAGTGGCACCTGGTTTAGCCCTAAAGGCTGCATGAAACTCGACCAACTGATCGGACGCGAAAATTAAATCGTCTAATAAGCTCATTGTATCGACAACGCGCTTTTATCACCGGATTGAAAATTGATATCAAAAGACTGAAATGTAAATTTCCGGCGTATAACGAACAACTTGGTGTTGAATGAAAGATATATACTTTTTAATTTTAAAAACCAATTATTAGATACGTATAATATATATATATGTATATAAAATATAATGCACCAAAAATGAAGTTATAAAACATACCTTTTACAAAGATAGGTGTAAAAAGGATTATTTCTTCTTGTTATGTTGACTACGATGATGGTGATGATGACTCCGATGTTGGTGTGGACTACGATGATGCTGAGGACGACTCCGATGACGATGAGAATTGAGGTGATGCTGATGATGACTCCGATGATAATGAAAACTACGATGATGTTGTGGTAGCGCCGATGATAATTTGGTGCATTTGGTGCAGAACGATGATTATATCTGCGCACGGTAAGCACTGCGGGAGCGCCGATGATGTTTGGTGCATTTGATGCAAAACGATGATTATATCTGCACACGGTAAACACTGCGGGAGCGCCGATGATGTTTGGCGCTTTAACGTGGATGTGCACAACGATGATTATGTCTGGCGCGACTACGATGATATTTTTAGAGTGGCTGTGCGGAACGATGATTATATCTGCGCACATGCACATACGAAAGTATACTTCCACGATGATTTCTCCTAGCAATATTTTTGGAGGCGGTAAGGAAACTTCTTCGCGCTTCCAAAAAAATTTTTAAGAGCACTCTTTCCGTTGATGATGGCCAAGAAAACGCTCGATTTTTTGCATCCGTCTCAATTGGACCATGTATAGATTCCCCAATAGAATCCAGAAAAAAAAAATAAAAAGATGATATGGCACGTCGATTGTATTTCGATGATTTCCTTATTCTTTCTTTATTTTTTTCGTTTGTTTTACACTTGTTGATTCTTTTCCTTTTGTTTTCTTATGATTTTAGTTGCTTAATTTACTTTACTTTAAGATAAATTTTTAAGTTTCTCACAAAAAATGCAGAAGGTGACTAGATGGATTGATGGCTGCCAAAAGAATAACGAAGTAGCCACAGCGATGCAATGCGATGACGGGAAGACGGCAAAAAAAAGCAAGATGCCAATGTAACAAAAAAAAAAAAAAAAATAATTAATCGTTCAGGCATCGTGAAATTAGTAGAGCTAAGGGCCTGTTATAAGTTATGTTAATTTTTTTAAGATTATTTCTGATTTGAACAACCACATTAAAGAAGAAAAAACACACCAGAATTTGATATTAAGAAAATTTGCAGATGTATTTAAAGGGGAAGGAAAATTACCGGTTCCCTTAAAATTAGAAATTGATTCAAATGTTTGCCTAGTATATCAACAACCAAAATGAATTCCAGTTGCGTTGCGAGCTGAGTTATAGAACAAACTTGAAGATTCGGAAAGAAAAGGCATAATAAGTAAAGTTGAGCACCACACACCGTGGATAAGCAATTTGCTTTTAGTAAAAAAAAATGATAAATTGCGATTATGTTTGGATCCAACAGATCTAAACAAAGCTTTGCTGAGAGTCCATTACCAAATTCCAACGATAGAAGAATTGCAACCAAATCTAACAGATGCCAAAATTTTTTGTAAGTTAGATGCCAAGAATGGGTTCTGGCAAGCTCCATTGGACAAGGAAAGTCGTGAATGAACATTTTTTTGGACACCTTCAGGAAGATATTATTGGAATCGAATGCCGTTTGGAATAGCACCAGCCCCGGAATATTTTCAGAAGCTACAACATGAAATATTGCATGGTTTAAAAGGTGTGGAAGTCATTGCAGATGACATCTTAGTTTATGAAAAAGGAGCGACTGATGAAGAGGCTCAAAAAGATCATGATCAAAACTTGGAAAAAGTTTTGGAAAGGTTAAGGCAGAATAATTTGCAACTTAATTCAAAAAAGAATCAGATAGGCTTAAAAAAATAACTTTTTTTTGGACATTTACTCACCGATCAGGGTCTCCAAGTGGATCAAGAAAAAGTAGTAGCTATACACAATATGCCACCACCTACAGATGTTGCAAGTACACAACGATTTCTCGGTGTGTGTACTTATTTATCTAGATTTTTACCTAACCTGCCAAAAATTTCAGCACCGCTACGTAAAATTTGTCGAGAGAACGAAAAATGGAAATGGACATCAAAGGAAAAACAATCATTTTATGAAATGAGACAAATGTCAACAAAGGCCCCGGTGTTGCAGTACTTTAACATTCACAAAGATGTTCAAATACAATGCGATGCTAGCAAAGATGGTCTTGGGGCCGTACTTCTTCAAGAAGGGCATCCAATCTCTTACGCGTCCCGAGCCCTAACTAAAACGGAACAAAATTATGCACAAATTGAAAAAGAATGTCTTGCAATTTTGTTCGCATGTAAGAGATTTAATCAATACATCTGTGCTAAAAAAATATTGTAGTAGAATCTGATCATTTGCCATTACAAAAAATTTTTAAAAAATCAATATTAAAAACTCCAAAACGATTACAACGCATGCGACTGAGCCTTCAACGTTACGATGTCAAAATTGTATACAAAAAAGGTAAAGAAATATACTTAGCTGATACATTATCTCGAGCCGTAGCTTCACGTAAGTCGGAAGAATTACCACCAGACTATGATATATACATATATGATTGAGTCGTTGTTTTCAGAAATCAGTCAAGTCAATGCCATCGAGGACCTTCATATAAAAGACCATCGACTAGAAATCATCAAACAGGAAACGTTATTAGACCCTTAAAAAAAACTTTCGAAAATTGTTAAGTATGGATGGCCAGCGGAGAACATAACATGGACGACGATATCAATTGCTACTGGAATTTTAGAGAAGAGATTACTCTGCAAGATGGGTTACTTTAGAAAGGGATCGCATCATCAAACCCAAAAAATTAAGGCAAGCCGTATTAGACATAATACATTATGGTCACCAAGGAATGGGTTCATGTTTAAGAAGAGCTCGTGATTCTATTTTTTGGCCAAATGTTAATAATCATATAAGGGAACTATGCATGAAATGTGAAATCTGTCTTTACAATAGACCAAACCAACAAAAACCACCGCTTCAATGTCCTGTGTTACCTGACTTGCCATTCCAAAGAGTCCGATTTGATATTTTTGAATTTTGTGGGAACTCAAAAAATAAGTTTTTTCTGATAACCGTCGATTATTTTTCGGATTATTTTGAGGTCGATGAATTGATAAACATTACTGCGGCATCTGTTATAAAAACATGCAAGAAGAATTTTAGTCGTCATGGCATTACACAAATTGTTGTCACAGGTGGTGGGACTGCTTTCATTATCAAAGAATTCAAACAATTTGCAAACGATTGAGAGTTTCAACATTCGAGAAGTTCACGCCATCACCAAGAAGGAAATGGAAAAGCTGAGTCAGCGGTCAAAATAGCCAAAAGTTTGATAAAAAAATCAATGCAATCAGGAAATTGTTTCTGGAAAATGCTCTTAGAATACCGAAACACAGAAAATCAAATAGAATCAAGTCCTAGCCAACGTTTCATGTCTAGGCGCACCAGAGATGTTATTCCTCTTATAAACGAGAAACTGAAACCAAGATTACAAAATAATGTTAAATCCATGATAATTCGTCATAAACAAAAAACCAAGAAATACTGCAATCGTTCTAGTAAGGAATTACCGCCATTAGAATATGGTCAAGATGTGGTGTAATATGCAAGTTGCATGCACGTTTGGTTGTCGTAATCTAATCCGACTGTGTGCAACGTGGCCCAGACACAGGTAGCCAAAGTCACCGAATGCATTTATACGCATTGCTTGCATATTTCACTACGTGTAATATGCAAGCCATGCACTTTCCCACGATCAGTGATTTTGCGTTGACCTTATCTGGACAACGATCACATTGAATCTTCCAAATGAAGAATTTGAGTTGTTTCTTGACAGTCAGGAAGTACGGAACTCAACGAAAGGAGGTGTGAGAACGAAGAGCTTAATGGGAAGAGAAGTGATGATGATCATATGGAACGACTGGATAGGTGTTTGAATGAAGAACAAGAGGGACTTTCAAATCAGCAACTCCCAGAGAACAGAAAGAAGAGACCGCCAGCAGCAGACAGAAAAGGAGTTCGAAGACATGTACGTCCTCCAGTAAGGTATGGTTATGAATAAGGTATATGTACGATGTATAGTATATATATTTATAGATATTAAGTTTACTTTGAATTGTTAATTATGTTTCAATTGAAATTTGAATTGTTTATTCAATTGTGTTCAAATTGAAGGAAGGGAGTATAGGATATATAAGGTATAAGTTTATGGATATCAACCATGAAATAACTTTGTAAGAAAAATTTTAAGAAGGGAAGATGTTATTGTATGAATATGAATCACATATACATTAGTATGTATTTATATAAAATACTGTTATTACCAATGAATTCCATAAACAGTCAGTCATATTCAGTACCTCCAAGAGATCAGTCGTTTTATTCAGATAATAACAGAGCTTGTAGAAGCAGTCTTTGGAATTGTCGTCTTTTTCTTTTATGGGCGCATGTAAGGCTAATGTTGGCGAATTCAGCCCTGATGCGGATGGTTGTTGTATTTTTTCCAACAACTCAGAGTCAGAACTCATGATCCAATATCAGTAGTCAAACATAACGGGACAAAACACACGAGCGAAACAAAGAACATCAAAACAATTAAGTGTAATAGTTATTTCTATTATTTTTATTTCTTTTAATCTCAACATTGCTACAGTATCTAATTATCAAGTCGGTTCTCCCGACTCTCCACCTTCTCGTACGCCGCCTCCCGGCGCCTACAGAACTCGGCCTGGCGAATCTCCCGGGCCTTGGCCAACAAAACCTTTTTGTCTGTATCGGTTGATAAAGCTACCATTCGATAAATCTCTCCCAGAGCACGCCTAACCTTTACTCTATGTCCGCTCCTATGCTTGCGAGGCACTGGTGCAACAGGAGGTTCTACGGGTTTCCCTACTTCTTGGGCCTGACGCTGGTGGTATTCGTTCAGGGAAATAGGTTTGGGTCCCGCTTCGGGATTCCGTTGGATAGCTTCGGCAAGGAGGGAGTCGGTGTCTGGGAAATTATATTTAAACGTTGGTTCGGTGCTCATACTAAGAGCACCGTCCTTTATTATAACTTGTCTATTATTTCAACTTAAGGTGGATGGGAGGAGGAGAGGGATTTTCCAGTGTATTGTTCGCAGCCCACTGGGAGGCTAAAATGTAAGGCTTTTAAAAGGCCGATTTGTTTTTATACTTACTTGGAAGCTATGTGTTCTTCTTTGTAGAATGAAACAAAATTCTAGTATATTAAGATGCTTTATTTTCCTTCAATAGTTCAGCTTATCTTAAACTAGTCAACTTAATTGACTCTCTTTTTTGAAACACTTTACTGACACTCTTTTCATAATCTACTTTGGTTTATATAGCTTATTCTACTTAACTTACGGAACTATATTTGGCCTCATAACCGCCAGCTGGTGTCGTCATTTGCCAGTCATCATTTTTGGTTGCGAACCACTGTGCCAATTGCATATTGCTTGCGTTCTCATTTGTTTATGGGCTACAGGTGTTTCTTTTAACCCATTTGTGCATTTAGATCACAGTCAATTGATTGTTTACTTTTTAATGTAGATACCCGCAATGTCTTTGTTTGACATGCGGGTCAATCAATTTTGACTATCATCCCCATCGTAAAAAAGTGTCCCATTTCCGTTTTGGAGAGACGGAAATTGTCCTTCTGGGTGCAATGTTAGTGATCTGCAATCTTTCTAGACATGCTTTAATTTGGAAAAACTGGCATGGTTCTTTTGCTTCTTTAAACTGGCGATCTCTCATGGAGAGTTTATTAGTGGTTGATGAATACTGGAATGTTGGCTTCTGTATGTTTTTCCTTCTTCTAATTCCTGTCCTTGGCGCGAATTCAGCTTAGGTTTGAATAGGTCTATGAGGTGCCAAATACAGTTCCCTTATTTTAGTATTTTATAACACCTTAAATTTTTTGTAGTTACTTTCAATAATATATTGATTTATTTATTGCATTGATTTGCTTTTTGTATTGTATTTTGTATTGTAATTATTGTTATATAAATTTTGTTTACACTTAGATACAATATTATCTTTTAGTTGTGAAACAATAGATCAAGGTAATAATTACATTAAATAAAAACTTTAAAAACTTTAAATTATGATTTACTCAAACCTTTCTTATTTTTCTTATTTACATATCTATCATGTTGTTATGTATTTATTTATCTAATTGAAACATATTGCAATTGTATATATTTATATTTAATTATTCATTCGCTTTTCCTTCCTTACTTCTCTTTTGCTTTACAACGCTTGTGTGCAGTAATGTTGTTTAAGTTTTTCCTGAAAATCCTTGATATTTGAAGACCTCCTGACATAGAGCGGAAGGGAATTCCAAAGTCTTATAGCGTAAACAAAGAATTGTTTTTGAGTAATAGTGTAGTTCGAGATGGGTGTGACAAAACTTCTACTTCTTTCAGAGGAAGATGGATATTGTAATCTTTGGAAAAGATATTCGGGCACTTTGTTTTCCTTTAGAGTGAATAGAAAAGTTAATGTTTTAGATTCGAGATACTTCTGTAATTCCATTCCAAGGAAAGCCTTAACATAACTAGAAATGTGTTCTCTTCGGCCAATGTTATAAGCAAACCTTACTGTGCTGTTAATAGCCACTTTCAACTTTCGGAAAGAGTAGCTATCTAGGTCACAAAAAACGGGATAGGCATTAAAAAATAATTGGGAACAGGAGTGTCCTAATCAGCATTGCTTTAATTCTAAACGGAAGGCAGTTTCCAATTTGATACAAAGCACGGAGGGAACCGTATATCTTGGAAACTGTTTTAGCAATGTGATTTTCCCAGTTGAGATTTTGGTTGAATATAACCCCCAGATTTTTAACACTACTAACGTAGGGTAATACTAATCCTTCTAAGCACAATTTCGGTAAGCTTTGAGTGTCATTGCTTGAACGACTAATTAATATAGCTTGAGTTTTATTGGAGTTCAACATAAGCTTATTCCTCTCGACCAAGAGGCTACCAAGCAAAGGTCCTCATTAATTCGTTCGGTGGCATCTTCAACAAGACCTATCGGATAGCTGTAGTGTATCTGCACATCATCTGCGTACATTTGGACCTTACAGCATTTTAAAATTGATGGAATGTCGTTATTGAACAGGGTGAACAAGATGGATCCTTGCGGGACACCAGCATTTGTACCAAGGAGATTTGACATTTTTCGGTTCCAGTAGACGGTTTGTGAGCGACTTATTAAGTAACTTTCCATAAGCTTCAAAGCTGTGGGGTCGAAAGCAAAGTAGTAGTTTTTCGGAACTTAAATTGTTGTTTATCTTTATTAGTTTATAACATAAATTAATTCCTTAGATTAAAACAAATTTATTTTATTAAAGATTTAATGTACCACTATATTTTTTTTTTATCAAATTATCATTAATAACAAAAATTTTGTTTTACAATATTGTAGGTTTATTATTATATTTGTTTTTCATGTTTTATATATATTTCTTATTTTGTATATATATATATTTTCATCTTTATATAAGTGCAAAGATTATGTGTTGACTTTTTTTTTTAACTGAATGTTATTTTATTTTTGACTTTTTAGAATATTATTTTTAACTTTGTTTGAGTTTGGTTTACTTTTTGTTCAAGTTACATTTTATTTTTTTTTTGTTTTAAGTAATTTAAAAAATTTCTTAATTCTTCTCTTTTTTTTTTAATGTACATATTTGTATTTATGTTTATTGAATATTCTTAAGTACAATAACTTTACAGGAATTTTGCTTTTAAATATTGTTATTATTTTTGTTTTTAAAAAGTGCAAGTTTGAGTACATATTTGTATTTTAAATCAAAAATATAGAAAAAAAAATTAGTTTGTTTTTTTTTTTTTGTTACAAGTGTGTATTTATTCTTTAATATTCATAACTCTATTGTTATACCTATCTATTTAATGAAAGTTAATTTTTTAATTTACATTACAAAATACAAGTTTTTAAATTTTTATGATAGAATGCATGATATGAAACAAAGTATAATTAAACTATTTCAAAAAGTTGCATTCTGTACATTTAAATATTAAGTCTTATGATATATTTGTTTCCTTGCAATTTATTATTATCTTGTGTTTACTTATTAGTGAAGACGTTAAAAAAATCTTTAACCATCAAAAAAAATATTTGTTGATAATAAATTGTTTATAAATTTTTTTTTCATGTATACATATATATGTACATATGTATATTTGAAGAATATTCATTTTTTTTAATTAAATTTTTGTTTGGAATATAGTATATTTGTATACAAATATATTCAATAAATATATATATTTTTTTTAATTTAAATTTTTAATGTTTAGTATATTTGTATACAAATATATACTTTTTTTTAGTCTTCTCTTCAAAAATTCTTTTTCTTTGAAGATGTTACTCTGTGTGTGTTTATTTTGTATGTGTATGTGTTTAATGTGTGTGTGTATTTTTGTTTTAAGTGTATGGTTCTTGGAGCTCTTTAGATCTCTCTTTTATTTATTATATTTTTTTTTTTAATTTGGGGAATATTATAAGAACATGTTGGAGATAGGTAAATTTTTTTTTGTTATTTTTTTTTAATGTGGGGAATATGTTGAGCAAAATTAAAACTTTTTTTTTTGATCTTGTTAGAATATTTTTTTTGCTTCCCACTTTTTTCCCTCTTTTCAAATTTTTTTTTTTTTTTTTCTGAAATTTTTTTTATCTGGTAATTTTTTTATTCTTATATCTGAACTCTGGGTAGTCTTTTATTTCTTTGGTAAGTATTACTTCGAATTTTTGTAATTCATCGATTAGCGGACTATTGGTGGAGAGTTGATTGGCCACCATACCGCATACTGACCCCTTGTCTAATCCCAAGAGAGGTACTGGCGTCTTAACGTTTTTTGTAATGTACTGTGGATCTATTGTTGTTTGGTATATCCTCCTCCATTCTTTACACAGAAATTTATATATGGCCAACATTGCTGATGAACCAGATGCCCCAAGAGTATTATATTGCTTTATTGTTCCAGTTCTGTTGTTTACTACTATTAATATCCAATGAAATCCAGGTACTTCTATTGGACACAACATGTTAAATTCTCCTAACCACTCCGCACTGTGTTTTCCTTGCAGGATAGGTATTAGGATTTGTTGGATGCTCTTAATTTTTTCATTACTGTTTTCTAGTTTTTTCAAGAAAAAATTCATTTTTTCTGAAGTTACGTATTCCATATTGAAAAATTTATAAAAAAAAAATTTTTTTATATATTTTCTAATTAGTAAGACAATATGAGTTTTCTTATTTTTTGGGAATTTTTTCTACTGAGAGGAGTTATTTGTTTAGGGGCAGTTGTTGGAATTGGTGGTGGAGTTTGTTTTGGTATATTTTCTGACTGTGGTGTTATTTGAATAAGAGGATGTGATATTGTTGGTAATTCTGGTAAAGGGGTTTCGTATCTATGGAATGGTCTTTTGGGTGACTTTTTTTTGTTTCTAGTGTGACATTCTATATATTGTCTTATTGCTAGACCTATTACAATCAAGATTGTAATGGCACCTAAAGATGTTGATGTGATTGTGTTTATAGTGTAAGTTCTTCTATTTTGTTTGTTTGTTTCATATTCTCTAATTTTATCTTCGATTTCGTGGATTTCAACAACGGCGTTTTTCTGATCTGGTTGGCAATTCCGTGTTTTAGTATTATTGTTTTGTCTTCCCCTAATATGTTTTGAACAGTTTTGTTCAATGATAGATCTGGTAATGTAAAATCTGGCTGTTGTATCTTTATATCTGAGTTTTCTGTATCTTCGTAATATATTGTTTGATGATTTATCGTCACGTGACAGGGTTCCGTTATATGTAATATTCCTGTCCCTTGTAAAGATGTTCCATGGAATTCCTGTTTACATTGTATTTGCACTCTGAGCGGAATGGGCAGAGAGAATAACCAAGCATTCTTCTGTGTCATCTTAATCAAGTAATTTTGTCTCCGGGTTGCATAGTTGAAATTGCACTTATGTTCTTCATCATACGGATTAAACATAAGGGATATTGAACATAGTTGTGATTCAGTCCCTTTTAAAATGGGTGATTCTAGTGGACCTACAAACCAATTTTCGTACATGTGTATTGCAATCATTTGTAGCTGTGTAAACTCTTTTCTATTAAATATTACGAATTCTTTGGTTTTCATATTTTTTGCTATAAATTCCTCTTTTAAGTTAAATACAGCAGATTTACTCTCTTTTATTAGAATTGGAAAAATATGAATTTGTTCAATTACGAATACGTCGAGATTAAATATTGGGAGTATAATTCTTATTACCAACATTCCTCCCATGGTCTGTGTTTTGATTTTTAAAGATTTTTCCAATATATCCGTTAATGTCTCTTTATCTTTTATGCTGTTTTGGGGACAGATTTTCTTATATAAACTCGATAATTCGGGTGCGGTTAATAGAAGTGGATATAGCTGGTTTTGTTTAGTTGAATAGATCACATCTAGTGTTACTTGCTGTCTACTTTGTATCTCGATTACTAGTAGTAGAACTGTATCTAAAAGGCTTTGTATGTTCCTTTCTTGTATAATTTCTGAATTTAATCTATCATCTAACCACTAACCGGTTTACTTCTGCCATTATCTTTTGTTGGTTATTCCCCATTTCACTCAACGGTTTTTGTAATTTTTGATACGTTGTTTTTATGATACTTATTTGTTGTTTTTCTAATTCTTCTAGTGTCTTCGTATCACTTTCTAAATTGCTTAACTTGCTGTAAACCATTTTTTCGTCATCGATATCCATTGTTCCAAATAAATAAAAAAAAGATCTTTTATTTCGGTGAGGGTGTATTATATCTTCTATCACCTTGTTTTTTTGGGTTATGGTGTTGATTAAACCTGTGATTATTGGTGTGTGACTCACACACCTTTCGTTTTTAAATTTCTTGCATAAAATATTCCAATTTTCTTCTGCGGATTTTACTATGCTAGTATGTTGGGTTATGTCGTCTATATTTATTGCCGTTATAACATTCCAAGTGTCATGGTAAAAAAGTATTTTTCCTATTGTTTCAAAGACGATTCCAGTGTTGTTCAGTTGTTCCACTCGGAATCCGATCGGTTGTTCGGCTTGTGTTAGGATTGTGTTGAGTAAACTCACGTAAAGAATAACGTTAATTTTATTCAACCTAAAATGAGAACAAAATTTGTATCATTTGAAAGTAAAACGTGTTGAGTCAATTTTTTCTACACTGCTTTCCTTTTCTTCTATCTATAACTATTTCTATATCTGCCTCAAAATATTTGATTGCCGTAACCTTCTTTGTTGTTTCTTTGATAAAAAATTTTCTGGTTACTTGAGCTTCTATATTGTTATGGGTCAAATGAATAGTATTTAGTCAACAAATTTTATTTTGTTTATTTTGTAGTAAATTAAACAACTTAAGTTTTTTTTCTTTTTTTCTTTTGAACTTGAGCTGCCTCATTCTGAATGAAAAAATTACCTTTGGTGATTGAACGTAAAAAAAAATTGTCTTGTAATAGTTGAATATGAGTGAATTTTGCTGATTGGAAATTTAACAAGGTGAAGTTCGTTTTTTTTTATTATTTTGTTAGTTGTTATTCGTAGAAATGTTTTAAACGGTTATTATGAACAGTCACCTGTTTTTTATTTATTTGAACTACACTATTAATGTCATTGATGATTTTTACTATTGTGTATGGGCCTTTCCAAGCTTCGTCCAACTTGTGGCTTTTATTTGGATTCTTTATTACGATTTTATCTCCTTTATGAAAAATATTGGGTCTTAGTTTTGTATCATGATAGTTTTTAGAAGTTATTTTGCTCTGGAGAAGGTTTTTCCTAGCTATAGCGTAAGTTTTTTGGAGTTTGTGTCTTAGAACATAGTAATAATTTTCGTGGTTGTATAGGGGTTCGGGATCTCTTTTTAGATTAGAAGGTACACTAGAAGTAAAACCGTAAAGGCAATTGGGGTTAGCTTGGTTCCCTCATGTATACTATTATTGTATACGAATGCTGCAGTTCTGAGGTACTGATCCCAAGTTCTTGGACTGTCGTCACATATAGTGCGGAGATATTCCACTGAAGGTTTTGTATTGCACGGGATTACCTTTGTGTGCTGTTTCTTCCCGTCGAATTTTCCTTCCTTCTTTTGTTATTTAGTATAAAACTCTTTTTAATTTGTTGTTTCTTTTCCTTTTTATTTTATTTAATTTACTTTATAGATTTACTTCATAAATTCCCTTTTTTTTGGGTTAAACTTTTTGTGGAAAAAATGGAGATTTGTGCAAGGTGGCTGCTGGTAATCGAATGAATTTTTTTTTCATCTATTTCACTTAGCCGGCGGAGAAGCCGCCGCAAGTAAATTAGCCGCGAGCCGATTAATACTCAAGTTAATCTCTAACTCTCCACTTTGAGGGCGGCAACCTACTAGGTCGTATTTTTGTTGGAGATTCACTTGAACATTACCGGCCGCCTTGCAATATTTATTGCGAAATTTATTATTGTAAAAGAGCACTATACCACCCTACCACCAAACATCAAATTCAAGTTAATTGACTTTTAATCTTCATAGTAAAGTTTTAATTGCAAATTACTATTCAAGAGTTTACATTAATCCTTTTGAAAAGTTTACACTTATGGTTATACACATTTCAAAGTAATTTTCATTTTCTCAAAACTTAAAGATATCATACAATGTTTTTCCAATTTGCTTTACTGTTTATACTTGTATTAAGTAAATTTGTTTTTTTTATTTTTTTGAATATCACAATGGAGAGCAGCCTTAATTATTGATTTGAGTAAATGTATTCCATTCTGAATACGTTGTAAATAAAGATATTTAATCGATTTCATTCTGCTACTGAGGTAGGAGGACACAAAGTTTGGCAATCAAACGCGTGACGATTCCATTCGCAGTTTTTACTTCTGCTACCCGAATTTTATTATCTTGTCCGGCATACACTTTGATAACTCGACCAAGGCGCCACTCGTTGGGTGGCAAATTTTCGTGTCGAATAATAACTAAATCATTTATTTCGATATTTCTTTGTGGATGTTTCCATTTGTACCTCTTATGGAGCTCTTTTAAATATTCTTCCTTCCACCTAGCACAAAGTTGATGATGGAGAATTTTTAACTTTTTCCACCGGTTCATTACGGTTAGGGATTCTTCTTGGAAAGATGGTTCAGGCAGACCTGTCATTAAGTCGCCTGTGAGAAAATGACCAGGGGTCAATGGAACAATGTCAGTCAAACCTTCAGACATGCGTGAGATGGGGCGAGAATTCAGACTACACTCTATTCGAGTAAGCAGAGTTACAAATTCTTCGAATGTGAATTTTTCGTTGCTTGCCACTTTTCGAAAATGCATTTTGAAGCTTTTAACGCCCGCTTCCCATAACCCACCCATATGAGGCGATCCGGGAGGAATAAAGTTCCACTTTATTTGTGAGAATTGATGAGCGAAGGCGGTAGGACATTGCGTAAGTGACTTATGAAAGTCCGATAAAAGAACTTTAGAGGCTCCCACGAAATTAGTTCCGTGATCGGAAAACATTTTATCAGGCGTTCCTCTTCGAGACACGAAGCGTGTAAATGCAGCTAGGAAGGCTTGTGTTGTGAGATCGCTCACCAATTCCAAATGTATGGCCCGTGTCGCAAAGCAAACAAAAATACATACATATCCTTTGTCCAACCGACATTTCCGACCATAATATGTTTTAATTAAAAACGGTCCTGTGAAGTCTATCCCTACATTCGTAAATGCCCGAGTCAAAACTGTTCTTTCTTTGGGTAACGCACCCATTAATTGCGTTTGCACATGTTTTTTGTACCGAGTACAAGTTGTACAGTTAATTATACATTTTTTTATAAGGTTTTTAATGCGTGGTGTCCAATATTCTGATCGAATCATCCGCAACATGAGTTGAATTTCGCTGTGAAGAGACAACTCGTGAACATATTCAACGTACCGTTGAATGAAGAGACAATTGACAGGGAGTAAAATCGGAAATTTTTCACTGTAGGACAAAGTCGATTGCACCAATCTTCCATTGGAGCGCAAAATACGTCTTCGTCGATTAGGGGGTTGAATTTTTCCAACCAATTCTTGGAAGCTAACTGCTTTTTCTGTAACAAATCAGAATATTCCCTTTGAAAGTATTTTTTTTGAGTAAGAACGACAAGTTTTCGTTTTGCTACTACAATTTCTTCGTGTGAGAGTTCTGAACGTGAGTGTTTCAAGTTTCCATGTTTTTTGAAAGAGTGGCAAAATCGCAAGATGTAAGCGAATACACAAACCATCTTATGCCAGTTTGAATACTTGCAAAGATCTTCTTCAAAATCTTGAACGACTTGAACTGTGAGTGTTTTAATACTTTTCATTTCTAAAACTGACTCATCGACTGGTTTATGCTTCAATTTTGGCCACTCTGACTCTGATTGCACCAACCATTCAGGACCATTCCACCACAATGAATTGAGTTTTAACTCGGCCGGAGAAACCCCCCTTGTAGCCAAATCAGCTGGATTTTCAGATGAAACAACGTGCGACCAACTTGTCACTGAAGAATTTTTCAAAATTTCCGCTGTTCGATTTGCGACAAAGGTTTTCCACGAACTTGGATGTTTCTGAAGCCAGGCCAAAACTATGGTAGAATCCGTCCACAAATGGACTGACGAAAGGTTTTGTATCTGAAGTGAGGCTGACGCTAAATGGAGCATACTTGACAAAAGAACAGCACCTTGTAACTCCAATCTGGGCAACGAAATTGTACTCACTGGGGTGACTTTCGATTTGGCCCTCAAAAGATGTGATGTAATTTTATCAGAGTGTTGCACCCGTAAATAAATGCATGCTGCATAGGCCTTCTCCGATGAATCGCAGAACCCATGTATTTGTGATACACCATGTGGACGATATTCTACCCACCGAGGAATACGCACTGTTGCAACTTCATGCAAACTGGATACAAATGTTCTCCACCTTTGTTCTGTAATGGGAAGAAGATTGCTGTCCCAATCAGTGTTGTCCTTCCATATTTGTTGCATCAGTAGTAGTAGTAGTAGTAGTAAATGTGATTTTTTATTTACATTTATAAGAAGTAATTACATAGTTTGGTATAAATTTATTCACAAAAAAGCATTGGCATGTGCCGTCAGCCGAAGAGAGAGCTTTGAAATTACTTTATACAAAGTATGAATTAATTTAACGTTAATTTTACATTAATAACAAGTACATAAACTAATACAAAAATTACAAAAATTATAAAAAGGAATTATATGAATATAAAATTAAAGGCAGGATCAAAAAGCTTCATTTATGATTTGATTTCGATATTTATAGGCAGTTTTGATGTAGCAGTAAAGAAGTGTCCAATTATCGCCATTAAGAATACCCTGAATTTCATCTCCAGTAAGAGTATTTTTTCTCCAGATTGATCTTCTGATTGAGTTGAAGATAGGACAGATGCCTATGAAATGACATATGTCTTCTCTAGTTCTCATATTGCACAAGGTACATTCCGTATTTTGTTCCCTTATGTAGGGTTTGTAATTTAGTCTGAGGAGTTCGCCTCTCGCTTTAAAGATAGTACTGATAACATCTAGACTATTCTGGTCATTAAAGTAGTTGTTTTCTCCCAGGAGATGGTTTAAAAACTTATAGGAGCTTCTTGTTTGACTTTGTTGACATTGTTCAATGATAGCATTTCTAGTTGAATCTTCAATTTTACTTAAAAGGGTTTGCAGGTTTATTCTTAAATAATCTTCATTTTCTAGCTGGAGTTGTACATCATGCTCGAGGCTCAGTCTTCTCCATTCCGAAAAAAAATTGTTCATTTCTGTTTTTAAGATGCAAGGCGATTTTATTTGTGAGGCGATGATTAGGGTGTTTTAAAGTCTTTATTATGTATGAGAAGTGTATATCAAGTGTGTACATAAACAGTGGTGGTAGACCAGTTTCAAGGTGCAACATGTACGTTGGTGTGTTTTCTGGAAGACTGAATATTCTTTTTTAGAAAAATCGTAAGAGTTTTTCTACTTCTTCAAACTCGAGAATACCCCAAACTTGTGCCGCATAACACATAATTGATCAGACTACAGCATCAAAAATTTTTTATTTTGCACTTGGAGCTATATTTCGATTGCAGAATACTGTTTTCCAATTACAATTTATCGCGCGTTTGGATTCTTCAAGTTTTTCTTGTAAGTGTTTTTTGAATGATAGCGTTTGAGTAATCCAAACACCGAGGTATTCATATTCCTTAACAGTTTCTAGTTTTTCATTTCCCAAAGTCCAACTTTCATTTCTTGCAAGACGACCCGCCCCGTTTCGAAACACCATTATTTTTGATTAAGCTGTATTTATTTGTAGGTTCCACAGTTTACAGTAACAATGAAGTTTATTTATCATGATCTGGAGCATGTTGGGAGATTCAGAGAGAACTACAATGTCGTCAGCGTAGAGCAATATTTTTAAGGGCATTCCATCAAAAAGAACTCCTCCCGGAAGCACCGTACCTAGATCGTCTAAATAAATTGAGAATAGGAGTGGGCTCAAGAGACATCCCTGCTTTACACCAGTTGTTGGTTCGAACCAATTTGAAAGAATATTTCCATCCCAAACAGCCGACTTATTTTCTTCGTAGAGTTTTTGAAAGATTCTTAACATTTTCGTTGAGACTCCAAGGTTGCTTAGTTTGAGAAATAGAGATCTTCTGTCTATGCAATCGAAAGCTGCTTTGAAGTCTACGAAGAATGCATACAATTTTTTTCCTTTTTCCACATACATACGAGCAATACTAGTCAGAGAGAAGATATTATCAACTGTTGAGTACCCCTTGCGGAAACCGGTTTGAAATTCGCTTAACAAACAGGTCATTTTCGTTTATCCAGTCTGTTAAACGTTGTAGTAAGATGCCTGTGAAGATTTTCGTGACAGTGTTTAAAAACGATATACCTCTGTAGTTACTGGGGTTTGTTGGATCTCCTTTTTTTAAAATCGGTAGTATTACACTTTTCTTAAAACTGTCAGGTACTTCTCTCGTGGACCATATGAAATTGAAAGTCGATGTTAGTTTTACTAAGAAATCTGTCGGAGCGTATTTGAAGAACTCATACGGGATGCGATCTTCACCAGGGGCTTTATTCAATCCACATCGGTGTATGACACTTGTAACTTCTTCGAGCAGTATAGATCGGTCTAAGGAAATGTCCTGTTGATATGGAAGTGCATACTCTATGGGGTTTGGGTTTGGTGGCGGATTTAGTAGATTTTCGAAATGTGTAGCTAACTCTACAGCTTCCACTTTGATATTTTGCATGAACAGGGCTCCATTAAGCACTTTGGCCGTTTTCCAGAATGAACGACTGTCTTTGATGTTAACCAGGGTTGAAGATAAGCTTTGTGAATAAAGCTTTTGTTTTTGAGCGCATAAAATCTTATAGTTTTTGTTAGCCTTGCGATACATGATTTTAGCGTGATTAGTATTGCATCTTCATAACAAGCGGAGAAAGGCAAATGATTTTTTCCTTGCAGATTCGCATTCCCAATCATACCATGGTTGTTTGCCTATGTTTACTGTTTTTTTCTGCAAAGGCTTCGCTGATTCCATAATACACGAAGTAAGAATATCTGTACCCCATATAGACAGAAGGTCAGTCTCGTTTATAAGGCTAACATTGTGGTTTAGATTCTCTGTATACCTCTGTAAATCTCTTTCATGCCACCGTAGTTTAGGTAATAAGTGCTGTTGTTTAGGCTGAGGATCCTGCTGAAGCTTAAAATAAACTTGAACAGACAAGGGTAAATGATCTGAGTAGGTAAGCTCATTCACTATGAAGTCGGAAATATATGTAAGCCACATTCCCTTTGCAAGACAATAATCGATCGTTGAGCAAGCAGTACCCCTGATAAATGTGAAATTACCATTTGTATCTCCGTTTGTTCTTCCATTTTAGTTTTTTTATTTTTTAGTTTATTTCATCATCAAGTAGAGATTTATATTCTCATTTAGATTACAAAAAAATAATATAGCGTATAAGATAATAATAATAAATACAATAATATACATAATAGTGATAATAAAAGTATAGATAATAAATGATAAATGTTAGAGCGTTTGCAATACCTACTAACAAGACGTTTTTCTTGAAAGAATATCTTGAACAATAATTGAAAATGTCAATTAGATCGACTACTTCGTTGGTTTCTCTGATGCAACGAGCTATTGGTCCATTCCTACCATAATTAGTAGGCAGGAATGTTTCCCGGAAATGAAAAGGTAAACGGAGACTCCTACTTGGAGAATAAAAATCAATTCGCTCTAGCAAGTTTGGGCAAATTATATGGGCTTTAATGACATCTGCTATTATCATAATTGAAAAATATTTCCTTCTAAGCTCAAGTGTTCCTATGTCGAAAAGTAGGCACCTGACATTATATGGTGGCCTTTCAATATGCCAGTTCAGTTTATTAAAAGCATATCTCGTAAAGTTTTTTTGAATTTTCTCTATTCTATCAGAATGTGTTTTATAACATGGATTCCATACCACGGAACAATATTCAAGAATAGACCTAACAAGTGCTACATAAAGCGTTTTCAGTGTAAAAGGGTCTGAGAACTCTTTTGCATTCCGTTTAATAAAACCTAGCATCTTATAAGCTTTATTGACTATGTAATCAATATGAAGTGTGAAAGATAACTTGGGGTCTAAAATAACTCCTAGGTCCTTTTTTTGACTAACCTTTTCTAGTGTTATACCATTGATAGAGTAATCAAAAACTATAAACGACTTTTTCCTGCAACATATAAAACTTTCACATTTGGACACATTTAGAAAAAGTTGATTTTTCTTACACCACTCAGCAAGCTTAGTTAAGTCTTCCTGGAGCAAAAGACAGTCATGGACTGTGTTTATGTATTTAAATATTTTTAAATCATCTGCATACAATAAATGTTTAGAATGTTGAAAAATATCTGGTATATCATTTATGAATAAATTGAACAACAATGGGCCAATGTGACTTCCTTGTGGAACTCCTGAAGTAACCTTAATACATCTTGACATAAATTTACCTATCTTAACGTATTGCAGTCGATTTAAAAGATATGAACAAATCCACTTTAATAAATTTGAACTGAATCCTATTTTAGACAGTTTGTATAATAAGATTTCATGATTTACCCTATCAAAGGCCTTGGAAAAATCAGTGAATATAATATCGGTCTGACAACCCTTTACAAAACCATTTATAACTGAGTCACATAAAATCGTAAGATTTGTGGCTGTAGATCTTCCTTGGACGAATCCATGCTGTGAGTCAGATATGACTTGTTTAGTAAGAAAATTAATCTTGTCACACACAATCTTCTCGAACAATTTATGAATAACCGATAATTTACAAATCGGCCGGTAGTTGCACACTTTTTGCTTCGAGCCTGATTTGAAAATCGGAGTTATAAAAGTCTTTTTCCATTCGACTAAAAACTGTCCAGTAATTAGAGAGGCATTGAAAATCTTGCACAGTGGTAAAGCGAGTGATGCAGCACATCTTCTTACAACTATTGGAGAGACACCGTCAGGACCTTCACTTTTGTTTTCATCTATAGCATTCAGTGCTTCTAAAACTTGAATTAATTTTGATGACATATCACGCTATTTTTATGTTTTTTATATACTTTATAAGCCTTGTTTTTTCTATTCTTGAGGTTTGATAGTCTTTTGTTAAACCATGGCGGATTAGAATTAAGAATTTTTGTTCTAATGGGAATAAAACTGTCAGATGCATACTTTAAGTACAATTTGAAGTTATAGAACGATTGAGTTAGGTCTTGGTTTTCAATTAGAGCAGCCCAATCGATTGAATTAAAAAACTCATTCATTGCATCAAAGTTACCTCTTCTGTAATCATAAAATACAATGCTTTGATTGGATAGAGGGATAAAAGTCATAAGTTTAAAATTAATTGATAAGCAAACATGATGCTGTTTATTTTCTACAGCTGGAAATTCAAGTTTATCTAAGTTTACTTCAAAGTCTTTATCAACAAATACTAAATCCAATATTCGATTAAGTGAATTTTTAACATAATTCATTTGCAACATATCAAATTGACTAAAAAAATCAATAACAGTAATTTCAACTTCAGTTTTTACATTAAAAGGAACTAAACATTTTTCATCTGAATCAAATTTCCAGTTTACTTCTCCTATATTAAAATCTCCAAGACAAATGGCATGGTCAGATGGACCCAATGTATTAAGAATAGATCGGCAGTTGTGTAAATGAATATTGTAAAGTTCGAGAGGACTCCTTGGCGGAATATAACTTCCGCTTATTAATAAATCTACATTTTTACATAAGCTAACAACAAAAATGAGTTGATCAACATCAAAAGTTCTGTCGGTGTTTAAAGACAACAGATCAACTTGTCTTGATACATACTTAGCATGAAATGGCAACAATTATGCCTCCCCCTCTATCTAAACTTGTTGTCACCGGACAACGATCTTTTCTATAAACAACATATTGATTGCTTTGAAATAATTCTGATGTGAGATGACTATCATTTAACCAAGTTTCAGTTAATATAATTATTTCATAGTCTTGAGAAGCAAAATATAAATACAAATCACTTAATCTAGTTCTTACTCCTCCAACATTTTGGTAATAAATATTTAGTGCTCCAAAGGGGGGTAGTGCACTAGGATCTTTAGCGTTATCAACATCATCAATAGCCATAACATCAACAGCAGCAGGGGAAACAGCAGTAGGAGGAACAGCAGTAGAGGAAACATCAGCAACAACAACGCCGTCAACAGAAACATTGACAACATCCATTTCATAAGCAGAGTTATCATCAGCAACAGCAACATTATCAGCAACAGCAACATAGCAACATAGCAACAGATACGACTCAATCTCACGTTTGATTTTGTTTCATTTGGAGCGCCGTGTTTTTTTGTTGGGATGAGAAATGCCTAATCCGAATACCTACTGGCCAAAAATTTTCCTTGAAAACCATCAAGGCAGCATCCACAGGAACACCAATTTTAAAATTGACAAAGCGTAAATTATCCGCAGATTCATCATTACGCACCAACTTATAGCATGCAAGCTTAGCAACATCAATTTGTAATTTTGAAGCAGCATATGTAGCAATCGATTCATGTGTAGTAGTAGGACGAAAACTTGATAGGTGAAACCATTTAAGTTTCTCTATAACGTCAATCCCATCGAAAGCATTGTTATTGTTTCCAACAATTACATTTTTTTTTGTTAATCGACGAGCATTTTTTGCATTAGCCGCACCAGTCTCATTTGCATCGACAGACAAATCATGATCAGTGTGCAAAGCAAGAGACGCAACAGCAGCGAGGGGCTCAGCGATAGCGGGGACTTCACTAACATCAGTATTGTCTGTTATTACGGGAGATGATATCGGTGCATTCGGCATTGGTTTCGAGTTGTTCACTGCAGGCACACCCACTGAGCGGGAGACAGTGCAAGAGAGATTTTTTTTTTCTTTTTCAATGTTTACGTTTAATCGTTTAAGTGCAGGAGAAGACAAATTATCTTTTTTATTTAGAGAAATTTAGTAACGTTAAGCCGATGGATTCACACATTTCAACTAGTTTCTTTCCATTGCCATCCAAGACTTCATCCATTGCACTTCTTATATTTTTTATTGATTCAGTAAAAAATTCCGGCTCCTCATTCAGTATTTGTGAGTTTCCAACTCTCCCGTTAAAATCGCCAATAATCATTAGGTCTTCTTTTCCGAATTCTAAGAGAAAATTGTATAAACTGCTAAAGTCTTGCGCCCATTTGTTGCAGTTTATATAGACTGGTATTATATATATTTTCCTCTGTTCGACAGTTATTTCTATCAAATCTCTTTGAAGTATTTGGACATAACTACAATCAATGCCCAAATCCTTTTTTATTCCAAAAAGACTTCCTCCGCTAGCTCTTCCTTGTGTGGACGTCCTAGTTGCTGGTATCCATAATAGTTTGTGATTAATGAAGAAGTTTTCGAACCTATCCATACCCTTATCAATAAAAGTTTCAAAAAGAGCAAAAATATCAAACTTATTTATAAATTTAAAAAAATCGTTGAAAAGAAGCTAGCCCTGCTATATTAAAAGCGGTAATACTTAAAGAAAAGTTACTTAAATTATATCTTTTATTATTAACATTAAATTTAAAACGACTGACGGCATTATAATTAAAAGCGCTGAGTGCGTTCATTTCGATTCACAGTTTGAGAGCCACTGGCTACTGCGACATGGGATGACGTTTCCTCACTGACATTTAAAAGCTGCTCCATGAGTGACATTCCACCTTCCTCATCACATGGAAGATTGTTGTTTATGTCGAAATAAAAAATTTTTCCTTGGATCTTAAGAGTTTCTCCCCGTAAATAAATTTTAACTCTCGGGTTTTTTGACTTTATTTATATTGTTGCATCAGTATTTTAGCGACAATCACGACAGGGGCCAACCACCCTACCGGATCATAGAGTTTCGCTATCACTGATAAAACTGAACGCTTAGTGAAAGAACTAGCTTGGGGAATTGACTGAACCGAAAAGGAAAATGTATCCACTGTTGCCTTCCACTGTATACCGAGAGTTTTAACTGAACTTTTATCATCAAATTTCAGGAAGTCTTCGTTAAGAAGTGAACCTTTTGGAATAGATTCCAACAACTCCTTTGAGTTCGACGTCCATTTCCTCAAGTTCAAACCAGCCGATTGCAAAGCAAGAATTAATTCGGATTGCGCTTTTAACGCTGTGGAAATATCATGTGCACCTGATAACACGTCATCTACAAACAGTTCTCTTTGAAGTATAGTGGAAGCTAGAGGATGAGAGATTTTTACTGTTTTAGCTAAGTGGTGCAATGTCAACCATGGCCAAGTATGGAGAGCAGGACACACCAAATGTTAATGTCGTCATTTCAAAAACACTGAGAAGATCTTTTGGGTTTTCGCGAAACAAAATTTTTTGAAAGGGGGTTTGATCGGAATGTATTTTAATTTGCCGATACATTTTTTCTATGTCGCTATTGAAAACATATTTGTAAAGCTGCCAATTCAACATTAAAAGCGTTATGTCCGTTTGCAGCGCTGGGCCCGGATACAACACGTCATTTAAGCTCTTCCCGTTTGAAGAAGCGAATGACGCATTGAAAACAACACGAACCTTTTTCGTTAAACTTTCGGGCTTTATGACTGCGTGATGCGGCATAAAAAACGCTTTTTGTTCGCTTAAACCACTCTCTGATGAATCGCTTGGCTTCATGTGACCCAGGTCAACGTACTCCGATAAAACGGAATCATACTCTTGTTTAAAGCTAGGGTTGCTTAAAAGACGCTTCTCATTTTTGAGGAATTGCCGTTGTGCGTTTCCGTATGAAAATCCTAAACGAGGATCTTGTAAAAAATCTTCTTTGAACGGCAACCTCACTACATAACGACCGGTGTCATCACGATACGTGGTATTTTTAAAAAGATCTTCACAAAATTGTTCCGCCGCCGTCCATACTTGAATTTTTGGGAGCTCTTCTATTATCCAAAACCTTTGAATTTCATCTACAACAGAAACTTCGTTAAAAAACGATAGTGATTTGGAAGGCTGCATATTATTTGCAGAATTGGGGTTTTGCAGAGGGCCCAGTAAAACCCATCCGAAAACTGTGTTTTGAGCCATTAGTTGCTGAAACACCTTATGTTTCAAACCTTCACGGATAATAAACGGGTATAAATCCGCGCCAATCAATAGATCAATCTTGGAACTTTGATTAAAATAGGGATCTGCCAGTTGAAAATCGAAAAGTTTTTGAGATTCTCTTAATTCCATTGAAACCGAAGGTAAATTCTCCGTTACTGTTTTGAGAACAAGAGCTTGAGCAAAAAGATTAAAATTTTCATCAACCCGAGACTTAAGTGTAAACGAACACATCTTTGAAGAAGTTGCTGTCACCTTTGAATTAATGCCTGCCACCGTGGCTCTAACTGATCTTACGGGAAGTTGAAGTTTCCTTTGAACTTCTTCAGAAATAAAAGAAATTTCCGAACCCGGATCGATTAGCGCTCGCCACTCAAAATCAGTTTGATTTTGGTGAATACTTACTATCGCCGTAGCCAACAAAGTTGTTCGCTGTGATTTGGCAAAGAAAGCTTGGGCATTTACATTCGGTGTGGGATTTGAAGATTTCGAACTGTTATTTGGAGCAGTGTTGGGTGTACTTGGGTTTGGAGCTTGAGTGGACTGTAAATTTGTATTTGCATTCCCCGGCGGAGTGCTATCAAAGTGTAAAAGTGAATGATGCTTTCACTTTTGCACGTGGGTACCATATGGGTATAGGCTAAGCAATTGAAACAATATTTTAATTTTCTAACCGCATTTCTTCTTTTGGACACGTTCATTTTTAAAAACTCTGGGCATAAACGTAATGAGTGTTCTCCTTGGCAAATTTTGCATTGGGAACCTACTTGGGCATGATGTGCACGAACACGGGGCGTATTGCTTGAAGACTGTTGCTTAGGCACTGTAACTCGCGAAACTTTATTAACTTTTTGCATATCAGCGACATTTTCCAAAACCCGATACCTATTTGAGATGAAAATATTCATGCTCTCCCACGTTTGAATTTCTGTGGGCTTATCGAGGGATTCTTCCCAAAGTGAAAGTGTTTGAGATGGAAGACGAGTTGCACAAAAATAGGTTATAAACGCGTCCCATGTTTTTGTTTCGATACTATGTGACTTTAAAGCAATAAGAGCATCATTGATGTTGCTTTGCAGTTCCTTCAATGCCGCGGCCGATTCTACCTGAATGCACGGTTGGCCGAGTAAAACACTAAGATGGCTGTTAACAAGTACTCTTTTATTTTCGTAGTGCTCTTTAAGAGCCGACCACGCAGCTTCAAAATTCTCGTTCGTAATCTCAAATTTGGAAACAATGTTCAAAGCATGATCTTTAGTCCGGGCACGCAAATGAAAAAGTTTTTGAACGGGACTTAGTTTTGCGTGCCGGACATAAAGTGCAGTGAACATGTCTCTGAACGCTGGCCATTTTAAAAAATCTCCACTAAAAACTTCCGCTTCACATGGTGGAACACGCATACTATGCATTAAAACCTCCTCATTATCATCTTAACTATCGCCATCCTCTTTTGATTTACTTTCGATCGGCCGAGTGGTCTCCAGAATTTCACTAAGAAATTCGATATATGTGTTCGAAGAACTTTTATATTTTGCCCTAACCTCAACGAGTGACGCCTTGAGGTCGTCATCCTCTGTAGCCGCCCGCGCATACTGAGCATATACTTTTTTAACTTCTAGCCATAATTCCTGAAGCTCAACTCGAAATGCTTCGATCACCGATTGTGAAAGCTTATTACGTGGTTTTTCTTTAAATGCCGCATGAAAATCGACCAATGTGTCGCAAGCCAAAATTAAATCTTCCAAACTCATGGCAAAAAATGAGATACAAATCGAGTTTTAATTAAAAATAAAATTGCTCAACACGGTTACGAACTGTACTACTGTAAAGCACTTATATTTCTCAATTTTACCGCTTTATAACGCGTATTATAACGTACCAATATATATATATATATGAATATAAAATGCAAAAGGGCAAATTGGAAAAAAAGTTGTATAAATACCTGTACAATACAAAATTTATGTTGGCTGCGATGACGATGCTGGAACAAAAGATGCTGGAACAAACGATGCTGGAACTGTTGTATTTTTTCCTTACAAGTCATAACTCATGAGCCAACCATACCGAGACAAAACCCTCGATCTTTGAACAAGCAAACAATGGTCTAATAGTTGGTAGGGTGCTCATACTAAAAGCACCTACTACATTAGATCTAGATTATTAAAAAGGGATGGGAGTGGGGGATGGGGAACAACATATTCTACGCAGCCTGTTGTGAGGCTAAAATGTTAATCCCTTGGAGAGGCCGATTTGTTTTTATACTTACTTGGTCGTGATTTAATACTCCACACTTCAAATATTAGATAATGTACAAAATGTTCTTTTTAAAATGTACTTTATATTCTGAGTTCTGATGAACCAGTTTACTGACAACTTCTTATCAATTGACTTACTTTGCTAACATGATCTATTTTATATCTTATTCTACTTACGGAACTATATTTGGCCTCATGACCGCCAGCTGGTGTCGTCATTCGCCAGTCATCGTTTTTGTTTGCAGTCATCATTTTTGTTTGCAAACCACTGTGCCAATTGCATATATGGGCTGCAGGTGTTTCATTTAAACCAATGTGTATTTGGGTCATAGTCGATTGGTTGTTTACTTTTTTGTATTCCCACAATGTCTTTTGTTTAACATGTGGGTCAATCAATCAATCGAACTATGACTATACAACATTCCTCCCCATCGTAAAAAAGTGTTCAATTTCCATTTAGGAGAGACGGAAATTGTTTCTTTGGGTGGTTGTTAGTGATCTACACTCTTGTTAGACAAGGTTTAATTCTGAGAAACTGGCAGGGTTCTTTTGTTTCTTTAAACTGGCGATCTCTCATGGAGAGTTTATTAGTGGTTGATGAATACTGGACTTTTGGCTTCTGTATGTTCTTCCTTCTTCTAATTCCTGTCCTTGACGCGAATTCAGCTTAGGTTTGAATAGGTCTATGAGGTGCCAAATAAAGTTCCCTTATTTTAGTCACTTAAATTGTTGTTTATTTTTATTTAATATACATTAATTTATAACATAAGTTTCTTTCTAAGATTGATTTGAATATCAACGAATTTATTTAGTTAAGACTAAGTTTACAACTATATTTAAGTATCATTAATTTAATAAAAAATTTTATTTTACACTATTGTATGTTTATCATTATATTCGTTTCTTATGTTTTATATTTTTTGTATATATGTATATATTTTCATCTTTATATACGTGCAAAGATTATCTGTTGACCTCTTTTTTTTTTACTCTTGTATTTGTCAATGTAAATTTATTTGTGACTTTTAACTTTAAATAATGTAGTATTTGTGGTATTATTTGATAGTTTTGTTTACCTTTTGTTCAAGTTACATTTTACTTCTCTTTTTTTTGTTTTAAGTATTCTAATAAATTTCTTTATTCTTCCCTTTGTTTAAGTTAAAATATATTTGCTTATGTTTATTGAATATTCTTGAGTAAAATAATTTTACAGGAATTTTGGTTTTAAATATTGTTATTATTTTTGTTTTTAAAAGTGTAAGTTTAGGTACATATTAATTGTATTTGATATCAAAAATATAGAAAATTTTTTTTTTTTTTTTTTTACAAATGTGTATTTATTTATTAAATTTTCTTTAATATTCCTAACTCTATTGTTATATCTATATAATGAAAATTTGCTTTTAATTTACATTACATAATACAAATTTAAATTTTAATGATAGTATGCAAGATAGGTAACAAAGTATATTTAAAATATTTCAAAAAGTTGCATTCTTTTCATTTAAATATTAAGTCTTATGATATATTTGTTTCCTTGCAATTTATTATTATCTTGTGTTTACTTATTAGTGAAGAGGTTAAAAAAAACTTTAACCAAAAAAAATTATTTGTTGATGATAAAAATTTTTTATATAATTTTTTTTATGTATACACAAACATATACAGGGTGTTCCGTACTTCGTGTAACATCCTTTGGGGTGTAATTCTTGGTCATATTCTAAGAAAAAAAATGTATGACAGTAAAGCTCAATTCTCAACTTTGACATCACTTTTTGACAATTTAAGAAAAGGCTAACTTTGGTGTACCCTGACCTATGTTAAATTCAATATCTCTGTCAATACTAATGATAGAGACCTAATCATAGTTTTAATTTTTTGTAGAAATAACAGCCTTTAAGACTGTATTTAAGTTTAGCTTTCACAGGTTAAGGGTTGCCAGATTTTCAATTTTAAGTGCTGCTCAAATTTTCTTCCCGAAACAAAGTTTTGACTTTGAGACCATTTTTTTGCAGAAAATGTCTTATAAACATGGAGTTTCTTTATTTTTTACAGATGAACTAAACAATAATAAAAAAAAAACTTACTAATAAGTGCACTCTAAAACCCATAGATCTTAAGATATTTGAAAAAATACAAAATGGGTAAAATTAAAAAAAAAAAAAAAGATTTTTAAATTTGAGGTTTGTTTGAATAAAACAATAATATGGGCACTTTTAGTAGTTTTTTTATGTATTTAATACAAATACAATTAAAACAAGTGCTCAAAGTGCCTACGCAGACATTTTTTTCTTATATGAGTTTTACAATGGAAATTCAAGAAGAGCACAACGAATACACCAGGAACTTTATCCTTACTGAACATCTGGCAACCCTAAGCCTATAGGAATCTAATTTAAATACAGTTTCAAAGATTACAAGACTACAAGTAAGACAAGAGTTACCGTGAGCAAACACCTACAATGAAATTCAAAAAAGGGCTCTGGCATGCATTCAAAACGAAATAGGGCACTTTGAGCACTTGTTATAACTGTATTTGTATAAAATACATAAAAAAACTACTAAAAGTGCCCATATTATTGTTTTATTCAAACAAACCTCAAATTTAAAAATCTTTTTTTTTTTTTTTTAATTTTACCCATTTTGTATTTTTTCAAATATCTTAAGATCTATGGGTTTTAGAGTGCACTTATTAGTAAGTTTTTTTTTATTATTGTTTAGTTCATCTGTAAAAAATAAAGAAACTCCATGTTTATAAGGCATTTTCTGCAAAAAAATGGTCTCAAAGTCAAAACTTTGTTTCGGGAAGAAAATTTGAGCAGCACTTAAAATTGAAAATCTGGCAACCCTTAACCTGTGAAAGCTAAACTTAAATACAGTCTTAAAGGCTGTTATTTCTACAAAAAATTAAAACTATGATTAGGTCTCTATCATTAGTATTGACAGAGATATTGAATTTAACATAGGTCAGGGTACACCAAAGTTAGCCTTTTCTTAAATTGTCAAAAAGTGATGTCAAAGTTGAGAATTGAGCTTTACTGTAATACATTTTTTTTCTTAGAATATGACCAAGAATCACACCCCAAAGGATGTTACACGAAGTACGGAACACCCTGTATATGTACAAATGTACATATGTATGTTTGAAGAATATATTTTCTTTAATTTCAAATTTTAATTTTTGTTTGGAATATGTATAGTATATTTGTAGACAGATATATTTAACATTTTTTTTTTTAATTTCAATTTTTAATGTTTAGTATATTTGTATACAAATATATACTTTTTTTTTTGTCTTCTCAAAAGAATTTGTTTTTGAAGATGTTACTCTGTGTGTGTTTATTTTGTATGTGTATGTGTTTAATGTATATGTGTATTTTTGTTTAAAGTGTATGTTTCTTGGAGCTCTTTAGGTCTCTCTTTTATTTATTATATTTTTTTTTTAATTTGGGGAATATTATAAGATCATGTTTGAGATAAATTTATTTTTCTTATTATAATTTTTTTTTTTAATTTGGGGAATATGTTGAACAAAATTAAAACTTTTTTTTTTTGATCTTGTTAGAATATTTTTTTTGTTTCCCTCTTTTTTCCCTCTTTTCAAAAAAAAATTTTATTTTTTACATTTGGAACTTTTTATTTGGTAAATCTTTTTTATTTTGACTTCTGGGTAGTCTTTTATTCTGGTGAGGTTTTACTATCTTCTATCTCCTTGTTTCTTTGGTAGGTATTACTTCGAATTTTTGTAATTCATCGATTAGCGGACTTTCGTTTTTTAAATTCCAATTTTCTTCTGTGGACTTTACTATGTTAGTATGTTGGGTTATGTCGTCTTTATATTATTTCCGTTGTTGGGCTAGTGTCAAGATTGTATTGAATGAACTAACGTGTAGATCATGATTTGGTTTTGGTCTCCAAATTGCGTATATTTTAAATAAAAGAAATATATAAATATATTTATAAAAATGTGTATGTTTATTTTAATAAAAACAAAACAAAGACATTAAACACTTGGTTACGCAAATTTTATGATTTCTCTTTGGCGACGCGTTTCGGAAGTATCATTCCATCTTCGGGCGCTGTGTGACTGAGCTTTTTTTTTTTTTTTTTTTTATTTTACATGCAGATGTTGATGCATTTGTCTCATTATGCTTTGTGTTGTTGTCGTCATGGGTGGTGTAGTGGTGTATTGCTTTTGTTATTGTTTTTGGATTTATTTTCTGTAGTGTGTTTTGTCTCTTTCTAACGTGCGTTATAATATTTTAATGCTGTGTTATACAGTACATTTGTTTTAAACGTTAATTTATCGTTTAGTACTTTGTCCTGTTCTATTGCATTGGCTTTGTATATTTCAAATTCTTCTTTGGCGTCTAGTAATCTCCCTTTCTTACAAAAGTGCATCGGTATTAAATTGGTATCAAAATTGGAGTAGTTATGTTTATAATCGATTAAATTCAATGCAAAATTGGATTTTGTGTTTTGTTTTGGTTTATGTTCTTTAAATCTTTCATAAAATGTTCGTCCAGTTTGTCCTATGTAGTATTTGTCACAATCGTTGCATTTTATTTTATAAACGCCTGATGATGTTTTTATGTCGTTATTAGTTCTGTGTTGTAAAAGCTTATGGATGTTGTTATTGGTTTTGAATGATACGTTGACGTTAATTTTTTTGAATTGTTGGTTTATTATTTCAGGTAGTATGTTAGTATATTCAGTTGAAATATACTTGGTTGCATTATCGATGATTGTGTTATTGTTGTGGTTTTTGTTGTAGATTTTCTTTTTTCGTTTTATTATTAGTTTATCTATTGTTTTTGCGTTGTATCCATTTTGTATTGCTATATATTTTATTGTGTCTATTTCTTCTTTGTAGTCACTTGCGTCCATTGGGATTGTCAATGCTCTTTGGATAAATGCATTGTACGCTGACATTTTTTGTGAGTGGGGATGGTGGGATTCTCGGTGTATGGTGATGTCGGTAGTTGTTGGTTTCCTATATATTTTGAATTTGAATCGGTTGTTTTCTTTTCTTACATTGATGTCTAAGAAATTTATTTCGTTATTTGTTTCCGTTTCAGCTGTGAATTTAATTCTGTCGTTGATGTTGTTAAGATATGTTTTAAATAATTCTATTTGTCTATGAGTGCCGTCAAATATTATGAATGTGTCGTCTACATATCGATAGTATGAGATGATCATCTTTTGGTATGGGTTGGAGTTTGAAAGGATGTATTTATTTTCGAAGTGGTTAAGGTAAATGTCTGCTATTAAGCCGCTTAGAGGTGATCCCATTGCTAGGCCTTCTTCTTGTTTATAGTATTTATTGTTGAATGTGAAGTAATTTTGTTCCAGTATTATTTTTAATATTGTTATAAGTTCGCTGATTTGTTGTGTGTCAAGTGTTGCATTTGCTTCGAGGCTGGTCTTTAATATATTTATAGAGTCTGCAATTGGTATGTTTGTATACATGTTTGTAATATCAAAGGAGACCATTTTTTGTGAATTTGATATGTGTTGGTTTTTGATGTTGTTAATGAAATGTGTTGAGTTATTTAAGCTTTTATTGTTGCGTATTCTTATGTTGTTTGTGATAATTTTTTGGAGTATTTTGGCAACTTCATATCCTGGTGCAGTTTTGAAGTTGATCAAAGGTCGGATGGGTACATAAACAAGATGTACCCATCCGACCTTTGATCAACTTCAAAACTGCACCAGGATATGAAGTTGCCAAAATACTCCAAAAAATTATCACAAACAACATAAGAATACGCAACAATAAAAGCTTAAATAACTCAACACATTTCATTAACAACATCAAAAACCAACACATATCAAATTCACAAAAAATGGTCTCCTTTGATATTACAAACATGTATACAAACATACCAATTGCAGACTCTATAAATATATTAAAGACCAGCCTCGAAGCAAATGCAACACTTGACACACAACAAATCAGCGAACTTATAACAATATTAAAAATAATACTGGAACAAAATTACTTCACATTCAACAATAAATACTATAAACAAGAAGAAGGCCTAGCAATGGGATCACCTCTAAGCGGCTTAATAGCAGACATTTACCTTAACCACTTCGAAAATAAATACATCCTTTCAAACTCCAACCCATACCAAAAGATGATCATCTCATACTATCGATATGTAGACGACACATTCATAATATTTGACGGCACTCATAGACAAATAGAATTATTTAAAACATATCTTAACAACATCAACGACAGAATTAAATTCACAGCTGAAACGGAAACAAATAACGAAATAAATTTCTTAGACATCAATGTAAGAAAAGAAAACAACCGATTCAAATTCAAAATATATAGGAAACCAACAACTACCGACATCACCATACACCGAGAATCCCACCATCCCCACTCACAAAAAATGTCAGCGTACAATGCATTTATCCAAAGAGCATTGACAATCCCAATGGACGCAAGTGACTACAAAGAAGAAATAGACACAATACAATATATAGCAATACAAAATGGATACAACGCAAAAACAATAGATAAACTAATAATAAAACGAAAAAGGAAAATCTACAACAAAAACCACAACAATAACACAATCATCGATAATGCAACCAAGTATATTTCAACTGAATATACTAACATACTACCTGAAATAATAAACCAACAATTCAAAAAAATTAACGTCAACGTATCATTCAAAACCAATAACAACATCCATAAGCTTTTACAACACAGAACTAATAACGACATAAAAACATCATCAGGCGTTTATAAAATAAAATGCAACGATTGTGACAAATACTACATAGGACAAACTGGACGAACATTTTATGAAAGATTTAAAGAACATAAACCAAAACAAAACACAAAATCCAATTTTGCATTGCATTTAATCGATTATAAACATAACTACTCCAATTTTGATACCAATTTAATACCGATGCACTTTTGTAAGAAAGGGAGATTACTAGACGCCAAAGAAGAATTTGAAATATACAAAGCCAATGCAATAGAACAGGACAAAGTACTAAACGATAAATTAACGTTTAAAACAAATGTACTGTATAACACAGCATTAAAATATTATAACGCACGTTAGAAAGAGATAAAACACACTACAGAAAATAAATCCAAAAACAATAACAAAAGCAATACACCACTACACCACCCATGACGACAACAACACAAAGCATAATGAGACAAATGCATCAACATCTGCATGTAAAATAAAAAAAAAAAAAAAAAAAAAAAAAAAAAAAAAAAAAGCTCAGTCACACAGCGCCCGAAGATGGAATGATACTTCCGAAACGCGTCGCCAAAGAGAAATCATAAAATTTGCGTAACCAAGTGTTTAATGTCTTTGTTTTGTTTTTATTAAAATAAACATACACATTTTTATAAATATATTTATATATTTCTTTTATTTAACGTGTAGAATAATATTAATATGATTCATATCTTAAATGAACAAAATTTCTATCAACGTAAACTGTGTTGAGTCATACACTGCTTCCCTTTTCTTTTTTCTATATCTCTATATCTAATTCATTTCAAAATATTTGTTTGTCGTAACCTTCTCATTGCATTACATAACAACATGAACATAAAAACTGTCAACGTATTTGGCGTGTGCCCTAGTAATCAAAAACCTAAATGCGGTGTTGCATCACATTTCATAAAATGACACCATGACACTCAAATGTCCGACATAAGAAATGTCAATGTTTTTGGCGTGTGCCCTAGTAATCAAAGACCTAAATGCGGTTTCTTTGATAAAAAATGTTCTGGTTACTTGAGCTTCAATATTGTTATGGGTCAAATGAATAGTATTTAGTCAACAATTTTTTTTTTTTTGTTTATTTTGTAGTAGGTTGAACAACTTAAGCTTTTTTTTGTTTTGAACTTGAGCTGCTTCATTCTGAATGAGAAAAAAAAATTACCTTTGGTGATAAATGTCTTGTAATCGTTGAATATGAGTGAATTTTGCTGATTGGAAATTTAACAAGGTGAAGTTAGTTTTTTTTTTTTTTGTTATTCGTAGAAATGTTTTAAACGGTTATTATGAACAGTCACCTGTTTTTTCTTTATTTGAACTACACTATTGACGTCATTGATGATTTTTAATATTGTGTATGGGCCTTTCCAAACTTCGTCCAAATTGTGGTTTTTATTTGGATTCTTTATTAGGATTTTATCTCCTATATGGAAAATATTGGGTCTTAGTTTTGCATCATGGTAGTTTTTGGAAGTTATTTTGCTCTGGAGAAGGTTTTTCCTAGCTATAGCATAAGTTTTTTGGAGTTTGTGTCTTAGAACATAATAATAATTTTCGTGGTTGTATAGGGGTTCGGGATCTCTTTTTAGATTAGAAGGTACACTAGAAGTAAAACCGTAAAGGCAATCCATTGGGGTTAGTTTGGTTCCCTCATGTATACTATTATTGTATACGAATGCTGCAGTTCTGAGGTGCTGATCCCAAGTTCTTGGACTGTCGTCACATATGGTGCGGAGATATTCCACTAAAGGCCTATGAGCACGTTCAAGCGAACCGTTTGATTGTGGGTGGTATGCAGTGGTCTGAAGTTTCTCGATCTGTTGGAGTTTACACACTTTTTTAAATAGTTTCCCTACGAAGTTAGCACCTTGGTGGGTTACTATTCTATATCTTGTAACTATTTGTTCGAAAAATATGTGTGCCACTGTTTCAGCTTCGGCGTTGGGCATAGCATACCAATCGACGAATTTTGTCAGATTATCTTGGAAAGTTAGAATGTACTTATTTCCGATTTGAGAATCTGGAGTGGTCCCACAATGTCGAGGTATACCTTGCCAAAAGGTAAATTACAGATGTCTGTAATTACCATTGGCATTTTGGTTTCGAGACTTGACTTCATTTTCTGACATTTTTTGCATTTTTTTATGTAGTTGGCTATATCTTTGATCATATTGGGCCATTTATATTTTTCTCGGATTCTCTTGTAGGTCTTAATAATACCTTGGTGTCCGCCAAATGGAGAGTTATGGTAATCATTGAGAATTGTGGAAATTTCTTCTTGAGTTTTTATGGTTTCATATCTCTTCTTTGTTGCTTCTTCTACTGGGTATATTATAGGAGGGGTATCTAAATTGGTTTTTTCCGCTTCTTCATCGTTTTTTCGCGTTTGTGCTCGGGTTACAGCGAGAACAATATTGTTTGATTTTTTGTCTTCACTATTTTCGGATTTAAAAGTTATTTCTGTCTTTTTGTCAACCGTGTGTTCGACCGAATTATTGGGAATTCTACTAAGCGCGTCAGCGTTAGTTTTATACTTCCCGGGTTTGTATTCGATTTTATAATCGAACTCGGAAAGTTTGTGATGAAACCTAACCAATCGGGATGTTGGGTCTTTGACGCTAAAAATGCCTTTTAAAGGTTTGTGATCGGTATATATAGTCACTTGTCTCCCTAGCAGGTAGTACCTATAGTTTTTGGTTGCCCAAACGATAGCTAAAAGTTCTTTTTCGATTGTTGAATAATTTCTTTCGGCTTTGTTTAGGGTTCTACTTGCGTATGCGATTGGATGGTCTTTACCAACTTCTCCTTGAGACAGAACCGCACCAATTGCGTCATTACTTGCATCAGTGGTTAGGTTGAAAGGTTGGTTAAAATCGGGATATATAAGTATAGGGGGTGAAATGAGTAGGTCTTTAACTTTCTGAAACGATTCTTGACATTTTTCTGTCCAGGTGAATTTTACATCTTTTCTTAGCAGATTTGTCAAAGGTTTAACTACTTTTGAGAAATTCGGAATGAACTTTCGATAGTTATTTGCTAGACCCAAAAAGGATTGCATTTGTCGAACCGTTTTTGGTACGGGAAAACCTTGTACACAACTGGTTTTACTGGGGTCAGGCTGTGCTCCGGCTTCGGAACATTTATGTCCCAAGTATACCACTTCTTTGCGCAAGAATTGGCATTTCTCCAGCTGTACTTTTAAATTGTGCTCTCGCAACCTATCAAGAACTAGTTGTAGTTTTCTATTATGATCTACCAAATTCTTTCCGTAAGCCACAATATCATCTAGGTAAACAAAGCATTCCAGACCTTGCAGTCCGGTTAAGATATAATTCATTAAACGTTGAAATGTTGCAGGGGCACCTTTTAGACCGAACGGCATCCTTTTGAACTCATAGTGGCCGTATGATGTGCTAAATGCTGTTTTTGCCCTGTCCTTTGGGTCGACCAGCACTTGATGATATCCACTCGCCAAATCTAGTGTGGAAAAATATCGATTCGGGGTAGAGGAAAAGCATCTCCTATTGTAATTTCGTTGATTTTTCTAAAATCTACAACTACCCTCCATCGTACCTCACCGTTTGGGCCTGCCTTTTTTGGAACTACCAAAAGTGGAGAATTCCAAGGGCTTTTACTGGGTTGCACTATGTCGTTATCAAGCATCTCGGCTAGTTGGTCATTGATGATATCTCGTTGCTTTTCAGGTAACCTATACATTTTGGTGTTGATAGGTGGTTGGTCTTGTTTGGTAGGTATACTGTGTTTTATTGTAGCAGTATACGTTAGTTTATCACCTGGTAGAAAAAATATGTCGTTATATTCCATGCATAAATTAATGATGGAATTTCTTTCCTCGTCATTTAGTGTTTCATCTAAAATAAGTTGCTCTCTAAGATTCTTTTCTCTGGTATTGTTCGTTGCCACGTTAGTATGGTAACACTTCGGTTCAGGAATACTTGCAATATTATTTGTTGATGTGTTTTCCAAAGGCACGTAATTTTTTAACTCTATTAAATGTAGTACAACTTGTTTGATAGTTGCATTGTGTTCTAGAGTGTTTATGATCGGAACAGATACCTTTTCTCGTCCTCCTGCTACAATACAATTTCCAAGAAGGACTCCTTTTTGGATATGCTTTGATAAGCAAATCATATCTTCGTTGAGTTTAACCGGTAGTTCTACGATCATTTTTGATCTTTCTGGTACCTGAATTTTTTCTTTTAAAATAATTTTTATTTTACTACTTGCTTCTTCAGAGAATTTTTCGTTTTGATTTGTATTAGCCAAGCCTCCTAGGGCTGACTTTTCCGTTTTAATTTTATATTCGCGTTGGGTTGTTTTTATATCATTTGTTTTTGAGTCAGAACCGATTTGGGTTGACTCATCATTAGCTTGAATTTTTGAATCAGAGCCGCGTTGGGTTGATTTATAATTTTTGATTTTTGGATCAGAGCCGCGTTGGGTTGATTTTATATTATTTATTTTTGAGTCATATCCGCTTTGGGTTGACTTATCATTAATTTGGATTTTTGAATCAGAGCCGCGATGGGTTGATTTATTATTTGGATCAGAGCCGCGTTGGGTTGATTTATCTTTTTTGACTTGTTCTATATTATTCGGTTTGCTATGGATACCAGAGCCTCTACGGGTTGGCATTTGTTCCCTACTAATTATAAATTTTGTATAATTTGGTGTACCTTCTGTAACGAATGAGGATGTTTTAGCCATGTCCGAAAGTCTTTCTGCAAGGTCTATTTTCCTCTTTCCACAAGTGTCTTTTTTAGTATGGGAATTGCCATGATTAATACCAGAGCCTCTTCGGGTTGGCATTTGTTTCTTTGTTCTGTCGGTTACTAATTTTGTAAAACTTGGTTTACCTTTTGTAACGATTGAGGAGGTCTTAGCCATATCAGAAAATCTTTCTGCAAGGTCTATTTTCCTCTTTCCACAAGTGTCTTTTTCCTGATGGTTACAATGAGGTCCATAGCTCCATTTTTTGTACTTGGTAATTCGTGAACCCCTGTTTTTGAATCTAACAGTGGAGTTATATATTCTTGCTTGTTGGTGATAAATTTTAAAACCTTTTTGGGACCCTCCACATTACAGTGTGGCCCAATGAAATTATATCCCAATATTCCGTCATCTGGAATGGGTAATTCATCTTCAACTACTTGAAAGTTGCAAGAAGGTTCCGTGGGTATTTTGAATTTTCCAGTACATTGTCCAAGTGTTTTACCTGAACCAAATGGAGTATTTATGGATACGTTTCTGGTTTTGTCAATTTTTGTGTTGTGTTTTAACACCTTCCTCCTAATGAGGCTGACTTCAGATCCAGTATCCACTAACAGACGAACGGTTTTATTTTTAGTAAAATCTGTTGGGATTTCAACAGAAGGCAATTCATAGTTTTCGGAAAACTGTTGTGTTTCAGTATACCCTTTAAATTGTTTGCTATTTATCGTCGAGCCGGGGTTTTTTCGGTCGACGATGAAGCGTTTCCCGAAGGTTTGTTTTCCCACCTGAGTTTTAAACTACATTGATTAATGGAGTGTGAGTTTCTTCCGTAAAAATCACATTCAGAATTCATTTGAAAAACCCTCGCCCTAGGATTTAACTCGTTCCTATTTTGGGTTGAGAAATTGGGTTTGAAATTAGGCTCGTTATGAGTATTCCTAAATGGATTTGTGTGGTTTTGCTTTGGAACATACTCGTCTCTATTGTTTCTATTCCAGTTGTGATCTTGGAATTTTGTGCTTTGATAATTTGAATTATTTTTTCTACGACAGAGTCGGGTCTCATGCCCGTAGGTTTTACAGTTTTCACATACGGGTGTATTTTTCCTTTTCAAACAATCCTCGTATGTGTGACCTTTAAATTTGCAAAAACTGCAAGTAATTTGGGGTTTTGTTTTGTGTTCTCTACCTTGGCTTTTCTCGAAGTCTTTATCTATAGGAATCGTTGCCTCTGACAAGTATGGTTGAAACATTTGCTTCTGTGCCGCCCCTTTTTGCAGTTTTTCCATCATGAAAGCTTTTTGTAGAATGCCTTCAAAAGTGGGTTCGGATAGCCCTAATAAATACTGCCCTAGATGGGGATTTAGAACCCCACTAGCGAAAGAGGATATGGCAAAATCTTCTAACTGAGTTTTCACAGTGTCCGCATTTTTAAGATATTTTATTTCTGCTGCCTCGTGGCACTGTGCCAACTTGTATCGAAGTCTTGAAGCAAACTCTATTGTACTTTCTTGTCTTTCCTGTTTGCACGATAACAAACGCGTCACTAACTCGTTATAGTTTTCTACTGGGAGGTATGTCCTACTGAAGAGATCCTCGGCTTCCCGAAAAGTTTCGGGTCTGGCTGTATCTATTAGGTCATATGCTTCTCCTCGCAATCTTGTGGTGAATAAACTTGCAAAAGCTTCCTTTTCCTCCTCTGAGAGACAAAACATGACCTGCCTACAACATCCAATGAATGTTTGTAGTTCTTGGGAGATTTTTGGGTGTCTCTCTCCGGAAAATAAAGGAACGACCTGGGCCGTAAGCTTGATAATTTTCGTGTAATCCACCGCCATGTTTAAATTAATGGTCTCACTTTCTGAATCGGAAAAATCTTGGAATTCCAAGTTAGTTTGAGACTGGTCCGTAAAGGAGATTTGGGGTGGGGTCTTTATTTGAGCTATACGATCAGTCAGTTTAGTACTGCTTTGGTTTAGAAGGATTCCCTGGAAAATCAGAGAATCTGTCTTTAACTTTTCTATCTGTTTTAGCCGTTCAAGCCTTTGTTTTTCTGAGGATGCTTCGAGTTGATCTAAGGCCAGTAGGGATATATTTCCCGTGGATTGAGCCTTTTCATGTAGTGCTTTAACTTGCTCCAATACGGTCTTTTGTTTGCCGGGTAGGAGAGTAGCAGCTGTTGAGGTTGATGCTTTGTAGATTTTGCGTTGCCTCAGATTAAGGTAGGTCTCGTTTTTTGACTCCTCTGAGTCCGAATTTGACATTTGTTTGGAAAAAAAAATTTTGTTTCGTTCTGAAATGATGCCTCCTTTTATTTTTTATTGTTTAAACAACATGCGAGTTGTTAAAACGAAATTAAAAATTCGGATTTAGTGAGATGAATCTCTAGCATCATCCTACCGGCTGCGCCATTTGTTGTATTTTTTCCTTACAAGTCATAACTCATGAGCCAACCATACCGAGACAAAACCCTCGATCTTTGAACAAGCAAACAATGGTCTAATAGTTGGTAGGGTGCTCATACTAAAAGCACCTACTACATTAGATCTAGTTTATTAAAAAGGGATGGGAGTGGGGGATGGGGAACAACATATTCTACGCAGCCTGTTGTGAGGTTAAAATGTAAGGCCCTTGGAGAGGCCGATTTGTTTTTATACTTACTTGGTCGTGATTTAATACTCCACGCTTCAAATATTAGATAATGTACAAAATGTTCTTTTTAAAATGTACTTTATATTCTGAGTTCTGATGAACCAGTTTACTGACAACTTCTTATCAATTGACTTACTTTGCTAACATGATCTATTTTATATCTTATTCTACTTACGGAACTATATTTGGCCTCATGACCGCCAGCTGGTGTCGTCATTCGCCAGTCATCGTTTTTGTTTGCAGTCATCATTTTTGTTTGCAAACCACTGTGCCAATTGCATATATGGGCTGCAGGTGTTTCATTTAAACCAATGTGTATTTGGGTCATAGTCGATTGAATGTTTACTTTTTTGTATTCCCACAATGTCTTTTGTTTAACATGTGGGTCAATCAATCAATCGAACTATGACTATACAACAGAACAAACGATGCTGGAACTGACGATGCTGGAGCTGATGATGCTGGAACTGACGATGCTGGAACTGACGATGCTGGAACTTATTGTGCTGGAACTGATGAGAGCTATGGATGACTTCGTTTCCTCTTTTTTTGCTGAATCGCAGGGATGCAGGCGTGCCGTTACTGGGGGACGGTGCCAAAGTTGCAGTGTCCGAAAATGGTCGGATCTGTGCTGATTTGCAGGGATGCAGTCGTGCCGTTATTATGGGACGGTGCCAAAGTTGCAGTGTCCGAAAATGGTCGGATCTGTGCACTATATATATTGCGCACTGGTTGCTATGCGGCCGAATGGACCAAATGTTGTATTGCACGGGATAACCTTTGTGTGCTGTTTCTTCCCGTCGAATTTTCCTTCCGTCTTTTGTTAATTTGTTGTTTCTTTTCCTTTTTATTTTATTTAAATTACTTTATAGATTTACTTCATAAATTCCCTTTTTTTTTGGGTTAAACTTTTTGTGGAAAAAATGGAGATTTGTGCAAGGTGGCTGCTGGTAATCGAATGAATTTTTTTTTCATCTATTTCATTTAGCCGGCGGAGAAGCCGCCGCAAGTAAATTAGCCGCGAGCCGATTAATACTCAAGTAAATCTCTAACTCTCCACTTTGAGGGCGGCAACCTACTAGGGCGTATTTTTGTTGGAGATTCACTTGAACAAAAGGCCTATGAGCACGTTCAAGCGAACCATTTGATTGTGGGTGGTATGCAGTAGTCTGAAGAATATTCTTAGGTACAATAACTTTACAGGAATTTTGGTTTTAAATATTTTGGGTATTATTTTTGTTTTTAAAAGTGTAAGTTTAAGTACATATTTGTATTTTATATCAAAAATATAGAAAAAAAAATTAGTTGTTCTTTTTTTGTTACAAGTGTGTATTTATTCTTTAATATTCCTAACTCTATTGTTATATCTATTTAATGAAAGTTAATTTTTTAATTTACATTACATAATACAAGTTCTTAAATTTTTATGATAGTATGCAAGATATGTAGCAAAGTATATTTAAACTATTTCAAAAAGTTGCATTCTGTTCATTTAAATATTAAGTCTTATGATATGTTTGTTTCCTTGCAATTTATTATTATCTTGTGTTTACTTATTAGTGAAGAGGTTAAAAAAATCTTTAACCATCAAAAAAAATATTTGTTGATAATAAATTGTTTTTAAATTTTTTTTTTTCATGTATATATATATATGTACATATGTATATTTGAAGAATATTAATTTTTTTTTAATTAAATTTTTGTTTGGAATATAGTATATTTGTACACAAATATATTCAATAAATATATTTTTTTTTTAATTTCAATTTTTAATGTTTAGTATATTTGTATACAAATATACACTTTTTTTTTAGTCTTCTCTTCAAAAATTCTTTTTTTTTTGAAAATGTTACTCTGTGTGTGTTTACTTTGTATGTGTATGTGTTTAATGTGTGTGTGTATTTTTGTTTAAGTGTATGGTTCTTGGAGCTCTTTAGATCTCTCTTTTATTTATTATATTTTTTTTTAATTTGGGGCATATTATAAGATCATGTTTGAGATAGGTAAATTTTTTTTTTGTTATTTTTTTTTAATATGGGGAATATGTTGAGAAAAATTAAAACTTTTTTTTTTTGATCTTGTTAGAATATTTTTTTGTTTCCCTCTTTTTTCCCTCTTTTCAAATTTTTTTTTTTTTTTAAATCTGGAACTTTTTATTATCTGGTAATTTTTTTATTCTTATATCTGAACTCTGGGTAGTCTTTTATTTCTTTGGTAAGTATTACTTCGAATTTTTGTAATTCATCGATTAGCGGACTATTGGTGGAGAGTTGATTGGCCACCATACCGCATACTGACCCCTTGTCTAATCCCAAGAGAGGTACTGGCGTCTTAACGTTTTTTGTAATGTACTGTGGATCTATTGTTGTTTGGTATATCCTCCTCCATTCTTTACACAGAAATTTATATGTGGCCAACATTGCTGATGAACCAGATGCCCCAAGAGTATTATATTGTTTTATTGTTCTAGTTCTGTTGTTTACTACTATTAATATCCGCACTGTGTTTTCCTTGCAGGATAGGTATTAGGATTTGTTGGATGCTCTTAATATTTTCATTACTGTTTTCTAGTTTTTTCAAGAAAAAATTAATTTTTTCTGAAGTTACGTATACCATATTAAAAAATTTATAAAAATTTTTTTTTTGTATATTTTCTTATAAGTAAGACAATATGAGTTTTCTTATTTTTTGGGAATTTTTTCTATTGAGAGGAGTTATTTGTTTAGGGGCAGTTGTTGGAATTGGTGGTGGAGTTTGTTTTGGTATATTTTCTGGCTGTGGTGTTATTTGAATAATAGGATGTGATATTGTTGGTAATTCTGGTAAAGAGGTTTCGTATCTATGGAATGGTCTTTTGGGGGACTTTTTTTGTTTTAAGTGTGACATTCTATATATTGTCTTATTGCTAGACCTATTTCAATCAAGATTGTAATGGCACCTAAAGATGTTGATGTGATTGTGTTTATAGTGTAAGTTCTTCTATTTTGTTTGTTTGTTTCATATTCTCTAATTTTATCTTCGATTTCGTGGATTTCAACAACGGCGTTTTTCATGATCTGGTTGGCAATTCCGTGTTTTAGTATTATTGTTGTGTTGGATGTTTTGTCTTCCCCTAATATGTTTTGAACAGTTTTGTTCAATGATAGATATGGTAATGTAAAGTCTGGCTGTTGTATCTTTATATCTGAGTTTTCTGTATCTTCGTAATATATTGTTTGATGATTTATCGTCACGTGACAGGATTCCGTTATATGTAATATTCCTGTCCCTTGTAAAGATGTTCCATGGAATTCCTGTTTGAATTGTATTTGCACTCTGTGCGGAATGGGCAGAGAGAATAACCAAGCATTCTTCTGTGTCATCTTAATCAAGTAATTTTGTCTCGGGTTGCATAGTTGAAATTGCACTTATGTTCTTCATCATACGGATTAAACATAAGGGATATTGAACATAGTTGTGATTCAGTCCCTTTTAAAATGGGTGATTCTAGTGGACCTACAAACCAATTTTCGTACATGTGTATTGCAATCATTTGTAGCTGTGTAAACTCTTTTCTATTAAATATTACGAATTCTTTGGTTTTCATATTTTTTGCTATAAATTCCTCTTTTAAGTTAAATACAGCAGATTAACTCTCTTTTATTAGAATTGGAAAAATATGAATTTGTTCAATTACGAATACGTCGAGATTAAATATTGGGAGTATAATTCTTATTACCAACATTCCTCCCATGGCCTGTGTTTTGATTTTTAAAGATTTTTCCAATATATCCGTTAATGTCTCTTTATCTTTTATGCTGTTTTGGAGACAGATTTTCTTATATAAATTCGATAATTCGGGTGCGGTTAATAGAAGTGGATATAGCTGGTTTTGATTAGTTGAATAGATCACATCTAGTGTTACTTGCTGTCTACTTTGTATCTCGATTACTAGTAGTAGAACTGTATCTAAAAGGCTTTGTATGTTCCTTTCTTGTATAATTTCTGAATTTAATCTATCATCTAACCGGTTTACTTCTGCCATTATCTTTTGTTGGTTATTCTCCATTTCACTCAACGGTTTTTGTAATTTTTGATACGTTGTTCTTATGATACTTATTTCTTGTTTTTCTAATTCTTCTAGTGTCTTCGTATCACTTTCTAAATTGCTTAACTTGCTGTAAACCTTTTTTTTTCGTCATCGATATCCATTGTTCCAAATAAATAATGCATGCCTTTGCCAATTCCGTCAAATAAAGATCTTTTATTTCCGTGAGGGTGTATTATATCTTCTATCACCTTGTTTCTTTGGGTTATGGTGTTGATTAAACCTGTGATTATTGGTGCGTGACTCACACACCTTTCGTTTTTAAATTTCTTGCATAAAATATTCCAATTTTCTTATGCGGATTTTACTATGCTAGTATGTTGGGTTATGTCGTCTATATTTATTTCCGTTATTACATTCCAAGTGTCATGATAAAAAAGTATTTTTCCTATTGTTTCAAAGACGATTCCAGTGTTGTTCAGTTGTTCCACTCGGAATCCGATCGGTTGTTCGGCTTGTGTTAGGATTGTGTTGAGTAAACTCACGTAAAGAATAACGTTAATTTTATTCAACCTAAAATGAGAACAAAATTTGTATCATTTGAAAGTAAAACGTGTTGAGTCAATTTTTTCTACACTGCTTTCCTTTTCTTCTATCTATAACTATTTCTATATCTGCCTCAAAATATTTGATTGCCGTAACCTTCTTTGTTGTTTCTTTGATAAAAAATTTTCTGGTTACTTGAGCTTCTATATTGTTATGGGTCAAATGAATAGTATTTAGTCAACAAATTTTTTTTTGTTTATTTTTTAGTAGGTTAAACAACTTAAGTTTTTTTTCTTTTTTTCTTTTGAACTTGAGCTGCCTCATTCTGAATGAAAAAATTACCTTTGGTGATTGAACGTAAAAAAAAATTGTCTTGTAATAGTTGAATATGAGTGAATTTTGCTGATTGGAAATTTAACAAGGTGAAGTTCGTTTTTTTTTTATTATTTTGTTGGTTGTTATTCGTAGAAATGTTTTAAACGGTTATTATGAACAGTCACCTGTTTTTCTTTATTTGAACTACACTATTAATGTCATTGATGATTTTTACTATTGTGTATGGGCCTTTCCAATCTTCGTCCAACTTGTGGTTTTTATTTGGATTCTTTATTACTATTTTATCTCCTTTATGAAAAATATTGGGTCTTAGTTTTGTATCATGATAGTTTTTAGAAGTTATTTTGTTCTGGAGAAGGTTTTTCCTAGCTATAGCGTAAGTATTTAGGAGTTTGTGTCTTAGAACATAATAATAATTTTCGTGGTTGTATAGGGGTTCGGGATCTCTTTTTAGATTAGAAGGTACACTAGAAGTAAAACCGTAAAGGCAATCCATTGGGGTAAGCTTGGTTCCCTCATGTATACTATTATTGTATACGAATGCTGCAGTTCTGAGGTACTGATCCCAAGTTCGTGGACTGTCGTCACATATAGTGCGGAGATTTTCCACTAAAGGCCTATGAGCACGTTCAAGCGAACCATTTGATTGTGGGTGGTATGCAGTAGTCTGAAGAATATTCTTAGGTACAATAACTTTACAGAAATTTCGGTTTTAAATATTGTTATTATTTTTGTTTTTAAAAAGTGTAAGTTTAAGTACATATTTGTATTTTAAATCAAAAATATGGAAAAAAATTAGTTTTTCTTTTTTTGTTACAAGTGTGTATTTATTCTTTAATATTCCTAACTCTATTGTTATATCTATTTAATGAAAGTTAATTTTTTAATTTACATTACATAATACAAGTTCTTAAATTTTTATGATAGTATGCAAGATATGTAGCAAAGTATATTTAAACTATTTCAAAAAGTTGCATTCTGTTCATTTAAATATTAAGTCTTATGATATATTTGTTTCCTTGCAATTTATTATTATCTTGTGTTTACTTATTAGTGAAGAGGTTAAAAAAATCTTTAACCATCAAAAAAAATATTTGTTGATAATAAATTGTTTTTAAATTTTTTTTTTCATGTATACATATATATGTACATATGTATATTTGAAGAACATTAATTTTTTTTTAATTAAATTTTTGTTTGGAATATAGTATATTTGTACACAAATATATTCAATAAATATATTTTTTTTTTAATTTCAATTTTTAATGTTTAGTATATTTGTATACAAATATATACTTTTTTTTTAGTCTTCTCTTCAAAAATTCTTTTTTTTTTGAAAATGTTACTCTGTGTGTGTTTACTTTGTATGTGTATGTGTTTAATGTGTGTGTGTATTTTTGTTTAAAGTGTATGGTTCTTGGAGCTCTTTAGATCTCTCTTTTATTTATTATATTTTTTTTTTAATTTGGGGCATATTATAAGATCATGTTTGAGATAGGTAAATTTTTTTTTTGTTATTTTTTTTTAATATGGGGAATATGTTGAGAAAAATTAAAACTTTTTTTTTTTTGATCTTGTTAGAATATTTTTTTGTTTCCCTCTTTTTTCCCTCTTTTCAAATTTTTTTTTTTTTTTTAAATCTGGAACTTTTTATTATCTGGTAAGTCACGATTTATCCTCTGGCAAGTCACGATTTATCCTCACAGTACGACAGTTCTTAATCTGACTTTTCTCCGTGATCTTTTTGATTTTCCAAGTCTATCTTAATCAATTTAACCAGTTTTTCATTTGAATCATTTTTTATAAATGCTCTAATAATTTTTGCCACTAGTGTACTACACTTTTACTCTACAAAAAAGTTATTTAAAGTCAATTTCTTTCTTTGAAATTCCACCATACATTTCTTGTTGTGACTAGAGCATCTCTATACAAAAACAATTGATCAAGCTTTTTGCTTCATCTCTTTTTGGTGAGTTCAATATAGTATATGTTCTGCCAACACCTCTACACTTCTCATAATTAAAAGAAAAAAAATTATTTTTTTTCTCAACCTGTGCTAACTGTCTCAACTTTATTATCAACGAACTGGAACTTTTGCTGAGAACGAAGAGGGCCATCGTCCATCGTACACAATCTATCTTGCTTCCTTTAGCCAACTTGAACTTGTCTTCTCCATCCTTTTTTGGCTCCCGTGTGAGTACAAATTTAGTGCATGTTCTGCCGCTACTAAGCATTGAAATTCCACCTCACCTAAATTTCTCTTTTGTTTTTATCACGATCTTTTGGAGACCTTTATGTAAGCTGATTCGCTAACCAACTCACCACTCGTAGCACATACAACAACCGTAACAGAGTTCTTTAACTCTCCAACTTTAGTAACTACAAAAACCCAACACAGTAACTGACGAATCTTTTCCGACGTCGTTATTTAAAATATATTTTTAAATACCCTTATAAATATGGATCGCCTCAACATTTGTGGATTTATCGGCTGCACCATAAGTGAAAAAACTCTAGAATGGGTCGCCTGCAAAGGTATTTGTGGTAAAAGATTTCATCCAATTTGCATAGGCCTGAGTAGACACGCTAAAGCCCACCTAACCGAATTCTCTGCTAATTTTCATTATTACTGCAACGAATGCAAAACAAAAACAACATCACACGTAATGCTTGCTATCAAATATAATAATGAACGTTTAGTTCAACTGTCTGAGGATTTTACTGAGCTTAGAACTAATACCCGCCACAACTTTCTTAAAATTAATGAGGTGATTGCCGACAATAATGAATCCATAATGAAAAATATGGAGTCCCAAAATAATGGATTTAACACTAAGCTCTCTAACATAGATTCAAACCTAAAGAAAATATCTCATAAAATTAATGATTGTCTTGAAACTATTCATGCCTTCCCTAAGCTTATTAGTCCTGACATTATTAAAATGTTTAAATTGGTTGATGACCTGAAATCCTCTGTTGAACAATCTACGGCAATAATACATTCTACAGAAAAACACTTGTTAAGGTTTGCTGATTCATCAAAAGAACAATCTTCGATCATTAAATCTCTTGTGAGGGAGTCCACAGCTACTTCCCTCAGTATAAATACAAACTCGTCTACTCTTGAAGATATAATTACAAAAGAATCAAACTCTCTTCGTTATATGATAACTGAATTATCTAATGAAATGAAGTCAACAAACTCATCAAAAGCCCTTGTTAGCTCTTTCACGTCACCTGCATTAAGCAATAGTAAAAACAATAAATCACTACGTTTGGAACTCTTAGACCTGGATACCTCTATCATACCAATCCAAAGCGACGACACGGTTCAACCAAATCCGTCTACAAGTATACCAAATGAAAATGAACGAACATCGTCCTTTAACGAAGACAATCCTCCTACACTTTCTGAACCTGTTCTCATCAACCGGTTTGGCACATCCTGGACCCCTACTGAATGGAACAACAGAATTCAGAAAATTAAAAACCAAGCTGAGGGGGACCATAGAATAAGTAAGCTAAATAATCAGGTTGAATGTACGCCTCTCTTTATAAAAACTAGTTCTATTTCTAACGAAACTAGGATACGCAATTTTTTTTCTGATTCTTATAAAATTAATCTTGTAAAATGTATTAAGTTGAACTCTTCTAGTTTTAAAGCTTTCATTCCTACTCGATATCTTTGGCTTTTTTTCCCCACTGATCAACCTGTTTGTTATATAAACAAACTTCAAATTTCATTATGGGTTTCAAAATTACCGAAGAAAGCTTCCAATCAAAAAAATGTATCTCTTCAAGAACCTAACTCTAGTTTTAAGTCCTACCTAACCCGAACTAAGACTATTCGTCACGTAAATCCTCCTAATTCTGCCCAATCAAAGCATGTCTCTTTTAAACCAAATTACACTGCCCCTCCTTTTCCTAGTACTCCTCGGGCAAAAAGTCCTTCCAATATCCCTTATAGCAATTTCATCCGTTCCCATACCTTAAATCCAGCCTCACAGACCCGCAACACACCTCCTCCTCTACCCAAATCGCCTAGGACATCAATCAGTTCCATAAACTCTAATCCCCCTATTTTAGACCCAATGTTTCCACCCATCGTCAAGATAACCTCCAAATTTGTCGATTCAATGTCAGCAACAAAAGATTATGACGGTCGGTACTTGATGGCAAGACTACGTGACAATAAACTGTACGACAATGTTCGTCTTTATCTTGCATTTCTTCATGATAAACCCGATTCTGTTTGTATAAACGGTAAGACCAAAACCAATGTAGTTTTATCAATTTTAAAAGAAGGTCTCCCAACCGATCCTAAAAGCCTAAAAGACATTTATGTCAGGTTTCATGAAGGTTTCAACATAACAGCTTCTGCAGTCATTAAAGATCTTGCTACGTTTTCTTCACACGTAGCCTCGAATCGTTCCATGCACTCCAATTTTTCCAAAAAACCACGTCTTTAACACTGATACTTTCGCTTTCTCGGTATCTAACGAAGTAACCCTTAGCACCATATCTCTGTACTATCAGAATGTTAGAGGACTCCGCACAAAAATATCCTCAGTTTACCTTAATTCCCAAAAACTTCCTTTTGATATCTTTGCCCTTACTGAAACTAACCTTGATTCCAATTTCCTTGACAATGAATTATTCATTTCCGATTTCGTAGTTTTTCGTGCAGATGGGCAAATTAATGAAAACGGGACATCTGGCCGTGGTGTTCTTTTAGCCGTACACAACCGTTTCAGTGCAACTCTAGTTAATATATCTAAATCACCACTCACTGAACTAGTATGCGTAAAACTATCTGTTTTTAATCGGTGTTTTTACATAGCTTGCTGCTATATACATCCTTCGCAACCTATTCTCGCTTATCAAATGTTAGTTGATTCATTTGACTCCCTTTTCGAAACCGCTGACTCTAGTGATGACATTATCATAGTTGGAGACTTTAATTTGCCTGATTTACGCTGGATACAGTCAGAGGATGAATCAAACTATGTTCCTTGCAATACTACTTCTGAAAAAGAAAGTCTTTTCTGCGATCGCGTTTTTGGGTCTGGCCTTTTTCAAATTAGTAATATTACTAACAACCTAGGCAGACAGCTAGATCTCATTTTCTCTTCTGACCCTCACAACTCAGTAGTCACCAAAAGTTTCCATCTTCTCTCGACCCTTGACCACTTCCACCCTCCTCTTTCCCTTGTCTTCACACTCAATCAAAGTATTTCCGCTGCTGATTCTGAAGCATCTTACCTGTTTAATTTTCGTAAAGCTGACTTCAATGGACTTAATAGTTTAATAAGCCAGATTGAATTTAACAATTTCATAAACTCTTTCACTCCCATCAACATTGCGCTTACCTTCTTTTACACGGCTATCTTCGAATGCATCATCCAATGTGTTCCCCATTTTCCCCAAAAGAATTGCTCGTTATCTCGCCCTTGGTATACGAAAGAATTGCGATCACTTCGTAATCTTAGAAATAAATTATGGAAAACGTTCATTAAATCAAGAACAACTATTGATTACATAATTTACCAACAAGCTTTCCTCAATTTTTCAACTTTATGTGATTCTCTTTATCATGACTACCTCGATAAAATGCAAACCAGTCTTCTTTCCGAACCCAAACGTTTCTACCAATTTATAAATATTAAGAGAAAATCTGACGGACTTCCACTTTCTTTTAATTTTCTTGACACCTCTTCTTCTGATTCCCAAGTTATCGCTAATCTTTTTGCAAATTTTTTTAGTCTATCGTATAGTGAAGATATGATTGAACCCGAACTTAATTATTTTAGTTATCTGACAAACAGTTCAAATACCAGTTTTGTTTCTCTAAGGGTTAGTCGGGACACTGTCTACGAAAAAATCAACTCACTTAAAGATGACTTCTCTCCTGGTCCGGACGGTATCCCTGCCATATTTCTTAAAAAATGCATCAACACAATCAGTGAACCGCTTTCAAATCTGTTTCAACTCTCGCTCACACAAGCTGTTTTTCCAACAGTATGGAAAAATTCTTTTATTTTCCCTATTCACAAAAAAGGTTGCAAAAATGAAATTTCCAACTACCGTCCCATAGCTAAACTCTCAGCAACTCCTAAACTCTTTGAAAGTATAGTTTATGATACGCTTAATTTTCATTGCAAGTCAATTGTTTCCTCACTACAGCATGGTTTCTTAAAGGGCAGATCTACCACAACGAACCTTACACAATTCGTTTCTATGACAATCTGTGCTTTAGAAAAAGGCAGCGAGGTTGATATAGTTACTACTGACTTTTCTAAAGCATTTGATAAAATCTCTCACGACATTATCTATCTTAAGTTAAGAGCTTTTGGTTTTCCACCACTATTCATCCAATGGGTCAGATCCTATTTGGAAGACCGTTTTTATAGGGTAGTTTTCCAAGGCTCTATTTCGACCCCCATTTCCGCCACTTCTGGTGTTCCTCAGGGCAGCCATCTTGGCCCTCTTTTATTTGTCCTCGCCATAAATGATGTGGACAAGATTATTTCCTACTCCAACCTTTTTATATACGCAGATGACATAAAAATAACGAGGGTCATTTTGACACCTTTCGACCCTCCCCTGCTTCAACATGATTTAAATTCCTTTCTAACTTGGTGTCAAAAAAATTTCCTTGAACTTAATGTTAGCAAGTGTCAATTCATGACTTTCTCACGAAAACGTCTTCCTCTCCCCCCTCGAATGTACGACTTTTGCAACGTAGCCGTTCCAGCAGTGTCTTCCATTCGCGATCTCGGTATCTATTGTGATAAAGAACTCAATTTCCGTTCCCACATTGACCAAATTATATCAAGAGCTAACTCTTCCCTTGGCTTTATAAAACGCTGGTCTAAGGAATTTTCAAACCCTTACGTCACAAAGTCACTCTACATAACTTTCGTCAGACCCATCCTTGAATATGCTTCTCAGGTGTGGTCTCCTTATCAAACAACCCACTCTCTTAGAATTGAAACTGTACAGCGAAGGTTTCTTCGTTTTGCTTTACGCAATCTTCCTTGGTCGAATTCCCTTATCTTACCTCCCTATGAAGATAGATTACAATTAATCGACTTACACACCCTAGCTAGACGTCGCGATGTTGCTGACATACTCTTTGTGCACCAATTAATAACTGGCGTAATCGACTCCCCCGCACTTCTTGAAAACATGGTCCTCAATACCAATTCACGCAACCTAAGATCCGTCCCTTTCTATAACCTTCCTACTGACCGCACTAATTATGGGCATTTCAACCCTATTACTCGTATGTTACGCTTAGCCAATAATTCACAACACATCCTCGACTTTAACAAAAGTATATCTTCCCTTAAAAGAGATTTATATTCCAATCCTCCATAATCCCACAAACACATTTAGTTTTTAAGATAGATTTAAGTTATTATTGTTTGTTTAAGTATTACATAGCTTGAATTAAGCGAATAAATAAATAAAATTATATTTTCTGGCTGTGGTGTTATTTGAATAATAGGATGTGATATTGTTGGTAATTCTGGTAAAGGGGTTTCGTATCTATGGAATGGTCTTTTGGGGGACTTTTTTTGTTTTAAGTGTGACATTCTATATATTGTCTTATTGCTAGACCTATTTCAATCAAGATTGTAATGGCACCTAAAGATGTTGATGTGATTGTGTTTATAGTGTAAGTTCTTCTATTTTGTTTGTTTGTTTCATATTCTCTAATTTTATCTTCGATTTCGTGGATTTCAACAACGGCGTTTTTCATGATCTGGTTGGCAATTCCGTGTTTTAGTATTATTGTTGTGTTGGATGTTTTGTCTTCCCCTAATATGTTTTGAACAGTTTTGTTCAATGATAGATATGGTAATGTAAAGTCTGGCTGTTGTATCTTTATATCTGAGTTTTCTGTATCTTCGTAATATATTGTTTGATGATTTATCGTCACGTGACAGGGTTCCGTTATATGTAATATTCCTGTCCCTTGTAAAGATGTTCCATGGAATTCCTGTTTGCATTGTATTTGCACTCTGGGCGAAATGGGCAGAGAGAGAAACCAAGCATTCTTCTGTGTCATCTTAATCAAGTAATTTTGTCTCGGGTTGCATAGTTGAAATTGCACTTATGTTCTTCATCATACGGATTAAACATAAGGGATATTGAACATAGTTGTGATTCAGTCCCTTTTAAAATGGGTGATTCTAGTGGACCTACAAACCAATTTTCGTACATGTGTATTGCAATCATTTGTAGCTGTGTAAACTCTTTTCTATTAAATATTACGAATTCTTTGGTTTTCATATTTTTTGCTATAAATTCCTCTTTTAAGTTAAATACAGCAGATTTACTCTCTTTTATTAGAATTGGAAAAATATGAATTTGTTCAATTACGAATACGTCGAGATTAAATATTGGGAGTATAATTCTTATTACCAACATTCCTCCCATGGCCTGTGTTTTGATTTTTAAAGATTTTTCCAATATATCCGTTAATGTCTCTTTATCTTTTATGCTGTTTTGGGGACAGATTTTCTTATATAAATTCGATAATTCGGTTGCGGTTAATAGAAGTGGATATAGCTGGTTTTGTTTAGTTGAATAGATCACATCTAGTGTTACTTGCTGTCTACTTTGTATCTCGATTACTAGTAGTAGAACTGTATCTAAAAGGCTTTGTATGTTCCTTTCTTGTATAATTTCTGAATTTAATCTATCATCTAACCGGTTTACTTCTGCCATTATCTTTTGTTGGTTATTCTTCATTTCACTCAACGGTTTTTGTAATTTTTGATACGTTGTTCTTATGATACTTATTTCTTGTTTTTCTAATTCTTCTAGTGTCTTCGTATCACTTTCTAAATTGCTTAACTTGCTGTAAACCTTTTTTTTCGTCATCGATATCCATTGTTCCAAATAAATAATGCATGCCTTTGCCAATTCCGTCAAATAAAGATCTTTTATTTCGGTGAGGGTGTATTATATCTTCTATCACCTTGTTTCTTTGGGTTATGGTGTTGATTAAACCTGTGATTATTGGTGCGTGACTCACACACCTTTCGTTTTTAAATTTCTTGCATAAAATATTCCAATTTTCTTCTGCGGATTTTACTATGCTAGTATGTTGGGTTATGTCGTCTATATTTATTTCCGTTATTACATTCCAAGTGTCATGATAAAAAAGTATTTTTCCTATTGTTTCAAAGACGATTCCAGTGTTGTTCAGTTGTTCCACTCGGAATCCGATCGGTTGTTCGGCTAGTGTTAGGATTGTGTTGAGTAAATTCACGTAAAGAATAACGTTAATTTTATTCAACCTAAAATGAGAACAAAATTTGTATCATTTGAAAGTAAAATGTGTTGAGTCAATTTTTTCTACACTGCTTTCCTTTTCTTCTATCTATAACTATTTCTATATCTGCCTCAAAATATTTGATTTCCGTAACCTTCTTTGTTGTTTCTTTGATAAAAAATTTTCTGGTTACTTGAGCTTCTATATTGTTATGGGTCAAATGAATAGTATTTAGTCAACAAATTTTTTTTTGTTTATTTTTTAGTAGGTTAAACAACTTAAGTTTTTTTTCTTTTTTTCTTTTGAACTTGAGCTGCCTCATTCTGAATGAAAAAATTACCTTTGGTGATTGAACGTAAAAAAAAATTGTCTTGTAATAGTTGAATATGAGTGAATTTTGCTGATTGGAAATTTAACAATGTGAAGTTCGTTTTTTTTTTTATTATTTTGTTGGTTGTTATTCGTAGAAATGTTTTAAACGGTTATTATGAACAGTCACCTGTTTTTCTTTATTTGAACTACACTATTAATGTCATTGATGATTTTTACTATTGTGTATGGGCCTTTCCAAACTTCGTCCAACTTGTGGTTTTTATTTGGATTCTTTATTACTATTTTATCTCCTTTATGAAAAATATTGGGTCTTAGTTTTGTATCATGATAGTTTTTAGAAGTTATTTTGTTCTGGAGAAGGTTTTTCCTAGCTATAGCGTAAGTATTTAGGAGTTTGTGTCTTAGAACATAATAATAATTTTCGTGGTTGTATAGGGGTTCGGGATCTCTTTTTAGATTAGAAGGTACACTAGAAGTAAAACCGTAAAGGCAATCCATTGGGGTTAGCTTGGTTCCCTCATGTATACTATTATTGTATACGAATGCTGAAGTTCTGAGGTACTGATCCCAAGTTCGTGGACTGTCGTCACATATAGTGCGGAGATTTTCCACTAAAGGCCTATGAGCACGTTCAAGCGAACCATTTGATTGTGGGTGGTATGCAGTAGTCTGAAGAATATTCTTAGGTACAATAACTTTACAGAAATTTCGGTTTTAAATATTGTTATTATTTTTGTTTTTAAAAAGTGTAAGTTTAAGTACATATTTGTATTTTAAATCAAAAATATGGAAAAAAAATTAGTTTTTCTTTTTTTGTTACAAGTGTGTATTTATTCTTTAATATTCCTAACTCTATTGTTATATCTATTTAATGAAAGTTAATTTTTTAATTTACATTACATAATACAAGTTCTTAAATTTTTATGATAGTATGCAAGATATGTAGCAAAGTATATTTAAACTATTTCAAAAAGTTGCATTCTGTTCATTTAAATATTAAGTCTTATGATATATTTGTTTCCTTGCAATTTATTATTATCTTGTGTTTACTTATTAGTGAAGAGGTTAAAAAAATCTTTAACCATCAAAAAAAATATTTGTTGTTAATAAATTGTTTTTAAAATTTTTTTTTTCATGTATACATATATATGTACATATGTATATTTGAAGAATATTAATTTTTTTTAATTAAATTTTTGTTTGGAATATAGTATATTTGTATACAAATATATTCAATAAATATATTTTTTTTTTAATTTCAATTTTTAATGTTTAGTATATTTGTATACAAATATATACTTTTTTTTAGTCTTCTCTTCAAAAATTCTTTTTTTTTTTTTGAAAATGTTACTCTGTGTGTGTTTACTTTGTATGTGTATGTGTTTAATGTGTGTGTGTATTTTTGTTTAAAGTGTATGGTTCTTGGAGCTCTTTAGATCTCTCTTTTATTTATTATATTTTTTTTTTTTTAATTTGGGGCATATTATAAGATCATGTTTGAGATAGGTAAATTTTTTTTTGTTATTTTTTTTAATATGGGGAAAATGTTGAGAAAAATTAAAAATTTTTTTTTGATCTTGTTAGAATATTTTTTTGTTTCCCTCTTTTTTCCCTCTTTTCAATTTTTTTTTTTTTTTTTTTAAATCTGGAACTTTTTTTTATCTGGTAATTTTTTTATTCTTATATCTGAACTCTGGGTAGTCTTTTATTTCTTTGGTAAGTATTACTTCGAATTTTTGTAATTCATCGATTAGCGGACTATTGGTGGAGAGTTGATTGGCCACCATACCGCCCCCTTGTCTAATCCTAAGAGAGGTACTGGCGTCTTAACGTTTTTTGTAATGTACTGTGGATCTATTGTTGTTTGGTATATCCTCCTCCATTATTTACACAGAAATTTATATATGGCCAACATTGCTGATGAACCAGATGCCCCAATAGTATTATATTGTTTTATTGTTCTAGTTCTGTTGTTTACTACTATTAATATCCGCACTGTGTTTTCCTTGCAGGATAGGTATTAGGATTTGTTGGATGCTCTTAATTTTTTCATTACTGTTTTCTAGTTTTTTCAAGAAAAAATTAATTTTTTATGAAGTTACGTATACCATATTAAAAAATTTATAAAAAAAATTTTTTTTTGTATATTTTCTTATTAGTAAGACAATATGAGTTTTCTTATTTTTTGGGAATTTTTTCTATTGAGAGGAGTTATTTGTTTAGGGGCAGTTGTTGGAATTGGTGGTGGAGTTTGTTTTGGTATATTTTCTGGCTGTGGTGTTAATTTGAATAATAGGATGTGATATTGTTGGTAATTCTGGTAAAGGGGTTTCGTATCTATGGAATGGTCTTTTGGGGGACTTTTTTTGTTTTTAGTGTGACAATCTATATATTGTCTTATTGCTAGACCTATTTCAATCAAGATTGTAATGGCACCTAAAGATGTTGATGTGATTGTGTTTATTGTGTAAGTTCTTCTATTTTGTTTGTTTCATATTCTCTAATTTTATCTTCGATTTCGTGGATTTCAACAACGGCGTTTTTCATGATCTGGTTGGCAATTCCGTGTTTTAGTATTATTGTTGTGTTGGATGTTTTGTCTTCCCCTAATATGTTTTGAACAGTTTTGTTCAATGATAGATATGGTAATGTAAAGTCTGGCTGTTGTATCTTTATATCTGAGTTTTCTGTATCTTCGTAATATATTGTTTGATGATTTATCGTCACGTGACAGGTTCCGTTATATGTAATATTCCTGTCCCTTGTAAAGATGTTCCATGGAATTCCTGTTTGCATTGTATTTGCACTCTGGGCGGAATGGGCAGAGAGAATAACCAAGCATTCTTCTGTGTCATCTTAATCAAGTAATTTTGTCTCGGGTTGCATAGTTGAAATTGCACTTATGTTCTTCATCATACGGATTAAACATAAGGGATATTGAACATAGTTGTGATTCAGTCCCTTTTAAAATGGGTGATTCTAGTGGACCTACAAACCAATTTTCGTACATGTGTATTGCAATCATTTGTAGCTGTGTAAACTCTTTTCTATTAAATATTACGAATTCTTTGGTTTTCATATTTTTTGCTATAAATTCCTCTTTTAAGTTAAATACAGCAGATTTACTCTCTTTTATTAGAATTGGAAAAATATGAATTTGTTCAATTACGAATACGTCCAGATTAAATATTGGGAGTATAATTCTTATTACCAACATTCCTCCCATGGCCTGTGTTTTGATTTTTAAAGATTTTTCCAATATATCCGTTAATGTCTCTTTATCTTTTATGCTGTTTTGGGGACAGATTTTCTTATATAAATTCGATAATTCGGGTGCGGTTAATAGAAGTGGATATGGCTGGTTTTGTTTAGTTGAATAGATCACATCTAGTGTTACTTGCTGTCTACTTTGTATCTCGATTACTAGTAGTAGAACTGTATCTAAAAGGCTTTGTATGTTCCTTTCTTGTATAATTTCTGAATTTAATCTATCATCTAACCGGTTTACTTCTGCCATTATCTTTTGTTGGTTATTCTCCATTTCACTCAACGGTTTTTGTAATTTTTGATACGTTGTTCTTATGATACTTATTTCTTGTTTTTCTAATTCTTCTAGTGTCTTCGTATCACTTTCTAAATTGCTTAACTTGCTGTAAACCTTTTTTTCCGTCATCGATATCCATTGTTCCAAATAAATAATGCATGCCTTTGCCAATTCCGTCAAATAAAGATCTTTTATTTCGGTGAGGGTGTATTATATCTTCTATCACCTTGTTTCTTTGGGTTATGGTGTTGATTAAACCTGTGATTATTGGTGCGTGACTCACACACCTTTCGTTTTTAAATTTCTTGCATAAAATATTCCAATTTTCTTCTGCGGATTTTACTATGCTAGTATGTTGGGTTATGTCGTCTATATTTATTTCCGTTATTACATTCCAAGTGTCATGATAAAAAAGTATTTTTCCTATTGTTTCAAAGACGATTCCAGTGTTGTTCAGTTGTTCCACTCGGAATCCGATCGGTTGTTCGGCTAGTGTTAGGATTGTGTTGAGTAAATTCACGTAAAGAATAACGTTAATTTTATTCAACCTAAAATGAGAACAAAATTTGTATCATTTGAAAGTAAAATGTGTTGAGTCAATTTTTTCTACACTGCTTTCCTTTTCTTCTATCTATAACTATTTCTATATCTGCCTCAAAATATTTGATTTCCGTAACCTTCTTTGTTGTTTCTTTGATAAAAAATTTTCTGGTTACTTGAGCTTCTATATTGTTATGGGTCAAATGAATAGTATTTAGTCAACAAATTTTTTTTTGTTTATTTTTTAGTAGGTTAAACAACTTAAGTTTTTTTTCTTTTTTTCTTTTGAACTTGAGCTGCCTCATTCTGAATGAAAAAATTACCTTTGGTGATTGAACGTAAAAAAAAATTGTCTTGTAATAGTTGAATATGAGTGAATTTTGCTGATTGGAAATTTAACAATGTGAAGTTCGTTTTTTTTTTTATTATTTTGTTGGTTGTTATTCGTAGAAATGTTTTAAACGGTTATTATGAACAGTCACCTGTTTTTCTTTATTTGAACTACACTATTAATGTCATTGATGATTTTTACTATTGTGTATGGGCCTTTCCAAACTTCGTCCAACTTGTGGTTTTTATTTGGATTCTTTATTACTATTTTATCTCCTTTATGAAAAATATTGGGTCTTAGTTTTGTATCATGATAGTTTTTAGAAGTTATTTTGTTCTGGAGAAGGTTTTTCCTAGCTATAGCGTAAGTATTTAGGAGTTTGTGTCTTAGAACATAATAATAATTTTCGTGGTTGTATAGGGGTTCGGGATCTCTTTTTAGATTAGAAGGTACACTAGAAGTAAAACCGTAAAGGCAATCCATTGGGGTTAGCTTGGTTCCCTCATGTATACTATTATTGTATACGAATGCTGAAGTTCTGAGGTACTGATCCCAAGTTCGTGGACTGTCGTCACATATAGTGCGGAGATTTTCCACTAAAGGCCTATGAGCACGTTCAAGCGAACCATTTGATTGTGGGTGGTATGCAGTAGTCTGAAGAATATTCTTAGGTACAATAACTTTACAGAAATTTCGGTTTTAAATATTGTTATTATTTTTGTTTTTAAAAAGTGTAAGTTTAAGTACATATTTGTATTTTAAATCAAAAATATGGAAAAAAAACTAGTTTTTCTTTTTTTGTTACAAGTGTGTATTTATTCTTTAATATTCCTAACTCTATTGTTATATCTATTTAATGAAAGTTAATTTTTTAATTTACATTACATAATACAAGTTCTTAAATTTTTATGATAGTATGCAAGATATGTAGCAAAGTATATTTAAACTATTTCAAAAAGTTGCATTCTGTTCATTTAAATATTAAGTCTTATGATATATTTGTTTCCTTGCAATTTATTATTATCTTGTGTTTACTTATTAGTGAAGAGGTTAAAAAAATCTTTAACCATCAAAAAAAATATTTGTTGTTAATAAATTGTTTTTAAAATTTTTTTTTTCATGTATACATATATATGTACATATGTATATTTGAAGAATATTAATTTTTTTTAATTAAATTTTTGTTTGGAATATAGTATATTTGTATACAAATATATTCAATAAATATATTTTTTTTTTAATTTCAATTTTTAATGTTTAGTATATTTGTATACAAATATATACTTTTTTTTAGTCTTCTCTTCAAAAATTCTTTTTTTTTTTTGAAAATGTTACTCTGTGTGTGTTTACTTTGTATGTGTATGTGTTTAATGTGTGTGTGTATTTTTGTTTAAAGTGTATGGTTCTTGGAGCTCTTTAGATCTCTCTTTTATTTATTATATTTTTTTTTTTTTAATTTGGGGCATATTATAAGATCATGTTTGAGATAGGTAAATTTTTTTTTGTTATTTTTTTTAATATGGGGAAAATGTTGAGAAAAATTAAAAATTTTTTTTTGATCTTGTTAGAATATTTTTTTGTTTCCCTCTTTTTTCCCTCTTTTCAATTTTTTTTTTTTTTTTTTTAAATCTGGAACTTTTTTTTATCTGGTAATTTTTTTATTCTTATATCTGAACTCTGGGTAGTCTTTTATTTCTTTGGTAAGTATTACTTCGAATTTTTGTAATTCATCGATTAGCGGACTATTGGTGGAGAGTTGATTGGCCACCATACCGCCCCCTTGTCTAATCCTAAGAGAGGTACTGGCGTCTTAACGTTTTTTGTAATGTACTGTGGATCTATTGTTGTTTGGTATATCCTCCTCCATTATTTACACAGAAATTTATATATGGCCAACATTGCTGATGAACCAGATGCCCCAATAGTATTATATTGTTTTATTGTTCTAGTTCTGTTGTTTACTACTATTAATATCCGCACTGTGTTTTCCTTGCAGGATAGGTATTAGGATTTGTTGGATGCTCTTAATTTTTTCATTACTGTTTTCTAGTTTTTTCAAGAAAAAATTAATTTTTTATGAAGTTACGTATACCATATTAAAAAATTTATAAAAAAAATTTTTTTTTGTATATTTTCTTATTAGTAAGACAATATGAGTTTTCTTATTTTTTGGGAATTTTTTCTATTGAGAGGAGTTATTTGTTTAGGGGCAGTTGTTGGAATTGGTGGTGGAGTTTGTTTTGGTATATTTTCTGGCTGTGGTGTTAATTTGAATAATAGGATGTGATATTGTTGGTAATTCTGGTAAAGGGGTTTCGTATCTATGGAATGGTCTTTTGGGGGACTTTTTTTGTTTTTAGTGTGACAATCTATATATTGTCTTATTGCTAGACCTATTTCAATCAAGATTGTAATGGCACCTAAAGATGTTGATGTGATTGTGTTTATTGTGTAAGTTCTTCTATTTTGTTTGTTTCATATTCTCTAATTTTATCTTCGATTTCGTGGATTTCAACAACGGCGTTTTTCATGATCTGGTTGGCAATTCCGTGTTTTAGTATTATTGTTGTGTTGGATGTTTTGTCTTCCCCTAATATGTTTTGAACAGTTTTGTTCAATGATAGATATGGTAATGTAAAGTCTGGCTGTTGTATCTTTATATCTGAGTTTTCTGTATCTTCGTAATATATTGTTTGATGATTTATCGTCACGTGACAGGTTCCGTTATATGTAATATTCCTGTCCCTTGTAAAGATGTTCCATGGAATTCCTGTTTGCATTGTATTTGCACTCTGGGCGGAATGGGCAGAGAGAATAACCAAGCATTCTTCTGTGTCATCTTAATCAAGTAATTTTGTCTCGGGTTGCATAGTTGAAATTGCACTTATGTTCTTCATCATACGGATTAAACATAAGGGATATTGAACATAGTTGTGATTCAGTCCCTTTTAAAATGGGTGATTCTAGTGGACCTACAAACCAATTTTCGTACATGTGTATTGCAATCATTTGTAGCTGTGTAAACTCTTTTCTATTAAATATTACGAATTCTTTGGTTTTCATATTTTTTGCTATAAATTCCTCTTTTAAGTTAAATACAGCAGATTTACTCTCTTTTATTAGAATTGGAAAAATATGAATTTGTTCAATTACGAATACGTCCAGATTAAATATTGGGAGTATAATTCTTATTACCAACATTCCTCCCATGGCCTGTGTTTTGATTTTTAAAGATTTTTCCAATATATCCGTTAATGTCTCTTTATCTTTTATGCTGTTTTGGGGACAGATTTTCTTATATAAATTCGATAATTCGGGTGCGGTTAATAGAAGTGGATATGGCTGGTTTTGTTTAGTTGAATAGATCACATCTAGTGTTACTTGCTGTCTACTTTGTATCTCGATTACTAGTAGTAGAACTGTATCTAAAAGGCTTTGTATGTTCCTTTCTTGTATAATTTCTGAATTTAATCTATCATCTAACCGGTTTACTTCTGCCATTATCTTTTGTTGGTTATTCTCCATTTCACTCAACGGTTTTTGTAATTTTTGATACGTTGTTCTTATGATACTTATTTCTTGTTTTTCTAATTCTTCTAGTGTCTTCGTATCACTTTCTTAATTGCTTAACTTGCTGTAAACCTTTTTTTTCGTCATCGATATCCATTGTTCCAAATAAATAATGCATGCCTTTGCCAATTCCGTCAAATAAAGATCTTTTATTTCGGTGAGGGTGTATTATATCTTCTATCACCTTGTTTCTTTGGGTTATGGTGTTGATTAAACCTGTGATTATTGGTGTGTGACTCACACGTCACACACCTTTCGTTTTTAAATTTTTTGCATAAAATATTCCAATTTTCTTCTGCGGAATAAAGAGTAACAGTTTTTAACAAGTTAACCTGTTAATTAAACACAGTTTGTGGTCTGAATTATATTTAATAATAAAATCAATCATGGAGGACAATTTTAAAGTTTGCCGTCATCCACTCAATAAAATGGTTAAAGATGCAAAATCCGTCATCGATGTCCTACATAAAGTTTTCAATGTAAACAAATATCGTTTAAGAGAATCAAACCCCCAAGTCCCCCTTATAGTCCGGTCAATTTAAACAATTGAAATAAAGAAAATTCCGACAGAGCCAAATTTTCGTAGAGACCTTAGGTTTACCACAAAGAATAAAGTGTCAAAAGTCCCCATCAGTCCCATGTGTGCTTAAAGACTTATTCGGGGTCAAAGGTCAAAATTTTAGGTTTTTTGGATTCTTCTCGAAAACGGTAAGTTTTATCGAGAAACATCTTAAGACAAAGTTGTAGATCTTAAAATTCTCTATAAAAATGGTCCTTATAATTTTTTCTCTAAAACCCACTATTTCCCAGATATTGCGCTTGTAAGAATCACGTTGTACATAATATTAGCGCATATGCCACGGATATACATATTTAGGTGCTCAACCAAGAAAAAATGCCTACTCGTGTCTCCTTTTATGTCTACATTATACTATTCTAAGAAAATATACTCTAAAAAGACCGCCGCCCGATCCCTTACCGAATCCCCTCTACTGGAATAACATCTGGCCTTGAATATGGCTATGTGAATTTATTACAAGCGTCTACTATTGTAGTTAGTGCTGATCAATAAAAAAAATGTCACAATTTCGCTTTATTTGTAATAAACTTTTGACTGAAGATGAAACTGTTTTGGTCAGTCGTGGAATGCCAACTTTAATCGATTCAAGTGTCGCGAGAAGTAATGTTTCTGCTGATTATTTAAGAAGCCAAAAGTCCATTACAATTCACGTGGATTGCAGAAAATCATATACCCGAATCCCGAAAAACTTCAATCTCTGCATCAAAAAGACAACGTTAGGAAGAACAGGCCAGTACTTCAAAAGTAAGTCCACCCCATACTAGAGCGCGAATAAGTGAATCCACATTTTGTTTAAAAAACACTGTTTATTTCTTTGTCTCTTCGTATTGACATCCTCTACATACTAGGGAGCGTTTTTATATTCGCGGAATGGGGGATATAGGGTGGAAATAAAAAAACCAAATTATTTTTCCTTTTCAATGCAAGACGGATACATTTTTCAGATCTTTCAATTAATTTATTTACACCCTCATAAAAAAATGTTTTGTCTTTACCTTCAAAATACGCCGAAACTGCCTCTTTGACTTCATCCTCATTGGTAAATTTCTTACCCCGAAGCTCTTTAATTTTTGGGAACAGATAATAATCACTCGAGGCCAGGTCTGGACTGTAGGGTGGGTAGTCCAAAATATCGAGGCCCACTTTATTCAGGGCAGCCAACGCAATGCGGCTCTTGAGCACAGGCGCGCTGTCGTGCAAAAGCAGCACACCTCCCGTCAATTTCCCCCATCTTTCCTTTTTAATGGCTTTTTTCAATCGCTCTAATATTGAAGCTTAGTATTCTCCGGTTATAGAAACACCTTTATCTTTATAATCGATAAGTAATATTCCTTCTGAGTCCCAAAAGACCGTTGCCATGAGTTTTCCCGCTGACTGTGATACCTTAAACTTTTTGGGAGGCGTTGTGCGTTTTTTGTGCCACTGCATGGAGTCTTGTTTAGACTCAGGCTCATAATGATGAACCCAATTTTCTTCTCCAGAAACAATTCGGCTCAATACACGGTCTTTGTCTTCATTACAGAGGTCCAAAAATGAACGTGAACACTCTACGCGCTGTTGTTTTTCTCCGCATTTCAGTTTTTACTCCCGATTGTGTTGCTTGGTTGACGATAGCTCGAAGACAAATTGTCTAAGAACAATGAAACCTCGTATTCATACTAAGAGTAGCTGAACTCGTTACGACTATAATGAGCATAGTCACCCCCCTCTAACCCCATCATTCCGCGAATATAAAAACGCTCTCTCGTAAGTATAGGATGTGCTTATGCCTTTTCTCATTATTTGGGTTCCCAATGAGTTGAGGGTCAGTTGAGAACGCCAATCACCGGGGAGAGCAAATGTCCGCTAAACTAGAGAAGAGCTTTCTTTTTTTCTTGGAAATATCTGGCCATAGGTTTCTGGAAACTCTGCATGTTTCTTGAGATGACCTCCATTTTTTAGAAGTTTTTGTTGGGTTTTGATTTTATCTCGTTCTAGTGACTTGATAACTTGATCTTGATAACAGTATTGACCGGATTTTGGCTAGCTTACCCGCCAATTCGTTACCAGTTATGGCACGATGACCTGGAACGCTGGAACCCAAATTAAATAAGCAGTATTCGTTATTAATGCTACAGTTTTCTACTTATTTGGGTTTTGTGACAATAAAGAAGAGAATAAAGAAGAGATAGCTTTAATGAGCGCCTGGCTGTCTATGAGGATGTCAGTATTTTAGTTGATCAATTTTTACTTAACTATAGGTGTTTTTCGGCTTCACAGATTGAATTTCTGATTGAAAGATAGAGCAAAAGTGGGGGATCTTTGTTGATCCTTTTATGGGGACATAATCTGAGAAGGGATTCGGGTATATGATTTTCTGCAATCCACGTGAATTGTAATGGACTTTTGGCTTCTTAAATAATCAGCAAACTCATTACTTCTCGCGACACTTGAATCGATTAAAGTTGGCATTCCACGACTGACCAAAACAGTTTCATCTTCAGTCAAAAGTTTATTACAAATAAAGCGAAATTGTGACATTTTTTTTATTGATCAGCACTAACTACAATAGTAGACGCTTGTAATAAATTCACATAGCCATATTCAAGGCCAGATGTTATTCCAGTAGAGGGGATTCGGTAAGGGATCGGGCGGCGGTCTTTTTAGAGTATATTTTCTTAGAATAGTATAATGTAGACATAAAAGGAGACACGAGTAGGCATTTTTTCTTGGTTGAGCACCTAAATATGTATATCCGTGGCATATGCGCTAATATTATGTACAACGTGATTCTTACAAGCGCAATATCTGGAAAATAGTGGGTCTAAGAGAAAAAATTATAAGGACCATTTTTATAGAGAATTTTAAGATCTACAACTTTGTCTTAAGGTGTTTCTCGATAAAACTTACCGTTTTCGAGAAGAATCCAAAAAACCTAAAATTTTGACCTTTGACCCCGAATAAGTCTTTAAGCACACATGGGACTGATGGGGACTTTTGACACTTTATTCTTTGTGGTAAACCTAAGGTCTCTACGAAAATTTGGCTCTGTCGGAATTTTCTTTATTTGACCACTATTTTTATGTATAAATTGACCGGACTATTATGTATGGACTACCCAAAATACACAAAAGCGGCGATAAGATGAGAAAAATTGTTTCTTGTGTTAATTCACCATTCCAAAAACCTGCAAAATGGCTTGTTTCTGAGATGAAGAAGTTTGGGAGACTTGAAGGTTTCTCAGTCGAAAACTCCTTTGATTTTATTGAAAGAGTTAAGGACATCGAATTGGAGGAAGATGAAATTTTAATTTCTTTCGACGTAACTTCACTTTTTCCCAGCGTCCCAGTCAATGAAGCCATAGATGCTATTAAAGAACATCTATAAAAATCGAATGTCTCAACAGAACACATCAATGCTTATATTTTTGCAACAGAGACATGTATGAAATACAATTGCTTTCAATTTAGAGACACGTTTTATTCAAACGATTTTGGCTGTAGTATGGGCAATAACCTTTCACCTTTTATTGCCGAAGCTTTTATGTGCAAACTTGAGAGAGAAATGAAAAATGAAGATGTCTTCCCAAGAATTTGGTGGCGATATGTCGACGATATTTTTGCTGTAATAAAACAATCAGATGTCGACCTTGTTTTAAATCTCATCAACAACCGCCAGAACAGCATAAAGTTCACTTATGAATTGGAGGATAAATCAGATCACACTTTGTCATTTCTTGATTTAAAAATTAAACGTCTTGGTCGAAAAATCAAATTCGATGTTCATAGAAAACCAACAACAACTGATCGATACATTACACACGATTCTTATTGCTCTTATCAAAACAAAATAACTTCATTTAATTCAATGGTTTATCGTATGTGTAGGTTACCACTTTCCGTTTCGGATTATAAAAACGAGTATGAACATATTCTTCATTTGGCTGATGTCAATGGTAATAAAAAATCTCTCATCGATCATTTGATAAAGAAACATACAAAAATAATTTGGAAAGAGAATTGCTCTACTCTTTTCTCTCAAAGCACACATAACAACAACACCGAACATCGTGTCGCGCTTCCCTTTGTACCAAAAATCTGCAATCAACTCAAACACACTTTTAACAAAGCTAATTTGGCTATCACCAATTCCAACAAAAACAAACTAAGCTCTTCTCTTGGTTCTTCCAAAGATGTCAAACCGATGAACAAAAAGAGCGGGATATACCAAATCACATGCAATACCTGCAACAACAAGTACATAGGACAGACAAAACGTGCATGAGGTACATCAACAACAAAGACATTTCAAAAGCAGTTGCAGCCCATGCATTTGATTTAACCAACACAGAACCTCACACCATGACACCTCTGTAGCGAAGTTAAAAAGTATACACAACACTTAATCTACTCGCTACATCCCTGCTTCGCCCCAGCGCCCCAAGTGGCCAGAATAATGAATAATAAATAATGAACCGATTCATATTGTCGAACCGGCAAGGACCGGTTATTTAAAACGAATTGTCATTACTTGGTTAGCAGAGAACAGAGATAGACCTAATATAAGAATTGTTTCGCGTTTCAAGATTAATAATAAAAGTATATATATATATTAATAAAGAAAAGTTTACTTAGTTAGTTTTCCTCTTTTAATTGAGTGGTACCAAGACGCTACCACAATTGGTGACCCCGATTTCTAAAAAAAAGGAAATATACCACAATTGGTTTCGGATACATATCGAGCACGCGGAGTGGCCGGCATATTCGCCATTTTATTTTTTCTGCAACCGAAATAGCCAATTACCACGTGAAGTGTATAGGTAAACACCGATTTTCACACAATTTTTTTGTTGCATAAGCTCCACACACAGCAACATTAAAAGCATCCATACGTCCAATTGCAAAAACTCTACACACAGTAACATTGAAAGCATCCATACGTCCAGTTGCAAAAACTCCACACACAGCAACATTGAAAGCATCCATACGTCCAATTGCAAAAACTACACAGCAACATTGAAAGCATCCATACGTCCAATTGCAAAAACTCCACACACAGGAGCATTAAAAGCATCCATCCATCCAATTGCAATAACTCCACACACAGCAACAATAGGAGCACCCATCCACCCAATTGCATAAACTCCACATGCAGCAACAATCAGAGCACCCATCCATCCAACTGTAAACGCACCACATAGCAACAATAAGAGCACCCATTCATCCAACTCCAAGAGCAGCACATCCACACATACATCAAAAAAAAGAAACAGGCAACAGTTAGTTATTCCAAATTTTTCTTATATAAAAAAAAAGCAACAGTGAGTAAAAAAAAAATATTTTAAATTTACAAAAATATGTAAAACGTTATTTTTCTTTATTGGCTCTATTAAATAACATATTCATATATTACATATATAAATTTTCACATATCCACATGGATTTGGTCGGTCCTCTACCACCTTCACAAGGTTTCACTTATTTATTAACAGTTAAAGATCGTTTCTCTTCATGGCCAGAGGCCATTCCAATCAAAAACATTAACGCGTCCATAGTTGTATCAGCTTTTGTACAAAACTGGGTTTCAAGGTTTGGGGTACCTCAAACGATCACAACAGATCAAGGAACTCAATTCGAGTCAAACACCTTCAAAGAACTATCAGAAATCCTCGGTACAAAACGGATTCGAACTGCAGCGTTTCATCCAAAGCCTCTAGCGCTAACTAGCATTATGGTAGACGCTTCCAGCGACGCGATCGGAGGAGTCCTCCAGCAATACCATAATAATAGTTGGGAACCTTTGGGCTTCTATTCCACACGTCTGAGCCCGGCCGAAAGAAAATACTCTACATTCGATCGCGAACTTCTTGCGATTTTCAAAAACATCAAGCATTTTCGATACTACGTAGAGGGTAGACAATTTACCATTTTCACGGATCACAAACCGCTAACAAACGCAATTTGCTCGAAAACTGAGAAATCTCCTCGTCAAACCCGCCATTTAGAATTTATTGCCGAATTCACAACCGACATTCGCTTCATCAAAGGCATACAAAACGTCGTTGCCGATACCTTATCGCGATCGTATGTCGAGTTGATAAATTTTCAAAATGTCAGCATTCCGAGTTTGCTTAAAGAGCAAGAAAACGATGAAGAGCTTAAAGTCCTTTTGACGCAAGCAACCCCATCTTTTAAATTAGATAAAACATTTATCCCAATTAACGACGTCGACATTTGGTGCGAAACTTCCACCGGAAAAAATCGCCCATACATACCTGAAATTTTCCGTCGAACGATTTTTGACAATCACCATACGCTGTCACATCCGGGTTCAAAAGCAATGCGTAAAATAATAACAGCAAAGTACTTTTGGCCTAAAATGAATGGCGATATCAATAGATGGACTAAAAGCTGCATCTCTTGTCAGAAATCAAAAATTTCAAGACATACCACTTCGGAACATGGACATTTTCCTGTCCCCGAAAGTAAATTTTCACATATCCACATGGATTTGGTCAGTCCTCTACCACCTTCACAAGGTTTCGCTTATTTATTAACAGTTAAAGATCGTTTCTCTTCATGGCCAGAGGCCATTCCAATCAAAAACATTAACGCGTCCACAGTTGTATCAGCTTTTGTACAAAACTGGGTTTCAAGGTTTGGGGTACCTCAAACGATCACAACAGATCAAGGAACTCAATTCGAGTCAAACACCTTCAAATAACTATCAGAAATCCTCGGTACAAAACGGATTCGAACTACAGCGTATCATCCACAAGCTAACGGATTAGTGGAACGTTTTCACAGACAGCTTAAAGAAGCTTTGCGGTCGCACGAGGATAAGCAAAATTGGTTTTCAAATTTGCCTTGGACACTTCTTGGTATTCGCTCGACAATAATCGACGACTTGAATGTTACTCCAGCTCAACTGTTATACGGACAAAACTTGTTTACCTGCAGAATTAGTCGAACCAAAGCCTTTAAATCCAATTTCAAATTCTTTAACAGCTCGAGAAATTACACAAGCTATTTCTCAAATCCGACCGTGTCATAAAAGAAACCGTGAACAAAAATATATCTTTGTCCCCAAAGATTTAGAAACATGCAAATACGTTTTTGTGCGGGAGGAGGTGAACCGCGGAAGTCTGAATCCACCGTACAAGGGCCCGTTCGAAGTAATCGACCGATCTAAAAAAACGTTTTCGGTATTAATAAACGCTAAAAAACACATAATATCTATTGATCGACTTAAACCAGCCTTTTATACAAACAACGTTGATGAAAAACAAAATATAAAACACGTAACTTTCGATTTACGCTAAAGAGTGAAAAAGAAAAGAAACGTTCATTTGAAAAATTTTTTAAATTGTATTCAAAATTGTAAGGCCTTTTGCCAAATTAACATTTTCAAATAGTCGACTCACTGTATTAACTTTGAATTCTTAATTACACAATTATATGATTGAAATAAAAAGTTCAAAATTTTAAAGTAGTAAAAATTTTTTTTCAGGGCGGAGAGTGATGTGCAAAGATCTTATTATTTGCAAAGATCTCTATTCCTTTCTCTACTCAATGCTCCGTACTCAGAACGTTGGCTATTACGCCGTCGTTCACCTCTATAAGCGCGAACGCTATATCATAGAGCGAGTAGAGCCCAAGATTGTTCCAGTCCAAGCGAGTTGCTTTTAAAAAAGGAACAATCTTCCAGATAAGCACAAGTGAAGTCGAGCGAGTTGCTCTTGGAAATCAAAAAGTACTTGGTTGATGGTTTGGGAAAGACAACATTTATTTTCATTTTTACTTCGGCTTTTATACACAATAATTTTCCTAAATTCCCGACCTTTGATAATTGAACTTCACACCTCACGCCAGCATATCGCCATATCAGCATTATTGCTTCAACGTTCGAATGCATGGCTATTAATAAATGCAGACTACACAGTATGTATCCAGAGTACATTTGTTGGTAACATGAACCCTTAGCGATATCATTTTCTGTGTGTCGCTTGCCTTCGGTCATTAGCTCAGTGCAAAGTATATTCATGTATGTACATAATTTGTTGGCGCTTGCCTTAGGTCATTAACTCTTTTAAAGAATATGTGCATATGAGGCATGTTGGAGTGTTCAACTATCAAAGTAAGAGATGAGAAATGATCACTAGTGCGATCCCTTCACACCACCCTCCTGGGGGAAAAAGATGAAATCTCGTAGCGCGAGGTTTCCTCTTTTCCGTGTCATTTTTACAATTTGGAATCATTTGTTATGTTCATTTTTATTTATCATGTGTTGCGAAATTAAATATGTTTGCTTTTTCAAATTTTCTTATTGTTTGTTATAAATGTAGTGACCTCAATATAATTTTCTTCGTGTATACTTAATTTTACAGCTATAGGTGTTATATTTTGGATTTTAATATTACGAATAATATTTGAAATTTTTCTTAATATATAATAGTGTAATATAATTATCAATAGCTTTATATGTTACATTTTGGATTTTATGTATTTAAAATTTTTCTTAATATATAATAGTGTAATATAATTATCAATAGCTTTATATGTTACATTTTGGATTTTACGTATTTAAAATTTTCTTAATGTTACATTTACTTAAATTTTTACATATTTAAAATTTTCTTACTGTATCCATATTTTCTTAAGACTATACTTATTTAAAATTTTCTTTACTGTATTTACTTAAAATTTTCTTAATATATATATTTAAAATTTTCTTACTGTATGTGCACGCAAGGGTCTCTTTCCCTCCTTTTTTTTTTTTTTTTTTTTTTTTTTTTTTTTTTTTTTTTTTTTTTTTTTTTAAATAGTATTAATCTAATGCAAAAAGGCATTGTTTTAGTATGTAAATATAAAATTTCTTTAATCGGCTTTTGTGTACTCTAGTTCTCTTTCCTTCGTAATTGATATCGCAATTTACACCATCTTCGGACAATATTTCATATGGTCCCATGAAAATAGGATCCAATTTTCGTCTATTTTCATTTCTTAGTAGGACTAAGCTTCCTTTTTCAAAACTAGTGCTTTTACTTTTTGTTTTTCTGTCGTAAGTGTTTTTTCTTACATGTTTCTTTTCCAATAGCGCATCTCTAGTATCTCTATGAGCAATTTGTAGTCTTTCTCTTAACTCAATTACATAGTCTTCATAATTATATCTGGGATCTACTTGTCTCGTCAAATTTGAAGGTAACGTACACTGTCGTCCAAACACTAATTCGAATGGTGAGTACCCTGTTTCTGAATGTACTGCTGTGTTATAGGAAAACACATAATATGGTAACCATGTACACCAGTCTGTGTGTTTTTCGGAAACGTAACTTCTAAGGTATGCTCCTAGGACTTTATGTGAGTTTTTCAATGCTCCTATACTCTCGTGATGGTATGCTGTAGATTGTATTTGCTCTATTTTTAGTAGTTTACACATGTCCTTAAATATTCTGTTGTTGCTTCTTTGTTTTCAATTGGGATTGCTTCAGTGAATTTTGTTAGTTCGTCTTGTAAAGTAAGTATATACTTGTATCCGTTGACTGATTCGTCCAAAGGACCTACTAAGTCTAGGTAAATTTTATCAAAGCTTGATTCAGCGGTTGACGTTATTTCCATAGGCTGTTTTTTGGGTGAAATATATTTGTTTTTCTGACAAACTGGGCAATGTTTTACATAGGTAGCTATATCATTTTGCATTCCAGTCCAGAAATATTTTTGTTTAATCGTTTTAAGCATGCGGTTTATACCTGCATGTCCACTTGTTGGTAATATGTGGTAATCATTGAGTATAAGTTTCTTTTTGTGAGGATCTGTTATTTCAATACATTTATTTATGAGGTGCACCTTTACATTACTATTTTTAAACATTTCTCCTAAGACCTTTTGTAACTCGTGAATTGTGTATTCTCGACGGCCGTCTGCGAGTTTCTTAATTTCTTCTTTTGTAATGTATAATTTATTAATTGATAATAGTCCGCAGATTTTATGCACGTCCCTCGACAACAAATCGCAAAATGATGTCGATCGGGCGGTAGTGCTATCCTTGGGCTTTCTTAGGAGTATACAATTCATCTCTGGGATGTATGCCAACGCTTTGTTTGGTCCCAGGATTATATCTATATCTTTTTGATATTCGTCGTCCTCGAAACTGTTACATATTTTAAGCTCAATTATTTTATGCTCATTCTCTGGTGGCTTAAGCAATTCAGTGATTATACGATTATTTTCTTCCGTTTCTGTTTCTTGTCTCTTATTTTCTTGAACCGATTTTTCTGCCTGTGTTTGTGATCTTGTGACTACGCATATTTGGAGTTGTTTTAGGTTGTCGGAGTCTATTTGTATTCGACTTAAGGCGTCAGCTACGCAATTATCTTTTCCTGGTTTATATTCAACGTAGAAATTGTATTCTTCAAGTAATAATCTGAATTTGGTTAGTCTACTAGAAGGTTCTTTAAGGGAAAAAAGATATACAAGGGGTCTGTGATCGGTTATTATTTTAAATTTTCTTCCGAAGAGGTATGGTCGAAAATGCTTTACTGCCCATACTATGGCTAGTAACTCTTTTTCAATAGTACTATAATTCTTTTCGGCTTTATTTAGAGTCTTGCTAGCATAGGCTATAGGTTTTTCATCGAAATTTTGAAAGTACTGCCCCTAAGGCAAAGCCTGAGGCATCTGTATGTAATATGAATTCTTCTTTGAAATTTGGGAACTGTAGAATTTGCGGGCTAGTAAGTATTGTTTTTAAAAGTTGGAAGGATTTTTCACAGTTTTGGTCAAAATTGAAATCTACATTTTTTCTAAGTAATCTATTGAGAGGAATGGCTATTGTAGCAAAGTTGGGTATAAATTTTCTATAATAATTTGCTAAGGCTACGAATCTTCTTACTTCGTCGCCGTTCGTGGGGGTTGGATAATTGTGCATAGCAGCTGATTTTTCGGGATCTGGATGTATTCCCTTGCTGGAAATTATATGTCCTAGATAAAGAACTTCTTTTCTTAGAAAAGCACATTTACCAGGATGAATTTTTAAATTTACTTCCCTTAGTCGATTGAATACATCGATCAGATTTTTGTTGTGATCGGTAAGGCTTTTGCCAAAAACTATTAGGTCATCTAGGTAGACAAAACAGCGTGAGTAAGTGAGTCCAGCCATCGCAATGGACATCATTCTCGAAAATTTACTGGGAGATATTTTAAGTCCCATCGGAAGTCGTTTCAACTGAAAATGACCATCTTCCGTTGAAAATGCTGTCATAGGTCTACTTTTAGGTTCAAGTTCCATTTGGTAATAACCTTGGCTTAAATCAATACATGAAAAATACATTGCTCCTCCTACCATGTCATAGATGTCACTTATATTAGTTAATGGAAATTTATCGTCCTCTATTCGTTCATTAACGTTTCGGTAATCAATTACCATGCGGAACTTTTGTAAACCAGTAATAGGATCTTTTTTCTTTGGCACAATGAGAATCGGAGAGTTCCATGCAGAGACAGATGGTTCGATTATGTCGTTTTCTTTCATTTTGTCTATTTCTGTTTTTATGTCTTGTTTTTGTGTATGCGGAAGTCGGTACGGTTTGGTATATTTTGGCGTAGCTCCTTCCTTTATGGTAATTGCCGCTTGTCCTAAATGACTGTGCGTAAGTTTGTCACCTTCTAGGTGGAAGATATCTTGATATTTAGTGACTATCGCTTTAATTTCGGCTTTTTCTTCATTGTTCAGGGTGTCAAAATTTATTTCGCTCAATATTTTCTTAACTCTGGTATGTGATACGGTATTTTTCAAGTTGTCTGGTGAGACGAGTTCGTATGTCGAGGCGGATTGTGATATTGGTTCCGCCCACTTAAGGCTTACGCTTGTTTCGCGGGTGTTTAGAATTCGGATGGGTATTTTCCCTTCTTTGGCCTGTGATATTGATCCGGCCATGAAAACACCTTCACACAACTCTTGGGGGTGAAATATTCTAGATTCAGTGTGTTTTGTTTCTAACCAGTAGGTTGCTTCGCATCTTGGAGAAATGGTTACGGTGTTCAAGCTATGGTGTGACAGTATTGGTATGGATATTTGTCTATGGTGTATATTTAATTTCAAAAATAAATTTTCAAGATCGATTATTGCTCCGAATTCGGATAAAAAGTTTGCTCCGAGGATTCCGTCAACGGGTATTGGAAATGAATCAGGTACTACATGAAATTCATACTTAATGCTGTTACCTTCGAGGTTTAATGTGTTAATACATGAGCCTTTTGATGTTAGGTCTCCGGATATGCCTATGATGGTGGTAATGTTTTTCCTGTCTATTGAAATGTTTCCCTCAATTACAGAGTTTTTTACTACGCAGATAGATGCACCTGTATCTATTAAGCATCGTACGGGTTTGTTATTGTTGAGTAATATTTGTACATAAATGCCGTTTTCTATCCCCGCTGTGTATATGGCGTTTGGTAAGGGATATTTTATAGGCTCCCCTCCGACGGGTCGGCTATCCCCTCGGTGGGTTGCTCGTTTCCCAATGCTCGTACCCTGGGATGGTTTGTTTGCTGTCCATGGTCTTGGTTATTACGTGGCTGGTAATTCGTTATTGGACGGCTGTTGTTTGGTACATTATTTCTGTTGTTTCGGCTTGTTTGATTTTGTTGTTCATTTTGATTGTAGCTGGCTCGGTAACCTTATCTGAAATTGTTATTTGAACTGTTTTGGTGGCCTGGGCGATAATTAGTACGAAACTGGTTATTTTGGCTATATTGTGAGCTGGGTCTGTATAGGTTTTGTGTAGGTTGAGAACCAAATCTAAAATTACTATTTGGGTTGGGTTGGTTGTTTTGGTAACCAGATTGGTAGTTTTAATTATTAGGCTGGTTGTCTCTTCCTCTAGAGTTCGGTCCTCTAAAAGGTTGTCCTCTGGGATTCGGTCGCCGTTCTTCAAAATATTTTAAGGATGCTGGTTGTGTTCCTTGGTCTATTTCGAGTAGGTGCTTTGAAGCGCTTTGGAGAGTTGTATGTCTGGCGCTGTCTAGTACCAATCGAAACCGGTCGTTAACTCCTTTTTTTAGAAAAGCTAGTCCTCTACGATCGTTAGCTGTGGTAAGGGTTTCTCTGGTTTCTTCGCCGTGGCATGCTACTTCAAGTTCCGTCATTTTGTTTACCAGTGTTTCTATTTCTGTTATGAATTCTCTTGTGGTTCGATTACCTTGAGTCGCTCGGTTCAGCTTTGACTGAATTAGTTCGATGGTTTCCTTGGGTCCACATTTCTCAGTTAAGGTTCTCTTAAGTTCAGTAAGGTCCCTAGGGCTGGCATTCCCCAGTTCGGTTAATGCCTTTCCCTGAATTTTGCATTTCAGGACGAACTTAATTAATGTACTTTTAGCTGACGTTGATAGGGTGTCGTAATAGAATTCGATGCTGTTCAAGAAGTCTCTTAGATTTTCTGATCGGGTGTTTTCCTCGTATGATAAAGTAGGCAGTTTTTGGGCTGTACTGAATTTGAACTCTTCACCACTCATCGTGACGGTTGTATATAGTGTTTGTGTAGTTTGTGTTGTCTGTTGAGTTTGGGTGGTTTGTGTAGTTTGTGTAATTTGTTTTTCGTCTTTTTCTTCTTTGCGTTCGGGAGAAACGCTTCATATGCTCTGATTCACAATATCTTCGGAATTGTTTTTATATTTGTGTGCTTCTGCGCTAAACCGTTTTAATTGAACTCTTTCTAACTCAGAAATCTCGTTCTGGTTAATTTCGTTGAAACGTTCCGAGAAGGCGTCGAAAAGACTACTAATTTGCTGAAGCTTTTCTTCTGCTTTGGCGGGAGTCCTAGTGCGATTGGGAGATTTCTTTAAGTTCACATAAATTTGGTTGAGTTGACTCAATACTAATTCTAAATTAGCCCAACTCATTGGACACTTGGTCTATGGACAAAATTGAAAAGGAGAGGGAAAGCCGTTAGCAAAACGTAATGATCAGAAGGATTAATATTTTAAAGGATACATTTATTGTTATATTAATAAAAAAAATTTTTCAAATATATATATTTTTTTTTTTTTTTTACAAATTCTCTTTTTCAGTTTATAATTTTCATGTTTGATAAAAAAAAATTTTCGTTGTTACTTCCCAAGGTGTTATACCTTGGCGTTCCTGTTCTCCAGGTGGTTGATAACGTCGGCTATCACTTTCCGCCTGAAGTGTTGGAGTCCCAAATATGCCAATCCAACTAATACTGCGGTCACGAACATCAGTCCAAGAACGATGGCAGTGTGGTCTATGCGTGTTGATTGTAGGTTGGATGCGTTCACTATTTGAGGACCCGTGTTGATTATTTCTTCCTTACTTTCTTGGCCCCCCATGCTGGGCTAGACGATGGGCTGTTAAATTGAACAGATTGTGAAACTGTTCCTCCTCTTTTCGTCTGGACTCTTTCTTTGTCTTTCGATCTTCCCTTAGAGACTTTCGGATCGTCTTGATCTCGGCGTGGTACTTACGGAGACTCTCCGAATTGGTACCAGGGATGTTGGCAAGGCGGTGAAGCTCCCGGATCTTTGACTTGAGTGTGACAGTTTTACCTCCTCTTCTGGAAATAGTTGCAGGGGGAGTTATCCTTGTGGACACGGCCTCTTGGCGTTTAGATTGACGCTGCCTGTACTCTGCTATGGTAAGGGGCTTAGGTCCTACGGCTGGACTAGGTGTCGTGGTTGGCTGTGTGGGCTTGATTCCTGATGTCTTCAGTAATCGTTCGGCCTCGGCAATGTAGCTTGCAGCTTGGTTCAGGATCCTCTGTTGCTGTTCTGTTATTTTCGGATTACACGGATTACACTGTCCTGTCACGGTCGCCATGCAAAGATCTTATTATTTGCAAAGATCTCTATTCCTTTCTCTACTCAATGCTCCGTACTCAGAACGTTGGCTATTACGCCGTCGTTCACCTCTATAAGCGCGAACGCTATATCATAGAGCGAGTAGAGCCCAAGATTGTTCCAGTCCAAGCGAGTTGCTTTTAAAAAAGGAACAATCTTCCAGATAAGCACAAGTGAAGTCGAGCGAGTTGCTCTTGGAAATCAAAAAGTACTTGGTTGATGGTTTGGGAAAGACAACATTTATTTTCATTTTTACTTCGGCTTTTATACACAATAATTTTCCTAAATTCCCGACCTTTGATAATTGAACTTCACACCTCACGCCAGCATATCGCCATATCAGCATTATTGCTTCAACGTTCGAATGCATGGCTATTAATAAATGCAGACTACACAGTATGTATCCAGAGTACATTTGTTGGTAACATGAACCCTTAGCGATATCATTTTCTGTGTGTCGCTTGCCTTCGGTCATTAGCTCAGTGCAAAGTATATTCATGTATGTACATAATTTGTTGGCGCTTGCCTTAGGTCATTAACTCTTTTAAAGAATATGTGCATATGAGGCATGTTGGGAGTGTTCAACTATCAAAGTAAGAGATGAGAAATGATCACTAGTGCGATCCCTTCACAGATGTAGCGAAGTTAAAAAGTATACACAACACTTAATCTACTCGCTACATCCCTGCTTCGCCCCAGCGCCCCAAGTGGCCAGAATAATGAATAATAAATAATGAACCGATTCATATTGTCGAACCGGCAAGAACCGGTTATTTAAAACGAATTGTCATTACTTGGTTAGCAGAGAACAGAGATAGACCTAATATAAGAATTGTTTCGCGTTTCAAGATTAATAATAAAAGTATATATATATATTAATAAAGAAAAGTTTACTTAGTTAGTTTTCCTCTTTTAATTGAGTGGTACCAAGACGCTACCACAATATATGTATCAACAACTACAAATTGATAAAAAGTGTACCTTTCCCCCTTAAAATTTGATGCATATGAATCAATTTACATTAACATTAACGAGCATTTAATGAACATAGACGAAAGCCCAATAATTTCTAATTTGTTTTCTCTAGCAAAATAAGCTGTATGTGCATTACCTACACTAACGTTATAACTTGTTGTACTCTCTTATTTATTTCTCTTTATGTTGTTAAAACTTTGTCAATATGTAAATGTAACCTTTTCTTTAATCATAACTTTTAGTTATCTCGCGTATTCGCTGATGATGGTAGGCCAATGCCTTCCGAAATGCATTCGGTAAAATAAGAAAAATTAATAAAACAAAATAAAAACAAAATTTCGTTTTTTCGTATATTATTAGTTTTTCTTAAACAATTTTTGAGGTCAATAAGGAAGATAAACACAAACAAAATTAAATATTCTTCTGCGGATTTTACAATGTTAGTATGTTGGGTTATGTCGTCTATACTCGTATTTATTTCCGTTATTACATTCCAAGTGTCATGGTAAAAAAGTATTTTTCCTATTGTTTCAAATACGATTCCAGTGTTGTTCAGTTGTTCCACTCGGAATCCGATCGGTTGTTCGGCTAGTGTTATGCTATGTCCGCACCTGAAGTTAACCTGGGTTTCGTTCCAGTTTGGTTTGAGTTAACCAAGTAGTGTCCGCATATGCCAAAAAGTTTTAAGTTTATCTTTTTGTCTTAAGTTAAAAAGAGACAGATATAAAGTGTGAGCAGAACGTCAACGACGTATGAGAGAATTCATTCTCTCTCCACTCACTTCCATTCTCTTAAATGTCAAATTCAGTGGAATATTGGAAATAGTGCGTTCAGCGCGATTGGTTTCGAGTAGGTTATCTCGAAACCCAGTGACTAAAAAGGTTTCGTTTTGTATGGCAAACCACTTGGTTATCATGTTGGTTTGGGATTGTTTTGAGATAACCCAGGTTAACTCTCAGGTGCGGACATAGCATTAGGATTGTGTTGAGTAAACTCACGTAAAGAATAATGTTAATTTTATTCATCCTAAAATGAGAACAAAATTTGTATCATTTGAAAGTAAAATGTGTTGAGTCAATTTTTTCTACACTGCTGCCCTTTTCTTCTATCATTAACTATTTCTATATCTGCCTTCCTTCTTTGTTGTTTCTTTGATAAAAATTGTTCTGGTTACTTGAGCTTCTATATTGTTATGGGTCAAATGAATAGTATTTAGTCAACAAATTTTTTTTTTTTGTTTATTTTGTAGTAGGTTAAACAACTTTTTTTTTTTTTTGGAACTTGAGCTGCTTCGTTCTGAATGAAAAAATTACCTTTGGTGATTGAACGTAAAAAAAAATTGTCTTGTAATAGTTGAATATGAGTGAATTTTGCTGATTGGAAATCTAACAAGGTGAAGTTCGTTTTTTTTTTTGTATTATTTTGTTGGTTGTTATTCGTAGAAATATTTTAAACGGTTATTATGAACAGTCACCTGTTTTTTTCTTTATTTGAACTACACTCAGAACACTAAAGGCCTATGAGCACGTCACCCCCTATGAGTTGACCTTGTCGTGGTGGGGGTGCTTATGGACATCTTCTCCAGCAATCCAGCTGCAGAACCTGACCAACCAACATAACTCAAAAACAAAACCTCAATGTTGGAAAACTTGATATGAAAAAAAAAAAATGGAAAAAGTAAATAAAAGAAATAAAAAACGAACGGGGATATACGTTCAAAAGTCGGCAGGTGTCGCGACTGCTGGCGATGGCTTGGCCTCGAAAGAGGATAAGTCGCCAGTGACAAATTTATTTACGAAGACGAAAAAAGCGATTTGCGGAAGGGCTGGGGAGCCGACTGCAGTTCAAGGAAGGCCTCACAAGCTAACCAAGAAATGTGGAGAGCCCTCTGGCTCTAACGCCCCTCCTAAGGAGGATGCCCAAATCAGTGGAAGAGTTGCAGAGACTTTCTGTAGCACTTCCACTCAAACTGCCCGTATTGAAGGGACCCCGGAGAAGACTGTTGCAGTAAGTAGAGGGGCCGAGACTTTCGGTTCCAACGCGAACTGTGATAGGTTGACGAAAGGGCTACCTTCATCAAAACCACTGCCCCAACCTCCCACCTCATCCCATCCTATGTCAAAGGACTCAAGGTCGACCAACCCGGACGGTACGGGTGCCGAGACTATCGGCTCCGTGGCTGAAAGGGGAGGACCTCCTTCGAGCTCCGGAAACACTCCTTCCCTTCCCCAAGTTGTAGGCGAAACTGTGACTTACATTGGGACAAACAACGAAAGGGTGTCCAATCCCCCTAACCCCAAAGTTGGAGGTGAAACTGTGACTTACAGTGGAACTGAAAACAAAAGGGTCTCCAATCCCCTTAACCCCCAAGTTGAATGTGAAACTGTGACTTACAGTGGAACTGAAAACGAAAGGGTTTCCAATCCTCCTAACCCCCAAGTTGAAGGTGAAACTGTGTCTTACAGTGGAACGGACAACGAAGGGCATCCCAACCTACCTACATTCCCAAACCACAAAGAAAGGCGGAATGCGGAGAAAATTGCGAAGGTGTTAGGTGCGGTACCTAAACCTAAGCTGGATTCAACACAATCTGCCAAGCTTGAGTGGGCAATGAAAATCATTGCAATAAATGAAAAAAACAGAAGACTCAACGTCTAAGCGCCAACGCTCGTTCGAGCAGTCAACCCCGAACGCCAAAAGGCCTAAGGTGCAAAAACCAAGCACCCTCAGCTCCAAAAAAGACATGTCGTACAGTGACGCACTGAAGGACAAACCCATTTTCGCTGTCATTGACAGGAGTAACGCGGATGGTGCGATCTCTTTCGATCAATGGGCGATCATCATGAACAAGCTCCAGGCCTCCTACTGGACTCTTATGATGGAAAACCCAGGGGAACCTGCCATCTTTGAGGACGCAGGATGGTATCAGGGGCGTGTCAGGTTAATCGCGTTTGATGGAGAGAGATCGCGCGATCTGTATAAGCTTGCGATAAGCAGGTTAGAGGGACTCTGGCCTGGTGCTAAGCTTGAAGTCGTGTCAAGGGAGGATATCCCTTGCAGGCCTAGAGCTCGCGCTAGATTACCAGCAGAACTCTCCTGCAAAGAAACAATCATGAAAATGATTCAATTCGGCAATCCAACCCTTCCTACCCATGACTGGAAAGTCGCGAAGCTGGAAGAGCCGGAGGGTCACTATAGATCGGCTATAATAGTCATCAATAAAGACTCCCCTAGCTCCCCTGGCTGCGACAAAAGGCATGATTCGGTTCGGCTGGTCAAACATTGCCTTAAAAATATACAAAAAAGATGAAGAACAGAACATCGTTCCATCTTCCATAACAAAAAGTGCGTCTTCAGTGGAAGAACCCGCAGGGCAAGTCGACCCTCCACCCATGGAAATAGACGAGCTCGGCACATCCTCTGCTGAAACGTATGATAAAAAACCCTCCACATCCGACTTGGATGCCCAAAACGTCATCAAATTCTCCGACTTGGAGACTGATGACTCCGATGCCCAAAACGTCGTCAAATTCTCCGACTTGGAGACTGACGACACCGCTAACGAGGTTTCGCTCAGCGAGGATGACCTTCTTAGGTCAAACTCTGAGAGCGAAACAGACGATGATCTCAACCAGACCGTGGTGGGGGTTAGTCTACTTAGTTGTTCCCAAGATGGTGCAGCTAACTCAGATTAACTTCCATTACTCCAAGCAGGCTTCGGCCTCCCTTCTTCTCCGCCTAAACAAGAGAGGGGAAGATATTGTCCTTATTCAGGAGCCCTGGGTCATCAAGTCCATCGTTCGAGGATTAAGGACTCCTGGATATACTCTACTGTATATGAAGGACAAAGGTGAACCCAGATCCTGCATATTGGTAAGAAGTAGCACTAATGTATTTTTACTCCCTCATTACAGCAATCGTGATGTAACCACAATAAGATACCAGACCAGTGACAACATCTACTGGCTGGTATCAGCTTACCTCGGCCATGACCATTCTGGCCCTCCTCCATGCGACTTATTTAAAAGGATTGTCGCTGCAGCAGAACGGCAGAAGATCTGCCTCATCATTGGATGCGATGCTAATGCGCATCACACAGTATGGGGTAGTACTGACATAAATGAAAGGGGTGAGTCACTTTTTAATTTTATTTTAAGTACTAACCTTATAGTAAGTAATATTGGCAATGAACCAACATTCATTACCAAAAACAGACAGGAAGTCTTAGATATCACTGTTGTCTCCGATTCGCTTCATCATAGGATTACAAATTGGAAAGTATCTACTGAACACTCCTTTGCTGATCATAGATACATTCAATTTGATCTAAATGAGGAACCTCTCAACCAACCAGTCTTCCGAAACTATCGGAAAACTGACTGGCAAAAATATTGGGTAGTTTTGAAAAAGTTTATTAAACCTGAACTTTTTCAAAACCTTACAAACAAACATGATCTAGACAAAAAAGTCAATGATCTTACCACTGCCCTTAACCATTCACTGCAGAAATCTTGTCCTCTTATAAAAATAAGAGCCTCTTATAAAAATAAGAGGAAAACAGAAACCACTGTGGTGGAGCTCGGGGCTAGAACCGCTCAGGAAGGAATGTAGAAAACTTTTCAACCGAGCTAAACAATCTTAAACTTTAATAGACTGGTACTCCTACAAGGAATCCCTCAAAACTTATAAATATCAACTGAGGAAAAATAAAAGAACTTCCTGGAGAAACTTCTGTGGAAAAATAGAAGATACTTCAGAAGCTTCTAGATTAAGAAAAATCCTCTCAAAGAGTCCGACCATGCCTAGCAGTTTGAAAACAGCTGACGGCTGGACAGAATCCTGCGAAGAAACGCTCAATTTGCTTCTGGACACTCTCTTTCCGGGAAGCTCTAAGAACTTATGCAAATATGATTCCACGGAACCAGGTAGCATAATAACAAACAACCCCGATCTGATTACAAGGGAAAAATTAGTTTGGGCCATTAACAGCTTTGACCCATACAAATCCCCTGGACCTGATGGTATAATTCCAGCCGAACTTCAAAAGGCCGCGGACATTATTATCCCTGTCCTCGAAGTAATTCTCATCGGCTGTACCAACTTGAACTATATCCCCACTCAGTGGAGAGAAGTCAAGGTGGTGTTTATACCTAAGGCTGGGAAATCATCCCACGTAAACCCAAAAGATCTCCGACCAATAAGTCTATCATCTTTCCTTCTTAAAACTTTAGAACGACTGATAGATATCCACCTGCGTACAGCTATAGATACAAAATTGCTATCTACAGCACAACACGCCTACTGCAAGGGAAAATCTGTAGAAACGGCCCTACACACCCTGGTACGTACTATAGAATATTCCCTCCATCACAAAGAATTCACTCCGGCCGCCTTCCTCGACATAGAGGGCGCCTTCAATAACGTCAGCAACTTTGCAATTACAAAGGCACTGACGAAGCTCAAAGTAGATGATTCCATAGTGGAGTTGATAGATTTAATGCTAAAAAGCAGTAGAATCAATTCTACTCTAGGAAACTTTTCTGCAAAGAGATCTGTCAGTAGAGGAACACCGCAAGGCGGAGTCCTATCCCCTCTTCTATGGAATATAGTCGTCAATGAACTTCTAGTTGACTTAGAAGCTGAGGGATTCAAAGTGATTGCATATGCAGATGACGTCTCCATTGCGGTATCCGGTAAACATGCTCACGTCCTTACGGACCTGATGCAGACCGCTCTAAAAAAACTTGTAAAATGGGCGGGAAAATGTGATCTAGGGGTCAACCCTCAGAAAACTGAACTCGTTCTCTTCACCAGGAAATATAAAATTCCTCAACTAATAACTCCATTAATAAATGGAATCTCACTTGTACTTTCAAACGAAGCCAAATATCTAGGTATAATCCTAGACAAAAAGCTAAATTGGAAAGGCAATATACAGGAAAGAATCAGGAAATCCACCGGTGCCTTATTTTCCTGCAAAAAAGCCATTGGTAACAAATGGGGTTTCTCCCCCCAAATCACCCACTGGCTCTACACCGCGGTCATCAGACCAATACTCACATACGGAGTAGTGGTATGGTGGACCGCTCTTGATAAAAGGACCTACTGCGACAATTTAAGCAAGGTCCAACGAACAGCCTGTCTGTGTATAAGCGGAGCACTGAGATCAACACTCCTTAACCTCACACCACTAGATATCTTCAGCAAACAAATGGCCGCCAGTGCAGCCACTCGTATGAGAGCTATCTCCCAATGGACCGAAAACAACATCGGTCACGTTACAATCCTGAATTTATTCGGATCAATCCCCTGTCACTCCGACTACACCATCCCCCAATTGGTTTTTGATAATAAGTTCCAAGTCTCAATACCAACGAGAACGACCTGGGACGACGAAGAATTTTTGAGAGATGATTCAATTCATTTCTATACAGATGGTTCAAAAACCGAAGAAGGGGTAGGCTGTGGGGTGTACTCAAACCGACTTAACGTAAGTCTCTCGTTTCGCCTTCCAAACCATTGTAGCGTGTTCCAAGCGGAAATTCTGGCGATCAAAGAGGTCCTATCATGGCTAAGAGAAAACGTGATATCCTCAACGAATATCCGGATTTTCTCAGATAGTCAAGCAGCCCTCGAATCACGCGGCGCTGTTTCTACGAACTCAGTAACCGCCCTTAACTGTCGCCTATCTCTAAGGGAGATGGCTGAACAGTTCAATATTCACCTTATTTGGGTGCCGGGGCACAGAGATATCGTGGGTAACTGCAAAGCCGATGAACTCGCCAGAGAAGGAACCGTTCTACCGATCTCAACCAGCAGGTTGAATATTGGTATACCAATCGCTACATGTAAACTTATGCTAAAGCAAGAGGCTATGGATAGAACAAATCATAGGTGGTACAATATCACCACGTGCGTGGCAGCAAAACGGATATGGCCAGGTCTAGATCCAAAACGCACAAGACATTTGTTATCAATTGCCAGATTGCAAGTTAGCTCCGTAATCAATGTCATCACCGGACATTGTCTGATAGGAAGACACGCCATAAGACTTGGCGTTCCCTCAAATGACTTCTGCAGAAGTTGCTTTTTTTTTTTTTTTTGTTGGAGGTTTTTAAAATACCAGCTGGAGCACTCAGACCTAAATACCGGTCCATTGTACTACCAGATAGCAACCTTCTATTTGTTATAGCTTTCCAGATGTTCGGAGAAAAGCCAAAAGACGCTGCCATGATAAGGAGCCTAAGTTACCAGCTCTCACCATGTCTGCGCCGAGTATCTGTAACCTCATGCGAGAAAAAGCAGGACATTCACAGAGGAAGTGCTCTGCGGTGTCCTCATCTTCTCCACAAGATTCACAGAGTGTGGTGTCGCTTAAGCCTAACACGTTTAAATGCTTGGCAAAAGAGAAGTGCCCGCTGGCAACGCCAATAAGCTTTCTACAGTCTTTTCTGCTACGAGCTAGCAAAAATGTTGCAGTCTTCTTACTAACGTTGGGGAGCATGCGCTTGGTTTGCCTGCATCCAATGGAGGCATGCCATCTACGATTTTGCTCTTCACAGATCCAATCGTTGATTGAAGCTCTCACTGAGGATGCTGGCAGACCTAGCGACGGTTCAGGTCCTGAAAAAGCTGTCTGAGATCCCTGCCTAGCAAGTTCATCGGCGACTTCATTTCCAGTTATGCCGTGATGGCCCGGAACCCAAATGAGACTCAGGGAATTTAATCTTCCGATCGCATTCAGAGAGCTCTTGCATTCCTGGATCACTTTCGAAGTGGTTAGAGGGTTGAGAAGGGCCTTAAGCACAGCTTGGCTGTCGCTGCAAACACAGATACTTCTCCCCGTCCATCCATTGTTCGTTACGTGGCTCAAGGCCATAAGGATAGCATAAGCTTCCGCTTGGAAAACGGATGCGTATGATCCCAAAGATGAGTGCAGTCGTATGTCGTCGTTCTCAACAAAGGCACCAGCACCAGAACCTTCGTCGGTTTTGGAGCCATCTGTGAAGATACGATAACAGTTCTTTCCAGGCTCAGATTCTGGGGTGAACCAGTCCTGAACCGAAGGAAAGTTGACTGAGTAATTTTGACGCAGTTTGAGCCTTGGGATCATCGTGTCAGACGGCATATCCATTAGACGTGAGTCAAAAGATATGCTGCTTGCGAGTTCCTCAAAGCTCCAGTGCGAATTGTGCCAGAGACCACATCGCTTTAAACGAGAAATGGTCTTGAGAGTACACCCCATGATGTAAGTATCAAGGGGAGGAAGATTCAACAGTGCGTCGAGAGCAGCTCCCGGTGTGCTGGGGAAGGCCCCCGTAACACCCAGACAAATTGTTCTTTGAAGTTTGGCAAACGAGGCAATAACGTATTTACGCGAGAGCTTATTCCACCAAACAACTGACGCATAGGAGATGATTGGTCTTATCATAGCCGTATAGATCCAAAGGACCCTTTTCGGTGAAAGACCCCATGTCTTGCCAAAGGCTCGTTTACATTGCCAGAAAACTGACAGTGCTTTAGTAGTTTTAGACTCGACATGTTTTGACCAAAGAAGTTTGTTATCCAGGATTACTCCAAGATGTTTGACTTCATTTGAAAAAGGAATGTTGACGCCTTTAAGCGTAAGTTGGGTCAAACCAGTCAATTTTCTACGTCTCGTGAAGAGGACAACCTCGGTTTTAAGAGGATTGACGGAGAGACCGTTTCTAACACACCAGCTGTCAATCATACAAAGCGCAGCCTGTGCTCGGGAACAGACAGCTTGGAGGCTGGAGCCAATCGAGAGCACGGCGACGTCGTCTGCATAGGGCATGAACGTTAGAACCATTGAGCATTACGAGTAGAGAGTCGATCAACATGCACCACAGAAGAGGAGATAAAACGCCACCTTGTGGGCAGCCCTTATTCACTCCCGTTGTAACATATTGTCCACACTCAGCCTCAGCGATTACGGTTCTATTTACTAGCATTGCTTTAATCCACAACACTAATGACTCGTCCACACCGTGTTCTCTGGCAGCACTACACATACCATCGAAACTTGCATTGTCAAAAGCACCTTGAATGTCGATGAAAATACCTACCGCAAATTCTTTCCTGTCAAGCGCGCATTCAATCCTGCTAACAAGATTTTGAAGTGCGGTCTTGCAAGATTTTCCTCTTTGGTAAGCATGTTGCATCTGAGACAGAGGGTGTAATTGGAGTGAGGTTTTACGAATGTAAATCTCAACCATTCTTTCCAGCGTCTTAAGCAGAAAGGAGGTAAGACTGATGGGTCTAAAGCTCTTGGCGAATGAGTAGTCTTGTTTACCAATTTTTGATATGAAGGCGACTCTAACACTCTGCCATGGAGTTGGTATATACGCTAGGGCTAAACTACCAGTGAAAATATTTTTCAAAGTAGGAAGCAAAAGGTTTATACTTTCCTGCAACATAGCTGGGTAAACACCGTCAGTGCCAGGTGACTTGAAACTGTCAAAAGATGCCACGGCATATTTGATGGCTTCGTCGGTAACAACTAACGATGACGTGTACCAGCTAAGTCGAGTGGATTTATCGGATTCACCTGATCTAAGGGAAATAGATTGCTGTGGTCCGATTGATATCTGGTTTCCTGGAAAATGAGTTTCCAGCATAAGACTGAGTGTCTCTGCTTTGGACTCGGTATAGGAACCGTCTGATTTCCTGAGCGTTTCTTGTTTGTTTACCTTGCTCCTTTTAAGGGCTTTAGTAAGTCGACTAGTTTCACTGAGTGTTTCTATACTTTCACTGAATTCTTTGTAAGAGGCATTCTTTGATCTTCGAATTAACCTTTTAAAGTCCTTCTGCTTAGATCGATACAGGTTCCAGTCGACATCTGATTTGGTCTTGAGGGACCTATTCAAAATACTTCTGGTTTCCCTGCGAAGTTTCTGTAGTTCATTGTTCCACCACGGAACCATAGATCTACTAGGTAATTGTCTAGCTGGACATGCCAGCTCGAAGCTACTTGTAAGGGCTGTTATGTTATTTATAATTCAATAACATGAAATTAACCTACTTGGCCCGTGTAAGGCGAGAACCCTAGTTCTGGTCAGGGGCACCTGACCACCAATGTACATATGGATCCATACACATGGATCCAAGTTCGAAATTATAGGGGAAAAGGAAGGGGGAAAGCCAGCGGATAAAGGCACACTGGGGCCAGTTAATATTTGAGGCGACGAGGCCTACTTAAGCAGAGATACCATTTGGTATCTCTGAATGTACCTGGGAAATTAAAAGATTATTTGATTATGTTAGAATGACTTACATCTTTATTTAGCGGCTGCTATATGAAAATATACAAGATAAGTTTACTTTGAGTTTACTGAATACTGGGTGATTACTGAAAACTTACTGATTGCTTATTACTAATTTCTTAAGCCTATTTATACCCAATTGATTGTCCATGAATTGTTATCGATGTTATCGACATCAATTCATTTTCTGCTAAGTCAAGAATTTACTTTAATTGTTTTGCAAGAATTTGCAAAAACGAATTTCGTCACTGCCCGACTTTCATGAGTGCAATTCAACTCGTCAGCATTAGGTCTTTGACCTGTTGTTGGTTCATATGGTGGTCATATGAACCAGCAACTAGGTTTTTATTATTCTTTTTGCCCTTCCGTTTCGGTTTGGTGACAAACCGATGACCGGGCATTTGTGAATTATTAATGGTCTATCAAGCGTGCTCGTTTGTTTATTTACAAACGAACCGCTTGATGACCTTGATTCGTATATTTTATTTGAATCAGTTTGAGGTGGGTTAGGGTTTATTGTGTTGTTTGAGTTTTTTATGAAACTCTTAATGTGTTTCTCATACAACACAACACCTCCCCCCCTCAAAACCGCGATTTTTGTTTAGAAGAGACAAAAATTGCCAATCGAGTTTACCGCCCACATGAGAGTCCGACGAACTTATACAAAATGTTCGTTAATATTATCATATGCCAAAATATCTACAGTGGTATTCTTGACTCAGCATTTCAGACAAAAAATTTTTCAAAACTCTTAAGGTAATCTTATAAATTAGTGAAACATAATTCTTAATTTTAATCCTCTGGTCAATGTAGTTGTTTCCAGGGGGTCGACCTGTAGTGGTTTCTAGATGTTGTTTTCTTCAGGTGTAATGGTACCTGGACGCCGTCGGTTCCATTGTGTTCTCCTTTGCTTTTAACGTATAGTTGAATTTGTAAAATTTTGGACATATCAATAGATTATGTTATATAATATCTTTGCTATTTTATAAATTTTTTTTTTTTTTTTTTTTTTTTCAGTTCTTAAACTATTTTCATTAAAATTTAAAAATATTTTTTTTTTTTTTAAATGTATAACTTTTACATAAATTTGGTAGGTATTAATAAAATTCATTTCATCAATATTTAAAATATTTTTTAAATGTATAGTTTTCGATTTTACATAAATTTCCATTTATTTTATAAATATTGTTTAAATAAAAGTATTTGTTTTGTGTATTTTTAGCTCAAATATTATTAGTTTTAAAACAATTTTCTTCTTATAGTAGTAGAAGTCTATTATATTCTTTATTCTTTGATTTCTTTATATTTAATTTTAGTGTATTTGTAGCTTAAATATTATAAGTTTTTAAAACAATTTTCTTCTTATAGTAGTAGAAGTCTATTATATTCTTTATTCTTTGATTTCTTTTTATTTAATTTTAGTGTATTTGTAGCTTAAATATTATAAGTTTTAAACAATTTTCTTCTTATAGTAGTAGAAGTCTATTATATTTTGATTTCTTTTTATTTAATTTTAGTGTATTTGTAGCTTAAATATAATAATTTTTATTTAAATTAGTCTATTGTATACTTTGTTTCTTTATTTCTTACTAAGTTTCTTAATAGAATCTCTTAATATATATTTATAGTAACTCAAGATTAAGTTTATTTTATCATAGAACATGGTTTCAATATATTTTTTTTTTTTTTTTTTTTTTTTTTTTTTTTTTTTTTTTTTTTTTTAAAACATGGTTTTTTATTTTTTTTTTTTTTTAAATGGGTGTCTCAATATAATTTTAACAATCGTAATGGATTTTAAATGAGCTTTTATTGTATTATTATTATGCTTGTATTTTGTGTTTAAATCATTGGCGGGGTGTAAGGGTTTGTTTGTTATGAAATGTTGTGTGTACTTTATGTTGTATATAGGTTGAGTGTGTTTTGGGGCTCACTATCTCCCATCTTTTAATTTTTTTTTTTTTTTTTTTTTTTTTTTTCTATATATATATGTGGCGCTTTAATTCTTATCCTTAATATATATATTTTTTTTTTTTTTTTTTTTTGTGTATTACATAATTTTTTTTTTTTTTTTTTTTTTTTTTTTTTTTTTTTTTTTTTTTTTTGATAGCGCTTTAATTATTATTATTATTATTTTTTTTTTTTTTTTTTCAAAATTTTGTATCGAAATTCGGGATAATCCCGAATCTCTTCCTTCAGCGTTTCTGTGAATTTCTTCACATCGTCTTTTTGGGCTGATAATTTTTTCTTCTGTGTTATGTAACTTGCCACCATACATGTAATAATACCTCCGTCCCGCCCCGATAGTAGGTCCGGCACCTTTACGTTGGAGCATTTATACTGCGGAACTTCCGTCGTTGGATTTCGTATAGTCCATTCCCTTTGTAGGAATATGTGTATGGCATTCATTGCCATTAGTCCCGATGCTCCTATAGTATTATAAGTTTTTATGGTTTTGTTGATGTTGTTTACAACTATCAGGTGCCAATGTAATCCCCGGACCTCTATCGGGAACATCAGTAGTTCATATTCGAATGGGTGGCGGCTACCTTTATGGCATTTGTAATTTTTATTATTTAGTATTTCCATTACCTCTTCTTGGTAATTTTTAATATTGTAGCTTATTTCTAATTTTTTAAATACGCAGTATAATTGTTCGCTTGTTATATAATCCATTGTTGTCCTAAAAAAAAATAAGAACACGGTTAATTTTACAATTGTAGTTTTTTAATTCCATAATAATCCTTTTTATTTGGGGGTGATTGGGTTCTTGTTTTGTTGGGAACATATGTTGTACTAGGTGGTGGTGGTGGTGGTGATTTTAGTGGCAATTCGTTTGGGTGGTGTATTATACTAATAGGTGTCGTTAGTCTAGGTCTCGGTGTTTCGTAGTCTGGTTTGTTGTTTCCTTTGCGTCTTGACAGGAATAATATTATTAAAACTACTGTTGTAAGAAGAAAAATGACAGTACTTAATGAAAATGATGTTATTGTCACCATTTTGTGTTTGTTTCTTTCATTACGTCTTGTCTCGAAGTCAACCATGTTTTTCTCTAGTGTTTCCATGTCCAATGTATTTTCTTTAATGGATTTGTTTGCGTTTACTCCTTTCAATATTATTATTTTCTTATCCATAATCTTATTTACTGTGTATTCACTTGTGTGGTTAAAGAAAATTTTAGGTATTTCTATTTCTGGTTGTGTAAATGTTAAGTTAATGTGGTCGGTTTTTTCATAAAGTATCGTTTGTTCTCCAATATGGAACAAGCAGGGTTGGAGTAATGATATAATACCAGTTCCTCTCAGGATTGTACCATCTACCCTTCCAGGGCATTGAATTTTGATCTTACTTGAATTTCTCACCGAATAAAGCCATGAATTTTGATGAGTCAATTTTATCAAATAATTCATTTGATTTGGTTGAATTAAGTATTTACAGTTGTTTTCCTCATTGTATGGATTAAAAATTAATGAAATCGGACAACTCTGGGTGCTGGGTCCAGTAGTTATTGTTGACATCAATGGACCGACGTACCATGTTTTGTTTATTTCCATCGGTACTTTTTTTAATTGGTTGTAATCTTGTCTAGTGAGAAGGACAAATTCTTTTGATAATGAGTTTATTCCTAAATAATCTTCTTGTATATCCAAAATTGTTGTTACTGTATCCCTATTTTGAATTGGGAATAGATGTATTTGTTGGAGATCAAATGCTTCAATATTAAAAATAGGCATGATTATTCGAATGACTACTGATCCATTCATATAATGAGTTCTTATTTCCAGTGTCTTGTTTAAAAGTAATAGTAGTACTTTTCTATTTTTTACTGTTGGGTTAGGACATGCTTCCAGATATTTTTCTAGAAGTGTTTCGGAAGTTAATAAAAATGGATGCAATCTATTATTTGATAGAGATGTCAAAATTTCGATTATTGTTTGTTGTCTTGATTGTATATTCATGATGAGAAGAGTTATTGTACTTAGCATGTCGTGGAGTTTTTGTACCTTCATGGTTACGTTATTGATTTTGAGCAGTTTGTTTATACTGTCCGTTATGTTTTTCTGATTTTCTTCTAAATTGGCCAGGGGTACCTGTAATTTGCCTAGTGTTGATTTTATTACCGTTATCTGATTTTTTTGAAGTTTGCTTATTATTTCTGTGTCGCTTTGAAGCTCTTCTATCTTGCTGTATATTTGGTTCTCATTTTCGTTGTCCATTGTTCCAAATAAATAGTGTAGTCCTCTTCCAATTCCATCGAATAAAGATCTCTTCGAGCGTTTTGTATTGAATATTGTTTCTATAATTTCAGTATGTCTTCTTACTAATGTGATCAGGTTGTTAAGTAATGGTGTCTGTCTTTCGCATATGTCATTTTCTTCTGTTGATTTGCAAATTGTGAACCAAGATTCCTCTGCCCTATTTACTATAGATGTGATTGCTTCTATTTCTTCTATTTTAAGTTCTGTTATAAGATTCCAGGTATCGTGATAGAAAATTACTTTTCCTATGTCTTCATAAAGTACTCCTGTATTGTTAAGCGTTTGTGTCGAGTGTGTCTCGAAAGTTCCCTCTCCCATGTATATTGCCAATGTTATAATCGTTATCATCATCAGGATTGTTGTCAATTTGACCGGAATCATATTCTAAAAATAAATTTGTATTCAGACCAGTAAAAAAAAATTCTATTTTATTTCTACATTAACTTACGTAGTGATTCATTACTCCAAAAAAAAGTCATTGGGTTAATGGTTACTACAAAGAAAACAGACAGCAATTGCCGATTCATACAAAAATTTTGTTTCGTATTTTCGGTTTTCGTTCAAGAGGTTTAGTGGTCGTGAATGTAATTTGATCGTTTATTGAAACTGTTTACTTGTTGCGCATTTGGCGTGTGCCGTTGATTTTTATCATGTTAATTTCAATGCGGTCTTTCTTTGATGAATTTAAACATGTGTTATTGAATGAATGTGAAATTCAAGAAGTGGTTTTAGGTAGTGACCTTGATATTTGTTATTGTTATATATTTTTTTTTCAAATCGACAGTTTTCGATTTTAAGTAAGGTTCAGTTTCTTTTACTTTTGCCTTGCAATTTTCTCTTTATGAATGAAATGGAAACATGAGTACAGTATATGCATTCGTAGGCATTGTAGTTATATATTTTTGGTTTTAGGGGAGCGTTGCTTAGCAAAAAAAATTTTTTAGTTGGAAAAAGAGTAGCTGTTATTCGTAATAATGTTTGAGACGATTATTATGAATGGTTACCTGTTTTTTCTTAATTAATATTACACTATCTGTGGGGCTCGTAATTTGTACAACAGGATATGGTCCTGTCCATATTTCAGATAATTTGTGTTGTCTATTCTCGTTTTTCAAAAGTACTTTGTCTCCTACGTGAAACGTGATAGTTCTTATTTTCTTGTCGTAATAATTTTTTGAATTCTTTTTACTAATAATCAAATTTTTCCTAGCTAAAGAATGTATTTTCTGTAATTTATACCGTAAAGTATAATAGTAGTTTTCGTGGTCGTATATTGGTTCGGGTTCTTTTTTAAGGTTTGAAGGTATGTCGGAGGTGAAACCAAAAAGGCAATCCATAGGGGTAAACTTAGTCCCCTCATGAATGCTGTTGTTATAAACAAGCGCGGCGGTTCTAAGAAATTGATCCCAAGATCTTGGGTTTTCATCGCAGATCGTTCTTAAATATTCTACTAGTGGTCTATGTGTCCTTTCCAATGCACCATTCGATTGAGGGTGATAGGCGGTAGTTTGTAGTTTTTCAATTTTAAGTAATTTGCATACTTGTTTAAATAACTTGCTTAAGAAATTTGTCCCTTGGTCTGTAACTAGTTTGTTGGGTATTCTGTATCTTGTTATGATTTGTTCAAAAAATATCTGGGCTATTGTTACGGCTTCTTGATTAGGTATTGCGTAGAAGTCTACGTATTTAGTCAAGTTGTCTTGAAACGTCAAAATGTACTTGTTTCCTGTGTATGATTCTTGCAGTGGTCCTACTATGTCTAAATAGACTTTGTCAAAAGGAATTTGACTTGTGTCAGTAATTATCATTGGCATTTTTGTTTCTGGACTTGATTTCATTTTTTGGCATTTTGGGCATTTCCTTATGTATTTAGATATGTCCTGGAACATTTTTGGCCAAACGTAATTCTTTCGGATTCTTTTATATGTGTTTATGACACCTTGGTGTCCGCCAAACGGGGAGTCATGATAATCTCTGAGTACATTCAATATTTCTTCGGGCTTATCGATCTTCTGTCTGTTATATTTGAAGTCTTCGATTTCATTTGTTGTCGATGTGTTTTGTTGGGTAATGTTCACGTCACTACAAGATTCGTCAGAGTCGTGTCGTTCAATATTAGTGTCTTCTTTATCTAGTAATTGTAAAGCTCTCTGAGCTCTTGTTACGGCTAAACAAGTTTTCTCCCGTTCTTGGTTCTTGTCCTCATCAGATACCGTTAGTGGTATCCTACTCAGTGCATCTGCATTGACGTTAGTCTTACCTGCTTTATATTTTAAACAACAGTCATACTCGGATAGTTTGTGGTGGAACCTTATTAACCTTGACGTGGGGTCTCTTACTCTAAAATTACCTGTCAATGGTTCGTGATCTGTGTACACTATAAATTTTCTTCCTAACAAGTAACATCTAAAATTTTTAGTCGCCCAAACAACAGCTAACATTTCTTTTTCTATAGTGGAATAGTTTCTTTCTGCTTTGTTTAATGCACGACTAGCGTATGCAATAGGTTTGTCTTTTCCCACTTCTCCTTGCGAGAGAATTGCCCCTATTGCTTCATTGCTAGCGTCAGTTGTGAGAATGAATGGTTTTTTAAAATCTGGATAGATTAATAACGGGGGTGTTACTAGCAAGTTCTTTATTGTTTGGAATGCTTCTTGACATTTGTCTGTCCAAGTGAATTTAACGTCCTTTCGAGTAAGATTTGTCAGTGGTCGAACTATTTTCGAAAAGTTTGGAATAAATTTCCGGTAGTAATTGGCCAAACCAAGGAAGGATTGCGTTTGCTTCATCGTGCGAGGTACAGGGAAGTTTTGCACACAACTAGTTTTTCCTGGATCGGGAAGTGCTCCTTCTGCGGAACATTTGTGTCCTAAATATACTACTTCTCGTCTGAGAAATTGACATTTCTCTACGTTCAATTTTAAGTTATGTTCTCGCATTCTCTCGAAAATTAACTCCAATTTTCTGTTATGGTCTACCAGATTTTTTCCATAGACGACTATATCATCTAAATAGACAAAGCATTCTAGTCCTTGTAGACCAGTAAGGATATAGTTCATGAGTCTTTGGAATGTCGCTGGAGCTCCTTTGAGTCCAAAAGGCATTCGCTTGAATTCGTAGTGGCCATAGGCCGTACTGAAAGCTGTTTTTTCCCTATCTTCTGGATGGACAAGAACTTGATGGTAACCACTGGCAAGATCCAGTGTTGTGAAATATCTAGCATGACCAAGTTGGTCAAGTATGTCTTCGATACGAGGTAGCGGGAAAGCATCTCCTATCGTGCATTCGTTCACCTTACGGAAATCGACTACTACCCTCCAACGTACTTCTCCGTCGGGTCCTGCCTTTTTGGGTACCACTAAAAGTGGTGAGTTCCAAGGACTTTTGCTGGGTTGGACTATGTCGTTTTCTAACATTTCAGCAAGTTGTTCATTTATTATTCCCCGCTGTTTCTCAGGGAGCCTATACATTTTGGTGTTTATAGGGGCTTGGTCTTGGTTAATTGGGATTTTATGTAGCATGGTTGTAGTGTGAGTGAGTCTGTCACCCGGTAGGAAAAATATGTCATTGTATTTTGAACAAAGGTCTACTATAGATTCTTTTTCTTCTTCGTTTAGGCTATCATCTTTGTTCAATTTGGTTGTTAATTCTTGTATTCTATTGTTTACGATATTATTTTGAGTTATTGTATGATAACATACTACCTCGTCAGTACCTAAATCTTTTTGGTTGGTATTAATATCTACTACATCGAAATCTTTTAGGGGAGCCATTTCCAGCTCGATATGTGTTATCTTGATTTCATGTTGATGTGTATTTATTATGGGTACTACAACTTGTCTTTTATTGTCTCCTATCAAACAGCTACCTAAAAACACTCCGTCCTCAATTTGTTTGGATAGACAGATCATGGCTTCTTCACTTCTGTACGGTAGTTCTACAGTCATTCTCGATCTAGAGGGAATTTTCAAACCTTCCTTTAGATTGAGTTGAATTGTTTTATTGCTTTTTGGTTGGTTTTTTGTTACTAAATTTATTTCAGAGGTATTCTTTTCAACTATCCTACTGTTTTCGTCTTTGTTTTCTTGGTCACACTCCCATCTTGGTAAAGATACAAATTTTTGTGTTGGGCCTATTTTGAACTCTAGATCACCTGAGTTAATAGCTTTAAGAGTTTTTAGTCCTGATTGGAATATTTGTCGACATTTATTATAGTCTGGTGTCTCATTGTACTTCAAAGAAGCGACATATTTTGTGAACTCCAGAATTGCATTTGGTGTTTGATTGTGGTATAGTTTTTTCAAACTTAATGTAACATTACCCATAAAGGTTTCTTTTGACCTTTGGACCCTTAAAGGAATTTTAAGAAGATTTTCTTGCTCCCAAGGCAACATCACTCCTGACCACTCGATAAGGTTATATCCAAGGATCTCGAAATCTCCTCGCATGGTGATTACACCTAGGTGAGCATCTCTAGAGGTGTACTGAATTGTACCGTGGTGCATTTTCTTAGGATTTGGTTTGAAATTTTCTTGGGTGTAGTGACTTGCTAAGCCGAAATCTACCAGATACGCTTGAGTGGTATTGTCTTTTTCACAACCTAATAAGATGTTTGTTCCTTTTAAATCTGTATGGGCATAGGTTCTGCCGTGAATGTATTCGTACACATCTAATATCTGTAACGCTAAACGGTAGATGGTATGTTCTGGAATCTTTCTTCCGTTTTCAATGAAAAGTTTCCAGATATTATCTCCGTACCGTGGCATGACCAAAAAACGGTATAAAACATTATCATAGTCGAGTGATCCAGTACCTACTAGATGGGGTATTCCTAAAGATTTTATATCGTGAAGTTTTTTAAACTGTGTAATGTCCTCTGAATGAGTATTATTCATATAGAAATGCATCTCCACAAAGAGTGTCCCACTATCGTGTGGTTCAATCTTTGCGACGTACTTATAGTCAGATGTTTTCTTTTGCGGGTTTGAGGCTTTACATGCTGAGTATACTTGACCAAAACTTCCTAGACCTATTAGTGGTCCTATTTTCCATGTATTTCTAAATGAATCTGTAATAATTTCTCCATTAGGAATCGGGTTTACCTCCGAGTTCTTGACTTGTAAGCTGTCCTTATTTTTTATTGGGTGTTTCACTATCTTAATTGTATTATCTTAATTTGACCTAACTAGTTTGTATGCTTCTCCTATTGTATTTATTTCAACATTATTTAAATCTAATCTTTTTTGATTAATTGTATTTAGTATTTTGTATCCTATCTCTTTTAATATGTCCGAGAGCATTATCATCATAAGAGTTATAAAGTAAAGTAAATATGCTTTAATTGGGTTGAAAATCTGCAATTTCAATTTTTCTTTTGTTTGTATATTTTGCAGGTCTTGCTGCTGTGATTCTCTTTCGGAGTTAATTTGTGGGTCTGCAGTGTGCAGTGTCATATTATTTGTTTTGCTTTCGGTTGTATACCGAGTTTTATTTTTATTTTTTGGTTTGTTGATATCGGAGATATCAATAGTCATTATTCTATTTACTTCGTTTCGAAATTTTCTTCCATCATAAGCCGGCACGTCTTTTTGCCTGAGAATGTGTTTTTTCTGCCCTTGCGAAGATACATTTTGCACATTTTCAGTCATTCTTCCTTTTTGTTTTTCTTCTCTCGTTTTCACTTTGCGAGGTGAACTTTGAGATTGCAAAACGGAAATTGACTTCCAAACATTTAAATTTTTTGAAGATACGCCTTCAGAGTCGATGTCTAGGCCGGTCGCGTTACAGCGCCGCAAAATACATTTCTCTTCTGGTGGAATGCTTGCAAAATTTTGTTTGGTTGGTTTTGGCTTCACCTTTTGGTCGTGGTTGTTACGAATTATCTGTTTAATTTCATTCGAGTTGTTCACATGCGAGTGATTCCCCGTGAAACAGCTACCATTGTGTGAAATGGGTAATTCATAATTTTCGGTCATGTTTGAGTATCTCAGTGGTACACAATATTCCTTCGAATTTTGTCCAAGAATTGTTGGGAATGTTAATAATCTATTAGGACCTTCTACGTTACAGTATTTTCCTAAGAAATTATACCCTAGAATTCCATCACCAGGGATGGCTAGGTCATTCTCTACGACTTGAAATTGACAAGAGGGGAGCGAGGGAATTTGTATAGTACCAGTGCATTCTCCTAGAGTATAACCGATACCACAAGGTGTGTTGGTGGTAAGTTTTTTATTGGTATTAACAAAAGTCTTACTATCTATCATCCTTCTTTTGAGGAGACTGACTTCTGAGCCCGTATCTATTAGTAGTCGGGTCAGTTTGTTTTCTCCTAACTCAATCTCGATTTCGATTGAGGGTAGGGAAATTTTCTTTTTGGGTTGCCATGATTTTTTCGTTTCAACGTTTAAAGTCGAGGGAGGGACTTTTCGCCCGACTAACGGGAGTTTCCCAAATGGTTTGATTGCCACTTATTCCTAAATGTACATTGGTCGATCGAATGGGTGTTCCTTCCACACCATTCGCATAGTGCCCCCATATTATATACTTTTCGTTCATTATTATTAGTATGAACTGTTGTATTATTTGGAAATTGTTGGTTATTGGTTCTAAATGGGTTGATTCGATTTGATTCCGAACTCACTCCATTATATTGTCGTGGGTAATTATTTTTATAATACCCGTTTTGGTTACTACCCCTTTGATTTGAGAAAGTTCTAGGTTCGTTGAGATTATCTCTCCTAGGTGCTTCATTCCTACTGAATCGGGGATTTGTATTTGTTCCGCAGGTCGTTGCTTCATGTCCGTACAGTTTACATAACTGACAAACCGGAGTATTCTGTCTTTTAAGGCAGTCACTATATGTGTGTCCCCTGTTTTTACAGAAATTGCAAGTGATGTTTATCTTAGTTCTATTTTCTGGGTGTATCGATTCACGTTTTTGGTTAGACGGGGAATTATTTTTTTCGTTTGTTGAGAATGTCGAGTTACAAGCCATTTGTGAAAATGGTATCGTTTCCACTCTTTGAACATGCTTCTCCATGCTGAGGGCCGTTCGAACCAGTTCTTCGAAATTTTGAGTTCCCTGGGTGAATAGGTATTGTCCCAGCTGTTTGTTTGCAACTCCTGATGCGAGAGCCGATTTTGCAAAGTCTGAGAGCTGGGTCTTCACAATCTCAGAATTATCACCATATTTAATCTCTGCCGCTTCGCGGCATTGGGATAGGGCATGTCTTAGCCTGCTTATGAAAGTGTTCAAAGTCTCAAATTGACTTTGGCGACTAGTTATTAAGCAATTAACAAGATCGTTGTAATCCTCAATGGGTAAGTAAGCCCGGTTGAGTATATTCTCGAAGTCTTTGAAATCTACTGGCTTAGTAGTTTGGATGAGATCGAGCGCATCTTCTCGCAACTTGGTATCGAGAATTTGGAGGAAAAGTTTCTCGTCCTCAGCAGGTATGTGATTAATAATCGGGCGAATGCATGTCAGGAATGTCTGTAACTTTTGGGCTACCCTAGCATCGGTTCCTCCTGAAAATTCAGGTATTCCGTGCGACAATTTAAGGAGCTTCTCAAATCCTAACGACATTTTGATTTCCCTTTTCGCGTCTGAAAATTTGCTAATTTCCAATGGAGGTGTTTCCAATGTGGGTGTGTCGGCTTGTACTGAGGTTTGAGTGACTATAGTTTTACGAATGGTTTTATTTTTTCGTAAACCGACAACTTCGTCATTCAAAGATTGAATCTGATATTCGAAAATTTCCTCACGCCTTCTTAGTTTTTCTATCCCACTTTGGAACTCTGTCTCCTTATTTCTTAAAGCAACCTGTTTTCGTTTGACTTCCTCTTCCCTAGCCTCGAGGATTGTTATACGTTTAGACAGGTCTGAAATTATTTCTTCAGCCTGGCTGTTCGTATTTTCAGCTTCCTGTTGGCTTTTCTCTAATTTTTTTCGAGCTCTTAAGTGGTTGGTCAACTCAAGCTTGAGGTCTCGGATGTCGTTTTCAAGTTTCGATTCGAGGGACTTGACGGATTCTATATACTCAAAGAGTATAGCATCCGTTGTTTCTAGCCTCGTGAGTTGTCCCCACTGCAAGCTTATTTGATTATATTTTTGATTAAAAACTTCTTTTCCCACAAGAGCCTTCCACTCTGCTAGTAGGGTATTATTGAAGTTTTTAATCTCTTGACCTTGCTCTTTCTTTTCCTTATTTAACTGCTGGATTTCCTCAAGCAGTTCCTCTACCTCGGAGGATTTAGACTCCATAAACAGTAGTTAGGAAAAGAAAAAAAAATAGAAATAAAGAAGAGAAAATTTTCCAAACGAATGAAACGTGCAACAGCAAAATGGCAAGAGTGAATCAATAGTAGGCAACTATAACCCTTCCGAACTGAAAATTGCAAACACACATTTTTATATATATTTTTTGATTTTTATTATTGTTTCTTCCTTTTTTTTTTGTTTTTAAAACCTTGTTTTTATGTTTGTGATGGCTGCTTTTGTTGTGCCATTTTGTTGATCTTTTTCGTATATTTTAATTTCTTCAGGAGGCTTGCCTCCTTCAGATACCGCCGCTTCTCCTTGCCTCGGCAAAGGCCTGCCAACTGGTACAGTCTTCCCAACTCTTGTCGGACCCAGACCTGGTGGCCCCCTCTCTTCTTCCTTCCTTCGTATCCTCCGAATGGGATTTTTGGAGGATCGCTGGTTGCTTTGGACGACTTTGGTTCGTTGGCTTTGTTTTGGTTCCGCCGCCGATATTCGTCCAATGTAATCGGCTTGGGTCCTGCTTGGGGCTGTTTCCGGATTTCTTCGGTTATTTTAACCTGAGATGGGGAATCCATACTCTAAAGGGGAGACAATAAATTGAAAACATAATCGGAACCTTTGGTAAAAAGGGAACTAAAAGAAAAAAGAAAGAGTAAACAAAAAAAAAAACGGAATCGTACTAAACGGAAACCTTGGTAGAAGGTGACTAGGTTCGTAGCATAATACGCTGAAACATGGAGGGTGTTTCAGTTAACCAGGTTTTTTCTCCAACTGGTCGTACTATCCTACCGGCTGCGCCATTGTTATGTTATTTATAATTCAATAACATGAAATTAACCTACTTGGCCCGTGTAAGGCGAGAACCCTAGTTCTGGTCAGGGGCACCTGACCACCAATGTACATATGGATCCATACACATGGATCCAAGTTCGAAATTATAGGGGAAAAGGAAGGGGGAAAGCCAGCGGATAAAGGCACACTGGGGCCAGTTAATATTTGAGGCGACGAGGCCTACTTAAGCAGAGATACCATTTGGTATCTCTGAATGTACCTGGGAAATTAAAAGATTATTTGATTATGTTAGAATGACTTACATCTTTATTTAGCGGCTGCTATATGAAAATATACAAGATAAGTTTACTTTGAGTTTACTGAATACTGGGTGATTACTGAAAACTTACTGATTGCTTATTACTAATTTCTTAAGCCTATTTATACCCAATTGATTGTCCATGAATTGTTATCGATGTTATCGACATCAATTCATTTTCTGCTAAGTCAAGAATTTACTTTAATTGTTTTGCAAGAATTTGCAAAAACGAATTTCGTCACTGCCCGACTTTCATGAGTGCAATTCAACTCGTCAGCATCAGGTCTTTGACCTGTTGTTGGTTCATATGGTGGTCATATGAACCAGCAACTAGGTTTTTATTATTCTTTTTGCCCTTCCGTTTCGGTTTGGTGACAAACCGATGACCGGTCATTTGTGAATTATTAATGGTCTATCAAGCGTGCTCGTTTGTTTATTTACAAACGAACCGCTTGATGACCTTGATTCGTATATTTTATTTGAATCAGTTTGAGGTGGGTTAGGGTTTATTGTGTTGTTTGAGTTTTTTATGAAACTCTTAATGTGTTTCTCATACAACACAACAGGGCACAATTCACTTCTAGAACGGCATCTTCCACTTTTTGTGATGTTGAGAGCTTAGGTAGGGTTTTGACGAAATTACCGAGCTCATCGTTGAAAAGTGTCCAGTTAGTTTTTCTGGGGTTTCTTGTAACTAAAGGAGTGGGAGTCACATTTGCTACATGGAATTGAATGTATCTGTGGTCTGAGAGTGACACGTCCAGCAATACTTTCCAGTTGGTAATCTCCTTGGCATATCTGTTAGATAGTGTCAAGTCAATTACGTCCTGTCGTATAGCCGTAACAAAAGTTGGCGTATTACCAACATTGTTAATGTCTAAGTCAGAAGACAGAATATAATTAAGAAGATGGTTGCCTCTCATGTTGCATTTGACGCTGCCCCAAACTATGTTTTGAGCGTTTGCATCACAGCACATGATAAGCCCCAACTTCCGGTTTTCACAAAACTCCACCAAATCCACAACCTGTCTTGAGGGAGGGGGAAGAATGGAGTTCCAGGGAAAATAAACTGACGCAACGACGAAAGTTTTCCACTCACCGTTCGTTTCGTAGCTTATCATAGCCGCAACCAGGTCTTGTCCACAGAAGTGGTCAAGTTTAATTGCTGCAAAAGAGCTCGGTATGATGAGACAGGTTCGGGGTAAATCAGACCGTTCGTCATAGAGAATATTGAACCCTCGTAGCCCTCCAAGACCAAGAACTCGGCCCTTCCAGGCCCATGGCCTTGGATTGCTACGAGGTGAGTTTTTGTATTCAACACGGAAAGCCTGCTACTTAGGAGTGCAGTAGCAGCCTTAGAATGTTGAAGGTTTATCTGAGTTATTATCATTGATAAATGCTAGTAATCCATCCATCATTTTCACCGATTGGAATTAAGTCGGAAATAAATCCTTCCAAGATGAAAATGCAGACGGGAGTCGTACCTAGCCTTGATGATAGCCACAGAAGCTTGATCTACTCCCACAACAAGGTAAGAACCGTCTTCACCATCCCGATTTCTAGCCTTCTTGTGGTAGTGAACTTTCCACTTCGTAGTGTCGATACCATCATTCTGGGTAACGAGGCGTTGAAGCACATCTTCAGTTTTCCTGAGTTGCCCCGGGATAAAGCAGATGGCTTTTGTCAAAGCTGGCACCCTGTAAATTTCAAAAAAGGGATTTAGGAGGGGTGGAATTTTGGGCACAGAGGCACGTAGCCAGTCAGCGGTCTGCTGATTAGAACACTCGACCAAAAAGGTTCCGTCTTCCAAACAACATCCCTCAGATTGGATCTGCGTACTCTCTGCCATAGCCAGCTCCCACAGATGATCTTCACAGTGCTTGCGCTCTATGATGGTCATGCTGTTGTCATTGCCAGCCTTACATATACGCACTTTGAAAAGCGAGACAGCCGCTCTTTTATAGGGCAGCCGTCTTTTATTTCGCTGTGCGACGGATTTTGCTCCTTTCGAGGCTTTATCCCGTCCGGTCAGTGTCCGTGGACCAGACTGACTACCAGTCTCGGTTTCATTCACCAACGTTTCGGTTGGACCTCCAGGAGTTTTAACCATGCCGGCTTTGTCCTTTCCAGCCAGTGTCCGTGGACTGAATTCGCAAGCCTTGCGACCTGTTCCTTCAGTTTCATTCACCGACTTTCCAGTTAGACCAACAGGAGTTTCAACCATGCCGGCTTCGTCCTTTCCAGCCAGTGTCCGTGGACCGAATTCGCAAGCCTTGCGACCTGCTCCTTCAGTTTCATTCACCGACTTTCTAGTTAGACCAACAGGAAGATTTGCAGAGCTTCCGGAAACCTTCTTCCTTTTGACCCTGTTCGCGTTTGCAGAAGTTGGGGTGACTTCGGTTACAGGAGACCGTCCTGAATTGGTGGGTGAGACCTCTTCCGACCTGTCCCTTTTCGCCGCCGTCACCAAAGGTTCGCAACTTAATTCAATGCCTTCGGCCACCCTGGTGTCCTCTTTGCGTTGAGCCTTTGCCGCTCGCCTTCTCTCCAGCTTTTGTTGGCGCTTGGAAAGCTGCTCTCCAGAGGGTGTCATCGTTGGAGTGGGATCCACTTGTTCAGCTTCACTTAGTCCGGTGATAGCACCGCTCTGGTCAACAGCTAAGCCCGGATGAGAGATTAGCTTTGGAGGTAGTACCTCCGAGCTGCCTTCTTCATCTTTCCAGTTCAGACCACGAAGAGCTTCATGGAGAGAACTGCAGGAGTCATCGGTTACGGTACCTTCGACTCGCGTGTATCCACCAGTAAAGGTGTGCGTTTGTATGTCAGATGGGGCCTCCAGAATCCGTGCCCCTGCCGTAGTGAAGACTACGGGTGGATTTTCGCTTTGACGATTGCCACCTGGAGAATAAAAATCCTTTGGGTTATCTTCCATACTGTTTTTTGATCAATTCTTAGTTTTCATTTATTTTCCCCATCCTTCGACCACCTTTCGGCATCGAGCTCGGTTCAAATAAACTAATTAAGCCCTCCCACCGCGACAAGGTGACTGATCGTCGGAAGGGCAGAAGTTGCTTAGATGAGGAGGAGGAGGAGACAATCCCACACCTCCTCTGCTCATGTCCTGCACTCTCTTTTAAAAGAAAGCGGCATCTAGGAAAATATTTTCTTGATGATCCAAGCGATCTGGCACACACAGATCCCCTGCATATCATTCGCTTTATTAAAAGCTCAAAATGGTTTTGTTAAGTGAGGTACTCCCTCGCATAATACCTATGGTATCACAATGGACCTAATATTGGTCTAAGTGTGTCAGTTTGTTTTCCTGACAGCCATTTGAACCTAACCTAACCTAACCTATGAGCACGTTCAAGCGAACCATTTGATTGTGGGTGGTATGCAGTAGTCTGAAGTTTCTCGATCTGTAGGAGTTTACACACTTTTTTGAGTAGTTTTCTTACGAAGTTAGTACCTTCGGCGTTGGGCATAGCATACCAATCGACGAATTTTGTCAGAGTATCTTGGAAAGGAAGAATGTACTTGTTTCCGATTTGAGAATCTGAAAGTGGTCCTACAGTGTTGAGGTATACCTTGTCAAAAGGTAAACTACAGATGTCTGTAATTACCATCGGCATTTTGGTTTCGAGACTTGACTTCATTTTCTGACATTTTTTGCATTTTTTAATGTAGTTGGCTATATCTTTGAACATATTGGGCCATACATATTTTTCTCGAACTCTCTTGTAGGTCTTAATAGCACCTTGGTGTCCGCCAAATGGAGAGTTGTGGTAATCAATACTAATCATTGAGAATTGTGGAAATTTCTTCTTGAGATTTTATGGTTTCATATCTTTTCTTTGTTGCTTCTTCTACTGGGTATATTATAGGAGGGGTATCTAAATTGGTTTTTTTCGCTTCTTCATCGTTTTTTCGCGTTTGTGCTCGGGTTACAGCGAGAACAATATTGTTTGAGTTTTTGTCTTCACTATTTCCGGATTTAAAATTTATTTCTGTCTTTTTGTCAACCGTGTGTTCGACCGAATTATTGGGAATTCCACTAAGCGCGTCAGCGTTAGTATTATACTTCCCGGGTTTTTATCGATTTTATAATCGAATTCGGAAAGTTTGTGATGAAACCTAACCAATCGGGATGTTGGGTCCTTGACGCTAAAAATGCCTTTTAAAGGTTTGTGGTCGGTTTATATAGTCACTTGTCTCCCTAGCAGGTAGTACCTATAGTTTTTAGTTGCCCAAACGATAGCTAAAATTCCTTTTCGATTGTCGAATAATTTCTTTCGGCTTCGTTTAGAGTTATACTTGCGTATGCGATTGGATGGTCTTTACCAACCTCTCCTTGAGACAGAACCGCACCAATTGCGTCATTACTTGCATCAGTGGTTAGGTTGAAAGGTTGATTAAAATCGGAATATATAAGTATAGGGGGTGAAATGAGTAAGTCTTTAACTTTCTGAAACGATTCTTGACATTTTTCTGTCCAGGTGAATTTAACATCTTTTCTTAGCAGATTTGTCAAAGGTTTAACTACTTTTGAGAAATTCGGAATGAACTTTCGATAGTAATTTGCTAGACCCAAAAAGGATTGCATTTGTCGAACCGTTTTTGGCACGGGAAAATCTTGTACACAACTGCTTTTACTGGGGTCAGGCTGTGCTCCGGCGGCGGAACATTTATGTCCCAAGTATACCACTTCTTTGCGCAAGAATTGGCATTTCTCCAGCTGTACCTTTAAATTGTGCTCTCGCAACCTACCGAGAACTAGTTGTAGTTTTCTATTATGATCTACCAAATTCTTTCCGTAAACCACGATATCATCTAGGTAAACAAAGCATTCCAGACCTTGCAGTCCGGTTAAGATATAATTCATTTAACGTTGAAATGTTGCAGGAGCACCTTTTAGACCGAATAGTGGCCGTATGATGTGCTAAATGCTGTTTTTGCCCTGTCCTTGGGTTGACCAGCACTTGATGATATCCACTCGCCAAATCTAGAGTGGAAAAATATCTGGCATGTCCTAATTGGTCGAGAATGTCTTCGATTCGGGCTAGAGGAAAAGCATCTCCTATTGTAATTTCGTTTATTTTTCTAAAATCTACAACTACCCTCCATCGTACCTCACCGTTTGGGCTTGCCTTTTCTTGAACTACCTAAAGTGGAGAATTCCAAGGGCTTTTACTGGGTTGCACTATGTCGTTATCAAGCATCTCGGCTAGTTGGTCATTGATGATATCTCGTTGCTTTTCAGGTAACCTATACATTTTGGTGTTGATAGGTGGTTGGTCTTGTTTGGTAGGTATACTGTGTTTTATTGTAGCAGTATACGTTAGTTTATCACCTGGTAGAAAAAATATGTCGTTATATTCCATGCATAAATTAATGATGGAATTTCTTTCCTCGTCATTTAGTGTTTCATCTAAAATAAGTTGCTCTTTAAGATTCTTTTCTCTGGTATTGTTCGTTGTTACGTTAGTATGGTAACACTTCGGTTCAGGGATACTTGCAATATTATTTATTGATGTGTTTTCAAAGGCACGTAATTTTTTAACTCTATTAGATGTAGTACAACTTGTTTGATAGTTGCATTGTGTTCTAGAGTGTTTATGACCGGAACAGACACCTTTTCTCGTCCTCCAGCTACAATACAATTTCCAAAAAGGACTCCTTTTTGGATATGCTTTGATAAGCAAATCATATCTTCGTTGAGTTCGACCGGTAGTTCTACTATCATTTTTGATCTTTCTGGTATCTGAATTTTTTCTTTTAAAATTATTTTTATTTTACTACTCGCTTCTTCAGAGATTTTTTCGTTTTGATTTGTATTAGCCGAGCCTCCTAGGGCTGACTTTTCAGTTTTAATTTTATAATCAGAGCCGCGTTGGGTTGTTTTTATATCATTTGTTTTTGAGTCAGAACCGCTTTGGGTTGACTCATCATTAGCTTGAATTTTTGAATCAGAGCCGAGTTGGGTTGATTTATAATTTTTGATTTTTGGATCAGAACCGCCTTGGGTTGATTTTATATTAGTCATATCCGCTTTGGGTTAACTTATCATTAATTTGAATTTTTGAATCAGAGCCGCGTTGGGTTGATTTATCTTTTTTGACTTGTTCTTTATTATTCGGTTTGCTATGGATACCAGAGCCTCTACGGGTTGGCATTTGTTCCCTACTAATTATAAATTTTGTATAATTTGGTGTACCTTCTGTAACGAATGAGGATGTTTTAGCCATGTCCGAAAGTCTTTCTGCAAGGTCTATTTTCCTCTTTTTACAAGTGTCTTCTTTACTATGGGAATTGCCATGATTAATACCAGAGCTTCTACGGGTTGGTATTTGTTTCTTTGTTTTGTCGATTACTAATTTTGTAAAACTTGGTTCACCTTGTGTTACGATTGAGGAGGTCTTAGCCATATCAGAAAATCTTTCTGCAAGGTCTATTTTCCTCTTTCCACAAGTGTCTTTATCCTGATGGTTACAATGAGGTCCATAGGAGTTATCTCCATTTTTTGTATTTGGTAATTCGTGAACCCCTGTTTTTGAATCCAACAGTGGAGTTATATATTCTTGCTTGTTGGTGATGAATTTTAAAACCTTTTTGGGACCCTCCACATTACAGTGTGTCCCAATGAAATTATATCCCAATATTTCGTCATCTGGAATGGGTAATTCATCTTCAATTACTTGAAAGTTGCAAGAAGGTTTCGTGGGTATTGTAACGTGCGCTTAGTTCGCCAAAATAAAACTCTACCTTTCAATTTAATTCTACCACTTTATTTTGTATCTACTTTCGATATACACTTTATTCGAACTCAACTCAATTACGTTTATTCAATATTCACACTATCACTTTCTAAATAAAACTGACTCTGGTTGCGTCAGCGGCCTCTTTATATAGCAGTGTGAAACATCGAGAGATTTCTAGTAGTTTTTCTATGAACCATGATGTCTAGACAAGTTCCCCTCCCGGTATTTTTCTGCACACACACACACTCACTCACAAACAACGTCTTCCATTATAGCACTCCATTATAGCGTTGCCAGCACTTGTGTTTTCGGTTTAACGTTTTCAATTAGGAAATTGGTATAAATGTTGGGTGCACATTACACTGCCCCCTCCTTAAGATTGTTCGTCCCGAATAATTCCATCTGAAGTCTCGCCACTATATCGATGCAGCCGGTCACAATGAACTACTTTTAACTTGCCTCTCAGCCCTCTTTGGATGCGGTAAACCACGTCGTTAATCCTCGTGACAACAGTATAAGGACCTTCCCAGTTCTGCTGAAGTTTCGGTGACAATCCCTTTTGACGATGAGGATTATAAAGCCACACACGATCTCCTGCTTGGAATCCTGCCGTTGTCGCTTTTGTGTCGTACCGTGTCTTCATCCGGTCGCTGTAGGTTTTCATCCGTTCCCTTGTTCTTTTATGGATGTCAGCGAGTCTCTCCTTGAGGTCGTCCACATACTCGTTCGTGTCCTGTGGCTCCTCTGTGGGGCATCCAAATTTAAGTTCGCTGGGCAGCCGCATGGTTTTCCCGAACAGGATGTCAGATGGTGTTTGTCCTGTCGAGCTATGTACTGCACTTCTATAGGCCATCAGGAATAGCGGTACGTGCCTATCCCAGTCTCTTTGGTAGTCGCCTACGACCTTGGTGAGGTGTTCTTTCAAGGTCCGGTTGAATCTTTCAACCATCCCATCAGCCTGTGGGTGAAGCGGTGTGGTTCTAGTCTTCTTAATGCCAAGTAGTCCGCACACTCCTTGGAAAATGTTTGACTCAAAGTTCCTCCCTTGGTCGGAATGGAGTTCCATAGGCACGCCAAACCTACTCACCCAGTTAAACACAATCTGGTCGACCACCGTTTTGGCCTCTTGATTTGGGATGGCATACGCTTCAGGCCACTTGCTAAAATAGTCCATTACAACCAGAATGTACTTGTTTCCAGCGTTGGTCTCTGGAAAAGGCCCAGCCACATCTACTGCAATCCTCTCAAAAGGCGATCCAACGTTGTACTGATGCATCTTACCTTGAATCTTCCTACCAGGTCCTTTGGTTGCAGCACACTTGTCACATGTTCGGCACCACTTCTCCACGTCATCTCTAGCATGTAACCAGTAGAACCGATGTCGCACCTTCTCCAGTGTTTTGTTTACTCCCAGGTGGCCTCCAGAAGGTCCGTCGTGCATCTCCCGAAGAACTTCACTGACTTTCGATTGCGGTACGATCAGCTGCATCACATGTGACTTACCGTCAGCGGATTCCCATCTTCGCCTGAGGACACCTTCTTGCACATATAGTGAGTCCCACTGTGCCCAATAGGCTTTGAGAACTGGACTCCTGTCAGAAATGTCTCCCCATTCCGGTTTCTCTTCATTTTCTTTCCATGCGAGAATGGGTTCGATATCTGGATCTTCCTGTTGAGCAGTCCTCACTTCCTCATTGCTCCATCCGCTTATGGGGTCAGCTCTTAGTCGCTGAGCGGTAATGATTTCTTTGTCTTCTTGCCGCTTGCAATGCTTGCAATCCACTTTGCAAGGTCTTCGTGATAATGCATCGGCGTTTGAGTGCAGCTTTCCTCTGCGGTGTTGGATCTGGTAGTCATAGGTCTGCAATCTTTCTATCCACCTTGCGACTTGACCTTCTGGATTTTTGAAGTTCAACAGCCAGCTCAGAGCACCGTGGTCTGTCCGCAGAAGGAATTTCTGTCCATAGATGTACTTATGGAAGTGCTTTGTTGCCAAGATAAGAGCTAGCAGTTCCCTTCTGGTCACGCAGTAGTTTCTTTCGGGTTTCTATAGGACCTTGCTGTAGTATGCCACCACTTTCTCTTCGCCATCATGCACTTGGGATAGTACCGCCCCGATTCCAACGTTGCTTGCATCAGCGTCGATGATGAACGTTTTGCCAGGTGTTGGATGTGCCAGCACTGGAGCGTTACAGAGGCGGTATTTGAGTTCCTGGAAAGATTTCTCGCACTCACCTGACCATTTCAACTGCTTCCCTTTTTCGGTGAGCTGGTGTAAACTCTTTGCAACTCCAGCAAAGTTCTTAACAAAACGTCGGTAATATGTGGCAAGACCAAGAAAGCTTCGGAGTTGATGTTTGTCCTGTGGTGTTGGCCAATTTTTGACGGAGTCAACTTTTTCAGGAGCAGTTTTCACTCCTTGGGAAGAGATGATGTGTCCCAAATACTTAACTTCGGTTTTGAAAAGTACACATTTTTCCGGATTCAGTTTAAGGTTAGCCTCTCGAAGTCTCTGAAACACGGCTTTGAGGTTCTTGCAATGTTGGTCAAATGTCTTCCCGTAAACAATCACATCGTCCAAGTAGACTAGGCAAGCTTTCCACGTCAGTCCTTGAAGAACGCACTCCATCAAACGCTCGAATGTTGCCGGAGCGTTGCATAGCCCAAACGGCATAACTTTAAACTGCCAGAGCCCATTACCTGTAGAAAACGCCGTCTTTTCCCGATCATCAGGGTGGATATCAACTTGCCAATATCCACTCTTCAAGTCCAGCGTCGAAAACCACTGGGCTCCCTCCATGGCATCCAGGGTATCACTGATCCTCGGCAGGGGAAAGCTGTCCTTCTAAGTCACATCGTTCAGCCTTCGGTAGTCCACACAAGAACGAGTGCTTCCGTCTTTCTTTTTCACTAGCACCACTGGTGAAGCCCAAGGACTTTTGGAATTTTCGATAAGACCGTCCTTTTTCATTGCTGTTATCATTTCTTCAACCTCACCTTGTTTGGCCAGTGGAAGGCGTCTTGCGGGTTGACGAATCGGTCTTGCATCTCCTGTGTTGATGCGATGCTGCACTAACTGTGTCCTACCATATTGTCCCTTTTGCGATGCGAAGATGTCAGTGTACTCTTGTAGGAGATTTTCAGCCATCCTTGTTTGTTGGTGATCAAGGTTGGATGAATTCAGTATTTTAGCTCTGATGGTTTTGAGCTCCTCCGGAGTTATAGTTTTTCTCGGGACTTCGTCTGTGATCTTCGTAATTGCTGCAACCGATTCGCAACGTCCAACGACTTCTCCTTTCTTCAACCTTACATCGTACGGTCTGGTGTTTAGTAATCGTACGGGGACCATTTTGTTTTTCGGTGCTACCAGTGTTTTCCCAATGATGACGCTTTGGGAGGAACACTCTGGGTCTGGTTCCACCATGAGGTATCGAAGGCTTCCAAACTCACCTTCCAGTTTTGTCCAAACGAACACTTCAGAAGAAGGAGGCAGAATCAGATCTTCCGTGATGACAGTTCTCAGTGTCGACGTACTTTCGTTCGAATAGGTCATTGGAAGTTCCTTATTTTGGTACTTCAAAACCTGATTACCGATGTCCAAAATAACTCCGTGCTGTTTCATAAAGTCGATTCCAGTGATGCACTTGTCACATATATCTGCCACCAGGAATTGATGAGTAAACACTAGATCGGCCAGTCGGATCTTAAGACACACTTCTCCATATACTCTTGCTGCTTCTCCCGTTGCGGTTCTTAGACGGTAGCTATTGGTGTTATGAAGCCACGTCGTCTTTACCAGGTCTCGACGTACTATGGAGGCTGTGGCACCGGTGTCGATGGTAGCCACATGTTTGTTCCCGTTAATAGTAGTCTCCACAGTCAGACTTTTGTTGTCTCGTTTGGTCTGAGAGACCTGGATGGTGGTTCTGGGCCCATCGATACAAGAAACCAGCCTCTGCCCCTCGAAGTTGGTTCTTACGGGCTGATAGGCAACGCTAGTGTTGTTGTTACCTTGCTCTGGGTTAGATCTCTTGCTTCCACAATGCTGAAAAACGGCTTTATTTGGTGGTAGTTGGCATTGACGCTGTAAGTGCCCGGTCTTGTTGCAGTTCCAACATCTTGCTAGTCCGCTCCGCTGGATCTTTTGTATTTCAGCTCTTTGGCACGAGCATTCTTCGACTATGGCTTCCTTAAGTCGATGTACTCCATGAGAAGCCTGTTCTGCTGCTTCAATTGTCAATGCGAATGCTAAGGTTTCAGAAAGAGTACGTGTTCTAGCAGTTCGCACAGACCTCTGAAGATGTATATCGGAAATGGCACGAACGAAGGACTCAACAGCAAGCTGGTTGATGATTTCTTCTCCAGCATCCGGGTATGCCAGGTGAACCAGTCTTTCAACGTCTGCTTGGAGCTGCTGTAGACTTTCACCCCTTTTCTGGACTCTGTTATTGAGTTGGACTCGGAAGACTTCTTTCAAGTGGCTATCTCCAAAGCGTTTATCTATAGCTGCCACGAGAGAACTGAAATCGCCGCTCTTACCAGCTGGAACTGTTTGAAGTAGTTCAGCTGCTGGTCCTCTAAGAGCAAGAGTCAGTGCTATGTACTTGTCTTCGTCATCCCAGCCATTTGTTGTCGCGGCTGCCTCAAATTGTCTCTTGTAAACTGGCCAAGAATACTGTCCATCAAATGTTGGGGGTTTCATCTCCTTTTTCCTTGCAAACTCTCCAGCAGGTTCTCGAATTTTTATTTTCCGGATCTGGTCTAATTCCTTGGACAGAAGAGAGAACTGGTTATCGCATCGGCTTTCCAAACGATTCTCTACAACAGAAAGCTGTTTTTCCACACCTTCAACTTGTTCGTCAAGGGCACATACATTTTTCTCAATATTACCCAATTTCCCTTCTAGAATATTTTTCTGACCTTCTAAAACATTCTGTTGCGCCTCAAGTCTTTCGAGAATATTCTGTTGTTCTTTCTTTTGTTCGTTTCGTTGTGCTTCCAGTTGTTCGAGAACATTCTGCTGTTCCTTCTTTTGCTCGTTTCGTTGTTCTTCAATCAGCTTCTTTTGCTCGTTTCGTTGTGCTTCAAGTTGTTCCAGAACATTCTGCTGTTCCTTCTTTTGCTCATTTCGTTGCTCTTCCAGCTTCTTTTGTTGTACTTCGAGTCGTTCGAGAACATTCTGCTGTTCCTTCTTTTGCTCGTTTCGCTTTTCTAACAAAAGTTTCATCATACTAGAAAAATCTACACTTTCACTTACTTCTTCTTCTTTTTCCACTTCTGTTTCAAAAACAAAAGTGTTTACGTCTTCCCCTTGCTGTTCCAAATAGTTGCGTAAGCGCAGGACGAGCTCATTTTTCGATCCCGCTCTAGAAAGATTTCGCTTAAGCTAGTCCTAAACGACGAACATGCTCGACGAGCATGCTCGTTTGCATTATCCCATAGACGGCGAACACATTTGCCGAACATTCATTTCATGTTGTTTCCCCCACAGCGTAAACGTGTGTATTCTTCGATCAAATTGTTGCCTTTTTACTTTATGCGCGATATGCACACGACGACGTCCACAGCAGAAATGAGGTTTAATTCATAGTAAAAAACCGGTTTGCTCGCAAGCATGGCCCTACATGAAGAACAACGAAGCCAACGAACATGACAAAATCGAAATTTTTCGCCAACAGCGAGCGGCTCGCCAACTGCTCGCCAACCAACCCCTAGACGATGAAAATACGGCGAGCACGAGCATGCTCGGCGAGCATGTTCGTCGTCTCGGACTAGCTTTACCTAACTCACTTTTAAGCTCAGTGCAGTTGAGCTCTTCCAATAACTTACCCATTTTCACTGTATTTAAATTTTTTTTTTTTTTTACACTGCACTTGTTCTTTTTTTTTAAATAAGTTTTATTTACACTTCTGACACCAATGTAACGTGCGCTTAGTTCGCCAAAATAAAACTCTACCTTTCAATTTAATTCTACCACTTTATTTTGTATCTACTTTCGATATACACTTTATTCGAACTCAACTCAATTACGTTTATTCAATATTCACACTATCACTTTCTAAATAAAACTGACTCTGGTTGCGTCAGCGGCCTCTTTATATAGCAGTGTGAAACATCGAGAGATTTCTAGTAGTTTTTCTATGAACCATGATGTCTAGACAAGTTCCCCTCCCGGTATTTTTCTGCACACACACACACTCACTCACAAACAACGTCTTCCATTACAGCACTCCATTATAGCGTTGCCAGCACTTGTGTTTTCGGTTTAACGTTTTCAATTAGGAAATTGGTATAAATGTTAGGTGCACATTACAGTATTTTGAATTTTCCAGTACATTGTCCAAGTGTTTTACCTGAACCAAATGGAGTATTTATGGATACGTTTCTGGTTTTGTCAATTTTTGTGTTTTGTTTTAACATCTTCCTCCTAATGAGGCTGACTTCAGATCCAGTATCCACTAACAGACGAACTGTTTTATTTTTAGTAAAATCTGTTGGGGTTTCAACAGAAGGCAATTCATAGTTTTGGGAAAACTGTTGTGTTTCAGAATACCCTTTAATTTTTTTGCTATTCATCGTCGAGCCGGGGTTTTTTCGGTCGACGATGAAGCGTTTCCCGAAGTTTTGTTTTCCCACCTGAGTTTTAAACTACATTGATTAATGGAGTGTGAGTTTCTTCCGCAAAAATTACATTCAGAATTCATTTGAAAAACCCTCGCACTAGGATTTAACTCGTTCCTATTTTGGGTTGAGAAATTGGGTTTGAAATTAGGTTCGTTATGAGTATTCCTAAACGGATTTGTGTGGTTTTGCTTTGGAACATACTCGTCTCTATTGTTTCTATTCCAGTTGTTATCTTGGAATTTTGTGCTTTGAAAATTTGAATTACTTTTCTACGGCAGAGTCGGGTCTCATGTCCGTAGGTTTTACAGTTTTCACATACGGGTGTATTTTTCCTTTTCAAACAATCCTCGTATGTGTGACCTTTAAATTTGCAAAAACTGCAAGTAATTTGGGGTTTTGTTTTGTGTTCTCTACCTTGGCTTTTCTCGAAGTCTCTATCTATATCTACAGGAATCGTTTCCTCTGACAAGTATGGTTGAAACATTTGCTTCTGTGCCGCCCCTTTTTGCAGTTTTTCCATCATGAAAGCTTTCTGTAGAATGCCTTCAAAAGTGGGTTCGGATAGCCCTAATAAATACTGCCCTAGATGGGGATTTAGAACCCCACAAGCGAAAGAGGAGATAGCAAAATCTTCCAACTTCGTTTTCACAGTGTCCGCATTTTTAAGATATTTTATTTCTGCTGCTTCGCGGTACTGTGCCAACTTGTGGCGAAGTCTTGAAGCAAACTGTAATGTACTTTCTTGTCTTTCCTGTTTGCACGATATCAAACGCGTCACTAACTCGTTATAGTTTTCTGCTGGGAGGTATGTCCTACTGAGGAGATCCTCGGCTTCCCGAAAAGTTTCGGGTCTGGCTGTATCTATTAGGTCGTATGCTTCACCTCGCAATCTTGTGGTGAATAACTTGCAAAAGCTTCCTTTTCCTCCTCTGAGAGACAAAACATGACCTGCCTACAACATAAAATGAATGTTTGTAGTTCTTGGGAGATTTTTGGGTGTCTCTCTCCGGAAAATAAGGGAACGACCTGGGCCGTAAGCTTGATAATTTTCGTGTAATCCACCGCCATGTTTAAATTAATGGTCTCACTTTCTGAGTCGAAAGAATCTTGGAATTCCAAGTTAGTTTGAGACTGGTCCGTAAAGGAGATTTGGGGTGGGATTTTTATTTGGGCTATACGATCAGTCAGTTTAGTACTGCTTTGGTTTAGAAGGATCTTGTGGAGATGAGAGAATCTGTCTTTATCTTTGCTATCTGTTTATGTCGTTCAAGCATTTGTTTTTCTAAAGATGCTTCGAGTTGGTCTAAAGCCAGTAGGGAATAGGGATATATTTCCCGTGGATTGGGCCCTTTCATGTTGTGCTTTAACTTGCTCCAATACGGTCTTTTGTTTGCCGGGTTGGAGAGAAGCAGCTGTTGAAGTAGACGCTTTGTAGACTTTGCGTTGCCTCAGATTAATGTAGGTCTCGTTATTTGACTCCTCTGAGTCCGAGTTTGACATTTGTTTGAAAAAAAAAAAATTTTTTGGTTTAAACAACATGCGAGTTGTTAAACGAAATTAAAAATTTGGATTTAATTAGATGAATCTCTAGCATCATCCTACCGGCTGCGCCATTTGTAATATTTTTTCCAACAACTCAGAGTCAGAACTCATGATCCAATATCAGTAGTCTAACATAACGGGACAAAACCCACGAGCGAAACAAAGAACATCAAAACAATTAAGTCTAATCGTTATTTCTATTATTTTTATTTCTTAAAATCTCAACATTGCTACAGTTTCTAATTATCAATTTGGTTCTCCCGACTCTTCACCTTCTCGTACCCCGCCTCCCGGCGGCGGCGCCTACAGAGCTCGGCCTGGCGAATCTCCCGGGCCTTGGCCAACAAAACCTTTTTGTCTGTATCGGTTGATAAAGCTACCATTCGATAAATCTCTCCCAGAGCACGCCTAACCTTTACTCTATGTCCGCTCCTATGCTTGCGAGGCACTGATGCAACTGGAGGTTGTATGGGTTTCCCTACTTCTTGGGCCTTGCGCTGGGGGTACTCGTTCAGGGAAATAGGTTTGGGTCCCGCTTCGGGATTCCGTTGGATAGCTTCGGCAAGGAGGGAGTTGGTGTCTGGGAAATTATATTTAAACGTTGGTTCGGTGCTCATACTAAGAACACCGTCCTTTATTATAACTTGTCTATTATTTCAACTTAAGGTTGGGAGGAGGAGAGGGATTTTCCAGTGTATTGTTCGCAGCCCACTGCGAGGCTAAAATGTAAGGCTTTTAAAAGGCCGATTTGTTTTTATGCTAACTTGGAGGCTATGTGTTCTTCTTTGTAGAATGAAACAAAATCCTAGTATATTTAGATGCTTTATTTTCCTTCAATAGTTCAGCTTATCTTAAACTAGTCAACTTAATTGACTCTCGTTTTTGACACACTTAACTGAAACGCTTTTCATAATCTACTTTGGTTTATATAGCTTATTCTACTTAACTTACGGAACTATATTTGGCCTCATAATTGCCAGCTGGTGTCGTCATTTGCCAGTCATCATTTTTGCCAATTGCAAATTGCTTGCGTTCTCATTTGTTTATGGGCTACAGTTGTTTCTTTTAACCCATTTGTGCATTTAGATCACAGTCAATTGATAATTTACTTTTTTATGTAGATACCCGCAATGTCTTTGTTTGACATGCGGGTCAATCAATTTTGACTATACAACATGGTAATTATACGCTCAATAACCGGATTTTGGCTAATCACCTTATCCCTGAGTCTTCCTCTAACGACAAATCCGCACCCAAATAAGCGCTGTTCCTGTTGTCTGTAGTAGTCGCCACAGTAAATGTCACAGTTTTTCATCTTCTTTATGCCCGGTTCACTCCATTGCACTTCTGGGATTGCGGTTATGTCTGCTTTGCAGCAGTCCAGGTCGTCCGCTAATTCTCCAGCTGCACGTAGTCCGCTAAGAGATCTTACGTTCCACGTGCAGATCCGGAGGTCATTGTCCTTTTTTCGTTTGCTTGAGTCGTCAACTTTGAAATCATTATCGTTATCCGAGGCTGTTTGTTTTTTTCGGAACAACTAGCCCAATTTGTAATATTTTGCAATGCAAATTTAGGAGAGCTTTTTTCAAATGTTACATTATTATACATATATGTAAGTCTTCCAATAAACGAAAACTACTTCCTACGCCAAAAAAATCTATTAAATTCGTTTTTTTTGGGCGAATTAACGATAGGAGGGCTTAAGTTGATTCGCCCAAAAAAACGAATTTTATAGATTTTTTTTTCCTTATATCTGTTTGAAAAATCCTGATACAACTGCGATTCAATAATTAAGACAACTTCGAATTCTATTTGTTTATTTAGAAACCGGACAACTGTTCGGGTCAAAGAATGTTTTTACAACTAACTGAAATTTAACTTTAAGCTTCCTTATATAGGCATTAATTCAAACTAGACAGAGATAGCTATAGGGATTTAAATTCATAATCTTTATATACTTCATTTACATTGCAATTTACTTTTGTTTTATATTGTTATTTTCAACATCCTCCGGGCACCAATAATCACGAACCTCCAAAGGATACAGGAGTTGGATAGAACGTCTCATGATTGTGCCGTCTTGAAAACGAACTTCAGCTGCTCTTACTTTGTTGTCTCTTCCTGGAAAAATACATTCTACCACGGCCATCTTCCAGTGCAATCGGGGCTTTGCGTTATCATGAACCAGAACCACATCTCCAACCTTTGGTTCATTTGATGGCGTTGCTTTTGTGTGATGAGCCGATCTCAAAAGGCGAAGATATTCGTTGTTCCATCTTTTATACAAAAAGGATATGTGCTGGGTTCTCGATTTCCACTTTCGTCGAAGCTCAACGTCATCAGTTAATTTGTCATTTGAGGTAGATTCACAAAACCAGCCTGTAATGAAATTATGAGGTGTTAGAGGGGTTAAATCGAGGGGATCATTACTAATATAGGTTAATGGTCGCATATTAATAACAAATTCTTCTTCTGCTAGTAGAGTTGTAAGTTCCTCGTTGTTGATTTTGGCACGCCAAATGGTGACTTTTAAGACGTCCTTAACACTATTTACTAGGCGCTCCCAAAAGCCACCCCACCAGGGAGATCTCTCTACGCTAAAATGCCATAGGATTGAACGATTGCTAAGAAATCCGTAAAATATTTCGCTGTCCAAAATATTGCCTAAACAAGCAAGATCTTTCGAAGCTCGTTTGAAAGTTTTCGCGTTATCGGAATATATCATCTTTGGAGCACCTATTCTGGCAATAAATCGCCTAATGGCAAGAATACAGCTTTCTGTTGTTAGATTCAATACAAGTTCTAAGTGCACCGCACGAATAACAGCGCAGGTAAAAATCATGATGTAAACCTTACCACAATTGTCTTTTTCCATGGTGTAGAGAGGACCAGCAAAATCTACTCCTACTGTTTCAAAGGGTCTACAAGCCATCAGCCGTTCCCTTGGCAATGGAGCGAAAGGATTAGAGGCAGGTTTATCTCTTAGCTTTTGACACAGCTGGCAGTTTCGTACAATCTTCTTGATGACTTGTCGTCCTCCAATCAACCAGAATTTTTCTCTTAGTCTTGTAACGAGGGGCCTAGTACTACCTCACCTACTGATCTATGGGGGATATTAGATGGCTTCCCCAAGCCGAATTGTGTTGATGGCTAGAGAGCCGATCTGTTGGAAATAAGAAGAGAGGCTGAAGAGCCAAAGTGTTCTGTTCTACTTCAAACTTAAAAGTGATTTTATTAGATTGAACTTAAGCTATTTATACAAAATAATCAGCTTACACACTAACATCTTAAACCAATATCAAATATACATATTATAACTTACACATAGAAATATTTGGTATTCCGAATTCTGTGGGAAATAAACGAACAACGGAACCCGGTAGCATACTTGCTATGTCATCAAATTAATAGCACATGCCAATATGCATAGCCCGTCTAATACAATGCACAAATGTATCCAAATACGTCCAGCCATATGCACTACACAGTATGCAGTACATTGAACCTTAGTGAGTAGGTAGATACACTTGACAAAAGTAATCTGAAGCGTCGCGTCCCGTCATCGTCAGTGGCATTGAAATTATTACTTAATAGTTTAGTGCATGAGGTTGATACTCATGACCATGAATGAAATATGAGTTCAAGGTTGGCTATCGTGAAGCGTAATGTGGATTAACGTCAATGACCGGAATTAAATGTATAATGACGTGGTCGCTAGTGTGATCCCTTCACACCACCCTTCCTGGGGAAAAGGAGAAATCATGACATATCTTGATTTCTTCTTTTAAGCGACACTAATATATATTTATTTTCGGAATCCCAATATATTTTTTTTTTTTTTTTAACATTATTTTCTTTTATATTAATTGAAATAGTACATACTTAGTGTGTATCATTACTTACGCATATAATATAATATAATTTTTCATTCATACAAGTAACTTATTTTTCTTATACTCTAGTTGTGCTTTTAAACATTATTTTCTTTTATACTTAGGGTGCATCATTATTTACGCATATAATATAATATAATTTTTTTTCATTCCTACAAGTAACTTATTTTTCTTATACTCTAGTTGTGCTTTTAAACATTATTTTCTTTTATACTTAGGGTGTATCATTATTTACGCATATAATATAATATAATTTTTTTTCATTCATACAAGTAACTTATTTTTCTTATACTCTAGTTGTGCTTTTAAACATTATTTTCTTTTATACTTAGGGTGTATCATTATTTACGCATATAATTTAATTTTTCCATTCATACAAGCAACTTATTTTTCTTATACTCTAGTTGTGCTTTTAAACATTATTTTCTTTTATACTTAGTGTGTATTACTTACGCATATAATATAATATAATTTTTCATTCATACAAGCAACTTATTTTTCTTATACTCTAGTTGTGCGCACAACAATTTTTTTTTTTACTCTTATTAAAAATTAAGTTAATTAATTAAATGAAGTAGCTATCTTGTATGTATATATGTGCATATAATATTATTTACATTCTCTTCCCCTTTTTTTTTTTTTTTTTGATTTTGATTTAATTAGCGATTATATAAAAGTTAAATACACGTAAAATGGTTTTAGTCTATTCTTGTGTACTGTCATTGTTTTGTTATCGTATTTGATATCACAATTTACACCATTTTGAGACAAAACTTCGTATGGTCCTATAAATATTGGATCTAATTTTTTCCTAGCTTCGTTTCTTAATAAAACTAAACTTCCTTTTTCAAAACTACTACTCTTTGTTTGTCCCTCTTTATCATACCTATCTTTCCTAACATTTTTCTTCTTTATAAGCGTTTCTCGGGCATCTCTATGGGCAACTTGTAATTTATGTTTAAGGTCAATTACGTAATTTTCATAGTTGTACACCGGTTCCATTTGTTTTGTCAGATTGTTGGGTAAGCTACATTGCTTTCCGAATATCAACTCGAATGGAGTGTAACCCGTTTCTGAGTGTACGGAAGTGTTATAACAGAAAACGTAATATGGCAACCAAGTGCTCCAGTCCGTGTGTTTTTCTGAGACGTAACTTCTAAGATATGCTCCTAAAACCTTATGTGAATTTTCTAAAGCTCCTATGCTCTCATGATGGTACGCTGTAGATTGTAATTGTTCTATTCTCAAAAGCTTACAGATACTTTTGAAAACCTGGTTTAGAAATTCGGTTCCCTGATCAGATGCTATTGTATGGGGTACTCCGTACCTTAGAATACAACCTTCTACTAGAGCTTTAGCTACTGTGCCTGACTATTTATTTGGGAGTGGTATAGCTTCGATAAACTTGGTAAGCTCATCTTGAATGGTGAGTATGTATTTAGATCCATCTTCAGATTCTTCTAAAGGTCCTACTAGGTCTATAAATATTTTGTCAAAACCTGATTCGGCTGTTGATATGATAGTCATTGGTTGTTTCTTCGGTTGGTTATATTTGTTTCGTTGGCATACTGGGCAGTGCTTAACGAATGTCGTCACATCGTTTTGCATTCCTGTCCAAAAGTATTTTTTCTTTATATTTTGGATCATACGGTTTATACCTGCATGTCCACTGGTTGGAAGTATGTGAAAGTCGTTTAGTATTAATTTCTTCTTACAAGGATCGGTAATTTCAATAACATTATCTATGAGGTATACCTTTATATTACTTTCTTTGAACATTTCTCCTAATATATTTTTTAATTCATTAATTTTATATTCTCGACGGCCGTCCGAGAGTTTCTTTATTTCATTTTTAGTAATATATATTCTCTTAATTGATTTGGGCCCGCAGAATTTTTGCACATCCCTCGACAATATTTTGCCAAATAATGTCGATTGGGTTGTAGTGCTGTCCTTGGGCTTCTTTAGGAGTAAACTATTCCCTTTTGGAATATACGCCAAAACTTTGTTTGGTCCTATAATTATGTCGTCCTTGAAATTAACTAGATCTTCCGTAAAATTGTCAACGATTTTTAATTCAATAACTTTTAGTCCACTTTCGGGTGGTTTCAGAAGTTCTGTTTTCAGTAATACCTATATTTTTGTCGGAATATTTTCTTTTTGGGGTTTTATTGAAGTTTGCAAGTATTTCAACGGAAGTTTTTCTTTTAGTGTTTTTTTATTGTGTTGAACAAATGATAACAGAACTTTTTTATCAATTTATGGGGGAGATATGAATTTAGGGGGAAGATATGAATTTTTTTTTTTCTCTAGCTTATTTTCTCTTTTTTTCTTTTCCTTTTTGTAAATTTTTAAAAAATTTTTTTTTTTCGTTTTACAATTTTTTTTTTTTTTTTGAGATTTTTTCATTTATGTTTTACTTTTATAAGAAGTGTTTTTCGTTCATTTTTTTTTTCAAATTTAATTTTCGATTTTTTTTTTCTTTTTATAAGTTTTCCATTTTTATTGTATTTGACATATTTTTAATTATTTATTCATATATATATTTTTTTTTTGTAAAAATTTTAAACTGCTACATTTTTAATTTCATTAGTAATAATTTTCTGAACAATACAATTTTAAAATTCTTTGTGGCTAAATAAACTATAAGGATTGAAGTTTCTTGAATCATTTTCAGTTTCAAAAATCAAAAGAAAGAGTAGAAAAAAAAATCGCCAAAAATAAAAAGAAAATGGTTAAAAATTTTATGGAAATTTCTTATCTTTGATAACGTTGTAAATTTTCTTTTTTCGTAAACCAAAAAAAACTATTTTCTAAAGTAATTAATTCTAATTGGAGCAGTTGTAGTACTGTAGTACATAATATTATCAATTTGGAGACTCATCTGCTTTCTTCCTGTGAAACTCTTTGCGATGGAAGCAGTATAGAGTTCGGAAAAAGTTTAGGACGTTGTTTGTGCTGCTAATTGTGATCACCCTCATGATGTTGCCTGGCTTTTGTTTAATTGTAGTCATCTTTGTTGGTGTGTATTTTTGTTTTACATAGTATGGATGTCAAAGCAAACGATTTAGATACTACAATTTAGGAAACGGAGTGTAGCCAACCGCAAGCACTGTGAGGCACTGAACCTCCTGGAATCTTCTGACTCCTGGCAAGATCGCCATGTAACGAGGGGCCTAGTACTACCTCACCTACTGATCTATGGGGGATATTAGATGGCTTCCCCAAGCCGAATTGTGTTGATGGCTAGAGAGCCGATCTGTTGGAAATAAGAAGAGAGGCTGAAGAGCCAAAGTGTTCTGTTCTACTTCAAACTTAAAAGTGATTTTATTAGATTGAACTTAAGCTATTTATACAAAATAATCAGCTTACACACTAACATCTTAAACCAATATCAAATATACATATTATAACTTACACATAGAAATATTTGGTATTCCGAATTCTGTGGGAAATAAACGAACAACGGAACCCGGTAGCATACTTGCTATGTCATCAAATTAATAGCACATGCCAATATGCATAGCCCGTCTAATACAATGCACAAATGTATCCAAATACGTCCAGCCATATGCACTACACAGTATGCAGTACATTGAACCTTAGTGAGTAGGTAGATACACTTGACAAAAGTAATCTGAAGCGTCGCGTCCCGTCATCGTCAGTGGCATTGAAATTATTACTTAATAGTTTAGTGCATGAGGTTGATACTCATGACCATGAATGAAATATGAGTTCAAGGTTGGCTATCGTGAAGCGTAATGTGGATTAACGTCAATGACCGGAATTAAATGTATAATGACGTGGTCGCTAGTGTGATCCCTTCACAGTCTCACCAAGACAGCATTAAGTCCATCATGTAAGGTCATTTCATGAATGTAGAAAACTAATAACCTGGTAATGTAGCCGGACCTTGGGATTATGATGGGGTTGATAACCTCAAATTATCCTTCCAATTGCTGAAGTCGGCTTCCAACGCGCAGTAGTCCTTCTTTATCTAAGAATGGGTTGAACGATAAAAGAGAAGACGAATCTTTAATAGTTTTATTTCGTTTTAAAGATTTAATTTCATCGTTGAAATAAATATTTTGTGAATATTTGAGCCAGTACTTTGTCGCATTTTCTAGTTCGGGGGCAGTCAAAAATTTATGTGGAATTATTTCTGAATGCATACATTTAACTGCCCTAATAACCAAAGCTGTTACGCGTAATAATTTTTTCCATGAACTGAAAGATTCACTTGGAATTAGTGGTTCCTCAACAACAGCAAAACCAGTAGAAATATCTTCTTCGTCGTTTATGCCAACAGCCAGGAAAACAGAGCATTGTTCGAAAATTTGTAAACCAGGCCAGGTGTTTTCGGTCTTCTTGAGCCAAGCAGGTCCACATCGCCAATCAGAAGCATCTTCAAATTTTTCCACCGATATTCCCCTTGTTAGAAAATCCACTGGACTTTGTTTTCCTGGACAGTGCCTCCATTCTTTTATATCACAGTGCTTCTTTATTTCTGTTACACGGTAAGCAACATATGGTACCCATTTTCTTGCCTCACCCTTTAACCAATGGAGAGTTATCTGAGAATCAGTCCATAAAAGATATTTATCAGCTGGAAAACGTATCTTTTGGAAATACCCTTTGAGCCTAGACGCAAGTAAGCCTGCAGTTAGCTCTAGTTTTGGTAAACTAAGTTCATTTGACTTGGGTTCCTTTAATGGTGCTACTCTTGATTTTGCACATATAAATTGAACATCTACAGCGCCTGAATCATCTTCTGTTCTTATAAAGGCCACTGTTCCATAGGCCTTTTGGCTGGCATCAGCAAAAATATGTACCTCTATTGAACGAGATTTAGGACCGATTCCTAACCAACGAGGTAAGGACAACTCTCTAACATCAGCCAACTTCTTTGTACAAATATTCCATTCTGTAGCGAGCTCGACAGGTATTGTTTCATCCCATCCCAACTTTAAACGCCACAATGACTGAAATAAGATTTTCAAACGGATGACGATAGGAGCTAAATATCCTAACGGATCAAAAATGCTTCCAATTACCCTTAAGATATTTCTTTTTGTTGGAAACGTCATTTCTTGGAAAACTTCTTTTAGCGTATTTATAGAAAGCTCATCAGAAAAAACATTCCATCTAAGCCCAAGAACCTGCTGATTAGCCTCTACTTCTGATTTTGATGACGCATCTGTAATAACACCTGAGCTACAAACCCATTTGCGCAAGTTCATATAGCCCCTTTGCATTATTTCTACGGCCTCTTTATGAAATCGTTGAGCCTGCAATTCACTATCCAAACTACACGCCAAATCATCCACGTAAAAAGAATTCAAGAAAACAGCACATGTCTCTGGATACTCTTGCATCAGACTTTTGATATGCTTCTGTATTGTAGTCGAAAGCAAAAAGGGACTGCAAGTCACTCCAAAAGTCACCCTCGTCATGCGATACTCAACTATGGCTGGCAATTCATTGGTAGAATTTAACTTTTCTCCAAACCAAAGAAACCTATGGCTATTCCTATCCTCCCCAGCTAGGTAAATTTGTAGGAAGGCCTTCTCAATGTCAGCTGTAAGTGCAATCTTTCTCAGTCTTAATTGCAAGAGAATTTTAAAAATTTCTGGGAGGAGATTCGTTCCCGTCCAAATACAGTCGTTAAGTGAGAGGCTACCTACAGCATGCGAAGAAGCATCGAAAACAATGCGAAGTTTTGTGGTAGATTTATCAGGGCGGTATACAGGCCGGTGGGGAAGATAATAAATTCTCTTACCAAAATTGTCTGCCACCTGCTCAGCAAATCCAGCAGCAATAAACTCGTGCATGGCGTCATCATATTCAAATAGCTTTGATGGATCTCTAGAGAGTCGTTTTGCTAGTGCTCGTAGTCGTTGGATGGCGACATCTTTGTTGTTTCCTAAAGGATCATTGGTACACCACGGTATATGAGCTTCGTATCTCTTCGTTTCTAGGTTTCTTTCAATACAGGGCTCCTCGTATTTGGTTATTTTCTCCTTCCCTGGTTGAATTCCTATGGATTCCAGATCCCACATCTTTTCTACTGCAATGTTCACAAAAGCAGAAGAAAATTCTAACTCAGCACTGGATGAACTTACCGAGTTTTGACCATGTATAGTCCAGCCGAAAAGGGTGGAAACCGCTGCCAATCTGCTGCTCAGTTTTTGAGTTCTGTTGTCGTGAACAGCCCAGTAGTAATCCGCACCTATCATCAAGCCAATTCCATCTTCTTGGACAAAATTATTAGGATTAGAATCCGCTAAATTAAATTGAAATGTATTCGCCTCCGGAGCCATTACACAATCGAAACAAATTTCGGGCACTACAACCGCTAGTATTTTAATGCGTTTAACACTGAATTGGCTTTGAATGTCTATGTTCACTAATTTAAAGTTCTTGGGGGTTGGACAGCTCGTATTACCGAAAGGAATGATTGAAAGTTTTATATTTCCCACGAAAACTAAATTTAATTTGTCAACAATATTCTGCGTAACATAAGATCTTTGAGATCCACCGTCGATTATTACTCGGACAAATAATTTCTTATTATTAGATGGAGAAGGCAGAATTACACGCGCCGTTTGCAAATATACATTAAATGACTTTAATTCACTGGCCACAAATAAATTTACGGCTAGTTTGTCGCCTTTCTTAGCGGTTTGTTCTTTTTGTGTATTCGGGTTATTACAAACGACGGTCGGGTGATTCTTCTTACATAGCTTACACATAATTTTGACTCGACAGAATTTTACCGTATGTCCCTTGCGCGTACACTGAAAGCATCTACCTTCTTTTTTCAACAAATTCTTTTTCTCTGACATCGAACGATCACATGTACACTCTTCCGTGGCATGTGCAGTTGATTTACATATTACGCAGGGGAACATAGTAGTCGTGAGCAGACCAGCTGCTGTAGACATTTCGTTATGTTTATGTACTTGTGGTGGTGGTTTTGTAGTTTTTCCCACTGCGGATCTTTCAATTGATTCCACTTCTTGTTTGAGATAGAGCAATATGTTTTTGACTTGTCTATCACCATCAAATGAAAGAGTAGAGTCACCTTCCGTTGCAGACTCAACATTGTCTTCTCCTTTCGATTTTTGTAACCGGTGGTATTGTATGCGAAGTTCATTTGGCATACATCTGAGCGAAATTGATTTTAAAATTATATAATAATGCGATGATGGGATACCTAGGGCCGTTAGCGAACGGCTAGAAGATATCACAACATTGTACAGCTGGCGTAGTGCAACGGAATCATTTTTATTATGTACTGGTGGAAGCGTCATTAACTGTTGCATCAGGAGATCTACCAGTTTTTCATTATCACCGTATTCTTCCTGTAGGAGTGATATGGCACCATCATAGCAGGAATCTGAAGGTGTAAAACCGGCTATTGATTTAGCTGCTTCTCCTTTTAAAACGGATTGCAGGTAGTTAAACTTTTCACTGCCAGTTAATGAACAATTCTCATGAATGGTTGACTTAAAGTTTTCCCAAAAGGGAATCCATTCTTGGAACTCACCGGAAAATGTTTTTAATTGCAGCTTTGGTCATTTAAAATTAGGATTTGACTTCGTTGTATGAAAACTAAGATCATCTGTAGGAGCCTTTCCTCCAGGATTAATGCGCTCGGTTAACTTGGAGAGTCGTACTTCGAGACGAGATATTACTCCTACTGCCACATCTTCGTATTCCGCGATTTTTTCTGGATTTTTATCTTCCATTTCCTTTCGATGATAATTTTATTAACGGCACAAAGCTGGTTGTGTGCGTTTCGCAATCTTTGTAGGAAGGAGGCTAATTCTTCCTCAAAGATTTCCATTTTTAATGTGTCATCACTCACTCGCGATTCCGGATTATGTAAAAACTCGTTGACTTCTTTTACGATTTTCGTTATTTGGCTACGAAAGCCAGCACGCACTTGTAAATCCATTTTTCCAAAAAAAAACGTCCCGGGTTTCGGCACCAATTTGAAAAATCCTGATACAACTGCGATTCAATAATTAAGACAACTTCGAATTCTATTTGTTTATTTAGAAACCGGACAACTGTTCGGGTCAAAGAATGTTTTTACAACTAACTGAAATTTAACTTTAAGCTTCCTTATACAGTGTAACACGGATATAAGAAACTCCGAGAATGCCAAATTTTTTTTGCTTATATCCGAGTTTTTCTTATACGAAAACCTCGGATATAAGAAAAAAACTTTCTTATAAAGGGTGTCCCGTACTTCGTGTATAAAAGAGCACGCATTTGGGGTGTGATTCTTGGTCATATTCTAAGAAAAAAATTGTTTTACAGTAAGGCTCGTTTCTCAACTTTGACACCACTTTTTGACAATTTAAAAAAAGGCTAGGTTTGGTGTACCCTAACCTATGTAAAATTCGATATCTCTGTCAATACTGATGATAGAGACTTAATCTTAGACTTAATTTTTTGTAGAAATAACAACTTTTAAGATTGTATTTAAGTTTAACTTTCATATTTTTAGGGTTGCCAGGTTTTCAATTTTAAGTGGTGTTCAAATTTTCTTCCCGAAACAAAGTTTTGACTTTGAGGTCACTTTTCTGCAGAAAATGCCTGATAAACATAGAGTTTCTTAATTTTTTACAGATGAACAAAACAATAAAAAAAAAACTCAGTTATAAGTGCACTCAAAAACCCTTACATTTTATGATATTAAAAAAAATTCAAAATGGGTAAAATTAAAAAAAAAGGTTTCTTCAATTTGAGGTTTGTTTGAATAAAATAATAATATGGGCGCTTTTAGTAGTTTTTTTTATGTAGCTATTTCATACAAACACAATTATAACAAGTGCTCAAAGTGCCTACACAGACATTTTTTTCATATATGAGTGTCTTCAAGTGAATATTTTTCTAGTAAATTGACAACATCCTTGAAATTTTGAGCTGCATTCTCATCTGAAGAAAGGGATTCTTCGTGTAGTTTTTTGAAACGAATATTCTGGCTTTTTTCCATCTATTAAGCCAGCTTTGATTATGTCTTTCGGATCACGACATTGAATGGACAATGGAGATTTATTGCTTGAATCGATTATTGGGTTAATTTTACAGAAAAAACCGAAAGTGCTATTAAATTAGATGGTGCGATTCGGAGACATGGGTTCTAAACCATCTTCATTCGTTTTTTCAATATATCTCGAGAACGAAGCAAAATTTTGATGCAATTCCAAGGATCTTTTTTTAGAGAGCAGATTTTCCCATCGAAATGCATCCTTTTCAAAATTATAAAGAACAACTTTTTATCCAAAATAATAAAATTCCCGACAGAAAAAAAGTCAATTTTTGCCAGTTCTTGAGTTTTGTCAGTTTTTTTAATTGGCATTTCTTTCTGGTTGCATATAAGTATAGGCAATGCTCCATAAAAAAGAATGTAAATAAAATTTTCTTAGAAATGCTTTAACAGAGAACTTTCTATGTTTGAATTTCACCGAAATATTGTCACTTGAACATAGACATTTATCGTCGATTTTCATCCTTTTTGTACTGACAGACACTGTTGCGGAAGGAAAAATTTCATGAAATTTCATATATGCGTGCTCTTTTATTCTAAAATTTTAAAGGAGTGCATTAAAATGAGTTTCTTTTAACCGAGTTTTTCTTATATACGAGTTTCTTTTATACGTCTGAATTTGAAGAGATACCAAAGGAAAAGACACGGTGCTTTCGATTGCCTATCTTATAAGCGAGTTTTTCTTATATGAGACTTTCTTATATCCGTAAAATACTGTATAGGCATTAATTCAAACTAGACAGAAATAGCTATAGGGATTTAAATTCATAATCTTTATATACTTCATTAACATTGCAATTTACTTTTGTTTTATATTGTTATTTTCAACAATCTGCCGCAAACAAGAGTACTGCTTTTTTGAGTTTCGATGCCGCTTAGTCTTTTTTTTGTATATTTTTTTAATGTTTATATTTTCCACTGTGCGCACCCCCTTTACCCGAATACTTAAACCACTAAACCATTGTAAGCCCTCCATTCGTGACTCGCTTTCAATATGAGTTGCAATTTGTTGCTTCAACAACCATCAGAACAATTACGACATATTTGTAATTCCACGACTATCGCGATCTACTGAACCGAAGGAGCTCTCCACCTACTGCGGTGACATCTCGGTTGTAAAGGAGCCATCGTTCCACGGACCTACGGCAGACGTGGTAGACTAGCGGAATCGCCAATCTATCCAGAATCAAACTTTTCATGTCAATATATAGAAATGTAGATACTTTGGATGGAAGGATGTTAAACGGAAGCTGCAAGGGGGATGCGATGGGTGAATTCACGTTTGTTCGTGCAACATCTTGTTCAGTCATAGATTATTGTTTTGTGTCTGGAAAATGGATTTCAATACTGAGTGATCTTAAATTAGGAACTCAGATTTATTCTGACAATATGTGGTGGAAGTGTCGTGCACGATCTCTTAATCTGATGAAACTAGCACAAAGGAACTAAGCTCACTCCCTTGATTGATATGGAATGATAGTTTTCGTTCAAGCTTCCAGATCAGCTTAAATTATGAACTTGCTGAGCGAAGGTCATCCAATATAAAGGATCTTACTGACAGGCTACGCGAGGAAGCGCGAAAAAGATGCTGATGAACAATAATTTTAAGCAACAATAGTTTGATGGAGACTGTCAAAGTTATTTAGGAAATATAACTCTCCTCCTTTCAAAAACATGTATGCAAGAGCAACTAAGGACTTCAAACAGCTCTGTTTGGAGAAAAAGAAATCAACAAAATATTAGCTAATTAAATTCCTCTAGATCTTGGACAGAGTTCTGGAAAGCCACCAAGTCAATCAACGGAAGAAAAAATTTTACTGCCGCATCGCTCAGAGCAACAGATTTGTGTAATTATTTTAAGAATTTGCTCAATGCACCACAATTTTCAGTTTTCACCACTACCACATTACCCAGCCCTTTATTTCGAGGACGAGAAACTAGATACCCGAGTCCCTGTGGAGTTTTATAAAAATTGTACACCAGAATTCCTTAGCGCACTGACGGTAGAGCATAACAGAGTTTTTGAATACGCTGATGTTCTGAAAATTTTTTTAAAAGCAATAATATTCCCTTTAAATAAAACAGAATATTATGACGCACCGGCCATTTCGTTTTTGAACATTTCCGTCAAATTCTTTAGTACACTCATTTTCAATAAACTTACCCAGTGGGTAGAATATAAGAAAATTCTAAATGAATTTCAAGCTGGATTCAGAAGAAACTATTCCACGGTGGATCAATTATTCTGCTTGTAGAACATCGCGGAGAGATTTAAAAGAAAAAAACTGTAAGCTTTTTTGTCGATTTTCTTGCTGCTTTTGATTCAATTGCTCGTGAAGCACTTTACTTTAAACTTTATAAGTTGAGAATTTCTGGTAAAGTTGTATGAGATTCAGAGTTTATTTCCGAAATGGGAGTTAAGCATCTATCTTGAGTACGCTGCTCTTCATTCTATTTATCAACGATATAATGGAGCAGTTTGGAGGAGGAATCTCGATCGGAAATATGCGAATCCCAGGACGACGTCGTTTTTATCTCGGACTCGGTTGAGGGATATGATTAACCGGTTGGAAAAATATTGCGGAAACTGGAACCTGTCTGTTAATTTGCGAAAATCCAAAATAATGATATTCAGAGATGGAGGCGGTCGATATGCTTAAAACGAAAAGTGGGCAAACAAACGAGAAACGAGAGTAACGGAATTGTTCGTGAATATAAATATTTAGGTGTACTAGTCACTTCAAATCTAAACATGAAAAAACATTTAAAGCTACTCGTAATACTAGCAGAAGCAAAAAGAGCAATTTCTTCAGTGGGTTCGCTGTATAGGAAATAAGTACATCGAGCATAGTACAAAGCTAAAAATTTTCATTTGACTTCAGCTTCTATTCTGCTTTATGGTGCTCAAGTCTGGGTCTTCACCTATTTTGAAGAAGTAGAAAAGTTCATGAGGTACTTTTTAAAACGAATTTTTCGGATACCAACTGGGACTCCAAACTATATGCTACTCTTGGAAACAACAGAACAACCAGCATTGTTCCTTAGGACTCTAAAATAGTATTTCAAGTAAATATCAAGTGATAGAGATGGATGAGCAAAGGCTACCTAAAAAATTTCTTCAGGAGGTGATAATATCCAGGGAAGATCTCGCCAAAAAGTGGGAGGAGTTAGCTTCGCGAGTAGGAGAAAATTTAAAATTTTCCACCGATATGAACCCATTTGGCATATGTCAAAAATTCAGCACCATATTAGAGAAATTGAGTCACACCGTGCATGTAAATTTTAAGAAAGAAGCACAGTCGTCACAATATAGGCAAATTTACAGTAAACTAACTACAAATTTAAGAGAGAACACATATCTAATGAACCGCCATCACATTAATATGATAAATGTAATATTCAAAGATTTAAACTCCGATTTGAACTTATAAAACTTAATTTCATTCCACACCGACCCGATCTGCTGATTCTTTGTGATCTATGCAACCTCAAGAGAGAGAAAGAGAAGATGTGCACCAATTCATTGTCAGTTGCCCCATTTTGAAGGAGTTTCTGTTAAGGAACTTTCGAGTAGCTGTTATGGAACTTAGGAATTCGTTAGACGTCCTGTGGAAATGGAAATGGAAAGCTAGGCTGGGAAATTTTGTATAATTATACTACCCCCGCACTCAAATATAGGCAACGCATCTCCGAAAGAAACTTAAAAAAAAAAAAACAAATAATTAAAATGTATGTGCATTAAAGTTCAATCATAATGTCAGTCTGGTAGACGGCTACCAGATTGGCCAAACCAATTAAACTTAAGATAATCAAAATTGTAAAAATTTTAAAGCAAGTTTCTTAAATAAAGCTTTCAACTAGCTAGCTAACTAACTATAGAGGAAAGCCTACGGCGGGACATATCCACTGACGCGTGTTTTTTTCCATTTATTCTATTTAAGGGTAATAAGTCCCAAATATTACACCATCGATCGGTCGATGTCATCGTGTATGAAACCATTTTTTTTACAACTGCAGTTTTCATGTATTTTTTTTTTATTCTAACATTCAACATACATCCAAGCTTAACACTCAAATTTAAATTCAGTTTCCAAATTCAAATCAGTTCAGTTGGTAATTTAAAATTAGGATTTGACTTCGTTGTATGAAAACTAAGATCATCTGTAGGAGCCTTTCCTCCAGGATTAATGCGCTCGGTTAACTTGGAGAGTCGTACTTCGAGACGAGATATTACTCCTACTGCCACATCTTCGTATTCCGCGATTTTTTCTGGATTTTTATCTTCCATTTCCTTTCGATGATAATTTTATTAACGGCACAAAGCTGGTTGTGTGCGTTTCGCAATCTTTGTAGGAAGGAGGCTAATTCTTCCTCAAAGATTTCCATTTTTAATGTGTCATCACTCACTCGCGATTCCGGATTATGTAAAAACTCGTTGACTTCTTTTACGATTTTCGTTATTTGGCTACGAAAGCCAGCACGCACTTGTAAATCCATTTTTCCAAAAAAAAACGTCCCGGGTTTCGGTACCAATTTGAAAAATCCTGATACAACTGCGATTCAATAATTAAGACAACTTCGAATTCTATTTGTTTATTTAGAAACCGGACAACTGTTCGGGTCAAAGAATGTTTTTACAACTAACTGAAATTTAACTTTAAGCTTCCTTATATAGGCATTAATTCAAACTAGACAGAAATAGCTATAGGGATTTAAATTCATAATCTTTATATACTTCATTAACATTGCAATTTACTTTTGTTTTATATTGTTATTTTCAACAATCTGCCGCAAACAAGAGTACTGCTTTTTTGAGTTTCGATGCCGCTTAGTCTTTTTTTTGTATATTTTTTTAATGTTTATATTTTCCACTGTGCGCACCCCCTTTACCCGAATACTTAAACCACTAAACCATTGTAAGCCCTCCATTCGTGACTCGCTTTCAATATGAGTTGCAATTTGTTGCTTCAACAACCATCAGAACAATTACGACATATTTGTAATTCCACGACTATCGCGATCTACTGAACCGAAGGAGCTCTCCACCTACTGCGGTGACATCTCGGTTGTAAAGGAGCCATCGTTCCACGGACCTACGGCAGACTTGGTAGACTAGCGGAATCGCCAATCTATCCAGAATCAAACTTTTCATGTCAATATATAGAAATGTAGATACTTTGGATGGAAGGATGTTAAACGGAAGCTGCAAGGGGGATGCGATGGGTGAATTCACGTTTGTTCGTGCAACATCTTGTTCAGTCATAGATTATTGTTTTGTGTCTGGAAAATGGATTTCAATACTGAGTGATCTTAAATTAGGAACTCAGATTTATTCTGACAATATGTGGTGGAAGTGTCGTGCACGATCTCTTAATCTGATGAAACTAGCACAAAGGAACTAAGCTCACTCCCTAGATTGATATGGAATGATAGTTTTCGTTCAAGCTTCCAGATCAGCTTAAATTATGAACTTGCTGAGCGAAGGTCATCCAATATAAAGGATCTTACTGACAGGCTACGCGAGGAAGCGCGAAAAAGATGCTGATGAACAATAATTTTAAGCAACAATAGTTTGATGGAGACTGTCAAAGTTATTTAGGAAATATAACTCTCCTCCTTTCAAAAACATGTATGCAAGAGCAACTAAGGACTTCAAACAGCTCTGTTTGGAGAAAAAGAAGAGACTTGATCAACAAAATATTAGCTAATTAAATTCCTCTAGATCTTGGACAGAGTTCTAGAAAGCCACCAAGTCAATCAACGGAAGAAAAAATTTTACTGCCGCATCGCTCAGAGCAACAGATTTGTGTAATTATTTTAAGAATTTGCTCAATGCACCACAATTTTCAGTTTTCACCACTACCACATTACCCAGCCCTTTATTTCGAGGACGAGAAACTAGATACCCGAGTCCCTGTGGAGTTTTATAAAAATTGTACACCAGAATTCCTTAGCGCACTGACGGTAGAGCATAACAGAGTTTTTGAATACGCTGATGTTCTGAAAATTTTTTTAAAAGCAATAATATTCCCTTTAAATAAAACAGAATATTATGACGCACCGGCCATTTCGTTTTTGAACATTTCCGTCAAATTCTTTAGTACACTCATTTTCAATAAGCTTACCCAGTGGGTAGAATATAAGAAATTTCTAAATGAATTTCAAGCTGGATTCAGAAGAAACTATTCCACGGTGGATCAATTATTCTGCTTGTAGAACATCGCGGAGAGATTTAAAAGAAAAAAACTGTACGCTTTTTTGTCGATTTTCTTGCTGCTTTTGATTCAATTGCTCGTGAAGCACTTTACTTTAAACTTTATAAGTTGAGAATTTCTGGTAAAGTTGTATGAGATTCAGAGTTTATTTCCGAAATGGGAGTTAAGCATCTATCTTGAGTACGCTGCTCTTCATTCTATTTATCAACGATATAATGGAGCAGTTTGGAGGAGGAATCTCGATCGGAAATATGCGAATCCCAGGACGACGTCGTTTTTATCTCGGACTCGGTTGAGGGATATGATTAACCGGTTGGAAAAATATTGCGGAAACTGGAACCTGTCTGTTAATTTGCGAAAATCCAAAATAATGATATTCAGAGATGGAGGCGGTCGATATGCTTAAAACGAAAAGTGGGCAAACAAACGAGAAACGAGAGTAACGAAATTGTTCGTGAATATAAATATTTAGGTGTACTAGTCACTTCAAATCTAAACATGAAAAAACATTTAAAGCTACTCGTAATACTAGCAGAAGCAAAAAGAGCAATTTCTTCAGTGGGTTCGCTGTATAGGAAATAAGTACATCGAGCATAGTACAAAGCTAAAAATTTTCATTTGACTTCAGCTTCTATTCTGCTTTATGGTGCTCAAGTCTGGGTCTTCACCTATTTTGAAGAAGTAGAAAAGTTCATGAGGTACTTTTTAAAACGAATTTTTCGGATACCAACTGGGACTCCAAACTATATGCTACTCTTGGAAACAACAGAACAACCAGCATTGTTCCTTAGGACTCTAAAATAGTATTTCAAGTAAATATCAAGTGATAGAGATGGATGAGCAAAGGCTACCTAAAAAATTTCTTCAGGAGGTGATAATATCCAGGGAAGATCTCGCCAAAAAGTGGGAGGAGTTAGCTTCGCGAGTAGGAGAAAATTTAAAATTTTCCACCGATATGAACCCATTTGGCATATGTCAAAAATTCAGCACCATATTAGAGAAATTGAGTCACACCGTGCATGTAAATTTTAAGAAAGAAGCACAGTCGTCACAATATAGGCAAATTTACAGTAAACTAACTACAAATTTAAGAGAGAACACATATCTAATGAACCGCCATCACATTAATATGATAAATGTAATATTCAAAGATTTAAACTCCGATTTGAACTTATAAAACTTAATTACATTCCACACCGAACCGATCTGCTGATTCTTTGTGATCTATGCAACCTCAAGAGAGAGAAAGAGAAGATGTGCACCAATTCATTGTCAGTTGCCCCATTTTGAAGGAGTTTCTGTTAAGGAACTTTCGAGTAGCTGTTATGGAACTTAGGAATTCGTTAGACGTCCTGTGGAAATGGAAATGGAAAGCTAGGCTGGGAAATTTTGTATAATTATACTACCCCCGCACTCAAATATAGGCAACGCATCTCCGAAAGAAACTTAAAAAAAAAAAACAAATAATTAAAATGTATGTGCATTAAAGTTCAATCATAATGTCAGTCTGGTAGACGGCTACCAGATTGGCCAAACCAATTAAACTTAAGATAATCAAAATTGTAAAAATTTTAAAGCAAGTTTCTTAAATAAAGCTTTCAACTAGCTAGCTAACTAACTATAGAGGAAAGCCTACGGCGGGACATATCCACTGACGCGTGTTTTTTTCCATTTATTCTATTTAAGGGTAATAAGTCCCAAATATTACACCATCGATTGGTCGATGTCATCGTGTATGAAACCATTTTTTTTACAACTGCAGTTTTCATGTATTTTTTTTTTTATTCTAACATTCAACATACATCCAAGTTTAACACTCAAATTTAAATTCAGTTTCCAAATTCAAATCAGTTCAGTTGGTTTTAGGATTAGGTTGAAGCAATAGAAATTATACACTGCTTATAGAAGGATGATGGTAAGGTAGTGTGTGAGGTGTGGAACGTGCTGGTTCGGTCATTAGATGAGAGAGAGGAATGAACATGGTCGAGTCGAGTATTAAACAAATCGTTAAATTACGGGGAAGAAAGCTATATGCAAGCCCTTACAAGTAAATCTAAATAAAACTACAAATAAATGTGAGAAAAAAAAAATTAAAAGTAAAAAAAATAAAAGAGGAGCAGCATCCGTATTTGATCCTAGACCCCAAAAATGAAAACATCATGGCATGGCGGGCGGTCATATTTTCATTTCATTTTCAATTCATTTTTATTCAGTTTTTCTTATATCTACTTACATGCTATCAAAAATGTGTAAAACTAGCTTATATAATAACTTAATTAACTTACTGAGCCTAAGCGGGTACTCTAAATTATTCAATATCTTACTACTAATGCCTTTCGGCCTTAAAATACCTAATGAATTAAAAACTAGAGCTAGTTAAAACTAAGAAATTTTTTTAAAAAACTTAGTTTTGAGGATCATTTTTTTGTGTTTTCTTAAAACTAGTTAAAACTAATTAAAACTACTTACATCTACTTAAATCTAGAGCAGCCACAGTAGCTTTTGGTTTTTTTTTTTGTGTTTTGTATTTTTTTTTTTTTTGTATGTTGTAATTTTTTTTTTTTGGGTTTTTTGTATTTTGTAATTTTTATTTTTTTGTATTTTGTAATTTTTTTTTTTGGTTTTTGTGATTTTTTTGTTTACCACTGTGCCCACCCCCTTTACCCTAAGACTTACACGCTATACCTTTGCAAGCCAGCCATTGGCGACTCGCTATTATTATCAAATTCTTGTTGTTGTTCCGACAACCACCAGAACATTTTCGACGTTTTAATAACGTCACGACGATCGCGATCTGAAACCGCCCTACTGAACCGGAGGAGCTCTTTAGCTTCTCCGCCTACTGCGGTGACGTCTCGGTTGTAAAGGAGCCGTCGTTCCACGGACTTCCGGCAGACGTGGTAGATTAGCGGAACCGCCAATCTATCCTGAATCAGCCCTACCATATCAAAATAGAGGAAAGCCTCCGGTGGGACAAATCCACTGAAGCGCGTTTTCTCCATATACTCAGTGTTGGGGTAATAAGCCCCAAAAATCAGGCCATTGGTCGAGGTCATCGCTCTTGCAGTGTGACCACGAGTCAGTTTTATAATGAAGTTGTCGATACTGTTTTTTTGAGCCCCGTTGTAAAGGACCTCATTAGGATAATATTTTCTGTACTCCGACTCTGGTGTTCTGTGCAATCCAAGACAGGTACGCAGACACTGTCTCTCAAACACCCGAATCTTTTCCATTTGAGACGCTGTAACATTGAACCACACGGGGCACCCATAGACAATCATTGGCCTTATGAGGGCCATGTAGCAAATCACCTTCACTCTGCTATCAAGTTGAATGCTGTGAAACAGTCGCCTTGTCAGAGCAAAAGCTCCTCTAGCCCTGGCCAGAGCTGCATCCATATGTTTGTTAAAATATAGATACTGATCTAGCCAGATGCCGAGATACTTGACTACTACTTTGTTTGGCAGTGGGTTGCCATGTAGATCAACGATCACCAGCTTTCGCCAGTTCTTTCTCGTATCCCATGAGGCCCGAGCCAACGAGGTTCTAAACACAATTGTTTCCGATTTCTGGAAGTTGATTTTCAACTTCCAGTCATCGCAATATTGCTGGATCTTATCGAAGTCACGCTGCAAAAGTATTCTGATGACTTCGATCTTTGGACCTGTTCTGTACGCAATAAGGTCGTCGGCGTACGCTATAGCATGGTGAAGAGAACCAATTAGATCGCCGGTGAAAATGCTAATAAGAATAGGAGAATTCACCGCTCCTTGTTGCAGACCGTTCTGTATTTTAAAAGTTCTGGTAGAAGTTCTATTGCAACTTTTCACAACAAACGTTCTTCCATGAAGCATGCCATTCAGAATATATAGTAGTGGTTTACTCATGCCATATCTGATTAACTTATAAAAAAGACCGTCTAACCAAACGGTATCGAAAGCTTTCTCCAAGTCAACCAGACATGCACCCGTACACTGATTTTTAGCTTCGTTCCATTGAATATCTGATACTAGTTTAGACGCGGCATGTGTGGTATCATGGCCCGCCTTAAAACCAAACTGATTTTCTGGAATAATATGTTTGTCCTCAGCCCATGTGGACAGAGCTCTATTGAGAACTTTCTCGAATACTTTGCTGATATTCGGAAGAAGACTAATTGACCGGAGATTTGCTGGATTGGAACCATCCTTACCTTTTTTAAGGAGAGGATGGACCACTGCCGTCTTCCAACGCACTGGATAATATGCATTATTCAGCGCATTGTTGAACAACGTGGTGTATATGTCCACCGCTTCCGCAGGGAGGTTTCGCAGCACAACATTAGGTATGCCGTCGACTCCTGCTGACTTCTTTTTCTTTATTTTGTTAAAGATGTCCAAGAGGTCCATCTTAGAAACGAACAGGGTGTTATCCCCGTTTCGCTGGGCGATGACTGCATTTGCAAGTCAGTCGTCATTGAACCTAGTGAAACCAGGATTCTCGGATAGCCAATGCGAGATCTCGTCTCTAAGATAGAAGTGTCCAACGAAGGCTCTGTTCTCGAGGTCGTAATTCGGGCGAACGCACTCATTCACCTTATATACTCGCTCGAAAACAGCACCCACAGTCTCTACCTTCTCTTGATCATCTTCCACTATAAAGTGGTCATCATCCAAGATGGCTTCATCCGGATCTATCGCTATTGTCAAAAGTAAGTTTTTATTTTCTGTCGTCCTTTGGAGTTTAATACTCTGAAGGTCATTTTGATCTTTTCTCCTAAAGATTTTGTTTATTTCCGGAAACATACTCGGGTTGTTGGACTGCACAGCCCGAATTTTATTGTTCCAGAAACATGAAATGGAAATTCTATAGTTTTCTTTAATAAGTTGTTGGAGATTTTTGATCTGTGAAATCAGGGTTCTAATCTCCAAATCGTGTCGGTCAGTAAACCTCCTGTGCAAGAGTTTGAGTCTTGACAGGAGTCTACTTTTTTGTTTTTAAAGTGCGTCTATTGTCGCGTTTCTGTACATGTTCGTTGGATCGTTTTGCCTATACTTAGGAATTGGGCTGTCCATTGTACTACGGATTGCATCCTCCATACGTTGCAGGTATCCATCGATCTCAACGTTCGACAGATTCCTGTTGCATGGTGGCGCAATACCGTTCGAACGAAGTTCCCTTGAGACGGCACCGGAAAAGCGCGGCCAACGTGTCTTACCGTAGTTGTAAGAGTGCGTCGAAAAAGTGTTTCAAGCTCTGTTATAAAACATGAATTTTGAGAAGCCTCCGGCGCATAGATCGCGACCACATACAAGCGCCTCCCCTGTTAGAGAGGGATGCATACAATACACGCTTCTAGCAACTGGAATCGGCGTACTTCACCACTATATATTACATTGTGAGCAATGCCCTTACGTATGAAGATCGCAACCCCACCCGCGAAAGTCGAGTTGGGTCGGTCCCTCCTTACGATAATGTAATTGTTATCCGTCAAATTGTGATGCTGGTTTAGCCTAGTTTCGCTAACCATACATACATCGGGACGTTGGTCTTTTAACAACTCAGAGAAGTTGGCTCGTCGTTCTACCCTAACTAGCGAATTCACATTCACGGCTAGGATCTTGAAAGGCCTCTCCGGCAGCGCGCCCGTTAACCCAAAAATTGCGCAAGCGAAGGCACTGCACGATAGATTAAATCCAACCTACGCGCCTGCTCACTTATTTGCCGTGATAGTTCACTCATTTGTGCCTGAATGACACGCAGAGCGACCATCACCTCTGACTCCCCAGTAGCAGCCTTTGACACAGATGGCTGTGCGGCCGCTTTCTGAGGAGGCTGTACCGTTTTCCCAGCCCCCCACGCCATTTGGGCGTAGGAGACTTCGGGAACGACGGCCCTTGGAATTGGTCTGGCTGTTTGCCTTCCCTCATCCTTAGTTGCTGTTGGAGCAGCTTTTTTAGATTTTTTAATAATCTGGTATCGAGGACAACCCCGATAATTAGCAGGGTGCCCATCTCCACCACAGAGAACGCACTTCAGTAGAGTCTTGTCTTCGACCCTTGTCTCACCGAGCTTGCACTCTTTGTCGTTGTAGTTCTCTCCACACTTGACGCACCTCGACTGCATTTGGCAGTTGAATACGGCGTGACCGAACCGTTGGCAACGAAGACATTGTAAAATGTCCCCGTGCCTGTTTAATTTTTCCCATCTTACCATCTGGTAGTCCAGGAAGGAGATTTTCCTTAAACTCTCCAGACGGCTATTGGGTGATAAAGTGACGAGGAACACCGGCAATAGCCGCTTCTCCCGTCTTGCCTTGGCCGTGGTGAACGACTTGACCCCGATAAACCCGAGATCGTCGCCCGCCAACCTGCGGAGTTCAACAAAGAGCTCCTCCGGGTCAGAGGTAGGCTCTACCCCTTTCAATAACATGCATTTTGGTTTCTCCTCTTTGGGAGTAAAAGTAAAATGTTCGGTGGCTGTCACTTTCAACAACTCCCGAACGATCTTATGGTCACCAATGTTTTCACATTGGATCGCATGCCGATCTTGACCTAATCGTTTTATAGTAAATTTATCGCCAATGGCGGACTTTTACAGATTTATAGTGGCTTTCAACTCCATGCTGTGGGTATTTATCGGGGGCACTCTGCCTTTTTTTGTGGTCTTTTCTTGTGGCTGCTGCTGTTGTTGTGCTGGCTCTTGTTGTTGTTGTTTCCTCTGTTGCTGCTTTGATGGCTGCTCTTCTTGCTGGGGATCGTTGTCGCGGCTTTTATAGCCGCGGTTCCTCGTGGCTGCTCATCTGTAGCAGTTTTTTTTAGTTATTTCAGCTTTTTTTGCTACCGTCCGTCCCGCGTTGCTGCACGGGTGCAGTTTCCTTATTAGCAGCCTGTTTTGCTGCTGCTGACTGCTGTTTGGTTGTAGTTTTGTTTTTCTGCGGGCCTCTTGCCTTGCCTTTATCTCGCTTATCTCTTTACTAAGCTTCTCCATCATTAGAGTAATCGATTGTAGTCGCTTATCTTCATTTTCATTTTTTTCATTTTTTCCATTTTTTTCTTCCTCGTCCTCTGCTAGGGCAGCGAAAGAATTGCCGCTCCCTGTATAGCGGGCTTCTCCACCGTTTGACTCGTATTCATACGTTGAGTTTAGGCTTTCCTCGCTATCAGAATTACTGGTTGACATCATACCTTCAACCTCCATCTCCTCCACCGCCTTTTGTTTGCGACGGACCAGGTTCGGCTTCGCTTGTATGCGTCGCCTTCTCTTGATTGCGGTTGTTGCCGCTGTTGTAATTGCGGTTGTTGCCGCTGCTGTGGTTGTTGTTGTTGTCAACATCGCCTGACCAGATGTTGATGGACCTGACTGGTCCATCACATCAATTTTTTCTCTTATTTCTTTCAATAAACGTTCACGTTCTTTTTGCTCCGCAATTTTGTTTAACCAAAAAAGTTGAACTTTTAGGTTCGCGTGGGGATCGATCCCGGGTCCTTCCACGCTGGGTACTTGCTGCTAGACAACCTCGGCTACTGCCTTAGTTGAAATTCACTGAACTTTTTAAACTTTTCTAACACACTCCACTTGTAAATATACTCACAGCTAAAGTCGTCAACACGTCTACGCTCGATAGCTGTTGCTGAACGACTGAGACTGAGGCGGGCGGTTATACCAATCGGGCCACGTAAGCTTGCAAAGTTGATGTGACTAAGATCGCTTCATGTAATATGGGAGCATGCAAGATAGATACTTTTCGAAATTCGAAATACCTTATCATATAACACCCACGAAGAGGATCGGCGTCACCAACACAAGCGCAGTTCATTTACGCGGCTTTTTCTATTGAAGGATATTTAAATCCAAAAGAACAGAATAACGTCACACATATTTTTCTAAAATTCTAAGGAAAATTTTGAAATGGAAAACAGAAATTTCTGAATAAAATATGCAAAAATATGCCGAAAAAGGAAGTGCGAATAGCCACCATCTTACATTTTGCGAATGTGTTGGAGAGATAGTTTTTGTAACCCAACAAGCTGACCCGACGCTATATAAGGCAGTGCACGACTTATCTTCCGTCTTTTCCTTCGTCAGACGCATCGGTGCAGGTATTTCGTCGCTGTCTTCTTGAAGAAAAGATACAAATCAAACGTGGAAAACTAGACATATAAAATCAAAAGAGTGTGGTGCAAAAAGACAAAAAACAAAGAAACAAACAAGTGCATTTTGAAAAAGTAAAAAATAAGGTGTAAATTCAAAATCGCATTTGCGAGAAAACCCTTCCCTCCCATTGAAAAAAAAAAAAAATATATACATATTGTAACGTGAACCCAACATTGAATACCAATTTCCTTATCGAAAACGTTCAACCGAAAAACACATCTGGGAGCACTGGTGTAAGTGTAGAAATTTTGAAGGAGAGAAAATGTTTGACAGCCAAAACAGTGGAGAGTTGCAGACCATGTGGAAGTTACTGGAGAGTTCTAGAGGAAATGTCATTCGATATAAATAGCCCGCCCGAGGCAACCAGAGGGCAGTTTGGTTTATAGAGTGATAAAGTTAAGAGTAAATACAAGTGATAGTCCAAAAGTCGAGTTGAGATCGAATTAAGCATAGATACTGAATAAAAGTGATAGAAATAAATTGAAAGGTGAAGTTTTATTTTGCGAACTAAGCGCACGTTACATTGGTGTCAGAAGTGTAAATAAAACTTAATTGACTATTAAAGTGTAAAAAAAAAAGAAAAATAAAAACAATATACAGTGAAAATGGGTAAGTTGTTAGAAGAGCTCAACTGCATTGAGCTTAAAAGTGAGTTAGGTAAGCGAAATCTTTCTAGAGCGGGATCGAAAAATGAGCTCGTCCTGCGCTTACGTAACTATTTGGAACAGCTAGGGGAAGACGTTAACACTTTTGTTTTTGAAACAGAAGTGGAGGAAGAGGAAGTAAGTAAAAATGTAGATTTTTCTAGTATAATGAAGATTTTATTAGAACAAAGAGACGAACAAAAGAAATTGATTGAAGAGCAACAGCAGAATATTCTCGGACGTCTGGAAGAGCAACGAAACGATCAAAAGAAAGAACAGCAAAATGTTCTCGAACGACTCGAAGTACAACAAAAGAAGCTGGAAGAGCAACGAAATGAGCAAAAGAAGGAACAGCAGAATGTTCTCGAACAACTTGAAGCACAACGAAACGAGCAAAAGAAGGAACAGCAGAATGTTCTCGAAAGACTTGAGGCGCAACAGAATGTTTTGGAAGGTCAGAAAAACATTCTAGAAGGTAAATTGGGTAACATTGAGAAAAATTTATGTGCCCTAGACGAACGCGTTGAAGGTGTGGAGAAACAGCTTTCTGTTGTAGAGAATCGTTTCGAAATCGTAGAAACCCGATGTGATAGACAGTTCTCTGTTCTGACCAAGGAATTGGACCAGATCCGGAAAATAAAAATTCGAGAGTCTGCTGGGGAGTATGCAAAGAAAAAGGAGATGAAACCCCCAACATTTGATGGACAGTCTTCTTGGCCAGTCTACAAGAGACAATTTGAGGCAGCCGCGACAACAAATGGCTGGGATGACGAAGACAAATACATTGCACTGACTCTTGCTCTTAGAGAACCAGCAGCTGAATTACTTCAAACAGTTCCAGCTGGTAAGAGCGGCGATTTCAGTTCTCTTGTGGCAGCTATAGATAAACGCTTTGGAGATAGCCACTTGAAAGAAGTCTTCCGAGTCCAACTCAATAACAGAGTCCAGAAAAGGGGTGAAAGTCTACAGCAGCTCCAAGCAGACGTTGAAAGACTGGTTCACCTGGCATACCCGGATGCTGGAGAAGAAACCATCAGCCAGCTTGCTGTTGAGTCCTTCGTTCGTGCCATTACCGATATACATCTTCAGAGGTCTGTGCGAACTGCTAGAACACGTATTCTTTCTGAAACTTTAGCATTCGCATTGACAATTGAAGCAGCAGAACAGGCTTCTCATGGAGTACATCGACTTAGAGAAGCCATAGTCGAAGAATGCTCGTGCCAAAGAGCTGAAATACAAAAGAACCAGCGGAGCGGACTAGCAAGATGTTGGAACTGCAACAAGACCGGGCACTTACAGCGTCAATGCCGACTACCACCAAATAAAGCCGGTTGTCAACATTGTGGAAGCAAGAGATCCAACCCAGAGCAAGGTAACAACAACACCAGTGTTGCCTATCAGCCCGTTTCCCATTAGGGAAACGAGTAAGAACCAACTTCGAGGGGCAGAGGCTGGTTTCTTGTATCGATGGCCCCAAAACCACCATCCAGGTCTCCCAGACCAAACGCGACAACAAAAGTCTGACTGTGGAGACTACTATTAACGGGAACAAACATGTGGCTACCATTGACACCGGTGCCACAGCATCCATAGTACGTCGAGACCTGGTAAAGATGACGTGGCTCCATAACACCAATAGCTACCGTCTAAGAACCGCAACGGGAGAAGCAGCAAGAGTATATGGAGAAGTGTGTCTTAAGATCCGACTGGCCGATCTAGTGTTTACTCATCAATTCCTGGTGGCAGATATATGTGACGAGTGAATCATTGGAATCGACTTTATGAAACAGCACGGAGTTATTTTGGATATCGGTAATCAAGTTTTGAAATACCAAAATAAAGAAATTCCAATGACCTATTCGATTGAAAATACGTCAACACTGAGAACTGTCATCACGGAAGATCTGATTCTGCCTCCTTCTTCTGAAGTGTTCGTTTGGACAAAACTGGAAGGTGAGTTTGGAAGCCTTCGATACCTCATGGTGGAACCAGACCCAGAGTGTTCCTCCCAAAGCGTCATCATTGGGAAAACACTGGTAGCACCGAAAAACAAAATGGTCCCCGTACGATTACTAAACACCAGACCGTACGATGTAAAGTTGAAGAAAGGAGAAGTCGTTGGACGTTGCGAATCGGTTGCAGCAATTACGAAGATCACAGACGAGGCCCTGAGAAAAACGTTAACCCCGGAGAAGCTCATAACCATCAGAGCTAAAATAATGAGTTCATCCAACCTTGATCACCAACAAACAAGGATGGCTGAAAATCTCCTACAAGAGTACACTGACATCTTCGCATCGCAAAAGGGACAATACGGTAGGACACAGTTGGTGCAGCATCGCATCAACACAGGAGATGCAAGACCGATTCGTCAACCCGCAAGACGTCTTCCACTGGCCAAGCAAGGTGAGGTTGAGGAAATGATAACAACAATGAAAAAGGACGGTCTTATCGAAAATTCCAAAAGTCCTTTGGCGTCACCAGTGGTTCTAGTGAAAAAGAAAGACGAAAGCGCTCGTTTTTGTGCGACTACCGAAGGCTGAACGATGTGACTAAGAAGGACAGCTATCCCCTGCCGAGAATCAGTGATACCCTGGATGCCATGGAGGGAGCCCAGTGGTTCTCGACGCTGGACTTGAAGAGTGGATATTGGCAAGTTGACATCCACCCCAATGATCGGGAAAAGACGGCGTTTTCTACAGGTAATGGGCTCTGGCAATTCAAAGTTATGCCGTTTGGGCTATGCAACGCTCCGGCAACATTCGAGCGTTTGATGGAGTGTGTTCTTCAAGGACTGACGTGGAAAGCTTGCCTAGTCTACTTGGACGATGTCATTGTTTACGGGAAAACATTTGACCAACATTGCAAGAACCTCAAAGCCGTGTTTCAGAGACTTCGAGAGGCTAACCTTAAACAGAATCCGGAAAAATGTGCACTTTTCAAAACCGAAGTTAAGTATTTGGACACATCATCTCTTCCCAAGGAGTGAGGACTGATCCTGAAAAAGTTGACTCCGTCAAAAATTGGCCAACACCACAGGACAAACATCAACTTCGAAGCTTTCTTGGTCTTGCCACATATTACCGACGTTTTGTTAAGAACTTTGCTGGAGTTGCAAAGAGTTTACATCAGCTCACCGAAAAGGGAAAGCAGTTTAAATGGTCAGGTGAGTGTGAGAAATCTTTCCAGGAACTCAAATACCGCCTCTGTAACGCTCCAGTGCTGGCACATCCAACACCTGGCAAAACGTTCATCATCGACGCTGATGCAAGCAACGTTGGAATCGGGGCGGTACTATCCCAAGTGCACGATGGCGAAGAGAAAGTGGTGGCATACTACAGCAAGGTCCTATCGAAACCCGAAAGAAACTACTGCGTGACCAGAAGGGAACTGCTAGCTCTTATCTTGGCAACAAAGCACTTCCATCAGTACATCTATGGACAGAAATTCCTTCTGCGGACAGACCATGGTGCTCTGAACTGGCTGTTGAACTTCAAAAATCCAGAAGGTGAAGTCGCAAGGTGGATAGAAAGACTGCAGACCTATGACTACCAGATTCAACACCGCAGAGGAAAGTTGCACTCAAACGCTGACGCATTATCCCGAAGACCTTGCAAAGTGGATTGCAAGCATTGTAGGCGGCAAGAAGACAAAGAAAATATTACCGCTCAGCGAGTAAGAGCTGACCCAATAAGCGGATGGAGCAATGAGGAAGTGAGGACTGCTCAACAGGAGGATCCAGATATCGAACCCATTCTCGCATGGAAAGAAAATGAAGAGAAACCTGAATGGGGAGACATTTCTGACAGGAGTCCAGTTCTCAAAGCCTATTGGGCACAGTGGGACTCACTATATGTGCAAGAAGGTGTCCTCAGGCGAAGATGGGAATCCGCTGACGGTAAGTCATATGTGATGCAGCTGATCGTACCGCAATCCAAAGTCAGTGAAGTTCTTCGGGAGATGCACGACGGACCTTCTGGAGGCCACCTGGGAGTCAACAAAACACTGGAGAAGGTGCGACATCGGTTCTACTGGTTACACGCTAGAGATGACGTGGAGAAGTGGTGCCGAACATGTGACAAGTGTGCTGCAACCAAAGGACTTGGTAGGAAGATTCAAGGTAAGATGCATCAGTACAACGTTGGATCGCCTTTTGAGAGGATTGCAGTAGATGTGGCTGGGCCTTTTCCAGAAACCAACGCTGGAAACAAGTACATTCTGGTTGTAGTGGACTATTTTAGCAAGTGGCCTGAGGCGTATGTCATCCCAAATCAAGTAGCCAAAACGGTGGTCGACCAGATTGTGTTCAACTGGGTGAGTAGGTTTGGCGTGCCTATGGAACTTCATTCCGACCAAGGGAGGAACTTTGAGTCAAACATTTTCCAAGGAGTGTGCGGACTACTTGGCATTAAGAAGACGAGAACCACACCGCTTCACCCACAGGCTGATGGGATGGTTGAAAGATTCAACCGGACCTTGAAAGAACACCTCACCAAGGTCGTAGGCGACTACCAAAGAGACTGGGATAGGCACGTACCGCTATTCCTGATGGCCTATAGAAGTGCAGTACATAGCTCGACAGGACAAACACCATCTGACATCCTGTTCGGGAAAACCATGCGGCTGCCCAGCGCACTTAAATTTGGATGCCCCACAGAGGAGCCACAGGACACAAACGAGTATGTGGACGACCTCAAGGAGAGACTCGCTGACATCCATAAAAGAACAAGGGAACGGATGAAAACCTACAGTGACCGGATGAAGACACGGTACGACACAAAAGCGACAACGTCAGGATTCCAAGCAGGAGATCGTGTGTGGCTTTATAATCCTCATCGTCAAAAGGGATTGTCACCGAAACTTCAGCAAAACTGGGAAGGTCCTTATACTGTTGTCACGAGGATTAACGACGTGGTTTACCGCATCCAAAGAGGACTAAGAGGCAAGTTAAAAGTAGTTCATTGTGACCGGCTGCATCGATATAGTGGCGAGGCTGCAGATGGAGTTATTCGGGACGAACAATCTTAAGGAGGGGGCAGTGTAACGTGAACCCAACATTGAATACCAATTTCCTAATCGAAAACGTTCAACCGAAAAACACATCTGGGAGCACTGGTGTAAGTGTAGAAATTTTGAAGGAGAGAAAATGTTTGACAGCCAAAACAGTGGAGAGTTGCAGACCATGTGGAAGTTACTGGAGAGTTCTAGAGGAAATGTCATTCGATATAAATAGCCCGCCCGAGGCAACCAGAGGGCAGTTTGGTTTATAGAGTGATAAAGTTAAGAGTAAATACAAGTGGTAGTCCAAAAGTCGAGTTGAGATCGAATTAAGCATAGATACTGAATAAAAGTGATAGAAATAAATTGAAAGGTGAAGTTTTATTTTGCGAACTAAGCGCACGTTACAATATATATAAAAAAAATCAAAAGTGACGAAAAAGAAAGAAAATTGGTACACCAGGAAAGATACCTGGCCAACACTTCTTCCTCAGCAAAAAACATAGGAGAACGCTGAAGGGTAAGTTCGGCACTGTTCCGAAAAAAAACACAGATATTCTATAAAAGCTATTTAGAAGTTAAAATTTCGCACAGGTATTGAATACGCAGGTGCAAATAACGTATCCAGAAGCACATTCGTCATCGTAGGCTTACATTAAGTATTCACGTGAACTAAAACAGAAGTAGCTAAAGCACACCTAAGAAAACCTACAAGAAACAAACTGCAACACATAGCCGACGCCAAGAAAAAAAACTCAAGAAGCAGAACACACCGAGCACGTTGATCAACGTAGAATTAGCAGCCTCACTAGACAGAAGCCCCACCAGAAAAACACATCGCCAGCCGTACAACAACAACACCTCTGACGCCAAAGCCAAAGCCCCAACAGCAAAAACACCTACAAAAAAAAAAGAACTCACAGATCAGCATCAGCATACGCAAGAGAAAAAAAAATCATCCGCAGCATACATCCGCATATCATCTTATCAATAGATTTGATCAGCACATTTCATCGCAATCACAGGACCATCCATTCATCCGTCTTCCCATCTTTAACTCATCGTAATCTACAGCAACAACCACACAGTCAACAGTAATCCTCCCCCACACACCAACCATGTCCAACCTGCGTGCCCATATCGGCTACAAATTAAAAAAAAACTTTAGATAAAAGAAAAAAAAGCAGCTAAGTATTCGATTCATTAATTTATAGTCATTCAATAATTTATATAGGATTGTTCAAATTGTTTTTCCTTTTTCCCTCCTCAAATAGCTAAACGCGATAAAAGCGTTATATGCATATATATGATCAACACCAGTTCCTCGATGTTGTGCACACCATCAAGGAGAAGGAAGGTAAACTTATCGAAGGAAAATTTGTATCGCGAATTTGAATATGAAATTTCGCTTTTAGTGTGTGAGTGATTAGATATTTAATTTAACCATAAATTTGAACGACCAATTATAGGTCCGTTCGTTGAACTTTCCCCAGGGTTGACCCAGGTTTTCTTGACAAGCCTATGATTTGTCAAAAAAAACTTGGGTTTTCCAGTCCTCAATAAACGCTAAATCTAAAAATCACACACATTCCTGTCATTCGAATTAAAATACATGCCATTTGTCAGCCCTCAACTCGCCACAGCAAAGACCTATGGCATTTTGACATTCCGGGCGACTTTAGGTTTGTCAAAAAACGCTTTGTGGCGACCCCAGGTCAACCCTAGGGCTTCAACGAACAAACCTTATATCAAGTGTTTATCAGATTAAGTTGTTTTTTCTTACAATAATTTGGGAAAACCCTATAAGTATACTCTAATTTTTAATTTTTAATGGATATAGGCATTGTAAATAGAAACTATAGTAAGTTCATGAATCGATTTAACAGTGCTTTGGTCCGGACGAGCATGGTGGCGCAGCATTCGTTTCTCTACACACAATGGTAAAACAAATTGCTTGGAACGGAGACTGCTAAGTTGGCACGGACACCACCAGCCAAAAAGTCTACATAATAATACTATAGTTTCTGTATACAATGATATAAGTGCGCTCTCGGAAACTGATCCAATGAAAGAGTGTTTTTTTTTTTTAATAAAATTGCAATCGGAGTCGCTTATTTATATTGATAAGTCTTATGTTGAAACGAATCGTCCATCATAATGTGCATGGAATACAATTCTAGATATGATATAAGTTTGAGCATGACATAGAAAATACATATAAATGTGCACATACTTTCAGGATATATATAATTGTTTTGGAAATGAATCTGAATTTGAATTTGAATCGAAACTTGTAATAATAGGCGCGTTTTATTGAAAATTTTCTATGTGCACTTATGTGCTCTTATCATTAGCATTTTGGTTATATGCACTTAGCAAGTTCACTTTCAATTTTAACTTTCAAGGTTGGTACCCTTTGCACTTGTTCTAAGGATAAGAAACATTAAAAATTTGCATTCTAAGGATATAAATGCATACCTTTTACTTTCCATTTCTATTTTTCTCTATTTAATTCTCGATTCTCAATTTATTTGCCGCATTTCAACTTTTTACTTTCGATGTAAACAAAACAAATGTCACTTTAATTTTTTTCGCAATAGCTGTGTTCAATAAGATTCATTTTTATTTTTAGGGTCGAATAATCGAATCGAATTAGGAATTAGGATTCAGATTTCGATGCAGGTATTTATATCACGGTTACTAGTTTGTGAATTAAAAACTCATTAAGTCATAAGTTAGTAAGTGACTTATGAATTAAATAAGTCAAAAGCTTAGAGAAATAAAGAACAAGAGGGAAAACCATTGCTTTTGCTGCTACCACCACCTTTTCTGACCGTGTGTGTGTGTGTGTGTTAGTAACTGCGTGTCTATTTATGTCCCCACCAAGTCATCACCTGACTCATCTATTAGCTATTAGGTGTGTTTCTTTACTGAAAATTCGCACGAAATGCACCGAAATTCGGCGAAAGTCAGTCTAATCCCGTTCCGATTTTTCGTAACAGTGCACAAGAGAGAGTGCTCTCGAAAGAAAAAAAAAATTTCCCCGTCCTGCGAATTTCCGCCACCAAAATTTCTGTGGACAGAAATCGTGCACAGCCAAAACAAATACCACAACTGTCAAACAGACGTTTTTCCAAGCGTTGCGCTGCTGCGAATGTTTTGTTCAAGGCGTTTCTTTACTTTTAAGACAAATACGCTCTTTCAGAGAGTTTCTGAAAGAATTTAACAACCTTTCCTTAAAAAAAAAATTTCTGTGCACAAAAAGTAAAGAAACAGACTTATTCAATCTGTTGTCGAAAATCAGAAATATGAATGAACACAACCCAAAGACTGCCAACCTCTGGATGCCAAAAAAAGAAATTTACCAACCATCCCTGTTGTGCAGTTAGCTTACTGCGATATTTATGTGCACTTAGGCTACTGACATAAGGAGTTGTTGTTTTCCCATGAGCGATGTTTTGCTGAAGTGCACACAAGTGCACATAGAATTTCAATAAAACTCGCCTAATTATATCACCGATTTATATTGATTTTTTTCAATATGATTTTTACAACATAATAAGGTACGCACGCCTATGCAAGGCCAGTTTAATAAATTTTTTTTTTGCTTTAAGACCGTAAATTTGCCGATTATCACTAAATTTATCTTTAGTTTTCAAAATCCTTTTTTTTAAGGACGCTTAAGAACCACACCACAGGGCAAACCTAGGGCTTCAAATAAAAAATTTACTACAATCGCAAAACTTTTTAAACAATCATATTCATACCAAACAATTTTATTCTTTTTAAGCTCTGAGACAAAACAATATCCAGCGTCAATTAAAGTACGTGTTCGCTTGGAAAAACACGACCCTAGTTTCGTTTCAGGGTTAAAGGAAAAAATCCTAACGTTAATTGAAATCAACGAAAACCACGATCATACTTACTTTGCGGTAATTAATTGTTTGATGGGGTAACATAATTATAATAATTTTTTGTAATTACAAAAATTAGAGGCGACGAATTCCGAAAACAGCTTTATTGCAAAGACAAGGTGTATTGAAGGAAAAACTGTTTGAAAGATACATCATCAAGCCAACAAAGGAAATTGTTTCGGCAATAAAGAGTAGATTTCCCAATTTTCCAATAATAGGTTTTCCGCGCTCTGCAAAGGAACTTATTTCACTGCCCGTTTTCAAAAACTAAGTCTAGGTTTGCATAAATTAACTATTTTATAATAGACAAAAACAATTTTAGTACAATAGTGTATTGAATTTTCTCCTCCAATTTCTTCTTCGTCGTCAGCTATCTGTAGTTTCGAATGTATTGTCAATTAGACTAAAGAAATCCTAATTTCCTAATTGGATGTTTTTTCAAAATATTATTTTTATGCGTTTTTTTTATGTGTTAATTTTGTAATAGTTTTATTTTCCGTGTCATCTGATTGTAGTTTTATACCGGTTTCACACTGCGCCGAAATCCGGATTTCGAGCGAAAAAAGTAGTAAAAAGCCGAAATCTCAAAAAAATCGACTAGTTTCTCCATACAAAATTTATATTTTTTCTAGTCTATTTTTTTCGGATTTCCACAAAATCTCCTGCGAAATGTAATAAAACTGAATAATGGTGAAATGGAACAAGCCTGAGAACAGCGAACGAAAATGAAAAATCAGAAAAAACAACAACAATGCTTAAGAAACCTGACACTTGTCATCGAAATTTTGTATTTTACTACAGAAATCGAACAGTTTAGTTGCTGACGTGTGTTGCTGTGTTGTGCATACATTTCTATAAAAGCATCTCTTGATAACTTTTATTTTTTTTTGGAACAGAGAGAAGAAATTAAAAAAATTAGAAATTTAATAATAAAAAACTCATTGCCACTTTCGAAGTGATTTTGAGTATTCGAAAAGTTGACACCAAATATGGTGAGGATCTCCCCGAGCGAATTTGGGATATTATCTGCGAAATTCTATCCGCAATAACTGATAACATCAATCAAATGGTAAGTTAAGCCTGTGAGTGAGTGTGTTTTTAAGGATTTAATAATCGTTGTTTTGTTTTTAGAGAAGGAAGGCCTCCGCCAAGATTTCACATTGCAGGAAAACTTCCACGAAACTATCGATGCAATTGAAGAACTCATGCATTCCGACAAACTGTTAGCGAACAAAGACCTCATTTATGAGTTAATCGAACGTGTTTTGGAGAGTCGACCAGAGGTGTCTGTGCTTAATCTTATTTACTACCGATCGAAACAGATTTCTGCTACGAAACCTGAGTGGTTGACTCTACTTAATGACTTTGTTTGTCGATTTGTCCAAGCACGTATATTCAAGTAAAAACAATTCATTCGCTGATGCAGATTATGGATGCCAGTCGAGACACTATGAAGAAGAAATTCTGCAACGAGTTATGATTCCTCATTTTGTAATATTGCTAGTGAGCCATTTCTTATGATTCAGGTTGTTGTTTGTAAGGCTTTGGTAGAATTTGTTCGAATGCGAATGCCCACATTTGCATCAAAACTGTCCATAATTATTCTAGAGGAGCCCGAGACACTGTAGCGGCAACTTGCTGAAGTGAAATCGGTCGAAGAGTTCTTCAATTGTTTACAGAGACCAACGTCAATATAAGCTGAAGACACATTTGATTGGAGTATAACTTTATCAAAAACGGATGTCAAGGCAAATAATGCCTCAGAATATCAATTTCCCTTTAACTTTACCAGGATCTGCAGACTGCAACTAATTAGTAGTCGAAAACGTTTAAAACAAGCTTCAATGCGTTTGATTTTTGTATTAATAATCTTAATTATATTTCAGACATGTTTTTAATAATAAATAACATTTTATTTCAAAAAAATGGCAAAGATTTTCCAGAATCGCTTTTAATTTCGATTTGATTTACTCGATCTTTCGGGAAACTTTTCAGTTTGTTTACAATTAACCCACCAAATAAATCGAATTCATCCATTTGCTCGTCATTATTTGGTACAGATGTCGACACAGGTAGTTAAAACGGTGGTGTTGGTGCTAAAAGATGCTTTGTTGGTGTATCTTCCAAGTCCTTTTCTTGGATTTCCAGTGGGAAAATTATAGCGGTTACAGAAAGAACTGACTGTGCAGTTGCTGGTTTCACTTACTTCGTTGTTAAAGTTTCAATTTATCCTCCTTCAACAAAATCCTCGATTTTTATCAGGATTCCATCAGAATGCTCGATAAGGAAGGCAAAATCATCTGGTCGAGCTGCAGAAAAGTTAGTTGTTCACTTTAAAACTCAATTCAGTTAATGTGTAGTCCTACCTTTCTCTCCACGACGATGGTTCCTTCATCAGTGGCTTCACCTTCGTCCCCAGTCTCGGTATTGTTTTTCATTTCGGTGCTTTCCTGGATTGTGACGGTTTCTATAGAAGCACGATATGTGTATGAGCCGCGAATTGGCTTTCAATATTTTCCTGTATGCGCTTATTGATGATGTAGCATGTTGGCTGGGCACTATTTCTTTTTTTGCAATCCCTTTAAGTACCCTATTAAGTGGGTATTGTGCTGGTGAACTGGTGGTTGTTTTAGTTGTTGCTGATGGGCAGAATTGACTTTAAGAAAAATTTCTGTTCAATAAAAAATTAAAAATAAGTGAAATCTCTCAGCAGTTGTGCTTTTCCTTACCTGAAAGAAGTGACATTAAATATTCATCTACAGTGATATCCTAGATTCGATCAGGAGTATAATCATATCTTCAGCATTACTGCTCCAGAGGTTCACCATAGGGTTATATCTAACAATCATCGTCTGAATTGTCCTTGTAGGAGCATCCATGTCCTTGCGCGACAATCTATGGCTTCCCTGGGTTGATTTTAAATAAGAATGCAACTCATCGTAGTATTCGTCCATCTTGGCCAGACAATCTCCAGCCAAAGCATTCTGTAAATCATCGTTGGATGAAAAGTAATCAGCTGGCTCTTTTAAACTTCGTCGCTTCTCGATATTGTTGCTCCTCAATCAGGCTCTTTCGTTTGTTGTGCACTGCAGAGGTCAGTCGGTTAGGATTCTTTAGCAACAACCAGTTATGGTGATCCATGATCTATGATATTCCAATAGACGACCATGTGTTGCTACCACGATTTCTACTATTGAGTAGTATTTTTGTTAGTAGAACTCGATTATTTTCTGTTGTTCGGCAGCAAAAGTGCAAACCACGTTTTGAACTTTAAATAAAAATGCACAGAAATATTTTTTCAGCAGCTTTCTAAAAATAATTTTTGTCAACACAACTTGACAGTGACAACTGTCAAACAAAATCTACTCTTGTACTTTCGGCAGTGTGAATGGGTTGATTCTAGTACCACCCAAATCAAAATCAAAATCCGGATTTCCGTGCGGTGTGAAAAGGGTATTAGCCTAATTAGAATAAGAAATTACAATTATTTTGGCATCATTTTTATATATGACTTTTTCTACTGTTCCCAGTACGTATGTATTTCAATAAAAAAAAATTTAATGAGAGTTTTAACCCATTTACATTGGTCTATTAAAGGGATCTGAGGAATCAAATAGAAAAGGGAGTGAGGTTGGAGAAATCGAAATTGAGCGCGTAAAGGTTTGTAGAAAAATAGATTAATGATTTGATAGTGTTAAATTATTTTGATATATTTAAGGGATCTGAGTTGGTACCAAAGACAAGGCTTGACAAAACCAAGCGTCGAGGAAGGGGAAGACCGCTTTGTTAATCCTGCGGTTACACGATTAAGATATCTTACGGACGAAGGCGACTTACAATTTGTCATGCAATTTGTTTTTGAGCGATTTGTTATTATTAATTTTTAAGATTAAAAGCAATTTGTTATTAATTTTTAGGGCGTGTGTGAATTGTGTTAAAATTTGCGTTAAAACTTCTACCACGATTAAAATTTGACGTCTTGTTTGAGGTGGGATCAAATTTAGCCATTTGCTGTGTGAATTGCGTTAAAACAATTATTTCAACCAAGATTTCTGCTTAGGTTAAAAAAAATTTCCCTCGATAATTTAAGAAATTTCCCCGAACAAAAATTGGTTTTCTTTTTCACGGAAAAATAATTTCTCTTACAAAACATATTTTTAAGAAAACAGGGTTAATTAAAAGTCTCTGAAACTGAAAAAAGTCTTTTTTATTTATTGTTCTCGATTCTAATTCTATATTTAAAAAAACAATAAAAAATATTCAAACAAAATTCCCATTTTGATTAATTGATTTATTCGGTTTGGTAACACTGAAAATTAGTTATCATGGCTGATATCTTTCATAGTTTGGTTTAGAAAAATAACAAAATTAAAGTATTTTGTATTAAATCTTTCTTTTTCATCCAGACTTATCCTAATTTCAATTAGTTTTATTTTTTCTTCGTGAGACCCTAGAAAACAAAAGCATTGAATTTGGGTTGGGTTCGATATCCCGTTTTTTATAATCCTGCTTTTTATTTTCCCGCATCTAAAATCCCGTTTTTTAAGCCCGTTTTGTTATTATCCCGCTTTTTTAAAACCCCGTTTTTAAAATCCCGTTTGTTGAAATCCCGTTTATTAAAATCCCGTTTTTATAAGCCCGCTTTTGTAATCATCACCAGGTGTTTTATTTTAAAAATCGCGCGATTTTTAAAATAAAACACCTGGTGTTGATTACAAAAGCGGGCTTATAAAAACGGGATTTTAATAAACGGGATTTCAACAAACGGGATTTTAAAAACGGGGTTTTAAAAAAGCGGGATAATAAAAAAACGGGCTTAAAAAAACGGGATTTTAGATGCGGGAAAATAAAAAGCAGGATTATAAAAAACGGGATATCGAACCCAACCCAAATTCAATGCTTTTGTTTTCTAGGGTCTCACGAAGAAAAAATAAAACTAATTGAAATTAGGATAAGTCTGGATGAAAAAGAAAGATTTAATACAAAATACTTTAATTTTGTTATTTTTCTAAACCAAATACGAATTTATTGTTTTGTTTCTTTTGAAATCTATGAAAGATATCAGCCATGATAACTAAATTTCAGTGTTACCAAACCGAATAAATCAATTAATCAAAATGGGAATTTTGTTTGAATATTTTTTATTGTTTTTTTAAATATAGAATTAGAATCGAGAACAATAAATAAAAAAGACTTTTTTCAGTTTCAGAGACTTTTAATTAACCCTGTTTTCTTAAAAATATGTTTTGTAAGAGAAATTATTTTTCCGTGAAAAAGAAAACCAATTTTTGTTCGGGGAAATTTCTTAAATTATCGAGGGAAATTTTTTTTAACCTAAGCAGAAATCTTGGTTGAAATAATTGTTTTAACGCAATTCACACAGCAAATGGCTAAATTTGATCCCACCTCAAACAAGACGTCAAATTTTAATCGTGGTAGAAGTTTTAACGCAAATTTTAACACAATTCACACACGCCCTAAAAATTAATAACAAATTGCTTTTAATCTTAAAAATTAATAATAACAAATCGCTCAAAAACAAATTGCATGACAAATTGTAAGTCGCCTTCGTCCGTAAGATATCTTAATCGTGTAACCGCAGGGTTAACAAAGCGGTCTTCCCCTTCCTCGACGCTTGGTTTTGTCAAGCCTTGTCTTTGGTACCAACTCAGATCCCTTAAATATATCAAAATAATTTAACACTATCAAATCATTAATCTATTTTTCTACAAACCTTTACGCGCTCAATTTCGATTTCTCCAACCTCACTCCCTTTTCTATTTGATTCCTCAGATCCCTTTAATAGACCAATGTAAATGGGTTAAAACTCTCATTAAATTTTTTTTTATTGAAATACATACGTACTGGGAACAGTAGAAAAAGTCATATATAAAAATGATGCCAAAATAATTGTAATTTCTTATTCTAATTAGGCTAATACCCTTTTCACACCGCACGGAAATCCGGATTTTGATTTTGATTTGGGTGGTACTAGAATCAACCCATTCACACTGCCGAAAGTACAAGAGTAGATTTTGTTTGACAGTTGTCACTGTCAAGTTGTGTTGACAAAAATTATTTTTAGAAAGCTGCTGAAAAAATATTTCTGTGCATTTTTATTTAAAGTTCAAAACGTGGTTTGCACTTTTGCTGCCGAACAACAGAAAATAATCGAGTTCTACTAACAAAAATACTACTCAATAGTAGAAATCGTGGTAGCAACACATGGTCGTCTATTGGAATATCATAGATCATGGATCACCATAACTGGTTTTTGCTAAAGAATCCTAACCGACTGACCTCTGCAGTGCGCAACAAACGAAAGAGCCTGATTGAGGAGCAACAATATCGAGAAGCGACGAAGTTTAAAAGAGCCAGCTGATTACTTTTCATCCAACGATGATTTACAGAATGCTTTGGCTGGAGATTGTCTGGCCAAGATGGACGAATACTACGATGAGTTGCATTCTTATTTAAAATCAACCCAGGGAAGCCATAGATTGTCGCGCAAGGACATGGATGCTCCTACAAGGACAATTCAGACGATGATTGTTAGATATAACCCTATGGTGAACCTCTGGAGCAGTAATGCTGAAGATATGATTATACTCCTGATCGAATCTAGGATATCACTGTAGATGAATATTTAATGTCACTTCTTTCAGGTAAGGAAAAGCACAACTGCTGAGAGATTTCACTTATTTTTAATTTTTTATTGAACAGAAATTTTTCTTAAAGTCAATTCTGCCCATCAGCAACAACTAAAACAACCACCAGTTCACCAGCACAATACCCACTTAATAGGGTACTTAAAGGGATTGCAAAAAAAGAAATAGTGCCCAGCCAACATGCTACATCATCAATAAGCGCATACAGGAAAATATTGAAAGCCAATTCGCGGCTCATACACATATCGTGCTTCTATAGAAACCGTCACAATCCAGGAAAGCACCGAAATGAAAAACAATACCGAGACTGGGGACGAAGGTGAAGCCACTGATGAAGGAACCATCGTCGTGGAGAGAAAGGTAAGACTACAAATTAACTGAATTGAGTTTTAAAGTGAACAACTAACTTTTCTGCAGCTCGACCAGATGATTTTGCCTTCCTTATCGAGCATTCTGATGGAATCCTGATAAAAATCGAGGATTTTGTTGAAGGAGGATAAATTGAAACTTTAACAACGAAGTAAGTGAAACCAGCAACTGCACAGTCAGTTCTTTCTGTAACCGCTATAATTTTCCCACTGGAAATCCAAGAAAAGGACTTGGAAGATACACCAACAAAGCATCTTTTAGCACCAACACCACCGCTTTAACTAACTGTGTCGACATCTGTACCAAATAATGACGAGCAAATGGATGAATTCGATTTATTTGGTGGGTTAATTGTAAACAAACTGAAAAGTTTCCCGAAAGATCGAGTAAATCAAATCGAAATTAAATGCGATTCTGGAAAATCTTTGCCATTTTTTTGAAATAAAATGTTATTTATTATTAAAAACATGTCTGAAATATAATTAAGATTATTAATACAAAAATCAAACGCAGTGAAGCTTGTTTTAAACGTTTTCGACTACTAATTAGTTGCAGTCTGCAGATCCTGGTAAAGTTAAAGGGAAATTGATATTCTGAGGCATTATTTGCCTTGACATCCGTTTTTGATAAAGTAATACTCCAATCAAATGTGTCTTCAGCTTATATTGACGTTGGTCTCTGTAAACAATTGAAGAACTCTTCGACCGATTTCACTTCAGCAAGTTGCCGCTACAGTGTCTCGGGCTCCTCTAGAATATTTATGGACAGTTTTGATGCAAATGTGGGCATTCGCATTCGAACAAATTCTACCAAAGCCTTACAAACAACAACCTGAATCATAAGAAATGGCTCACTAGCAATATTACAAAATGAGGAATCATAACTCGTTGCAGAATTTCTTCTTCATAGTGTCTCGACTGGCATCCATAATCTGCATCAGCGAATGAATTGTTTTTACTTGAATATACGTGCTTGGACAAATCGACAAACAAAGTCATTAAGTAGAGTCAACCACTCAGGTTTCGTAGCAGAAATCTGTTTCGATCGGTAGTAAATAAGATTAAGCACAGACACCTCTGGTCGACTGTCCAAAACACGTTCGATTAACTCATAAATGAGGTCTTTGTTCGCTAACAGTTTGTCGGAATGCATGAGTTCTTCAATTGCATCGATAGTTTCGTGGAAGTTTTCCTGCAATGTGAAATCTTGGCGGAGGCCTTCCTTCTCTAAAAACAAAACAACGATTATTAAATCCTTAAAAACACTTAATAAACTTAATTGATTTATTCGGTTTGGTAACACTGAAAATTAGTTATCATGGCTGATATCTTTCATAGATTTCAAAAGAAACAAAACAATAAATTCGTATTTGGTTTAGAAAAATAACAAAATTAAAGTATTTTGTATTAAATCTTTCTTTTTCATCCAGACTTAGGTATCCTAATTTCAATTAGTTTTATTTTTTCTTCGTGAGACCCTAGAAAACAAAAGCATTGAATTTGGGTTGGGTTCGATATCCCGTTTTTTATAATCCTGCTTTTTATTTTCCCGCATCTAAAATCCCGTTTTTTTAAGCCCGTTTTGTTATTATCCCGCTTTTTTAAAACCCCGTTTTTAAAATCCCGTTTGTTGAAATCCCGTTTATTAAAATCCCGTTTTTATAAGCCCGCTTTTCTAATCAACACCAGGTGTTTTATTTTAAAAATCGCGCGATTTTTAAAATAAAACACCTGGTGTTGATTACAAAAGCGGGATTAAATATAAAAAAGAAGAAGAATATTTGGTCTAGATAATTTTATTGCAAACATTATTATTGTTTTAAAAGAAAAGAAAATAATACATAACAAAAATGTTATTCCAAAAAAAAATAACAAAAAATGATTACAGTTGAATATTGTGAGCTATACGACGCAAATATTCAGTTATTTAAGAGATAAAGAGATGTGTCCCAGCTTGAATAATGCATAGCATAGCTTGTATAATGCATAGACATTGATAACAAAAAAATGTTCAAACAAAACAAGAAATTTTATTGTTCTCTTGCTTACGCAATAGTTTATTATGCAGAAAATGCAACAAGAAAAACAGTTATCAGTTATATATTGAAAGATGTTTCCAAGTTTCTCTGTATAATGGTATTAATAAAAAAAATGTTCAGACAACAAAACTTTCAACATTTGAGAATTGATATGTAGTGTTTAAATGAACAATATTGAATAATACTTATCCAAATATAAAACGGGCTAAGCGGGATTAAACGGGATTTTAAAAGGCGGGCTTTTGACAGACGGGATTTCGATTAAACAGGATTGTCACGAACGGGATTTTAACAAAACGGTATTTAAGAAGACGGGATTATAAACTTTTTTTTGTCGGGATTTTAAAATACGGGATTTTAAAAAGCGGGATTCCGATACGCTCCCATTGAATTTATATAAAGTGATTGATTTCAAACTAATATTTATTGTATGGTTTTCCAGGCTGCCTTCGTTTTTTTTTCTTGATTCATATTTCGTTGTTTGAATTTAATCCAAAAGCAAGAGTAAATTTCTCTATCACTCGAAACTTGCTCCACAGCTCAATAAATTTGAACCCATTTTATTCACCTCATTAGTGTCAAATTTTAGCGCGGGTTACATTTTAACACAAATTTTAACGCAATTCACACACGGCCTTAAGATTAAAAACTATTTTGTGAAATCTTTTTGCTTTAAGAGTCTTTTTTCTACTTTTGAAAACAATTTGATGAAGCTGTCAATTTTATGGCTACCTACTGAAATTGCTTCACGGACTAGTTTGGGTTTCAGTTTCGAAAAGCTTGGTTGTGTATGTAAAAAGTTGAAGTGTGTTGTAACTGCCTTGCCATATATTGTTTATGTAGCCCCGGAGTAAGGGGAAACAAATGGAATAATAAATTTAAAGGATATTGCACCTTCAATAGTTCAACATTTCGTTAAGTAACGACACTTATGCTATGTCCGCACCTGAGAGTTAACCTGGGTTATCTCAAAACAATCCCAAACCAACATGATAACCAAGTGGTTTGCCATACAAAACGAAACCTTTTTAGTCACTGGGTTTCGAGATAACCTACTCGAAACCAAGCGCGCTGAATGCACTATTTCCAACATTCCATTGAATTTGACATATAAGAGAGTGGAAGTGAGTGCAGAGAAAATGAATTCTCTCATACGTCGTTGACGTTCTGCTCACACTTATGTCTGTCTCTTTTTAACTTAAGACAAAAAGATAAACTTTAAACTTTTTGGCATATGCGGACACTACTTGGTTAACTCAAACCAAACTGGAACGAAACCCAGGTTAACTTCAGGTGCGGACATAGCATTATGTCGCTTTCCATTGGTTTCACTCGGAGAAGCACTAATTTTTTAAAAACCAATGGAACACCCAAAATTTTTTTTATTCAGCTTAACGTAATTTTCTTTGTGTGAGTGAAACACCTATGGATTTTAAGAAATATTCCTTGAAGAAAATTTTCTTTTTGACATTTGAGTAACATGTGTAAGTGCTTCTTGATTCGATTCTCACTTCAAATCGAGAAGAGGCTGTCACTACTCATAATCATGAGAAGCAATCTTTTTGCACCAATAGAACGGTTTGAGAATGCTCCTGCACGCTCCTGGACGGTTCTTTTCGTCCAATGGAAAGTGACATTAGAGTCAGGAAGATACAATTCCTTGTTTTACCTTTTAATGCGATTATCTCAAAACCACTTTTTTGAAGCCGGAAACCGCGATAACTCAAAAAGTTATATTAAATTTTTTTTTGTTTGAGATAACTTTTGAAGGTGATATCGCGTTCACCGCAAAATAAAATATTTTTATATGTTTTTACTTATGTGTAAATATAAGTTCAGTTGTAATGAATATTTTGATGTGGGAAAGATTACAAAATATTATTCAAGCATGTATTAACATGAGTGTAAAAATTCGTTTAAACGCATTTCATACTTTTCCTACAAAAAAATTAAGAAAAATTCACTTTTTTTCGACGTTCCAAGTGCGACAGTGCCCTTAAGTTACATTCAACTTTATTTGCATCTTAGATGAATAAAGAACAAGATGGAAAACCATTACGTCTCCTTCCCCGCAACTTCCATTTGCTTACATTGTTGTTTTTGTAATCGCAGCCTCCATCTGTGAATACGTGTGAGCTGCAGAAAAAAGGCGCGAAAAAGTTGTGGAAGTATATGCGTGGTGAATTTATTTTTTTTTTGGTTCGCAACTTGAAACCACCTTGAAACATAACCTGAAATTTAATTTTCACCATACTACTGAAAAATTCTTAAGGGCAGGGTTTGAACAACACCAAAGTTATAGTTTTTTAAAAACTCAATTTTTTTTTTTTGTAAAGCTGGGCAAGATGTGAAAACTCATAAACATGCAACGATACTGATTCTATTGGGACTTATTATATTCTGATTCGCTCCCTCAGCTCGGTTATTTGTCTTAACTTTTTTTTAATACCAAAACCTAAATATCAAACTATGTAGACATTTTTTGAAAAACTTATCTCATTCAAAATATTGAAATGCAGCAATCTTGTAGATATTATGGAGAGCTTAGAAAGCCTTCATTCATCTCTGTAGCACAATTACTTACAAAGCGCCAACACTTTAAGCTTTGATTTTTTGTTTTTACTAAAAGCTCGGTAGAAATTTTTTTAAAAACTTGTCTCAATCAAAATCTTTAAATGTTGAATTTTTGTCCACGTTGTGTTGAGCTCAGAAAGCCATCATTCATCTCTGTAGCACAATTATTAACAAAGATCCAACACTTAAAGTTTTCAATTTTTCTTAACACAAAAAAAAATTAAAACTTAAAGTGTTGGTGCTTTGTAAGTAATTGTGCTACAGAGATGAGTGAAGGCTTTCTGAGCTCTCCATAATATCTACAAGATTTCTGCATTTCAATATTTTAATTGAGATAAGTTTTTAAAAAAATGTCTACATAGTTTGATATCCGCTTTCAATTCTTTTACTTTTGATTTTTTTTTTTAATTCAATTAATTAACTGCTTAAATTTTCAACTCAGCTTCAAGAAGAGAATCGAAAGCTTAAGTTGAAGAGAATCGAAAGCTTAAGTTGGAATCTCTTTCATCAAACAAATGCAAAATGAATTCATATTTTTTATTGGTTACTGTTTTACTTTAGTATATATTTTTTTAACAGTCATACTTTTCTGTCTATTTCTCTTAAGAAACGTTTTTTAAAAAGAAGAAATAGAAGGGAGGAGACTACTCAGAGAAATGTTTAACAAAAAAGAAAATATTTTAATATTTTGATGCTTAAATTTTTATTTCCAAATACTTTAAAAAGTATATAATCACAAATAAATTTTATTTACAAAACCCAAAAAAAAGTTTTAAATCCAAAAATTCTGCCAGACGTAGCCTTAAGGTGACTAAAAGTAAAAAAAAAAAAAAACCGGTTCCCAGACGAGAATACCAATACTACGTTACAATTTTGTGTAAGCCCTGTGTGTGGATCCGAATATAAAGTGATGTTAGTGAAATTTTGTGTAAGCCCAGTGTTGAGATCCGAATATAAGGTGGTGCTAGTGAAATTTTGTGAATGAGTGCGTGCAGCAGCTTGTGGGGTGGTATCAATGTGTTAGTGTGGTTTTCCATCTTGTTCTTTATTCATCTAAGATTTGCATTTAGAAACGAAAAATGCCAACAGATATTAGCATCTGTATTTTTTTTTAGCAGCAGCACCAAGTACTTTCGTGCCTTGGTGTGATTGTAAGTTGTAGCTTCTAAATTATGTAAAATGCAGCAAGCTATTATAGTTTTCCCAGCAACAGTGGGCTGCATACGGTGATTTAAACAAGGAAACTTTTCTTTAAATATGCCTAAAGTAATTTATAGATTGAGAATGCAAAGTTGAACTAGTACCTAAGTACTTAGCAAAACTATTTTCAACAATTCGAATAGTTTGCATAGTTTGAATAGTTGCATTGTCTGGGTTAGTCCTATATGGTGTTATTAACCATTCACTTGAAGAATAAGCACTATCTTCCAAAAGAACTGCATTCGGAAATGGGCGGTAACCTGCGTTAAAATTTGCTCTCAAACGGAAATTTCTCAGAACACTTCCTGGCCAACTTACATTAACAGCGTAAAAGGAACGATCAGGGCCACAAACCATCATTGAATTTAAAGCATGATTTCCAGGCGCAGGGGCATAAGACCAAGGGAACTTAGCCCCAATCAAAAAAATTGGGCTTTATGACCCACTAGAGTGGGTCATAAGGCCCAAATTGTAGTTGGGGATTGTTGGCGCAGAGACATAAGTCCCAAATTTTAAGTTTGGGACTTATGTCCCATCTAAGTGAGACATAAGTCCCAACTTCGATTTGGGAGTTATGTCTCACTTAGAAGGGACATAAGTCCCAAAAATAAAAGTTGGGACTTTTGTCCCACCGAATATATTTTTTACAAGCTATAACATTTTTTTAAGAAGCTCTTCTGAATTGTCTGTGTTTTTGTCAAATTCTTAAAGCTTCTTTTTTCAAAAAGCAAACTTACTACTCATTAGAAAGTAGAGATATGGTTATCCGGAATTAGGAGATGTTATTTTACTTAAAGAATTAAGTAAACATTTTTTAGTTTAAAAAAGAAACTCAAAAAATTTTGAATTCCGTTTCGAAGGCTCTGTTCGAAATATGATTTAAGGGCAGTGGGCGATGGAAAATGTTTACTTCAATTATAGCTGAGGTATTTGCACATATAGTTCCTCCGACTTTTTACGCATTCAAAATTAGAGATATGGTTTTCCGGAATTAGGAGATAATATTTTACTTGTAGAAATTAGTAAATTTTTTTTAATTTCAAAAAGAAACTTAAGAAATTTGAATTTTTGAGTATTTGAGAAAATAAAATTAAAAAATCGCCGCGATTTTTTAATTTTATTTTCTCAAATACTCAAAAATTCAAATTTCTTAAGTTTCTTTTGAAATTAAAAAAAATTTACTAATTTCGCCGCGATTTTTTAATTTTATTTTCTCAAATACTCAAAAATTCAAATTTCTTAAGTTTCTTTTTGAAATTAAAAAAAATTTACTAATTTCTACAAGTAAAATATTATCTCCTAATTCCGGAAAACCATATCTCTAATTTTGAATGCGTAAAAAGTCGGAGGAACTATATATGCAAATACCTCAGCTATAATTGAAGTAAACATTTTCCATCTCCCGCTGGATGGAATATAATATTTCGAACAGAGCCTTCGAATCAGTATTGAAAGAGTAGATAACGATTCTGAGACTATTTATAGGTTATTGGTTCCATAACTTAAAATCATTTGAGAGAAAGATATCAAGGACCAACAACTTTATGGCAAGCAAAAATTGTTTGGTTGCCTAGTAGAAATGTACGACGATTTACTAAGCTCTATTCCTGAAAAGTTGGGACTTATGTCCCATCTTCAACGGAAAAAAGTTGGCACTTATGTCCCGATGCCGTGGGACATAACTCCCAAATCGAAATTGGGACTTGTGTCTCACTTAGATGGGACATAAGCCCCAAAAGTTGGGATTTATGTCCCGGGGACTTATGTCCCTGCGCCGGGATTGTTACCCGCTTGGGTGGGTCATAAAGCCCTTTTCCATTTGCACGATGTGGGTCTCAAACCCCAAATATTTGAAAAAAGGAGCAAAAGCTTCGCGGAAAACATAAGACATGGAAACAACTAGAATATTATCTTTTCTAATTTCACACAAAAACTATCGGAGAAAAAAAAATTCACTTTTTTTCGACGTTCCAAGTGCGACAGTGCCCTTAAGTTACATTCAACTTTATTTGCATTTAGAAACGAAAAATGCCAACAGATATTAGCATCTGTATTTTTTTTAGCAGCAGCACCAAGTACTTTCGTGCCTTGGTGTGATTGTAAGTTGTAGCTTTAAATGTCGAAAACAGTGATTCTGAATTATCAGTTGATCCGAGATAAAACAGCGACGCAGATAATGAAGAGGATTTGTCTGCAACTAGCTATTTTCTTATTTTTATCATGTTTCTATACAACTCTAGATGGTCATAGCTAATTTGGTTCTGTAAAATGGATGATAGCGAAAAGCTACTACATTGTTTTTCTATACAGCGCTAGATGGCCTACAACTAAAGCTACAAAAAAGCATTTTTTTCTGTTAAATGACTTGAGAGATTTTTAAAAAATGTGGTGTAACACCGCATGTTTTTTCACTCTACTGTTCTTATACTTGAAAAGCTTCTAAAAAGCATTCAATCCTGTCAAATGACTTGAGAGATTTCTAAAAAAAAAATGCGGTGTAACACGATCCTACTCGATTTATTTCCACTATGACTTGAGAGATTTCTAAAAAAAAAAAAATGCGGTGTAACACGAACCTACTCGATTTATTTCCACTCGTTATTTAAAATGCGGTGTAGTGGTTATTCAAAAGTGCGGTGTAACACCACCTAAACGAACTACACCGTGGGTGCATTTAGACACGTCCGAATTACACTTACCAGCGTCAGAATTCACAAAAGAACTAAAAAATTCCGAAGACATGGATGAAGATTCATGTTCCAGAGACGAAAATATTTTGAACTTTTCTGAATATTGAGGTAACGAAGTAATTAAATTTTTTTAAGTGAAAATTGTTTCTTTATTTTAAATTTGTTAATTTATTTTAAACAAAAAAAAACGTCTCAACTCATTCAAAACTGTATTAGCATTTTCATTTGGTCGTTCAATATCCTCTATTTCAATGTCTTCAATGTTGTCACTTTCTTCATCATCGTTGTTATGATGCTCCCATATTGGTGCCTCTCTTCTCACTTCTAAATTATGTAAAATGCAACAAGCTATTATAGTTTTCACAGCAACAGCGGGCTGCATACGTCAACGGCGCAGGGGCATAAGACCCAGGGAACTTACCCCCAATCAAAAAAATTGGGCTTTATGGCCCACCAGAGTGGGTCATAAGGCCCAATCGCAAAGTGGGCCTTATTACCCACTCTGGTAGGTCGTAAGGCCCAACCAAAAATGATGGGGGTTATGTCCCACTACATGAAAATGACAACATTATACATATATTTTAAACCATTTCAAGAAGAAAAATGTCGATTCGATTTTGATTCGATTACTCGATCTTGCCACCAAAAACAATTTTACAGGCATACCATCATAGAACAAAAATTCAGATATAGTATTTTCTTAGCTCCAAAGATAGTGGAGTTAATTGAAAACCCATTGCCTCAATCGGAAAAGCACTTTTTGATTGACAGGACTTTTAGTGTACTACCCTGTTATGCGGATGCAAGCAAAAAATTATCATATTAGTATGTACATTGCTCATGCCGAACACGTAAGTGCATAAGTAGATTATAAATGAAAGATGTAATATTTAGGTTTTTATTTTAATCAAATTCTCTAAAACTAGAATTGTGTTAGTACGTATGAAAGTTTCTGTTTGTTTTTTAATTCTCAAGAAAGTCAAATTGTATTGAATTGGAAACAACTAGAATATTATCTTTTCTAATTTCACAAAAAAACTATCGGAGAAAACAAAATAATAAAATTATAGCCATAAAAAATTTTATACTATAAACAAATAGAATTTGATTTTTTTTTATGATTTAAAAACAAACAGAAACATACATTTATATGTACTTACATGTGCAAATAAAGTTTTAGAAAATTGGATTAAATTAAAGCCCAAAAATCGCGCGATTTTTTGTGAAATTAGAAAAGATAATATTCTAGTTGTTTCCAATTCAATACAATTTGACTTTCTTGAAAATTTAAATATGAGACTCTATGTCTGTTTACCTATAATTAAAACTGTATACGTTATATTCGGAGACCATTTGTAACCAATGATTAATTTTCGAGTTCGATTGTTTTTATTTGTATTGAAATCTTTAAATTGTTATGTTTTTGACTTTTTGTTTTCTTTTCTTGTTTTCAATGAATTTCAAAAATCGTCGCTGTCTTATGTTTTCCGCGAAGTTTTTGCTCCTTTTTCCAAATATTTTTTCCAACTACAATTTGGGCCTTATGACCCACTCTAGTGGGTCATAAAGCCCAATTTTTTTGATTGGGGCTAAGTTCCCTGGTTCTTATGCCCCTGCGCATTTTTTTTTTTTTTTTAATTTTTTAAAAATATATAAAATTTGCGCACACATCAAGGGGTTATGACTACCCTTATAATGTTATAGAACACAGTGCGAGCATTTAGGAAAAGAGGAGAGTATTTGAAAGGAGACACCGATGTACGTTGCTTTTGAATCTTTGTAAATCGTAATGCAGGGGAAACACAGAGCCAGGTAAAGCATTCCACATTCGGGTGGTGCGACTAAAATAAGAATCTCTATACTTGACTGTACGCCCGAAGTTGGGCTCAAGGCAGAACTGATGAGCATGCCTAGCGAGGCGGGTGTTGCGGCTAAATTGTTTCAGGGGAGGAATGCAGCTGGCTATTTCACTAGAGCACTGTTTGTGGAAAAAGCGATAAAAGAGAGAGAGACAGGCAACGTTTCGACGATGTCCAAGAGAATCAATCGATTCTACGATTGAACTATCACCTATCAATCTTAACGCTCTATTTTGTACCCTATCCAGTAGGCGCAAAGATGTTTGAGAAGCACCTGACCAGATATGAGAGTTATACTCCAGTTTTGGGCGGATGAAGGCCTTATAAATTGTAGCCAGATCAGAAGGGGTGAAGAATTTCCTGCATCGTCTCCTAAACATTTAGCAGCGTTTTTGGCGACTTCAAATATGTGGTCGTTCCCACGAAGATCATCGTTTACACACATACCAAGTACTGACAGCTTCTCGGTTTCTTCGATGCAGGTACCATTCATGGATAATGGCAATGGGGGAATGTTAAGCTTCAACGACAAGAGACAGCATTGAGTTTTCGAAGCATTGAATTCTACTCGGTTCATAAGACCCCATGCAACAATGCTGTCAAGGTCAGAATTCAATGAGCTTATCATACGCAACCGTTCCAGTTCCACATCCGAAGAGCAGGGACGTGAATTTGGGAACGAATATAAAAAGCTGAGGGTCGAGTCGTCAGCAAAACAGTTAAGCGGATTAGAAGTTTCAGACAAGAGATCATTAATGAAAATGAGGAAGAGAGTCGGAGACAAAACGGAGCCCTGGGGCACACCAGCATTTATGAAGTGGGTATCAGACTTGAAGCCATCCAACACAACTTGTATTGAACGGTCGGAAAGGTAATTTCTAATCCAACGAAGAATAGACTCATTGATACCAAAAGCACGCATTTTCGATAAAAGAGCTTGATGCCAAACTCTATCAAATGCTTTAGAAATATCAAGCGCAATAATCTTACTTTCTCCAAAACAATGTAAAGATTGGTTCCACTTTTCGGTGAGATAAGCCATCAAATCACCAGTCGACCGTTTGCTACGAAAGCCGTACTGACGGTCATTAAGAAGCTTTCGTTCTTCAAGATATTTCATAAGTTGACGGTTTATCAACGTTTCCATGACCTTGGAAAGAAGGGACGTTAGTGCAATTGGACGGTAATTGGAAGGGGAGGAAGATTCGCCTTTTTTAGGGACCGGCTGGACAAATGCAGTTTTCCATCTGCTCGGGAAAATCCCAGCAGAATAGGAAAGATGGAAAAGTTTACGCAGTGATTTTGCCTGCGTAGAAGAACATCTCTTCAGAATAACGGCGGGGATACCATCTGGACAAGCGGATTTGTGTATATTGAGATCTTTGAGGACTCTCGCAACCGAGCGAGTTCGGAAAAATATCTGCTTCATCACAGAATTTGTAGACGCAAGCTCAGGAGGAGCCAATATGCTATGAGCAAGTGTCGAGTGGGCAGCAAACTGGGCAGCCAGCAAATTGGCTTTGTCGATTGAGCTGACATATGGAGAGTCATTGAAGACGAGAGTTGGGACCGATGACGTGGTCGAGTTCTTAATGTTCTTCACAAAAGACCAAAAGTTTTTACTTCCTTTTGGACACAACAGTATTTTTTGCCTTACTTTTTGGTCATGTAAAAACTTTGCCTTTTTTATTTGAGCATTACAGATATTTCTGGCCCGTTTGAACAAATTTCGGTTTTCTACAGTAGGGCTATCTTTAAATTTGCGAAAACTACTTTCTCGATCCCTAATCGCCTCTTTACAGCTTGAATCAAACCACGAATTCTCTTTGGGGATGATACTTTTTGTTCTGTGAGGAACAAAATTTCTCATGCCGTTTAGAACTACGTTAGATATCATATCAGCTGATACATCTACATTTCCATCGAGAAAGCTCAATGACCAATTAAAATTTCGAAAGAAATTATTCAGGCCGTCCCAATTGGCTTTCTCGTATTGCCACACAGTTCTTTTAGGGACTTTATCTTTTTTTAACGTGACGGAAAACGAAAAATCTACCGATATGACACAATGGTCCGATTTGCCTAGAGGAGATGATACTACAACCCTGTATTGAGAAGTTAGAAATAGGTCAAGAGTGTTGGCCGCATGGCCTTCAATATCTGGAACCCGAGTGGGCTCATCAACAAGTTGAGTTAATTGGTTAAACTCGGCGAAGATCTCAACATATTCTCCTTCGGGTGTTGTCTGGCCAGAATGTCGAAGCCAACCTGAATTGTGTACATTGAAATCGCCCGCAATTGCGATTTCAGTGTGAGGATAAAGGGAAACAATTCTTATTATTGAGTCAGGTAGCGCATCAAACTCGTTAGAGGTTGAATTGCTATCTAAACTGGGGCTTCTATAAATAAAACAATAGTGAATGACTTGCTTACGGACGGTGAACTTTAACCACATGAAATTAAAGTTCGTATTAGAACAAAGGCCGTATTGTGGTAGAAGCTGGTAAGCAATATCATTTCGAACATAAACGGCGAGGCCATGAGAAGAGAAGAATAATGACACTAAGCTATACCCAGGCAGGTTGAACTCTGAGGGATCAGAATCAACACCCACCTGTGTTTCACTGAGTGCCAAAACAGCTGGCCTGCATTTTGCAGTGTGGGCGTACACAGCAAAGAAATTCGATCTTAGCCCCCTAATGTTGCTAAAATCGACCCGAAATTGAAAACAAGAAAAGAAAACAAATAGTCAAAAACATAACAAAATAAAAACAATCGAATTCGAAAATTAATCATTGGTTACAAATGGTCTCCGAATATAACATATACAGTTTTAATTATAGGTAAACAGATATAGAGTCTCATATTTAAATTTTCAAGAAAGTCAAATTGTATTGAATTGGAAACAACTAGAATATTATCTTTTCTAATTTCACAAAAAAACTATCGGAGAAAACAAAATAATAAAATTATAGCCATAAAAAATTTTATACTATAAACAAATAGAATTTGATTTTTTTTTTTAAGATTTAAAAACAAACAGAAACATACATTTATCGCGATTCGATTCGATTCGCCGCGATTTTTGGGCTTTAATTTAATCCAATTTTCTAAAACTTTATTTGCATATGTAAGTACATATAAATGTATGTTTCTGTTTGTTTTTAAGTCTTAAAAAAAAAAATCAAATTCTATTTGTTTATAGTATAAAATTTTTTATGGCTATAATTTTATTATTTTATTTTCTCCGATAGTTTTTTTGTGAAATTAGAAAAGATAATATTCTAGTTGTTTCCAATTCAATACAATTTGACTTTCTTGAGAATTAAAAAACAAAAGAAACTTGCATACGTACTTACACAATTCTAGTCTTAGAGAATTTGATTAAAATAAAAACCTAAATATCACGTCTTTCATTTATCATCTACTTATGCACTTACGTGTTCGGCATGAGCAATGTACATACAAATATGATAATTTTTTGCTTGCATCCGCATAACAGGGTAGTACACTAAAAGTCCTGTCAATCAAAAAGTGCTTTTCTGATTGAGGCAATTGGTTTTCAATTAACTCCACTATCTTTGGAGCTAAGAAAATACTATATCTGAATTTTTGTTCTATGATGGTATGCCTGTAAAATTGTTTTTGGTGGCAAGATCGAGTAATCGAATCAAAATCGAATCGAAAATTTTTCTTCTTGAAATGGTTTGAAATATATGTATAATGTTGTCATTTTCATGTAGTGGGACATAACCCCCATCATTTGTGGTTGGGCCTTTTTTTTTTTTTTTTTTTTTTTTTTTTTTTTTTTTTTTTTTTTTAATTTATAGGGTGAAGGTGAAAATTACCTTTACAAGCACGTCGACCTGAAAGATCTTTTGTGCTGTTCCCTTAGGTTTAATTACACGAAGTGTATAGGTTTGTTCATTCGAAGCTGAGGTCATGTAAGAACCTAAGAATCTTCGAGGAAGAGGTGTTTCTGATATGAAGGGGACAGGGGAACCCTTTATTGAATATTTTAAGCCTGGATCTAGCTAAGGCAGGGCATTCACATAAAATGTGTTCAGCTGTTTCTATGTCTTCAAGACAGAGACGACAGGTGTCATCTTGGCTGATGCCCATATTTTCAAGATGATACTTGAGAGAGCAGTGTCCAGTGAAGAAGTCCGTAAGTAACTTTGCGTCACGTTTGCTCATGTCAAGAATTTCTTTCATACGTTTGTGGGATAAGTCAATGAATAGTTTTGACTGACGATGGCCATTTGAGTTGTTCCAGGTGCTGATCATGTTATGTCGTTCCCAGGTAGCTAATTCGTTTTTTAGGCTACTTATTGGGAGACCACAGTAGGGTTCAGGGCCTTTGAATTGAGACTGAGAGCTAAGTCTAGCAAGTCGGTCAGCCTCTTCGTTACCCGGAACGCCTTCATGACCAGGCACCCATGAAAGAGTTATTTTATTGTGAGTAGCTAATTGAAGTTAACAAGTCAGGCAGTTCCAAACTAGTTTGGATTCGATTTTTGTCGAGGACAGAGCCTTTAGTGCTGCCTGACTGTCAGAGCAGATTAGGATGCTTGATCTTCGGAGGTTTCTTCTAATGCATTCTCTAATACAGAATTCTATGGCCATTACCTCTGCCTGAAAGATAGTAGTTGTGTTACCAAGGGATGTAGATGATTTAAAGTTGGGACCGTAAATCCCTGCACCTACACCGTTGTTTGTTTTTGAACCGTCAGTATACCAGATGTATTGGAAGTTATTTGTAAGAATTACAGGGTTCTTCCATGCTGAGCGGTTTGGAAAGATTACTTCGAAGGGGTGGTGTAACATTATGCGTTTAGGCATAAAGTCCGAGGAGTGTGCTGCAGGCAATTTCAGTATTGGGAGCACCTGCAGAATACTCATATGTCCTTGTAAGTTTTCCTTTCTTGAGTAGTTAGTGAGATGAAGCTTTAGTCCGCTTAGTGCAGCATTCTTCTTCTTTACTCTTAGATGTAGCGGAGGAAAATTTAATAAACTTTCTAACGCTAAAGTTGGGCAGGTGCGCATTGCACCTGTGATACCTACATAGGTTAGTCTTTGTAACTTTTGCAAAGATTTGCGGGCATAAACTTGTTCTGTTTTTTGCCACCAGACCAGCGAAGCATAGGTTATGATGGGTGTGATAATAGTGAGGTAAGTCCAGTAAATCATTTTTGGCCTAAGTCCCCACTTTTTACCAAAAAGTCTAGAACAGGCCCAGAAAGCACTTGTTGCTTTTGCTATGGTTTTGTCTAGATGTGGTTTCCAATTGAGTTTATTATCCAGGGTTACTCCTAGATATTTGACCTCTTTGGAAAAATTAATTTGAACACTATTTAGGGATAGTGTTTGGAGATCGATTTTTCGTCTCCTGGTGAATGGGATGATGACTGTTTTGGTGGGGTTGACCTTAAGCCCTTCTTTGTTGCACCAGTCATTAACTTTGTTCAGGGCCCTTTGCATACGGTTTGTGACCTGTGCTTCTTGATTGCCTTGAATAGAGATGACTAAGTCATCAGCGTAGCCTTGTGTATCAAGTCCCAGCTTATTGAGGTCATCCAAGAGCTGATCTATTACAATTGACCAGAGCAGGGGAGATAAAACACCCCCTTGGGGACAGCCTTTAACAGCATTAACTGTTATTGATGTTTGACCTAGTGTGGTGGAGATGATTCTGCCACTTAACATAGAGTCAATCCATTTAATGGTTGGTGTGTCAATTCCTTTGACAGTTGCAGCGGTTTGAATTGACAAATACGTAGTATTTTCAAAGGCGCCAGAAATAGCAAACGCAGTCTCAATTTTGCTTACCAGCTGATGGAGAGCTGTAACAGTGGATTTACCCGTTTGGTAAGCGAATTGGTTAGCATTGAGAGGATTTGCTATTAAGGCCGTACTGCGAATGTGTAAATCAATCACTTTTTCCATGACCTTTAGAAAGAAGGATGTGAGACTGATTGGTCTGAAGGATTTTGGGTCTGAGTTTGATCTATTGCCAGCTTTTGGTATGAATACTACTCTCACCTTTCTCCAAGTTTGAGGGATGTAGCTTAATTCAAAACTGGATCTATAGATGAGTATAAGTGAGCAGATTATGGTATCAATTCCATACTGCAAGAGAGCAGCAAAGATACCATCTTCCCCGGGCGCCTTGAAAGGCTGTTGGAAGGATATTGCCCATTTAATGGAGTCTTCGTTAAAAATTTTTCTAGCTAGACTTCTTGTTGTGCTGTTAGGTGTAGTGTTACTCACATTTGTGGTTAGTGATTGATCAGTGTTATGTATACAGTCAGGAAAATGAGTGGCCAAAAGTAGGCTCAGAGTTTCACTGTAACTTTGGGTAAAACTACCATCCGATTTTTTTAAGAGACCAATACCATTGTTATGATCTTTAGCTTAGGCTTTTTGAACTCTAATTGAAGAAGGCAAGTTATCGATACTTTCACAGAAGTTTTTCCAGGTAAGTCGTTTTTGCCTTCTTATCATCGAGTTGTAAGTCGTTAGAGTTGTTCGATATTCGCTCCACGAATTGGTTCGTTTAGCTTTGTTGAACAACTTTCGAAGCTTTCTTTTTAACTTCTCCAACTCACTGTTCCACCAGGGAACATCGCTATTTGAGTTGATCTGTCTAATGTGACAGCTGGACTCGTATGCGCTTGTGATTTGTGAGCTTAAAAGCCAAAACACAATAGAGCGTCGCGCCGCGTCGACCTCACGTAGGCTTCACGTTACATGAGAAATCCTCAAAGCGCCCTACTGTCATTCATTCGTCTAAGCTTGTGCAAAATTAAGAAAATATATCGATTGAAATATCGAACGACCATCGTCGTTATCAGTAACCATCGATAGCAAAAATCGATTTTTTCTTTTGTATTAAGTACTTGGAAAACTAAATCGATTGCTAATTTGTCAATTACTTCTGATAAAGGGATGAATGAGGAGCTAAGTAAAATGTGTAGTGTAATCAATTGAGCTAAGTATAATGTGCGTAGTTGCATTTCTTTACTGTGTTATCGCATGTAATCTAGTTTATGATAACATTTGCTGTTTAAAATGAAAAACTTGTCGATTTTTTCAACATAATCGATATATTCATACAGATATCAAAAATGTTATCGCAATATACGGCATGAAATTATCGCTTAAGTTATTGGTCGAGCACCTTCACAAAAATAAAATGATTTAAGTCCTTCAATATCGCCCATATTGATTGACTTTATATTAAACCATGCGGCCATGCATCGAAAATTAATCGAAATCTCGATTTTTAAAAACATCTTTTCAGAATTATAGTAGTTAAAGTGATTAAACATCACCTTCGTCTAGCAAAAGTCGAGTTTAATACAGGTTTAACAACGATAGCTGAAATATCTATATACTAGTTGCATCGACAAAGTTCTGCTGAAACACTCTTAAATGCAGCTTGAGTACACTTCACACACAAATATGAAGTACAATTTGATTGATTTGTTTGCCACAAAAATCTATAATCGACTTTATACTCGCTCATGTATCGAAAATTCATCGAAATCCTCGATATGAAAAATATAACATAAAGTAGAAGTTGATTTTTCAAAACACCATTGCAAATTCATAGTAGTTTAAATGCTCCAACAACATCTACATTGAATAATCCAACCAAAATTAAATTTAGTACAGCTGTAATAGCGAGAACTTAAATATTTATTTAGTATTAACATCGATAAATTTCAGCTGAAACACATTTCAACATCGATACCGACATATCGATAATTTGTTTCGTGAATCGATGTTTTACTTACATCGATTTTATTACTCTTCCCTATTGTAAAACTAAAAAGGAGAGATATGTCAGAAAGCGAGCAAAAGTTCAACATAGCTGAACTTTTTTTGAAGGTTGGTCGCTTTGTTACGTTTGCTTACGTTTGTCACACGACGCGTTTGATGACAAAGCGTGATTGTGTGAGACTCTACAGATTTCCTATGGTTGAACTTTTGATTTTTCTGTCAAATGAGGTCGACGCGCCGCTGACGCGTGATTGTGTTTTGGCTTTAAGCGTGTTGCTTCCCTTTCAAGTTGATAAGGAGAGTCAATGTTTGGATAGGATGGTTCAAATTCACAACGAAGTGTTTCTGTGTAGAGATTCCAGTCCGTGTGTCTTGGTACCCTATTGTTTTCTATATTGTTGGGATTCGGCCTTGACATATCAAATCTGATGTGCCGGTGGTCCGAGAATGATATCTCTTTCGAGACATGCCAATTGAGAATGTTGTTGGCTATGGCAAAACTTGCCACTGTCATATCCAACACTTCTTTCCTAGTGGAGGTGACAAAAGTAGGTTCATTTCCCTTGTTTAGAATATCTAAGTTTGAGTGCATAAGAAAATCTAAAAGTGACTCACCTCTTTTGTTGATGTCTGTACTACCCCATATGGTGTGATGGGAGTTGGCATCACAACCAAGTAGTAGCTGTCTTCCCCTTGCGTTGCAGTATCTAACAAGTTTTCTTACCTCTTCAGGTGGTGCGGAGGTAGTATCTCCCGGGTAGTAGGCTGAGGCTATTACAATATTTTGTAAGCCTCTTGCCGTGGGGATCTCAGCTAGTACCGCAACTAGATCATTTGTGATGAATTCTGGAATGGGAAGAAAGTTAGTTCTTTTATGGATAAGAAGCGCAGCTCGTGGTTGGAGTTGCGTGTTGTCGTATATTAACTTACACGATTGTGTTGGAAGGCCTTTTATTTGGCCTCTTACCACCCATGGTTCCTGGACTAGTAAGCAGTCCAGATCCTGCTTGACAAATTCTCTGCTTGCCGCAGCTGAGGCAGCTTTGGCGTGCATAAGATTTATCTGCAGGAATTTTAGGGTGGTGTAATTCATTTTGTTTTTGGTGTTGAGGTAAAGCTCGCTGGTGCTTTTAATAGCCTCTGCCGAGCTTTACCTTTGGGCCTGAGGTCCCGTTTTGGAGCCATTAATTTGGCTGAGCTGCTTCTTGCAGCTGGTGTTGCATTTACGCCATTTGTTGTTGTTTTGGCGACGGTTGTTGAGCAGGGAGGGGGGGGGGGGGGGGGTTGTTGTTGCATTACCAGAAGTACCTTTTGGTGAGGAGGGCCTAACGGCTGACTCCTTTGGTGAGGTATGTGTGGCATTAGCAACTGAGGGGGAGGAACTAGGTTTACTGGAGCTGTCAGCCTGTTTTGTAGATCTGACGTTGGTGAAGGCTGTGGAGCACTATTACCTGTCGTCAGAGTCATACAGGCTGTCTTGGCAGGGGAGTTAGGTGGGGGTTTGGGGGCACCAGTTTTGTGAGGGGCTTTAGGATGGCGGAGTTGAACATCGCCAAACCTAAAGTCTATAATGTCCTTTCTGGTTTTCAGTAGAGCCACAGATTTGTGGTCCACCGAAAAGGTAAGAATACAGGCGGCCCCTTTGGCTTCTCTTCTTATGATCCTCCATTCAGGAACGGGGAGACCCTCATTCTGAACCTTGATTGCCGTGAGGATCTGCTCGTTCGTGCAGGTGGGACCAACGGGGAAATGGCCGACCAGAATTTGGTTTTTGGGAATTTCTTCCTCTTCACCCGCCTTCAGTGAGGCATTCTCCCAAGGCTTTAATTTTGGAATTTCGCCTTTTAGCCAGTCAGCCGTGACCTTGTTTTTGCAGTTGAAGACAAGCCATCCTGGTCTGAAATTGGTGCCAAAGAATTTGGGGCTGATATCCCCTGTCTTTTGGCTGCAGATCTCAAACCAAAGATGGTGTCTTGCACTGCTGTCATTTGGTCAGTGTTAAGTAGCGTTTCCGGGAAGTCAGAGGCAAGGATACCTATTTTGTAACTCTCCAGCGCTTGCTTAAAATTTTTTTGCTCTATTTTTGGTTGATTTGGAGGCGGATTTGATGTGATAGGCACATCAACAGACCTCTGCTTTTGAGCAATGATGGGTTTAGATATTTTGGCACGATTTGTGTCCCTAGGGAAGGATTCAGAGCCTTACGACCCACCAGTGTGGGTGATAAGGCCCACTTTGCGATTGGGCCTTATGACAAACTCTGGTGGATCAAAAAGCACAATTTTTTTGATTGGGGGTAAGTTCCCTGGGTCTTATGCCCCTGCGCCGCTTTCCATGCCTATTTACGAAGTTTTCCTCATTTATTTTGGGTGCATCGATATTTATCATCGTCCTGTCAATACATCTAGCTACGCGTGGAAAACCGCCTTGAGAAAAAAGCTGTGTAGCTATTTCCGAAGAATTATCTGGCCAGCAAATGGTGTTTGTTAGGAATTCATCAATATTATTGCATCTGAGACTCGATGTATTACCCTGCAGACTGTTGCTTTGTTTATTCCGTACATGGATGCAACTCCGTTGTATTGCGCTCCATTTCCCATCCAACGTAGTGTACACAAAAGTTGTTGAAAGGGACAAAGACACATATTGCTTTGACTGCTATATTGTAACTTATGTCCTATTTTGGATAAAACAAATTCTAGATTTGTTTTTGTCAAGCGAAAACTTTCCACTGTTTGGAAATTACTTGCAATTTCAGTTTTACACCTCTTACGTAACTATAATTATACTCGTCGTTTCCAAAAAGTCGTTCAAAGTGATTCATTTTAATTTGTTATTTATTATACTCGAACTTAACACTTGAAAAGGTGGACCGCAAATGAAATTTTTTCATTGCAAATTATTGAAACGCTTTGCAGAATATGAAATGCAAAGTGCAAAGTCTTTTTGTTTGGTGAAACGAAATCAAAGAATTCTCAGCGAATTGGCTTAACTTTGCATTTTTCTGAAAAGTACTTTTCACTTTGCAGATTGGCGTTTGTTGCAACGAAATTTGCAAAGAGGGAATTTTTGTTTTACTTTTCAAAAAAAATAATTTCCCCTTTGCAAATGGGCGTTTGGTGCAACGAATTTTGCAAAGTGCAAAGTGAAAAGTGGTTGGTGCAAAAGGGCCCTGTCTTATGTTTTGCAAAAAACAGAGTAGGTACTGCGAAAAATTAAATAAAAAAATGCATTTTCTGTGGAACATATTCTTTGTTTAATTATTTTTAGGAATTGTTAATGTACGTGATATGCTTTATGTATGATAGCCTAATTATATATCAAATTAAACTTACCAAATAAGGATTAAAGTGGTGCAAAAAAAAATATAGGTCATCACAGATTTTTTCGAGATATTGGCTGGCAAACGTTACGAAAATGTTTCTATTCAAACAACTTTAAGGTCTATCTTTTCGAAATAAAAGGCATTTCAAAAAAATGTTTTTTATATTTAATGAAAAATATTTTTATGATCTTTCATATAGTACCTAAGTCATTGTCCTACGTGCTATACTTTTCGAGATATACGTAATTATTTGAATAAATGTCAGATTTTTCGCATTTCCGGCGCTCAACTTCAAGTCTAATTATATCAAAATCACCAAGGCCGAATTCAAAAATATTTGGCAGACTGATTGGGCTGAACGAAAGCTTTCATTTGGTATTAGTCTCATAGGTGTACGTCCTGGGCCCAGGCTCCATAGTAATATGCATCATCTTCTTTTCCAATGCTGGTTCTTGTCCGTTCCTAAACTCTTTTTTAAAATGCTTTACATCATGAATTAACTTAAAGTTATATCTATTTTTTAATTTTTTTTTTTTTTTAAATGCTAATATTTTTAAACGTGTGTTTTCTTAACCCTTTCGGGACGCAATTCAGATGGCAATGTTACAGAAGTTTTTCGTATTGGAATAAATTATAGAATTGGAAATGTTATCAACCGCAAAAAAGTTGAAATTATTGATGGGCTTTTCAGGTAGGTGATGCTGAAATAAAGGTTTTTTTTCTGTTGGAGGTTTTTTAAAATACCAGCTGGAGCACTCAGACCTAAATACCGGTCCATTGTACTACCAGATAGCAACCTTGTATTTGTTAAAGCTTTCCAGACGTTCGGAGAAAAGCCAAAGGACGCTGCCATGATTAAGAGCCTAAGTTACCAGCTCTCACCATGTCTGCGCCGAGTATCTGCAACCTTATGCGAGAAAAAGCAGGACATTCATAGAGGAAGTGCTCTGCGGTGTCCTCATCTTCTCTACAAGATTCACAGAGTGTGGTATCACTTAAGCCTAACACATTTAAATGCTTTGAAAAAGAGAAGTACCCGCTGGCGACGCCAATAAGCTTTCTACAGTCTTTTCTGCAACGAGTTAGCAAAAATGTTGCAGTCTTCTTACAACGTTGGGGTGCTTACGCTTGGTTTATCTGCATCCAATGGAGGCATGCCCTCTACGGTTGTGCTCTTCACAGATCCAATCGTTGATTGAAGCTCTCACTGAGGACGCTGGCAAACCTAGCAACGGTTCAGGTCCTGAGAAAGCTGTCTGAGATCCCTGCCTAGCAAGTTCATCGGCGATCTAATTTCCAGTTATGCCGTGATGGCCCGGAACCCAAATGAGACTCAAGGAATTTAATCTTCCGATCGCCTTCAGAGAGCCCTTGCATTCCTGGATCACTTTCGAAGTGGTTAGAGGGTTGAGAAGGGCCTTAAGCACAGCTTGGCTGTCACTGCAAACAAAGATACTTCTCCCCGTCCATCCATTGTTCGTTACGTGGTTCAAGGCCAATAGGATAGCATAAGCCTCCGCTTACAAAACGGATGCGTATGATCCCAAAGATGAGTGTAGTCGTATGTCGTCGTTCTCAACAAAGGCGCCAGAACCAGAGAGAGACCGTTTCTGACGCACCAGGTGTCAATCATAGAAAACGCAGCCCGTGCTCAGGAACAGACAGCTTGGAGGCTAGAACCAACCGAGAGCACGGCGACATCGTCTGCATATGCTTGGACGTGAACGTTAGAACCATTGAGCATAACAAGTAGAGAGTCGATCAACATGCACCACAGAAGAGGAGATAGAACGCCACCTTGTGGACAGCCCTTATTCACTCCCGTTGCAACATGTTGTCCACACTCCGCCTCAGCAATTACGATTCTGTTCATTAGCATTGCTGTAATCCACAACACTAATTACTCGTCCACACCGTGATCTCTGGCAGCATTGCACATATTATCGAAGCTAGCATTGCCAAAAGCACCTTGAATGTCGATAGAAATGCCCACCGCAAATTCTTTCCTGTCAAGCGCGCATTCAATCCTACTAAGAAGATTTTAGAGTGGGGTGTGCAGATGTTGCATCTGAGACAGAGGGTTTGTTTGGAGTGAGGTTTTACGTATGTAAATCTCAATCATTCTTTGCAGCGTTTTAAGCAGGAAGGAGGTAAGACTGATAGGTCTAAAGCTCTTTGCGAGTGAGTAGTCTTGTTTACCAATTTTTGGTATGAAAGTGACTCTAACACTCTGCCATGGAGTTGGTATATACGCTAGGGCTAAACTACCAGTGAAATATTTTTCAAAGTAGGTAGCAAAAGGTTTATACTTTCCTGCAATATAGCTGGGTAAACACTGTCAGTGCCAGGTGACTTGAAACTTTCAAAAGATGCCACGGCATATTTGATGGCTTCGTCAGTAACAACTTACGATGACGTGTACCAGCTACGTCGAGTGGATTTATTGGATTCACCTGATCTAAGGGAAATAGATTGCTGTGGTCTGATTGATATCTGGTTTCCTGGAAATTGAGTTTCCACTTTCCAGCATAAGACTGAGTGTCTCTGCTTTGGACTCGGTATAGGAACCGTCTGATTTCCTGAGCATTTCTATTTATTTATTTATTTATTGAAATAAATTATAAAATTAATTTATAAATATATTTTATTTTTAAGGCATCAAAATAGCCAGACCATATGATACCGTTTTTTAACTTAACAACAATTTAGAAAGAATTTAAGATTTATATTAATTTTGTACATTTTGAGAAAAATTAAAAAGTAAAAAAATAGATTAGAAATTATTACGGGCAAATGAAACTAATTTAAATCTCTTCAAACTTCTGGTGGGCGGCGAGCGTGTCGGGTATTTTGTCTGCGGATGTGTTTATTTGGCGAGAAACAGGACACTCCACGAAAATATGCCAAATTGTAAGAGCTATCCCACAATTTGAGCATTGCTCTGGGGCCTCGCGAGTGTAGTAGTGCTTGCTTGTACACAGAGTTTTTCCTACTCTTTCTCGTAAAATTTTTATGCATTCTTCTCTACTAAATGATTGGTTGTACCGGATACGGGTATTCACGGGTTGATGTTTTCGAAGAAATGTTTCTGCTGTTATCCATTTTTCTGTGACTTCATTCTTTTCAATATGAGTAAAGGCTCTTTTCGAAAGTTGGTGCAATTTCGGATACTCTAAGATAAGTGGATATAGAATAGCGTTTTTTGCTGCCGAGTCAGTGGCTTCATAACCTTTAATTCCACAGTGTCCGGGTATCTAAGCTATTACAATATTTCTGTGGTGGAACAAGCAGCTTCTTAAAATGTCAAGAGATGGACATTTATTTGTGGCATTTCTTAAGCCTTCGAGTATACCGAAGGATACCGAGAATTGCGCATTGTGTTGGAGTTCTACTACAGCATAGGAGCACCAGTGATTTTCTTTCCGTGAACTGTCGGTATAAATAATCCTATCTGCTCTTACACTATCGATTAGTTCTTCGTGTAGCATTTTGTACATATCGTCGGAAGTGTTTGCCTTTTTGTATTTTGCGAGATTGGTGTTGATTTGAAGTTCGCTTCGTTTCCATGCAGGGAGGTTCTCAGCTAATATGGGTATATCTATTCCGAATGCCGTGTCAGGTTCCACAGACATAGACAGCATGTTTTTTAGCGCCGATACAGAATATCGTTTTATTTTTTTGTTTGAGGAAATAATTTTTTCGATTTCTTCGAACAACGGGCACCCCCTATGAGTTCACCTTGTCGTGGTGGGGGTGCTTAAGGACATTTTCTCCAGCAATCCAGCTGCAGAACCTGGTCAACCAACATAACTCAAACAAAACCTCTGAAACAATGGAAAATAAAGTTAATAAAAGAATTAAAAAACAAAAGGGGATATACGTTCACAAGTCGGCAGGTGTCGCGACTGCCGGCGATGGCTTGGCCTCGAAAGAGGATAAGTCGCCAGTGACAAACTTCAATTTCAATTTCTTTATTTATATAACTTGATCTTAAGATTAACATCTTGTTTACAATTAAGCTTCGTAATGGACATATTAGTGGTAAAATTCTAACTTGATAATATATAAATTCTAAATTTATAGATTATATAAAAAATATTGGAAATAATAAATAAAATAAAAGAAAGATAGAGAAAGTATTTAAAATTAAAAGAGGTAAGGCAAACGTAGAATAATATGCAAAGATATGTACAATTTACATCGATATGTAGCGTACAGCAAACCCAACAGGAAACGGGGAAATAATGGGCTATAAAGTGGAATAGTAGTCAAAGACCTTCCTTTTGAAAATATTTTTGTCATTTGTGTCTCGCAACCGGCGCGGCGCGGCAAAGAATTCCATAATCGAGAAGCGTTGACAAAGAACTGCCGCTGTGAAGTTAAACATGAAAAACGTGGAATTATGATTTGGTTTGTTCTTGTGGACAACGAGAATTGAAGTCTATTATAGAGGTACGTGGGTTGATGCGATTTAATAATGTTAAAAAGCAGTACAAGAGTACGGAGCCTTATTAAATTTTCTAATGAGATACCATATATTTTTTTGAGTGATGTGATACGTTGTCAAAGCGATTCAGATCATAAATGTAACGCTCCACACTATTAAACGCTACGTTGAGTTTCCTCTGACTTACCATTACTAGCCATTCATTAGGATCGGTACTACAAGGGTTTTAGCTTACATTTTTCTGGTTTCCAAACGCGTAAAATTCCTGGTGGGCCAAAGAAGTCGAAGGGCACCATACGCTTTCCCGACTGCCTGTGTGATATGGTTGTTCCAGTTTAGAGTCCGATTAAAACAAATACCTTAATTCTTAGCAGTATCTACGAGGCTCACTCGACTGTTACTTAGTTCAATAGCTGGGAAATTCGATAGATCTATTGCTCTTCGCGAAATTACAATGCACTTCGTTTTTTGTGGGTTAAGCTACGACCATCATTTGTACATTGGTCTTTTTGAAAGCTTCAATATGCTCTCCAAAACTCTTTACTCTAACTATGTTAGCTGTATGGGTTTTTCTCTCAAGGATGATCCAAATCATCTTGTCAATTCGAAAAAAAAATCGAACGGTTATCCTGCAAATTTTGTTCACGGTGATACTACTCTAAAGGATACTGCCGATATCTGCAATGCCTTCGCGACTCATTTTCGAAGCTCTTTCTGTGATACCCCCGTAAATATTGACTTAAATTACTTTTCGTATTTACGCAACTGCTCTCAAGTAAATTTTAATAATATACCTACTAACATAAGATTTTACAGTATTTATCATCTCTTCATGATGATTTTTCGGGTCTATGAAATAACTCCCACGAAATAAGTCCCACTTTTAAAAACGAAATAAGTCCCACCAAAAATTGCTATTTTGAAAGTGGGAGTTATTTCGTTTTTAAAAGTGGGACTTATTTCGTCAATTGGTGGGACTTATTTCGTTACGCGTTTTTATTTTAAGTGGGACTTATTTCGTTTTGAGTGGGAATAATTTCGTTTTGTAAAGTGGGAGTTATTTCATACCCCTAAATTTATATTTTTTCTTATGCAAAAAGTTATGGTTGTCCCTTTTACGAAATGTCCAATATTTCGTAAAAGGGACAACCATAATTTTTTGTCCTTATCTCTCATGGCTCTTCTTGCTTGTATACGATTTTTCTTTATTATTCCTCTGCTTTGATTATTCATATTATTCGACGTGTGTTTTTTTCGAAGAGCCAAATACTTCTTATTTGAAATCGCATTAAACAATGAAAAAGTGGGGCTTATTTCGTTTATGAAAGTGGGACTTAATTCATTTAAGAAATATATTATTCAAGGGGGAGTTATTTCATTTTGAGTGGGAGTTATTTCATTTCAAGTAAATTTTTAAAACATTTAATTTTGGTGGGACTTATTTCGTTTTCAAAAGTGGGACTTATTTCGTGGGAGTTATTTCATTTTTTTAAGCAATTTTTGGTGGGACTTATTTCGTTTTTAAAAGTGGGACTTATTTCGTGGGAGTTATTTCATAGACCCGATTTTTCTTCTGGTCCAGTGTACAGATGGTATACCGCCAATTCTGTTAAAAAATGCCGTTCTGTAATAGCGTATCCACTTCAGTATCTCTTCCAGCTCTCATTGAAATCAGGCATATTTCCTAGTCTTTGGAAAAAAAGTTATCTTTTTTTAACCCATGGAAAAAAGCACTCGGCTAATTTTTTTTTTTTTATCACACCTGTATTTGAAAAGGGTGAAAAGATATTTATCAAAAATTATAGACATTTACAAACTCTCATGCATTCCTAAGCTCTTTGAACAAGTTGTTTGTGACTGCCTCTCTTTTTACACAAAAAATATTATTTGCAATCAACAGCATGGTTTTATCCAAAGAAGATCGACGGTTACCAACCTGCTATCTTTATTTCATAATTGTTCCAACTCTCTTGAAGATGGGTATGAACTCGATTGTATTTCCACTGACTTCCAAAGCATTCGATCAACTTTCTCATGATGTTATATTATATAAACTTAAGGCATTTGGTTTTCCCGCTGAATTTATTATATGGATTTGTTAATATCTGCAGAATAGAACTTATCAAGCTAAATTTCGTAACTGCTTTTCTAATACTTTTATTGCCCTGTCGGGTGTGCCACAAGGCAGTCACCTTGGACCTTTACTTTTCATTGTCGCAATCAATGATGTGGTCTCATGCATTTCTTATAGTAAAATTTTGATTTTCGCAGACGATATGAACATTTTTAAATCCATTATGAATGCTACTGATCGCGCACTTCTTCAAAAAGATATCGATAGTTTTGTAATATGGTGCAGTAAGAATGGCCTTAGTCTCAAGAATTTAATGATCCTTATGCAACACTATCTTTGTATAACTGTTATGTTCGCCCTCATCTGGAGTATGCATCTCAAGTCTGGTCTCCCTGTATGAAATTCATAAGTCTCGTATTGAGGCAGTTCAACATAAATTTATACGCTTTGCTCTGAAGGGTCTTCCTTGGGCGGATCCTTTAAATCTGCCTCCGTATGAGCACCGTATTCAGCTTTTAAGCTTGCAAACCCTTTCCCAAAGACGTATAAACAATGATCTAATATTTATGCATCAGCTCATTGCTGGTTATATTGATGCTCCCTACTTGCTCTCGTCCATTGGTTTTAACTACCGCGGAGGATCTCACCACTTACGTAATTTAGAGTTAATTCACTGTCCCCATCACAGAACCAATTATGGCATGCATGAGCCGATATCGCGCATGAGTAGATTATTTAATTTAAATCATTTACTTATTGATTTTCACATTAGCAAAAATAGTTTGAAACAAAAGCTCGAAACCAGTGCTTCACATACTTGATTTTTTTTTCTATTATTTATCTCATTTGTATAGATTACAATTTGTATTTGTAATTTTATCTCATTTCTATTAATTTTTATATTATCTAGTCTGGTCTTGTTTAATTTGTTTATGTTATGTAGCTATAATTTTTGTTGGTTTTTATTTGCTTTATACGCTCTCTTTGTGCTGGTGTAGGCGTTTTACTAACTTCTAACACTTGCATTTATGATGAAGAGCGTAGATAAGTACGTACAAATGGGCTTGCTCTAAGCCCAGTGCGACTTATGTCTCTGAGATGCAAAAAGAGTTAGGCCACATTTAACAGACCAATCCAGTATCGATGACAGGTCCTCATTAATCTTCCTCACACAATCTTCAATCATATCAGTAGGGCAGCTTTTCATCAATTGGAGGTCGTCTGCAAATAAGTGCTCATCGCAGTGACGTATTAATTTAGGAGCTTCGTTAACATAAATGGAGAAAAGAGTTGGACCCAGTATCGATCCTTGCGGAACTCCACATGAAAGGGATAAAAAGTCAGAAACCTGATCACCCTCTACGACAGCTTGGCGTCTACCAGTGAGATAGGAAAAAATCAGCTTCACTGACTCTGGAGAAAAGTTGTACATTTTCGAGAGCTTGTTACTAATAACATTATGATCGATGGTGTCAAATGCCTAAGAATAGTCGAAGAGAAGCAAGAAGGATACTTTGTTTTCATCAATTGCATTTCTTGTACGTTCAATAACGTCGAGTAGAGCCGTAGTACTACTATGACATGCCCGAAAGCCTGATTGCTTTGGTGTTAAAAGACTATTGCGAACAAGGAACGCTTGTAATTGGTTAAGCATTAGTTTTTCAAGGACTTTAGATAGGATTGGTAAAATAGAAATGGGTCGGAATTCTGTATTTGTACTATTTTTGGGAATTGGTATAACTTTAGAGTACTTCCATTGCGACGGAAAAATGCTTTTGGTAAGAATTGTGTTATAGATGTGCGTAATATAGGGTAAGATAATTGGAAGTGTTGCTTTAACAAACATTGGGTGAAGATTGTCAAATCCAATAGCGTTTGATTTTAGGCATAAGAAACTTTCGACAACCTCATTGGCACTGACTCCCGAAAAAACAAAATCTGTTCCTGTTCCTGTATTTACAGGGGTAAATTCTTCACCCGAAAGATTTTGGCATATGTTATGTGTTGATGGAATCGATAAAATGAAATTGGAGTTGATTTCATTGCAATTGGCATCCATGCTGTCAATGCTATCTCGTTTGCTGACAATTTCTTTGAGGTTTTTCCACAATTTACGTCCGTTTAGAGATAAGTTCAGACAGTGTTGATACCAAACGGATTTCGCGGAACGTATGAGGTGAACAGTAATATTACGAAGACGACGGTACTCTTGGAAATCATCCGATATTCTAAAACGCTTCCATTTCTTAAACGCTAAATTTCTTTGGCTAAGGTTCCGTGGTACCCGTGGTGTGATGGATAGCATGTCCGCCTGTTAATCCAGAAGTTCGCCTTTCGCGAGGAATTGGCAAGTCCTCCGTTAGTATTCATTGTCATGAAAAGCGCTTTCTCGATTAGCGGTTCGGAACCGGCAGAAAATTGTAGGTCTCTTCTATTCCCTCACAAGGAATGGTTGTGAGAAAAGCGCTAAGCCCAGGGGCTCTTCGCTCTGTTGCGCCACCCTATTTATTTATTTTATTTTTAAAGTTCCGTCTAATTTCTGGATTGAACCAAGGACATTCACCATGCTTGACAGATACGGTTTTTAACGGAACGTGGCGGTCAAACAAAGAACGTAGGTTGCTTTGGAGAAACTCTACTTGCTTATCTGGTTGATCAAGCATGTACACTCGCTCCCAATCAATTCTTCTTAGCTCAAGCTCCAGAGTATGGCTGTCGATGTTCTTAAAATCCCTATACTGAAAGGTTCTTGTAGGCCTTCTGAGACTAAAATCAAACGAAAGGTGAATCAAGCCATGTTTCGAAAACCCGGAAGCTTGAAGCTGTTCAAAAACAAGTACCTTTAAGTTACTTACAAAAAAGATATAGAGAAGAGTAGTGGAATTGTGTGAAAAATGAGTGGGATAAGTAGTATTCACCGCATGCAAGTTGAACGCACCCAAGCTTTGAGTAAGACTATGGTCTGTGAGAAGATCTCTGTTGAAATCTCCACAAAGTACAACATTAGAAAAACAAAAGGAATTTTCTTCAAGAATGTTCATTAGTGGTGACCAATCAATGTACCTATTAGGCCTATAAACTACTCCTAAAAGAAGATGCTCGTTATCATTCATAATGTCAACACAAAGATATTCTATAGAGCATTCGGCTGGAGAGACATATTTAATTTGGTATTTAATAGTATCTCTTAAATAGATAGCTACTCCTCCACCAATACGACCTGATCTATCGTTTCTTATCAATTTATAACCTTTAAGTTGAACTATGATATTAGGAACTTTACTGCTAAACCACGTTTCACTTACACAAATAGCATCATACCTTGAACCTTCAAATAGATCCCTAAACTCGTCAATTTTCTTACATAAGCTTTGAGAATTGAGGTGACAAACTTGAAATCCATTATTTCGCGAAGTAATTATATTGATGACAGCTCGTGCTACGCCAACGTCACCCGAATTTAAGGAACTCAATTGATTGCTGTTAACCAACATTGAGTTCGTTGACAGAATTTCAGGCTTAAAAGCCAACGCACCATGAACGAAAAAACAGATGACATGCAAAAATAGGCCTCAGATCCTCTGTTAGATATTGGGGTTGCTAAACAGTAAACATGCCTGGGAAAGGGTATAATTTACAAGTTTCATAACAAGAATTTAGAAAGAAAAGAGAAAAAAAAAGAGAAAAGACTTTGTAATGAAAAAAAAAGCAAATAGTCCAATTAATTAATAAATAATTTTGAATTTGTATTTACTTTTGAAAAATTTAGATATGAATAAATGAAATAAATGAAATAAATGAATAATTAAATAACATAAGTAGTTCTAGCAGCTTCAAAAAAAAAAAAAAAAATTTAGTGTTTTTGTGAAAGCGTAGGATGGTCACCCTAAAAGGTTTTCGATTTTATCAACAACAACGGCATCCTCATCATCTCCTCTTTTAATGTATACCCTCCCACGCATAGTGAAGACTACTGCAATTTGTTTTCGTTTTTCAAATCTAGTGCAGCCTGTAGGATTTTTTGGTTATCTTCTGTCAAACATTCTCGCAGGTAAATAAGTATGTCCGATGACATTCCAACATCTCGTAAACAAAGCTGTCGTTTATTTAATTTGCGGAATTCGGATATACATCTTAATAAGATGTTTCTATCATGCGGTGTGTGGAATTTGATAATTATTATCGCTGAGGAATTGCCAGCTTTATTTTTTGTACGCGTGCGGAAAATACTCATGAGAGTCGGTGGCTTTACGCCCAAAGTAAGACATAAGTGGTTGAAGACTTTGGTGAGAGTTTCATTATTTTGGACGGGAACATTGAAGAGCACAGCATCGGTTGCTATGTTGGAGTTTTCTTGAGTTAGAAGAGCGCACTTAATTTTGTTGATTTCAAAGAAAAGCTCATCGGTAGAGGAAGGCGAAGAGGAAGGTTGTGGCTGTGACTTCAAAAATAAAACATCTGTATTTATTTTGTCTATGGCACATTTGACATCTTGCATTTCTGTTTTAATAGATTTGTTTTCCTCGGTAAGCTTTAAGTTATTATCCTCAATGGTTGATATTCGCGAGCATACTTTTTAATATCTGTTTTGATTTCGGTGATTTGTTCGTCGATCTTTTTTGAGAGTTTTGTTTCGATTTCATCTAATTTAAGTGATATATTGTAAATCGACTCACTCTGTTTTTTAAATTGCTTTTGCATCTCGGCTAATATGTTGCAGCTGGCTGTATTCCGTGGACTAAGATGTACTTGGGCTTTGAATGGTGGAGGCTTCACAGTCTTGGTGTGGGGGGTATCCATATTTGTTCGGTGAGTGATGTTGGAAAACTTTTTGGTGTAGTTGTAGCAACTTGTTTATGTTCTATTTCGATGGAGTTCCGTTTTCTCTCAACAGATGAAGACATTTCACTTTGTATTAATTTAGATATATAATGGGAAAAAACTTAAAACTTCAATTGTGTAATTATTTTGAGTTTAAACACAAGTTGTTTGTGGTAAAATTGTTCAGTTAACACAAGTCTTTAATATTTCGCAATTTGGGTACATTTTTAGAGCGCTTAAATGGACAAAACTTAATATTTAATGAGCGCTAGAAACCAACACGTCTATCAACTTGAATGTTTCATTTCCCTTATTAACTATAACGACACAAAAAGGCGATTGGTGGAAGGACTGGGGAGCCGACTGCAGTTCGAGGAAGGCCTCACAAGCCAACTAAGAAATGTTGAGAACCCTTTGGTTCTAACGCCCTTCCTAAGGAGGATGCCCAAACCAGTGGAAGGGTTGCAGTGACTCTTTGTAACACTTCCACTCATACTGCCCGTATTATAGGGATCCCGGAAAAGACTATTGCAGCAAGTAGAGGGGCCGAGACTTTCGGTTCTAACGCGAACTGTGATATGTTGATGAAGGGGCTTCCTTCATCAAAAACACTGCTCCAACCTCACACCTCATCCAGTCTAATGTCGAAGGACTCAAGGTCGACCAACCCGAACGGTACGGGTGCCGAGACTATCGGCTCCGTGGCTGAAAGGGGAGGACCTCCTCCGAGCTCCGGAAACACTCCTACTCTCCCCCAAGTTGTAAGTGAAACTGTGACTCACAGTGCAACAAACAACGAAAGGGTGTCCAATCCCCCTAACCCCAAAGTTGAAGGTGAAACTGTGACTTACAATGGAACTGAAAACGAAAGGGTTGCCAATCCCCTTATCCCCCAAGTTGGAAGTGAAACTGTGACTCACAGTGGAACTGAAAACGAAAGGCTTTCCAATCCCCCTACCCCCCAAGTTGAAAGGGAAACTATGTCTAACAGTGGAACGGACAACGAAGGGGATCCCAATCTCCCTACCTTTCAAAACCATAAAGTGAGGCGGAATGCGGAGAAAATTGCGAAGGTGTTAGGTGCGGTACCTAAACCTAAGCTGGATTCAACACAATCTGCCAAACTTGAGTGGGCAATGAAAATCATTGCAATAAATGAAAAAAACAGCGAAGACTCAACGTCTAAGCGCCAACGCTCGTTCGAGCAGTCAACCCCGAACGCCAAAAGGCCTAAGGTGCAAAAACCAAGCACCCTCAGCTCCAAAAAAGACATGTCGTACAGTGACGCACTGAAGGACAAACCCTTTTTCGCTGTCATTGACAGGAGTAACGCGGATGGTGCGATCTCTTTCGATCAATGGGCGATTATCATGAATAAGCTCCAGGCCTCCCACTGGACTTTCGCTCGCTTTTGATGGAGAGAGATCGCGTGATCTGTATAAGCCCGCGATAAGCAGGTTAGAGGGACTCTGGCCTGGTGCTAAGATTGAAGTCGTGTCAAGGGAGGACATCCCTTGCAGGCCTAGGGCTCGCGCTAGACTACCAGCGGAACTCTCCTGCAAGGAAACTATCATGATAATGATACAATTCGGCAATCCAACCCTTCCTACCCATGACTGGAAAGTCGCAAAGCTGGAAGAGCCAGAAATTCACTATAGATCGGCTATAATAGTCATCAATAAGGACTCCCTAGCTCCCCTTGCTGAGACAAAAGACGTGATTCGGTTCGGCTGGTCAAACATTGCCTTAAAAATATACAAAAAAGATGAAGAACAGAACATCGTTCCATCTTCCGTAACAAAAAGTGCGTCTTCAGTGGAAGAATCCGTAGGGCAAGTCGACCCTCCATCCATGGAGATAGACGAGCTCGGCACATCCTCTGCTGAAACGTATGATAAAAAACCATCCACATCCCACTTGGATGCCCAAATTGTCGTCAAATTCTCCGACTTGGAGACTGATGACTTCGCTAACGAGGTTTCGCTCAGCGAGGATGACCTTCTTAGGTCAAACTCTGAGAGCGAAACAGACGACGATCTCAACCAGACCGTGGTGGGGGTTAGTCTACTTAGTTGTTCCCAAGATGGTGCAGCTAACTCAGATTAACCTTCAACACTCCAAGCAGGCTTCGGCCTCCCTTCTTCTCCGCCTTAACAAGAGAAGGGAAGATATTGTCCTTATCCAAGAGCCTTGGATCATCAGGTCCATTGAGGACTAAGGACTCCTGTATATGAAGGACAAAGGTGAACCCAGATCCAATTGGTAAGAAGTAGCACTAATGTATTTTTACTCCCTCATCCCAGCAATCGTTATGCAACTACAATAAGATAATAGACCAGTGACAACATCTACTGGCTGGTATCAGCTTACCTCGGCCACGACTATCCTGTCCCTCCTCCAGGCGACTTATTTAAAAGGATTGTCGCTGCAGCAGAACGGCAGAAGCCTCATCATTGGATGCGATGCTTATGCGCATCACACAGTATGGGGTAGTACTGACATAAATGAAAGGGGTGAGTCACTTTTTGATTTCATTTTAAGTACTAACCTTATAGTAAGTAATATTGGAAATGAACCTACATTCATTACCAGAAGCAGACAAGAAGTCCTAGATATCACTCTTGTCTCCGACTCGGTTCATCATAGGATTACAAATTGGAAACTATCAACTGATCACTCCTTCTTGGATCATAGATACATTCAATTTGATATTAATGAGGAACCTCTCAAGCAACCAATCTTCCGAAACTATCGGAAAATTGATTGGCAAAAATACACTGGAAAGATTTATTAAACCTGAACTTTTCCAAAACCCTACAAACAAACAGGATCTAGACAAAATAGTCAATGATCTTACCACTGCCCTTAACCACTCACTTCATCAATCCTGTCCTCTTATAAAAATAAGAGGAAAACGGAAACCACTGTGGTGGAGCTCGGGGCTAGAACCGCTCAGGAAGGAATGCAGAAAACTTTTCAACTTAGCTGAACAATCCAAAATTTCAATAGACTGGGACTCCTACAAGGAATCCCTCAAAACATATAAATATCAACTGAGGAAAAGTAAAAGAACTTCCTGGAGAAACTTCTGTGGTGAAATAGAAGATACTTCAGAAGCTTCTAGACTAAGAAAAATCCTCTCAAAGAGTCCGACCATGCCTAGCAGTCTGAAAACAGCTGACGGCTGGACAGAATCCTGCGAAGAAACGCTCAATTTGTTTCTTGACACTCACTTTCCAGGAAGCTCTAAGAACTTATGCAACTATGATTCCACAGAACCAGGTAGCATAATAACAAACAACCCCGATCTGATTGCAAAGGAAAAATTAGTTTGGGCCATTAACAGCTTTGACCCATACAAATCCCCTGGACCTGATGGTATAATTCCAGCCAAACTTCAAAAGGCCGCGGATATTATTATCCCAGTCCTTGAAGTAATTCTCATCGGATGTACCACCTTGAACTATATCCTCACTCAGTGGAGAGAAGTCAAGGTTGTGTTTATACCTTAGGCTGGGAAATCATCCCACGTAAACCCAAAAGATCTCCGACCAATAAGTCTATCATCCTTCCTTCTTAAAACTTTAGAACGACTGATAGATATCCACCTGCGTACAACTATAGATCCAAAACTGTTATCTACAGCACAACACGCCTACTGTAAGGGAAAATCTGTAGAAACGGCCCTACACACCCTGGTACGTACTATAGAATATTCCCTACATCACAAAGAATTCACTCTGGTCGCCTTCCTCGACATAGAGGGCGCCTTCAATAACGTCAGCAACTCTGCAATTACAAAGGCACTGACGAAGCTCAAAGTAGATGGTTCCAAAGTGGAGTTGATAGATTTAATGCTAAAAAGCAGGAGAATCAATTCTACTCTAGGAAACTTCTCTGCAAAGAGATCTGTCAGTAGAGGAACACCGCAAGGCGGAGTCCTATCCCCTCTTCTATGGAATATAGTCGTCAACGAACTTCTAGTTGACTTAGAAGCTGAGGGATTCGAAGTGATTGCATATGCAGATGACGTCTCCATTGCGGTGTCTGGAAAACATGCTCACGTCCTTACGGACCTGATGCAGACCGATCTAAATAAACTTGTAAAATGGACGGGAAAATGTGATCTAGGGGTCAAACCTAAGGAAACTGAACTCGTTCTTTTCACCAGGAAATAAAAAATTCATCAACTAATAGCTCCATCAATAAATGGAATCTCCTTTGTACTTTCAAACGAAGCTTAGTATCTAAAGAATCCGGAAATCCATCGTAGCTTTATTTTCCTGTAAAAAAGCTATTGGTAATAAATGGGGTTTCTCCCCCCAAATCACCCACTGGCTCTACACCGCAGTCATCAGACCAATACTCACATACGGAGTAGTGGTATGGTGGACCGCTCTTGATAAAAGGACCTACTGCGATAATTTGAGCAAGGTCCAACGAACAGTCTGTTTGTGTTGAGCACTGAGATCAACACCCTCGGCTGCCTTAAATAAACTTCTAAACCTCACACCACTAGATATCTTCAGCAAACAAATGGCCGCCAGTGCAGCCATTCGTATGAGAGCTATCTCCCAATGGACCGTAAATAACATCGGTCACGCTACGATCCTGAATTTATTCGGATAAATTCCTTGCCACTCCGACTACACCATCCCCCAATTAGTTTTTGATAATAAGTTCCAAGTCTCAATCCCACCGAGAACGACCTGGGAAGACGAAGAGTTTTTGAGAGATGATTCAATTCATTTCTATTCAGATGGTTCAAAAACCGAAGAAGGGGTAGCCTGCGGGGTGTACTCAAACCGACCTAACGTAAGTCTCTCGTTCCGCCTTCCAAACCATTGTAGCGTGTTCCAAGCGGAAATTCTGGCGATCAAAGAGGTCCTATCATGGCTAAAAGAAAACGTGATATCCTCAACGAATATCCGGATTTTCTCAGATAGTCAAGCAGCCCTCAAATCAGTCGGCGCTGTTTCTACGAACTCAGTAACCGCCCTCAACTGTCGCTTATCTCTTAAGGAGATGGCTGAACAGTTCAATATTCAATTCAATTCAATTCAATTCAATTCAATTTTTATTTTCTTCTTCTTAAACATAATAATATTTACAAAATTAAGTTACTATGAATTTACAACAAATAATTTACATATTCAGTTAAACAATATTATAATATACAATATAAGTTTTAAGCTTTACAAGTGTACTTCAATATTAAAATGAATTAAGAAAAAGGAAAGGTACGATCTGTTGCCTAAAGACAAGTGCCGAAAGTACCAAAAAGAAAACTAATACTATACTAAGATATATATTTAATCAACAAATGTTGTGGGGTGTTTTGTCGAGAAAATAAACAAATAATTAATTTTATTTACTTTAATCTATGTTAAAAATCAAAGAAATCTTTCAAAATTCTTCAAATTCATTGCAGGATCCTGATAATATTATTGATTGCATCAAAATCAAAATTTAAAAGCCACTTTTTAATACTTTTATTGAACAAATGAGGTGAACGAAGGCATCGTATTTCATAGGGTAAATTATTGAATAGTCTAGGTGCTACTGCAGTATAAAAGTTGAGAAAGTTACGAGTATTGTGCGCAGGAATTAAAGCAAGATTTCTATCGCTACTTCGTAATGCGTAAGGTGTTATGTGGCTTGAGAGATAACCACTTCTACAGAAAAATATTTTCAATACTTTATAAAAATATAGATGTTTTAGCGGGAGAATACCTGAGCTGACGAACAAAGAGAAGCTGTGTTCATATCTTTTTTTCTTCCAGATTATTCTTAAAATATGCTTCTGGGTAACTAATAAGGGTTGCAAATAGTTTTTATAAGTGCCACCCCAGCAAATTATACCATATTGAATTTTCGACTGCACCAATCCATAATAAACAGTTTCCATAAGTTTCTTGCAACAGAGATTTCTCAAATGGAACATGACATACGTAGTTGACAACAAGTATTTTTTTAATGCTAAGGTGTGAGCTTTCCAGTTCATATTGTTATCAATTGTTAAGCCAAGGTACTTATATTCAGCTACTGGATCGATACGAAAACACTTAGGTGAGCAAACCGAAACGGTGTCATTAGTTGGACATACATTGGCAACACAGCAAGACAAATTACTTAGCATGAATTTACTACAGTCCATGCTATGCTGTACAAGAAGTGGAGTATTTGAATTGAAAGCAGGTGTATTGAAAAACATAATTCTTGTTTTGTAACTTATCACAAGCTTATGAATACCAAACCAATGTCTGAATAACTCCAAGTCATAGTTTATATCTGAAACTAGATCTAACATTGTATCACTAGAATAGACACAAGCTATGTCATCAGCGAACCCACAAACTTTTCCTTTTAGGTTAAGGCTAAATATACTATTAATATAGATGAGGAACAAAATTGGACCTAACACTGAACCTTGAGGAACACCTATGTTAATATTTCTGGTTTCACTGAAACTGCCACCTAATTTCACCTTCTGATTTCTATTCTTAAGATAGGAAGCAAACCAGTTCAGTATAAAACCCCTAAAGCCAGCTTTTTCTAATTTACATAATAAAATGTCATGATCAACTGTATCGAAAGCTTTCTTGATATCGATATAAAGAGCAGCAGTAAACTTTTTTTGATCAATACTATCGTAGATATAAGAGCAGTGTGTTAAAAGTGCATCTTCAGTTGATTTACCAGCTCTGAAGCCGTACTGTTTTGAGCTGATAAACGAAATTTTTTCAAGGTAGTTTACAACTCTACATTTGATAAGTTTTTCAAAAATTTTTGAAAACACTGATAATAAAGATATAGGCCTATAATTATTAATACATTTTTTATCACCTTTTTTAAAAATAGGAATGATTTCCGCTAATTTGAAATTTTGTGGAAATACACCTAGCAAAATACTTTTATTGAATAAATGAGTCAAAACATCAACTACATTAAAACTAATTTGTTTGACAAAGTTGTTTGAAAAGCCATTTGATGTAGAGCAAAACGAGTTATCCAGTGCTTGGATAACTTTGAAGACTTCAAAAGAAGAAATCGTTTCAAAAAAGAAACTTGATGCTTTAAGACAGTCATTAAAACAAGATTCTGGGCAGTTGACTGAATTTAATCCCGCTTCAGAAATAGTGTTACTAGCTATTTGAACAAAATGCTCATTAAAAATGTTAGCCATTACAGAATGATCAGAAATATCCATATTATCCACAGAAAGAATGGAAGGAATTTCAAATGTATTGTTTTTGTTAAAAATTTCATTTATAACACCCCATTCTTTTTTTGAATTGCCTTTGGCCTTATGAAACTTATCCATATAAAAATTTTCTTTGTAAATTGGAATTTCTAGACTTATTTCTTTACATAACAATTCATAATTTTCACGTACTAGAACGTTACTTGGATGTTTCTTACACTTTAGTCTTAATTTATTTTTATAATGGATTTTATTCAATAAAATATCATTCATCCATGGCTTTAACTTTTTTAAATTGCGTTTTCTGTTCCTTATTACTTCAGAGCTTTGTATAACGTAACCATTTAAAGAAAAAACAAAATTATCAAAAGCAGATGAAGGATCAGGATCAGCTAAAACACTTGACCAGTTTTCAAAAATCAAAAAAGAATTAAGACGTTCATAATTAACTTTGGAATAATTCTCATTCACTACCGGTTTTATTAGATTGTCATGACATGTTTCATTAAAATTAAAAAATAAACAAGTCATGCAATGATCTGAAATTTTAAAATCAGATACTGTGCTTGTTAAGATTAAATTCGCTTTCAAGTCAATTCTAGCTAAGATGTGATCAATACATGTTTTAGATGTTGAAGTTATTCTTGTCGGTACATTAATGCAGGATATTAGACCATTGGCTGACACTAACGACTTGTAATTCTCCACTGTTAAGGATTCAGACAACAAATCTATATTAATATCGCCCACTATAAAAAGATGTTTAGAATTGTTGTTAGTCAGCAATGAGTTTAACTCCCCTATAAAAACATCTACATTAACGCCATGAAATCTGTAAAAACAAATAAAAACTAGTTTTATAGAATTGATAGTTACTGAAATCTCAAGCATATCAGAGCTTAAAACATCCTTACTAAAAAAATCACAGCTCAAACTTTCCTCCACAAAAACCGCAGTACCACCTGAGGCATAAGTATTATTGCACTTTGTAAACAAATTATAACCGGGAATCTTAAAAAATTCTTTTTCATGATCATAAATCCAAATTTCTGTCAGAAATATTAATTTAGGCTTATTAACAAATGATTCTAGATGAATCAAGAACAAATCAAAATTTTTGCGAAGACTTCTTATATTTTGTTGGACAATGAAAAAACTATTTTTGTAATGTTTGGAATGAAATACACTTTTACAAAGATCTTTATCAAAAAAGCAAAAAGGAGATACCAATGACGCATCATTAAAATCTGTGAACGATTTGACCATAGCTAAATAATTTTGTTAAGGTCATCAAAAGATGAGATGCGATAAGTGGTTTCTCCTTCATGCTTTTTCAATAATACTGTTCCATTTTTTATCCACAGAAACTGATATTGTTTTTCCATTTTCAGCTGTTTGGCTTTAGTAAGTAATAATCTATTATAATTTGTTAAACTTTCATTAATATAAATAGGTTTTTTGCCAAGATTACTACCAAATAAACTAGTATTAATTTGTTTCTTTTTCTTTTTTAAAATAAGTTTCATCTTACATTCCATTTTTTTGAATTTAACGCATACGATGTCCAAAGGTTTTGTTGCTGTTGTTGTTGATTTGACATTATTATTGCTATGTTCAGTAGGCATCTTACTCCTTATAGTTTTTACAAAACAATAGTTGATATCATCCGCTGTTATACTATCATCGATGTCTGTTAGAATCTTCAGAGTTGAGGTCAGTACATTGTCTTTGTTCACAGACGGTACACCTACAATGTCAATGCATTTGCGCAATTGGTTTTGTTGCATTACATTGACTCTATTCTGAAGTATATCGACCTTCTCAATCAAACTTCGTTTCTCTTCTTCAAGTGTGCCAATGTGAGACAAAACATTGCGGTTAATCTCTTTCAAAGAAATTATTTCTTTATTCAAAGACACAATCTCTTTGTAGACGACTTCAAGGGTGATATGAGAAGTAGTGTTGCGGCTATCAGTGGATGGGAGAACAGCTGATTGAGATTGGGATGATGGTGTAGCGGTGGCGGTAACTGATGATGGCTGAATAGGAGAAGAGTACTTGCTTTCGGAGTTTAGTTGCTGTTGGTTGACTTTGGATGTAGGTGGCTTGGACGTTTGCCGTGATGGAGATGTTTGTGGCGGTGAAGTGGTGTGTGGTTGGGAATTATTTTGAAGACTTTGTTGTTGTATTGTTGGTGGTGGTGGAGTTTGAGATGAAATTGAATGTTTATGATTTTGTTGTTGATTTATTGTAGGAGAGGCTCGTAGTGATTCTCTTCTTTGTTTAGAACACAATGGACAGCGATATTCTATGTGATTTCGTTGCATATAGTCTTTATCACAAGGTTTTAAATTTACACATTTTAAATGAAAATAGCTATTGCAATGACTGCATTGAATTTTCGAGACGGTGCGCTCTACTTTAAGGCCACATATACAAGCCATTTTAACTTTTTTCAATAAGCAAATTACTATATCAAATAGTTGAAATGAAAGAACAATCCTCGACACGAGTGTACCCCACAACGTCACTCAGAGAGAACTCACCTTTTTTGGGTGCCGGGGCACAGAGATATCGTGGGTAACTGCAAAGCCGATGAACTCGCCAGAGAAGGAACCGATCTCAACCAGTATCCAACCAATCGCTACATGTAAACTTATGCTAAAGCAAGAGGCAATGGACACAACAAATCACAAGTGGAACAATATCACCACGTGCGTGGCAGCAAAACGTATATGGCCAGGACTAGATCCAAAACGCACAAGACATTTGTTATCCATTACCAGATTGCAAGTTAGCTCCGTAATCAATGTCATTACCGGACATTGTCTGATAGGAAGACACGCCATAACTGCACCTGTTGCAGTTCTAAAGCATTCGTTTATAGCTTTATCAATATTTGATATGTTCTTTTTTGCAGTCCACATGAAGATTGTCAAACTGTGTTGAAGTGTACCTTCCACTAGGGCTTTTGCTATCTGAAGCGATGTTTCCATATGTCGTCCTCTTCGTTTTGAACAAATCATTTTTAGTGCGTTGTTTCGGCTTTTCAGATCATTTACCTGTTTTTGACATGTCTATCCCATTTCAGGTTCCTTGTAAAAATAACTCCAAGAATTTTGGTTTCTTTCTTCAATGGAATAGAAGTGCTACTTAAAGTTAAAGGATCACAGATACATTTTCTTTTCCGACAGAGATGAAGCGTCTCAATTCTAGAAGTAGAGATAATTGCACCCGTTTTTGCAGCCCAATCAAACATGGTGAAGTCCACTTGTTCGACGGTATCTTTAACCTGGTTGGGGCGACCCGAAGAGAAAACGTAAATGTTGTCGACGTATACTCCGATAAAGTCAAGGTTATTTGTTATAAATTTAGGTAGGATGGGAGAGTTCAACTATCAGGGAGTCTATATATGCGTTGTATAGGATTACAGAAAGCGGGGAACCTTGTGATGTACCATTGTCTAATTTCATAACTGGGGAGTCGTATCCGTCCACGTTTCCTTTGAAGTTTCTATTGCTCATAAAAGATATCATAATGATTAGTAATTTTTTTGGTACAGCCCATTTGTAAAGCTGCTCAATTACTGGAACTATCGTAACTCTGTCAAATGCTTTTTCCAAGTCAGATCGCATTACTATACCTACTGTGTTTAGCTTTTGATAAGTTTTCTGTCTGTTCCAGCAGGTGCAAGAGTGTTGAGACTCCTCTGTTGGGTCGGAATGCATGTTGCTCTTTTTTTCTAGTAGCCAACTTATCCGTCTCGCAATAATTTTTTCGAAAATTTTGGAGAGAACGGGAAGGAGAGAGATCGGGCAATATTCATTGAAATTGTGGTTATTTCTTGTGATTTTAAGAATCGGCTTGAGTTTTGCTCTTTTCCAGTCGTGTGGAAAAGTCCCAGTCGTTAGAATAATATTGAATTGCGCACAAATTCTATCTTTAAGGCTGGTATCGCTTAGTTTAACCATCTTGAAAGTAATTTTATCTTCCCCTGGGCTACTTCCTTTTGCCATACTTAGTGTCATATCGAGTTCGATTCGCTCAATTTGTTCCGTTAAGAGGTCACAAGAGTTCTGATTTGACTGAAGGGTTTGTTGTTTGAAGTTTAACTTATATGTTATTATATTCCCCTGATATGTACTATCTGCGCTGTATGATGCCCACTTTTCTGCAAATATGTTGGCTATTTTACTTTTATCTACTTCTACTTTTTCGTTTGTTTTCATATAAGGAAATTTTCTGTCTGAGGTTGGCATACGTATTGCTTTGATGCGACTCCATAGCGTTCTCATGTCTATAGAAGGGTTCATTGTGTCAATGAATGTGTCCCATGAAGTTCTTTTGGAGCGAATAGATTCTTGTCTTACCTTAGCAAAAAATTTTCTGTATGCAACTCAGTTTTCCGTGGTTGGAATCCTACGGACCTTTTCCAAGAATTGTTCTTTTCTTTTACCAACAATGCTAATTCCTTTGTAAGCCATATTGGGTTGGTGTTCTTAGGTTTAGGCTGAGTTATTGGGATAGATTTGTTTGCTGAGCTTCTGATGATTTTTTTATTTTTGAAACTTCTTGGTTGACGTTGGAGGACGGGGTTATTTGCACGCTTAGTCGTTTTGTTTCTGCTTCATACAGCTTCCAATTTGCCAATTCCTCTTTATATCGTGGAGTAAATTTTGGACTAACTCTTTGTCCTGGTGTGCGAATAATAATGGGCATATGATCTCTGCTAACTGTATCAGGCAAGACATGAGCGTAGCCAGGGGGGGGGGGTTTCAGGGGTCCAAACTAGTGCTCTTAGTTTTACCCGTGTAATACCCATCATAACAATTACCCGGGTACCCGGGTACCTGGGTAGCGCTGGTATTACCCAAGTTGGCGGGTACCCGGGTAACGCAGGAAACGCGTCGGGTACTCGGTTACCCGACAAAGTAAGCTATAACTGACAGTGTTATGTTATGGGTAGCGGAGAGTGAAAATTCTATAATGCGCATTGAAATATCTATTGGGTATCGACATCAAATGATATAAATATTAGCAGGTATGAGTTCTTTTAAAACATTTTAAAACATCAATCTAGGAAATCAATAAAGGGCGTTTTGATACATGAGCACCGCAGACTCAAATCTTAATTAATATTTTTATTTATGTATTAAGATTCAATTGTTAAATTTAATTTCAGTTTTTCGAGTTAATCACAACAGCACAACATGCAACGCAAGCACTTTAAGCTATTTCACGGTTGCCAATCATATCATCAGATTCCTTTGTTTTTATGTGTTCTTACTTCTCATCCATATTTTTACGCTATAAACGGGTATCCGGGACTTTGGTACCCGGGTAATACCCGGTTCTTTGGTACCCGGGTAATACCCGACATTGCGGGTACCCGGGTATGCGGGTATTAAGAGCTCTAGTTCAAACCCCCCCCCCCCCGATATGTATCAACATCAATGATATTTCAATAACGCCTCTTCTTCATTGGCATAACTTATTTTATTACCATTTTCCAAATCCGAATCGATCGTCTATCATTTATCATTATCGGCTATCAAAATGATTCGATCTTTGAATCGATAGGTTATAGAATGGGACCAAGAAAAGGCTTATTTAAAGAATTTTCTCTTCGAAATTGCAATTACTAAAAATTCTCGCTTGCGACAAACCATCAAAACCCCACAAAACCCCTGCATAATGGTTCTCTAAAAGGATTCTCACTCTGACCTTAAAAAGAATTTTTCCATTGTGGGTCATATAATACTATTTCTGAGATTCGCTTTGTTTTAAGAAGATCTAAGCCAGGGTTAGTCTAATAATGAGTAGGGATACTCTCTACACAAATGTAGCGCCTACTACTACACTCAACAATGGACAGTAAAAAATAAAAAAAACCCACAATGAGTGAAATCAGGTCAAAATTATTAATAGTAACCCTCTTGGACCATTGCCATTGTCAGAAAGATACACAATAGGTTTTTCCAGCATTACGCCATATAACTTCGGTCGTAAGAACCCGACCTTCTGCTTTTTCTCAATGAATTTTTTAAAGAGCCCCTAAACGAACACAAGTGTGTTTATGGTTTTATTGTACTGCTCAGTAGCTGGTCACACCAAAATGTAATTAGGCATGCATCTAGAATTGCTTATATTTTTTCATACCGTGTTTTTAAAGGCGCCCTAATTTAATAAAAGCTACTGTTCTTCGCTTGAAAATATCTAAATCTGAACGCGTAGTTGCAGTGAACAGACGTATGCAGATAAGAAAGAAGAAAAAAATACTAGTAAAGTAAAGTTAAAAGTAAAAAAAAGATTGCAGTTTGAAGTGGACGAAGTGTGAAGTGAATTCCATTTAACACAGGAGTGGAAAATTGCATTATTAATGCAAGAGTAAGTAAAAAGTAATCAGATTTTAATCGAAAGTTATACAATGTAACCGTAAATAACAACCCTCTGTTGTATTTTGCTGTTTTCAATTCGATTCGATTCGTATATAAATTTGCTAGTGGAATTTTCCCAAAATATTTAAAACATTTTATAAACAACAGTGCCTATGAAATTTAAATTGTATAACTTCATTATCTTAGTTATTGACAATGTAATTCTTTATTGTAGGGTACGAGAAAATGGAGAAAAACAAAAGAAAAAGTGAAAAGCTCAAAGGTATGGAGTACTGGAAAAAGTGGTGTGGTCAAGCTTCTTCCCGTAATGAATCCTCTTTGAGACCTACTTGTTCTAATGCCGAGAGTAAGATTGTGGTGGCAAGCGAGCCTTCGACCTCAGTTGCAGTATCGAATGTCGAAACCGAGTCGGCGGTACTTCCGGCGGCGGTGCCCAGTTTTATGCCTACGAGCACCATGCCTACATTTGGCCTGACAACGACCAGCAGCAACACCAGCTCATTTGTTACACCAATCTTTCACTCTGCAGCTAAACTGGACGTTGGTTTCTACACAAATCAAGACAAAGTCGAGGACGAAGCTTTAAAGGCCAAAATCTTAAAAGAGCCTTGGACCCCACCTTGCTATTCCTGACTCGTGTTCACAAGCAGATGTGCGAAATTGCGTTGGGATCGTGCAGTCCGTTGGTTCCTACTTTAGACATTCTGCTCAACGCACTGCTGTTTTGAATGGTAAAATTCGGGACCCATTACCGGCTGGAAATCAACAAACTCTGCTGGCAATGTGTGAAACACGGTGGACTCACAAGCATGAAGCCGTTATGCGATTTAAGGAAATTTATCCAGCTATTGTCAATGCACTGGAAGAACTCCAAACTAGCCACAATAAAGAAACATCGCAGCAAGCTGTTCGAATGCTTAACACACTTCGATCTTCGAATTTTGCTATGTGCCTAGTGATTCTTCAAAAAGTCATGAGCTTTACATTGTCGCTATCAAAACAACTGCAAACAGTTAACACCGATCTTATAACAGCATTCGGTCACGTGGATAATGTTATTAACGCTTTGCAACTATTGAGAAATAAAGTTGACAAAGAGTACGGTCATCTATATGAAGAAGCAAAGGTGATGCTCGATGAAAATAATGGTATTCTGCAAATGCCACGTATCGTTGGAAGGCAACTAATCGCTCTAACACTCCTGCGTCGGATATATACACGTATTACAAAATAAATTTATTCATCCCATTTCTGGAGCACACAATTCACCAATTAACCGAAAGGTTTGCGAAACACCGTAAAGTAGTATTGGCATTATCTGGTGTGCTACCTTCAAATTTTGCTGTCGGTTCTGAAATTGACGACGCAATTTTTATGTATTCGGCAGTGCTACCCGAAAGAAGTACATCCGTCGTCAAAGCTGAACTTGAAGTGTGGAAAGCAGCTATGACTATCTCCTCCCCTGGTCCAAAATCTGCTTTGGAATGCTTGGATAAGTGCGAAAAAAAATTATATCCAAATATTTACACGTTGCTTCAGATATTGGCTACCATACCTGTTTCCACTGCAACACCAAAAGGACTTTCTCAAGCCTACGGAGACTTAAAAACTATTTGCGAAACACAACGGGTGAAAACAGACTGAACGGCTTGGCTCTCATGAATATTCACTACGGGATAGCTATTGACGTAGATGAAGTAGTGGATGTATTTAAAAAGAAAAACAGAAGATTGATTCTATAATGCATATGTAATCAACTAAACCTTCTGTTTTTCGTTTAATATAAAAATTATTTATTTCATACACTTCCATTTGTTTATGACAAATCCCCCCCCCCCGAAACTAAAACCTGGCTACGCCCGTGAGGCAAGACATTCCATTGTAGGAAAGGTGCTAAGTTCGGCTGTAGCAAAAGTGACGTCAATGGCAGAAAAAGTATTTCTGGTGAAAAAAAATGTCGGCGATCCGTCATTCAATATAATGAGGTTACGGTCGTTAGCGAAAGTTTCAAATACGTTTCCCTCAATGTTTGTGGCTTCTGATCCCCATAGCATAAGGTTTTATGGGAGTTTAAATCACTCAGAATAATGTGATGGATATTTTCATTGACAGTAGGAATACCAATTAGCAAGTCCATGTTGACCCTCACATCATGTTCTTTATAAATATTTGTGACTTAAAGGGGTTTTTGTCAGGGAATTCCTATTGTTTGGTGAAAAAGGTTTGTATCTGAAGTGGTATGGTTGTTTACTGGGATGTTATTTTTAACCAGTACACCTATACCAGCTTTGGCATAGTCACAGGCTTTTTTATAATGAAATATTTGATAATTTTTAATATTAAAGTACTTTTTGTTTTTTTTTCGATAATGTGAGTTTCATGTAAAATTATTATGTCTGGTTTATATTTGGCTATTAAAATTTCTAAGGCATGTAGATAGATAGATAGATATATAATTTTATTTCAAAAAGATTTTACAAAAAACAGTGTATGCTGGTATAAAAATTAATTGAGACAATAACTTTAAGTTGCCTGTCAGGTTAAAAGGTAAATTGAAATTTAAGTCTAGTGAGTAGATTTAATTTCATTAAATTACGAAAATTCGTTTAAAATTAGGTTGCGATACTTGATTGCAGCTTTTAGAAAATTGTATAGGTTAAGGTAGCAGTTGCCATTCAAAACATTTAGAAGTTGAGAGCGGGAGAGCACGTCGCTGCCCAGAAATGCTCTTCTATAGCCTTTATAGATTGGACAGGTTCCGACGAAATGGAAAGTGTTTTCCGATGCATCCATGTTGCAAACTGTACATATACCATCAGTATCTTTCTGGAACGCTCTTCCATTGAGATTGAGAAGCCCACAACGAGCTTTAAAGATGATTGAAATCATATCGCGAGAGTTCGAGTCATCAAAATAGTTTGGTACTTCGGAGTAAAGCAGGTTGCAATATTCATCATGAAATTGGGACTGTGTGGCGCTGGTGGTAAATTCAATCCAGTGTTTTCCTTTGAGCTTTGATAGAAGAATACTATGCATTCCATGCCAATCAAGCAAATTTATGTCGAAAGAAAAGTCAATCGACGCATTATGAAAGAGATCCAACCATTCCTTAGCCCAGAAGGTCTTTTTCATAATAATGGCTTCTGATAAGATTTTGGGTAGTCTGTTACTTGGAAGAGATAAGGTTCTTCTTATGTATGAAAAGTGAAGCTTGAGAGATGCAAGAAAAGCTTTAGGTAAACCAGTCTCGATGTGCAAAGCATAGTTCGGTGTGTTATCCGGTAGCAGGAAACATCTTTTTTATAAAAAATCGTTGCAGTTTTTCAACTTGGTTGTGTTCACGATATCCCCATACCTGAGCACAATACAGCATTATAGCTCTAGAAGCAGCATCATATATTTTAAATTTTGTAGAATGCTGAACAGATTTATCTCTCAGTAGTTTGCACCATGTTGAATTGATGGAGTTCTTAGATGATCCCAATCTATTATTTAGATGCTCGTTCCAAGACATGTTGTGGTTGAAAACTACACCTAGATATTTGTATTGGTTAGACACATTTATTTCGGCATTGTTGAGGAACCATTTTTCACAAGCCGCTCTTCGCCCCCCATTTCGAAAAATTACTATTTCTGATTTGCCAGGATTAACTTCAAGGTTCCATTTTTTGCAGTAGGTAAATACTGAAGCTATCAATAAGTTGTTGTAAGCATATAAGAGGGCGTTAATCTGAAGATCATCTAAAAACAGACCAATAGGTAGTTCATCATGTAGATCATTTAAAAAGAGGACAAAGAGAAGCGAACTCAGTACACAACCTTGTCGGACACCTTTGTTGGTGAAAAAGAAATCTGACAAGCTAGAGCCATCCCAAACAGCAGCAGCAGTGTCCACATAAAGAGATTTAATAATAGCAATCATCTTCGAAGAGATTCCCTGAGTAGATAATTTGTAGAATAAAGCATTTCTATCAACATTGTCAAAAGCAGCCTTTAGATCTATAAAAAAAGCGTATAGTTTTTTCTTTTGACATAGCTGAAGCTGTATAATACAAGAAAGATTGTAAACTTGGTCCACAGTAGAGTAGTTCTTCCTGTAAGCAGCTTGAAACTCGTTTATAATGTTGTTTGCTTCCAGCCAAGACGTCAATCTGTTTAAGAGAACAGTAGTAAATAACTTATAAAGCGTGTCCAGGAAAGACAGTCCTCTATAGTTAGACACCACATTAGCATCTCCTTTCTTAAATAGCGGGTATATTATTGATTTTTTAAACGACAATGGTATAGTTGCAGTTTCAAAGATTTCATCAAATAACTTATGTATTTCCATAACCAGAGACCGGTTCGCATTTTTATAAAACTCATAAGGTATTCCGTCCAACCCAGGAGTTTTGTGATCTTTTGAGACAGTTATGGCAGAATATATCTCGTGAAGCTCTATATGGCAATCCAGCTCAGGTACTTGTTTATGAGGAAGAGCATACGAGATAGTAGCTATGTCAATTGACTGCGTTAATAACTTCTCATAATGATTCTTGAGTTCACAGACTTTAACTCCTATTGGTGTACTAAAATTGTTACCACGTATCTCCTTGGCAATTTTCCACCAATCTTTGGCTGAAGAAACAAACTGTAGGCTTTTGGCGATGTCTTGAAAATAAGCTTCCTTTTTAGTCTTACATAAGCATCTGTACTTTTTGTTGGCATCATTATACTTTTTCCTGCAGACGTCAAGGTTTAATTTCCGAAAGGTTTTGAGGTGTTTGAAAGCAGTTTTTCGGGCCAAAAAACAAGTTAAATCAAACCAAGGCTTCTTGGGCTCAAACTTGATAGTTTGTCGTGTAGGAGCTCCATTTGCTTCATAGATACATTTTTTGATGGCATTGCAACGATCATCAATAGAATATATTGGTGTCATCATGGAAGGTACAATAGACTCGAGTTTAGTATTGTAGGCGATACATCGGTTATCATGCCATTTGAGTCGAGGAAGACTTCTGCTACTAGAACTCGTTGTTATTTCTGTGGATTTTATGGAGCAGATTAATGGCATATGGTCTGAGAAGGTTTCGCAACCAACACTAAAGTCTTCTACAATATTTGAAGCTGAGTATGAAAGACAACAGTAGTCAATCACAGATGAGCCTCTGCTGCTTACAAAAGTGTATTCACCGTCTTTGTCACTAAATCCTCTGCCATTAAGAATGTAAGCACCAATGTCCTCAAGGAATTCTAAAAAACTATTGCAGTTGCTGTCGCAGATTGAATCTTTGGAGCATCTCATTTCTAAAACAGACGTGGGAGGAACCGAGTTGCAGTCCACTGTTCCTTTTGTGCCGGTTCTCACGTTGAAATCGCCTCCGAGAATAAAATTGGTGGATGTAAAACTGCTAAAAAAGTTTTTGAGAATTGCGAAATCTCTGTTCCAATGGCTGCAATTCAAATAAAAGGGTACTAAATTTAAATTGACTCCTGAGAAACAACCTTGAAGTGTGATCATTTCATCTGTGGTTACAAACTTAAGCTTATAGACAGGTTCGATGATTTTCTTGTACCCAAACAAGCATCCTCCACTGGCTCTGCCAAAGTTGAATGTTTTTGTTGCTGAAATCCACTTTAGTTTAAAACCGACGAAGTATTTTTCATAGTTTTTAAAATTCTCAGAAAGTACAAATGTTTCAAATAAAAAGAAAATTTCAAATTTACAAATATATTTAAAAAAATTACATAATAAAGATTTATTTGCAAGACCAGCTATATTGTAAAACAAGACCTGACAGGCAATGGGTTGCTAATTAATTATATTATTTTGATGAGTTTTGTGTGTTGCCACAATGACAGAGTAGACCAAGTTGGATTTGCTCAAAAGGCTTGCAATGTATTCTTTATCAGCTTCGTTGAATGATGTGATGATACCATCCTTGCTGCATTTATACCGCCGTCCATCAAGTGAAAGGGTCCAATTCTTTATTTCCGGCTTGAGGCGAGTATCTAGTTTCAAAAGACATCTTTTCAACTGGCGTAGATGAAAACTCTCGGAACGTTCATTCAAGGTTAAGTCTTTGTTGATTGATATCGGAGTATTTTTCAGACGAATCGATGAAGATAGAACAGTTTTTACATCATTTGCACTAGAGAGCTCAAAAACATAAGATGAAGACTTTTGGTTAGAAGATCCGATTTTTCTAACACTATTCATAACAGCAGGGACATTAAGTGTTGAGTTACACACTTGCTGAAATTCCTGTTTCGCATCTTCAGCACTTTAAGCATTCAACCCTCTGACTATAATGTTGAGCCTTTTGGAGTACTTCTCCACATCTTCGATTCTTCTTTCTAGCTTTATTTCACCAGTTTTCAGCTTTTCGATTTCCTCTTTCAATACTTTGTTTTCCTCCTCAAGTTCTGCAACACGCATTATAACACCGCTTACATCACTCTTCGTGGCAATATCTTTCAATTTTACGTCTAAGAGGGCATCCATTTTTGACATAGTGGCATCCATTAATTGTTCATTAGCCATTACAGTGCTCGAGCAATTTTTCTTTGACGATACAATTTCAAATTCTGGCGAAGTCTCTCGTAACGATCTTTTTGAATTTGAATTTTCATTCATGAGGTGAATTAGATTGGTTGTGAGATTTGCTGGATGTTGAAAAGGTTTTGACATAAGCTACGATAATAACTTTGTAATTTTCGGTGTGAAAGCTTTCAGTTGTTGTGGTGTGTGGTCTATCAGTTTTCTCTCAAGTGTGGTGAGTTCTTGCAGTTAGTTGTTATTTTCCAAAAGAGTTCAAATTTACTCAACTTTTGATGTAATCGTTGAAATAACATAGAGCAGACGTAGAAAAGGTGTAAGGGGAGGAAATATTGCTGAGCAAATTGCAGATCTTTATGCTCTTGCGGTGTATTATCCTATCCTATGTGTTGTATAAGTTCTTGTTCTACACTTAAATAATATGTTGTACTCACACAGTTACGTACGTTGCAGTTCAGGTGGGAGAGAAAGCACTCAGCACTGGACTTTTAAATTTTTCTTTGAGTTTATCAATTTGTTGTTTTCTTTTAATTTTGCTTGCTTCAGCTTACATTGGTTGAATTTGACTATGTCAGATGGTTGCCACCTTTAATTAAATGTTAACTGCCACTATATTATATTTTTTTAAATCTTTATAACTTAGAATTTTGAATTTTCTTAGGAGCAAATTTTAACACGACCACTCACTAAACACTCACTCAAGAGCTTGTTTGTTGTTATAAAAGCCTTGTATGTTCCATTGGAGGATTAGGAAATCCATAGGGAACAGAGCCATTATTGCGGTTGAGAATTTTTGTTTGAGATTGGTGTTATTGGTTGTGTAATTGGTGTATTATTATTCTGGAGTTGTTGAGTTAAATTAAAGTTGTTTTTGTAGTTTGTTGTTTTATTTGACGAATTGAAGAGTGAGGCTGAGGCTGGTCCTCAAGACTGATATCCATATCAATATCATCAGAGAGATTATCAAGATCATCAACTTTGAGATCTTTGTGTTGTGTTTCTGTCATATAATTTACGTTGTTTTCAATTTGTTTGTTGCTTGATATTGATTTCGAAGTTGTGTTATCAATTTTTTTTTTTGGTATTTGGTTTGAGGGAGTATTTGGTTGGGTTTGTTGTTTAGCATTTGAGGGTTTTACTGTGTCTGTAATTGAGCTTTGTTCTTTACTATTGGTTTGTTGTTGTACTCTGTGGATGATGTTAGCGTTGTTTAGTATAGAATCGAATTTGGATGGTACAGAGCTTTTTTCGGTGTGGATTGATATTTCTCTTTCTCTTTGCATAGCTTTCTCTACTCTCGCTTTGATTATTTCTGCAATTGTTGTATTACTTTCGCCGCCCTTTTTAGGAGCAGGAAATTGATGCAGTGGGGGATTATCATGGTATATAGCCCACGCGTCACGAATAGAGCAACGGCGATCGGCTTTGATCTTGTTAATAGATTTGTAACGAGGAAGGAGGGGCAGGAGGGATCGAATGATGTATGTTAGAGTGCAAATGAGTGCAAATGTAAGAGTGCAGGGGTACAAGCACATTAATTACTAACACAAGCAAATCTGCGAGTGCTTTTGGTGAATATCATGTAAGATAAAACCAGAGGCCAGTCGTCGTTGATGTGCGCCGCAGAATTGTCTACTCGAGATATCTTTAGTAAATTGTGTACTCAAAATATATTTAGCATCAGAAGTGGGATCGTTGATCAAGAAGTGAATTAGTAGAAGCGAATTATTTATCAAATCGAACTTGGTTTCGTTGTTTTTTTTATTTGAACAAGTGAATAGTGAAGTACTATAAGTTGAAGAAACAAACTTAATAAAGCGTTGTTGTAATTTTTTCTTCTTTTTTCCCTTTGCCACGTTTGTGAAACAAACTGTACATGTACATGAGTGTAGTTATTTTTCGCCGCATTTCGTTTGAAACAAACCGTATAAGCGTGTAGCGATTTTCGCCACATTTTGTTGTGTTGTTCTGCTGTGTGTTAACCTACCCCCTTTGAAAAATAAACTGTTTATGTGTTGTAGTCGTTTCTCCGCATTTTTGTGTGTTAACTTGCCGTTTTTGCCACACGCACTCCATAGTACATATCAACTCACGATCCTCTTTTCTTTTCTGTTTTGCTTTCAAAGAGTAATATGTGTCGCATTGCGGTTTCCCAACAATAAGCATAACTGTGTTCAAATAAATATTTTGTTTTTGGTGGTGTGTGAGTTCTCTTTCTCTGCAAAATGCCAAGGAAGAGAATAGAGAATAGGAAGAGCGAGAGCTCGCAACAAAATGATATGACGTCTGTATTTGTAGGTGAAAATGTAAGTAACAATTTTATTACAACAGATGCGCTAAGCCAAATGTTGAATTCGGTTGTGAATCAAAGGAGTGGTAGTGCCATCATCGGGTTTCCCTGTTTCGACCCCGACCACTCCCGCATCGATGTACAAAAGTGGTGCGCAGATATCGACACAAGGGTGAGCCGGGATAAGTTAGAGTCTTTCGACATAATCCCAAGGGTGGAAAATGCACAACATGGGAGGCAAAAACTTGGTACCAACAGTTTGGTTACCAACATTATAACTGGGTCGATTTAAGGTCGTCCATTATTCATACCTTCTCAAGTGGGGCCGATGTCGTGCAACAGCTGAGAAAAGTGGCAAATTCTGAAAGTAGGGAATTTGCTACATACACAGAGTTTGTGATGGAAAAGGTTTCGCAAATAAATCGATTGCCATTTGAGATTCCCGAAGGCATGATCGTTCGGTTAGTGGTCGGAAATATTTCGGAGATCGGACTGCGAAATTCATTGACATTTGTTATGCCGGGAACAGTGCAATGTTTGATTGACCACTTGTCCTCCATCCGTGAAACCCCAAACCGAAAAACCGACAACGAAGCAACTCGTTTAGTAGTTCCGCGGAAATTTAAAGAATTCACATCCGCAGGTCCCATAGCAAAACGGCCTCGTTTAGAGGTGGAGAGGCGGTGTTTTGAATGTGGACAAATCGGACACATAAGAGCACAATGTTCCCACCAGACGCAGACTCAGCCACGCAGCAATAGTTTTGAGAAGTCCTCAAACACAAAAAAATGTACATTCTGTCGTAAAACGGGGCATGAAGAGAACACCTGCTGGGCAAAACAAAGATCTGAAAGAAAAAGAGTGAATTTGTGCCAACATGATAACTCTTCCGAAGGAACGACTGTAGTTTTGATAGAAGGGAAAGTTTTTCATTGTCTGTTGGACTCTGGTTCAGATTGCTCCTTGATTCGCTCTGATATTGCCGATAAGCTGTCTGCAAGGAGAAATGCTCACTTCTTGCTGGTTTCAGGAATCGGAAACGATTTTATAACGTCAACTGAAAATTTTAACACCAAAGTTGAATTTGAAGATATAGTTGTCGAGGTCACTTTTCACATCATGGACCAGAAAATCCTTAAGCATGAAATAATAGTGGGTAGGGACATCCTCAAAGATCCGTCTCTAGAAATTTCAGTTGATATACACGGGTCAACGCTACGACGAAGAAACAACCCAATAAGGTGCCTTACCTCACAAATAGTTAAAGCACATTCAAAACTGGCTCATACAACCGATAGAAGATTGAACGAAATTTTACAAAAATATTCCAAGAACATAATAACCGGATTCCCTACCGCAAAAGTTACTACAGGTGCATTAAAAATACGCATATCAAAAGAAACGAATATATTTTATAGACCTTATCGTATGGCTCTCAGTGAACGTCAGATAACGGCTGAAATAGTAACTGAACTGAAAAATCACAAAATCATAAGAGATAGTAGTTCTCAGTATGCCAGTCCTGTGGTTCTCGTTCGGAAAAAGAACGGTCAGAATCGTCTTTGTGTGGACTTCAGAGCTCTCAATAAAGTAACTTTAAAAGATCGATATCCGTTGCCCAGAATAGACGATCAGCTGGACAGACTGGCGGGGAATTTTAATTTCACTTCACTAGACATGGCGTCCGGATTTTACCAAATTCCAATCGATGAAGAATCCGTCGAAAAAACAGCCTTTGTCACACCAGATGGACACTTTGAATTCCTACGTATGCCGTTTGGACTAGCCAATGCACCTGCTGTATTTCAGCGAGCAATTAATATTGCCCTAGGAAATCTAAAAGACTCAACAGCATTGGTCTACTTGGATGACGTGCTCATTCCGTCGAAAACCGAAGCAGATGGCTTAGAAAAACTCGACACAGTCCTACAGGCACTAACCAGTTCAGGCTTTTCCTTAAACATAGAAAAATGCAAATTTTTACAAACAAAAATTGAGTATTTAGGGCATCAGTGAACGTGAGGGCATCAGACCTAGTTGCAGCAAAATCGACGCGCTGGTTCGATCTCCTACTCCAACAAATGTAAAAATGGTGCGACAGTTTATGGGGCTCGCGAACTATTTTCGCAAATTTGTTCCTGAGTTTGCTGCGAAAACCAGCTGCATCACTTCGCTCACCAAAAATAATTCAAAGTTCGAGTGGTCTGACGAGTGTGAATCAGCAAGACTGTACATAATCAACTTGCTCACAACACGACCTGTGCTAGTGATATTTGACCCAAAGCTACATACAGAACTGCACACTGATGCCAGTGCTATAGGATATGGCGCTGTTTAATTTCAACACATGAAGGGTCGCTTACACGTAGTCGCATTTTACAGTCAGGCAACAAAGGGGTACGAGTCCAAATATCACAGCTATGAGCTAGAGACTCTGGCCGTAGTAAACGCGGTTAAGCATTTTCGGGCATATCTTTTAGGGATAAAATTCCTCGTCATTACCGATTGTAATGCCTTAAAAGCAACTAAACAAAAAAGAGACCTGCTTCCACGCGTTGCGAGATGGTGGATGTATCTACAAGACTTCGACTTCGAGATAGAATACAGAAAAGGAAAGACTATGCTACATGCCGATTACTTAAGTCGGAATATACCTAATACAACAGCTACGTGTTACCGTTTGAACAGCCTAACAGACACATGGCTAAATATCGAGCAGCGTCAAGATCCAAATGTTAACGAAATAATTCAAAAAATAAACGCTAACGACACCGATGCCAAATCGCAATTTGTAGTAAAAAGTGGGCTATTGTATAAAAAAGTCAACAAAACCGAAAAACTATTTATACCTCAACAGTGCAGGTTGTCGATTAAACGGCGTTATCATGAAGACAACTGCCACGTAGGATGGGAGAAGACGCTAAGCAAAATGCGAGAACATTTCTGGATGCCGACAATGCCAAAAAGCGTTAGGAAATTTGTAGAATCCTGCTTAGTTTGCATTGTGGCCAAGAGACCATCTGGTAAGAAGCAGTGCGAGTTACATCCTATAGAAAAGAAACCGGTTCCATTTCACACAATTCATGCTGACTATATGGGCCCATTTCATGACAAAAATCGCAAAGACTCCCGTCAACTATTCATCATTATCGACTCTTTTACGAAATTTATCCTGTTGTTTCCTTGTAAAACCCTCAAAGCATCAGAAACGATAGAACTATTCCATAATTTTGTAACGCTATATGGTGCCCCTTGTAAGGTGGTTACCGATCGTGGGTCAAATTTTACCAGCGAAGAATTCAGAAAGCTATGTGTTTCTTTTGGTATTGAACACCACTTGATAGCTCCAGGCGCTAGTAGGGCCAATGGGCAAGTTGAAAGGTACGTTGACACTGTAGTTAATTTAATGAGAACAAATATGGACACTAATCTCGAGTGGACTACATACGTCAACCGTATACAACTAGCCTTAAATACAACCGTTAACAAAGCAACTGGCTTATCACCTTTGAAGATATTTACCGGAATTAATGGGCGAACTCCAAAAGTAGGAGCCTTGTTGTCCGAAATTGGTATAGAACCCGAATACGATGATGTTCAAGCAATACGAAAGCTAGCCGACGAGCGGTTGCAACAAAGTGCCCAGCAAATGAAAATAAGATTCGATAAAGATAAATGTAAGCCAACTCGTTTATCTATTGGAACATTAGTTGCCTATCGCAGTAACCAAATTCGTAAATCAAAGTTGGACGTTCATTTTCGTGGGCCATATGAAGTGGTTCGTATCCTGGCTAATGATCGATATAAATTAAAGAAGGCGAATTCCAACACTATTCTTGTTGCCGCAAGAGAAATGATCCGTCCCTTAAACGTGGCCAATGGTGATGGTCAAAATGGTACGTTATCTAAGATTTTATCCAAAGTAAGATATCGGATCGTTTCGTTGTGCCAGGTAAAATATTTTGGTTATAGACATGCTTAAGATTGCCTCTGAGCTATGAACCTGTTCAGTATTAAAGAAATATTTTGGTTATAGACATGCTTAAGATTGCCTCTGAGCTATGAACCTGTTCAGTATTAACGAAATATTTTGGTTATAGACATGCTTAAGATTGCCTCTGAGCTATGAACCTGTTCAGTATTAACGAAATATTTTGGTTATAGACATGCTTAAGATTGCCTCTGAGCTATGAACCTGTTCAGTATTAACGAAATATTTTGGTTATAGACATGCTTAAGATTGCCTCTGAGCTATGAACCTGTTCAGTATTAGAGAAATATTTTGGTTATAGACATGCTTAAGATTGCCTCTGAGCTATGAACCTGTTCGGTGTTAGAAAATAATTCTACGTACGAAATCAGTAAAAGCGTAGTAAAGTTCAGGATTGCCTTTGACTAATCTTGCTTAAGGCTGAATTAATTGTTTGGATCATTCCAGAAAGTTAAGTTATTGGCACAACGACTCGATCGTAAACTCTGGTTACTTTGTAATACTTTTTTTTTATTCCCTAAAGATTTGATGATTTAAATTTTAAATTATTACAGAAATGTCGGGCCCAACCCAATCCAGATCCAACGAATGACACCTGCCTTACTTCAAAGATAAACGAAAGATGTCGTTATGCTAATCTTAGTTTTGTTCATTTGAATTCTTGATGTTCCTTTTTTTTTTTTTTTTTTTTTTTTAACTTTGTTTAAATGGAATTTTGATTTTTTTTTCTGGTTTTGAAATTAAAGTTTTGTATTGAAAATGAGTTGTCTATGTTATGATGATAGTACATGTTTCATCGAGAGCGATGAAAAGGGTCAGAATGGCCGTGTTAGAGTGCAAATGAGTGCAAATGTAAGAGTGCAGGGGTACAAGCACATTAATTACTAACACAAGCAAATCTGCGAGTGCTTTTGGTGAATATCATGTAAGATAAAACCAGAGGCCAGTCGTCGTTGATGTGCGCCGCAGAATTGTCTACTCGAGATATCTTTAGTAAATTGTGTACTCAAAATATATTTAGCATGTATGTGTATCTTCTTTGCAGTTGGTACAGTGAATGCGGAGACACTCATCGTGGGGTGCAGGGAGACAGTTGTTGTTGTTGCATCGATTTTTGGTGTGCCCAAGTTTTTGACAAGTCACACAGCGCATAGGGTTTTGTATGTACTCATCTACTTTACAGTTGACCCATCCAATTTTGATTTCATTTGGTCTGCGAATTAGGTCAAACGTTAGTAGCACCTGTTGGGACGAGAACATCTTTTTCTTTTTTCATGATTTTTTTTTAACGTTGATAACCCTGAATCTACTAAGTTCAGTCAACAACTCTTCCTCTGATATCTCAATAATGTGTTTGGAGAAAATTCTTCCCTGGATGGAGTTAAGACTCAATTTATTAGACACCTTGACTGGAATAGAGTCAATGCGAATTGCTTTGAGGAATTTTTCCGCAGTGCCCAAGTTTAATACTTTGAGAAGGAGATCATCTGACCTCATGGCCTTGACGTCAAGAATGTGTTTTGAAATGTTTTCGAGATCGCGATTTATTTGAATCAGATTCTATGATGAAAGTTTTCGTATTTGATCATCTTTGGTTTTTTCCATTCCCGAAACGATTATGAATCGGGGCACATTATTGTCATTTACAATTACGGGCAATGTGGGGAATTCTTCGTCGTGTTTGGTGCGCTTAAGTTTTCGTTTGTTAGCGTTATTGTTGCTCTGGTTTAAGTCTACCTCAGGTGGTAGTCCCTTAAACCTGTTTGGCGAGTGGAGAGGGGGTCTCCTCTCGTCCATGATTGTTAATTTTTTTTTAGGTGTAAGTTGTTTTTGCTTTTTTTGCGTTTAGATGTATAAGTGTATGTAAGAGTTTGTGACTTACCCCGAAGAATAAATTTGGTGTTGATTTGCTTAAGTAGCACTGATCAAAAAACTTTCAAGAGAAGAACGTCTTTATACGGCGTTTGCCAGCACAGAACTACTGAGCGTTTCTAGTTTGTTTGCCTCGCTCGTTTGAAGGGCAATACTTTCAGGTTGCCTTGCTCGTCCGAAGGGCAACACTTTCAGGTTGGTAATCTCCTTGGTATATCTGTTAGATAGTGTCAAGTCAAGTCAAGTCAAGCCGTAACAAAAGTTGGCCTATTACCAACATTGTTAATGTCTTAGTCAGAAGACAGAATGTAACTTAGAAGATGGTTGCCCTTCATGTTGCATTTGACGCTGCCCCAAACTATGTTTTGAGCGTTAGCATCACAGCACATGATAAGCCCCAACTTCCGGCTTCCACAAAACTCCACCAAATCCACAACCTGTCTGAGGTTGAGGTTTTTAACGTTGATAACCCTGAATCTACTAAGTTCAGTCAACAACTCTTCCTCTGATATCTCAATAATGTGTTTGGAGAAAATTCTTCCCTGGATGGAGTTAAGACTCAATTTATTAGACACCACCTTGACTGGAATAGAGTCAATGCGAATTGCTTTGAGGAATTTTTCCGCAGTGCCCAAGTTTAATACTTTGAGAAGGAGATCATCTGACCTCATGGCCTTGACGTCAAGAATGTGTTTTGAAATGTTTTCGAGATCGCGATTTATTTGAATCAGATTCTATGATGAAAGTTTTCGTATTTGATCATCTTTGGTTTTTTCCATTCCCGAAACGATTATGAATCGGGGCACATTATTGTCATTTACAATTACGGGCAATCCACCAAATCCACAACCTGTCTTGAGGGAGTTGGTAAAATGGAATTCCAGGGAAAGTAAACTGACGCAACGACGAAAGTTTTCCACTCACCGTTCGTTTCGTAGTTCACCATAGCCGCAACCATGTCTTGACCACAGAAATGATCAAGTTTAGTTGCTGCAAAAGAGTTTGGTATGATGAGACAGGTCCGGGGTAAGTCGGACCGTTTGTCATAGAGAATATTGAACCCTCGTAGCCCTCCAAGACCAAGAACTCGGCCCTTCCAGGCCCATGGCTCTTGGATTGCTACGAGTTTTTGTTTTCAACACGGAAAGCCTGCTACATAGGAGTGCAGTAGCAGCCTTAGAATGTTGAAGGTTAATTTGATTTATTATCATTGCTTCTTTCGAGGCTTTAACCCGTCCGGTCAGTGTCCGTGGACCAGACTGACTAGCAGTCACGGTTTCATTCACCAACGATTCGGTTTGACCTCCAGGAGTTTTAACCATGCCGTCTTCATTCCTTCCAGCCAGTATCCGTGGACCGAATTTGCAAGCCTTGCGACCTGTTCCTCCAGTTTCATTCACCGACTTTCCAGTTAGACCAACAGGACGATTCGCAGAGCTTCCGGAAACCTTCTTCCTTTTGACCTGTTTGCGTTTGCAGAAGTTGAACTGAATTCGGTTACGGGAGACCGTTCTGAATTGGTGGGTGAGACCTCTTTCGACTTGTCTCTTTTCGCCGCCGTCAGCAAAGGTTTGCAACTTAATTCAGTGCCTTCGGCCACCCTGGTGTCCTCTTTGCACTGAGCCTTTGCCACTCGCCTTCTCTCCAGCTTCTGTTGGCGCTTGGAAAGCTGATCTCCAGAGAATGCCATCGTTGGAGTGGGATCAAGTTGTTCAGCTTCACTTAATCCGGTAATAGCACCGCTCTGGCTAACAGCTTAGCTCTGATGAGAATTAAGCTTTGGAGGTTAGACCTCTGAGCTACCTTCTTCATCTTTCCAGCTCAAACCACGAAGAGCTTCATGGAGAGAACTGCAGGAGTCACCGGTTACGGTACCTTCGAATCGCGTGTAGCCACCAGTAAAGGCGTGCGTTAGTATGTTAGATGGGGCCTCCAGAATCCGTGCCCCTGCCGTAGTTAAAACTAAGGGTGGATTTTTGCTTTGACTGCCACCTGGAGAGGAAAATTTCCTTTAGTTGTTCTTCCATACTGTTTTTTGATCGATTCTTAGTTTTCATTCATTTTCCCCATCCTTCGGCCACCTTTCGGCATCAAGCTCGATTTAAATAAACTATTTAAGCCCCCCCACCGCGACAAGGTGACTGATCGTCGGGAAGGAAAATAAAGGTACCATTTCATTCGTTTTGTGGTACAGTGGAGTAATACTCGTTTCGTTTAATTAGGAGGGTATAAGGTTTTCCGCTATAACAGAGAGGGTCGCAATGGGGGCGGTGTTGCAATATATGTACCAGAGAGCATTCCGTGCAAACAAAGATATGTGTCTGATGCTGGCAGTGAAATCGAGTACATTTTTGTTTATCTAGGCTATAGTGAAAACACATTACTCATAGGAGCAGTTTACAGGCCCAATAAAAGCACTAGTCTAGATCCGTTTTTTTTCATTTTATTAGAGAAATATCTGCTGTATCACTTCAGATCTTAATAAGTGGTGATTTCAATAGCAATTTTTTGGTTGAAAGAAATCTTGTGGATGGTATCAAACCTTTTAATTTGTTTCCACCAAACACCTCTGTGGCAGCCCATTTCACAGATTTTTCAAGCACACTCTTAGATGTCTTTTTTGTGAGTGATTTACGTACACTCAAAAAAAAAAATTGTTATATCAAGAATTTTATACTTTGGCCCAACAATTTTCGTACTTTGAAATGAACCCAAGTACTTCAAATTCTTAACTCAAACACCTCTGTGGCAACCCATTTCACAGATTTTTCAAGCACACTCTTAGATGTCTTTTTTGTGAGTTATATACGTACACTCAAAAAAAAAATTGTAATATCAAGAATTTTATACTTTGGCCCAACAATTTTCGTGCTTTGAAATGAACCCAAGTACTTCAAATTCTTAACTTAAGAATGCAAGTGTTGAACGTGCAGCAAGAACTTTTATTCTTGATTTAAAGATAAGAAATGTTAAAACTTCAAGAATTTACAATGTTGCCTCAAGAACGAATAGTTAAAAATGCACAACAATTAAAATTGTATGGCCAAATTCTAAAATACTTAAAATTTCAAGATCGAAAAGTGTTGCAAGGAAAATGCATTGTTAATAAAAAATGACAATGTTAATGTTGGATCAAGAACAAAACAAGTCAGACTTTTAAAACTATAGATTGTTGACCCAAGATCAAACTGTCAATAAATAATGAAAATGAAGTTGTTGACTCAAATACTAAAAATGTGAGATTTCCGGAAATTGTTGTAATGAAAAATATTTCGTTGACGTTTGCCAGGCAATATCTCGAAAAAATCAGTGATGACCTATAATTTTTTTTGCACCACTTTAATCCTTAATTGGTAAGCTTTATTTTGATATATAATTACGCTATCATACATAAAGCATATCACGTACATTATACACAATTCCTAAAAAAAATTAAACAAAAAATATGTTCCACAGCAAATGCATTTTTTCACTTAATTTTTCACAGTTCCTACTTTGTTTTTTACTAAACATAAAAACAAAATACATTTTAATGCTGCAAATGAGAAAAAAAAAATGACTAATCTTCGTTTAGATCTATCAAAATACCATCCAAAAACAAAGCTGGTGCTACATTCATTGCTTCCTGGTGTCTTGCGTAACCCAAATACCCTAAAATACTCATGACATGAGCGCAACAACCAACAGTCCTCATTCCAACGAGACAGTTACAATAGTAAGCTTTTATTGCGTTCGAACTATGTGCTACGTTTGCACCGCTATTCACCAAGATGTATGAGATGTATGAGCTACACTTTTGAGATGAGATGAGATGAGATGTGAGATGATGAGCTACACTTTTCTACTTACATACCTGGATTTGATTCGCCCTCGCAATAAAAAGTTATTGTTGCCTATAAGACTATCATGAGCAGTAGAGGTAATTCGCATCCGATCTTCGCAGACTTCGATTGTATAGGTTCCCTGGTCTTTTAAATGTTCACCGCAGTAAAATCGAGCCTGGTTTATTTGGTAATTCCCCAATGATATCTTACGAAGTTCTTGAATAGTGAGTTGTGGGAAATTACTTAAATTCGGGATATTACCATCGATGCGGCTGAACATGGCTCTGGTTCTGCCCTCTGCGACTGACGTGACTTTTTTGTTACAATTCCACTGACGTGGTGGTCTCCCAGACACCACTTGGAAGGCTTGTATTTCAAAAACTAGACTTTTAATTATATTTTTAATCATTGCATTTTGAAGCTCAGAGTATCCTTTACTAAATTCAATAGCTCAAATAATGTAAAATAAAAAAACACATGTAGCATAATAATTTTTATTTATAGCTTAAAAAAGTCCTTATAACGAAACACTTTTTAAAAAAAAATAAAAAAAAAATCAACATAAATATTTTCTTCATGTAAATTATATATTTCTTAAAGCTAACATTCATAAAAATAATAATATTAAAAAAAAATCTAATTCAACGGTTAAGAAAAATAAAAAAAAAAAAATGAAAATCAAAATTTTTCTTTGCAGTTTTCGCAAATTGGCTTCGAGCATTGAAGACAAATTGGCTTTAAACAATCACAGCACAAATATGCAGTCTTTCTTTTAATTTTCGAAGGACAAATCGAACATAGTTTTCTCCCACTGTTTGATATCGTTTCAGATCTTGGGAGTGGAGATTCCCAAGATCTTCTGATCGTCACTCGCGATTCTCGTGGTAGTCTTTCGTTGTAAACTCGCATTTTCAAGTGATTTAGCACTAGGGATCTTGCCAAATTTAGAATAAAAGTACCTCTTCTTATTTTATTATTACTGTCGGCACACATTTCATACAGTACGAAACTATTTATACTTGCCATATCTAAAATCCTTTGGAAAATGGCCATGGGCCAACGACGAGTTTTGCGGCTGCAAGAATATACAGGGTGATTCGCATAAGGTGTGACAAAAAGATAGGGTGTGTAGGTTGGACCTAGACAAGCAAAAAATCGTATGGGAGGGGGGGTCCATTTTCCCCCGTTTAGGCGGGAAGGGCAATTTAAGAAAAAAATCACTAAAAATGTAAAAAAAAATTATTTAAAAATAACGGTAATACCTACAGAGTCGTGCTTTAGCATTTTGAAAAGCCAAAAACTTATACATTAATTTAAATTTAAAAATAAGTTGTTCAAATAAGTAGTTTTTAAAATATTAATTTTCAGAATCAAAATTTTGAAAAAAAAACATATTTTTTTTTTTAAAACCACTTTTTTCCAAATTTTGCGTTATTAAGTAGTATTTTTCTGGCTTATTTGCAATGCTCTTATTTATTTTTGATCAAACAGAAAAAACCGGATGTCAAAATAACCTGTAGTTTTTGCAAAAACCAAAAATTACAAAAACGACTTTTTTCAATTTTTTGTTTTAAGTTTTTTTTTCGTTATTGGATTTTTAAGTGAATTCTCATAAGTTAAGAATTCTCTTAAGTTCACTTAAGAATCCAATAACGAAAAAAAAACTTAAAAAAAAAATATTTGAAAAAAGTCGTTTTTGTAATTTTTGGTTTTCGCAAAAACTACAAGTTATTTTGACATACGGTTTTTTGGGTTTGATCAAAAATAAATAAGAGCATTGCAAATAAGCCAGAAAAACACTACTTAATTACCTAAAATTTGGAAAAAAAGTGGTTTTAAAAAAAAAAATTATGTTTTTTTTTCAAAATTTTTACTTTGAAAATTAATATTTCAAAAACTATTTACTTGAACAACTTATTTTTAAATTTTAATTAATGTATAAGTTTTTGGCTTTTCAAAATGCTATAGCACGACTCTGTAGGTATTACCGTTATTTTAAAATAATTTTTTTTCCATTTTTAGTGACTTTTTTCTTAAATTGCCCCTCCCGCCTAAACGGGGGAAAATGGACCCCCCCTCCCATACGATTTTTTGCTTGTCTAGGTCCAACCTACACACCCTATCTTTTTGTCACACCTTATGCGAATCACCCTGTATAGAACACTTCTTGTCGACATCATCAACTCCTCCCTAGCTCCCTTAGTGTTATTATAATCTGCAATCATTACTGGTTTTCCTACATCTGTATCAATGCTTTCATTGTGTTGAGAAGAAGAGATCAGGAGGACAGCTTTATTTTTTTTTCGGTGCATAAGATAATAAGGTATAGTCCATTCTGAATCCATATAGAGAACTCCCCAACTCTCTATTTTTATTCCACGAGAAGCATGGTGGTATTTCGGCTTTGTTCTTTTTCAATGTGCCTAAGTATGTTAGTCCTTTTTTCAGCAAAATGTCCATAAGTGGAATCGAACTGAACCAATTGTCAGCTGTTACGTTGCGGTTTGAAAATTAACAATAACACTGAGGTGGTGGTCTCACATACACTATGAAAATAAAACAATAACACTGACGTGGTGGTCTCACAGACACTATGTAAATAAAACAGTAACACTGACGTGGTGGTCTCACAGACACCTACCTTAATGCTGACGTGGTGGTCTCGTAGACACCTTCCCTTAAAAAACACACGATGCGCACGCGACGACAACTAACTATACACTAACGCATGCTCGCACATACGATTGAAAGGTACTGAGAATGCGCCGCTCAAATTTAAAAAAAATATAAGAAATATAGAAGATTTTAAACTTTGTGGTGTCTGTCAGACCACGAAGTCGCAGAGGGTTAAGATTATTCTCTCTTACAAAGGCACCTAAATAACCAGGAGTATTCAAACGATTTAAAGCCAGTTCTAGCAGAACGTTCGCATCAGCACTATCTTCAATGGTTGGATGAAACTTATTAAGAATTCAAAAGACATGAAAGGATCAAAGATCCATGACCACAACTCTTAAAAACTGTTGGCGTTTCGCCCAGGTACGGCAGTGGGCTCATCAGTTAGATGCTGCCGTACCCTTCTAAGACGCGAATTTGTTTGGCTTACACCGAAACACTTATAAATTTCACAGCAGTTATATGCTGTGAATTTTATTATTTCTAAGTGAATGTATAACAACATTCTAATACTTAGAAAAAATTTTGCCATTGGTCTATTTATTTAGGCTTCAATTTAAAATATAAATACAATAACAAAGAATTTGTTATTGTTTAAAGTTTTTTGAGTTGAATTGGAAGTCAAAAGACATGAAAGGATCAAAGATCCATGACCACAACTCTTAAAAATTGTTGGCGTTTCGCCCAGGTACGGCAGTGGGCTCATCAGTTAGATGCTGCCGTACCCTTCTAAGACGCGAATTTGTTTGGCTTACACCGAAACACTTATAAATTTCACAGCAGTTATATGCTGTGAATTTTATTATTTCTAAGTGAATGTATAACAACATTCTAATACTTAGAAAAAATTTTTACCATTGGTCTATTTATTTAGGCTTCAATTTAAAATATAAATACAATAACAAAGAATTTGTTATTGTTAAAAGTTTTTTGAGTTGAATTGGAAGTCAAAAGACATGAAAGGATCAAAGATCCATGACCACAACTCTTAAAAATTGTTAGCGTTTCGAATTATTAAGAATTGCAGCTGCAACTTTGAAGTCGTCCATCAAATGACCAGCAGCTAGATTAAAAAAATCTTGCCGAAATAGTTTAAAATCCCTTTTAAATCGTCCGTTCACGATTTCAACGACCCATCTGACCATAGTTACACACCTGGATCTATTAGCCTGCTCTGTGGTAAGTTGAAAGTTACCTTCAGCAACGGATTCAGGCATGTAAGTCTTATATCCTTAAGATTCAAGATGTAGGATTGCGTCTCTGAATCCTCTGTCCAAAATAAAAACATCGTTTTGTCTAAAGTATTGCCTGAACGTTCCATAATTGTCTCTGAACAGATGTTTCATTATGTTAGCATCAGATACATTTGCAGCATAAGGTCCTATAACGTCCAGGATATACCCATCACAGCATGTGATCACAAAAGGCTTAACCAGATTTTGATACCTATGTAGGCTGTATGATTGTTTCTGGAAGCCGTAGCTTGAATTTTTTTGAAGGTACACATATGTTCCATCGCAAATGACTATAGATGGCTTCTGCGAGATCTTAACGAAGATCCACAGCAAAGGCAAATTCTTAAATGTCCATACTCGCGATTAGGATAACGGTGATTTGTTGAAGTGATCCTTTCAATAATTCGATAACAATTCAAGCATACCAAATCTGACACAGATATCTTTAATTTAAAGAAGATATTTAAAAAACAAAAACAAAAATAAACACTGCAACTCACTTCATCTGGTGTTATCCAGGAGGCTAAAACTAACCGCATTTCATGGCTTTGTATACTTCGATATTGAATCAAGTTATTCAAGCGAACTCTACAATCTGCGCAGTTATTAGCATTACTCATTTTCACACTTTTTAATTCAAAAAACTTTTTTCTTAAATCTGGAGCGCTGCTACAATTTTTCTCAATTTTTTCTCTCGTTAATGGAGTACAACACCTGAAGACCGCGAAATTGTGAACTACTTGTTTTTGTGTCACTACATAATTTACTCACAAGCCAACAATCAGTTATCAATGAATTAGGCCTAACGGTCGCGGACTTGTATGTTTAAGCTTGGTACCTAGCAACCAGTTTTTTTAGATTTGTTTTTGGATGGTATTTTGATAGATCTAAACGAAGATTAGTCATTTTTTTCTCATTTGCAGCATTAAAATGTATTTTGTTTTTTTGTTTAGTAAAAAACAAAGTAGGAACTGCGAAAAATTAAATGAAAAAATGCATTTGCTGTGGAACATATTTTTTGTTTAATTTTTTTTTAGGAATTGTGTATAATGTATGTGATATGCTTTATGTATGATAGCGTAATTATATATCAAATTAAAGCTTACCAATTAAGGATTAAATTGGTGCAAAAAAAATTATAGGTCATCACTGATTTTTTCGAGATATTGGCTGGCAAACGTTAACGAAAATGTTTCTTTTCAAACAACTTTTAAGTCTGTTTTTTCGAAATATAAGGCATTTTGAAAACTGTATTTTGAAGATTTTTTTATGATCTTTCATATGATACCAAAATCATTGTCCTACGTGCTATGCTTTTCGAGATAAACGTAATTATTTGCAGAAATGTCAGATTTTTCCCATTTCCAGCGCTCAACTTCAAGTCTAATTATCTCAAAATCACCAAAACCGAATTCAAAAATATTTGGCAGGCTGATTGGGCTGAACGTAAGCTTTCATTTGGTACTAGTCTCATAGGTGTACGCCTTGGGCCCAGGCTCCATTGAAATATGCATCACCTCCTTTAAAACAACTCTTGGTTTTAGTAAACGGAGAACTTTCTATTCAACAAATTAAAACAAAGACAATGAAGCAGAAAAAACGCTAAAAGTTTTCTAATGTAACGAATTTCATATTTTATTTTTTTTTATATTAGCCGTCTTTAGAAATAATGTACATAAATAATAAATTTAATGAAAAATAAAGTATTAATAAAAACGAACAACTTCTTCCGAGTTTTTTAAAGTGACACTCCTTGCACACGTCGAATAATTAACAATATGTTTCATATAAAAGCAATTTACATTTTGCTTTATTTTATATGCCTGAAATTGTCCTAGATACAAGCATTTGTATAATTGATATACTAAAAAAATATTTTTTTCTGAATCCATCATCTTGTTTAATATTTTTAATACTGAACTTTCAAATTTGACAAAGCAATTAATTTTAAAAAGGTTTCCTTTGAAAATCAAACTTTCAACTTGGCTACCGAAAGAAAAATGTGTACAAAGATTAAGGTAATACGGGAGTTTAGTTAAATCAATAGGCAAAAAATTGCAAAATTTGGAATAATCGTCCTGAAAAAATAAGTTTTGTAGAGTCGTATGTGAGAATTGAAGAGAGCTTTTTATGCATAAAGTGTATAGAACATTTATTCATGAATTAATAACGTGACAATACTGCTTAAAAAATTGATGTTTTGCTTCAAATCTAAAGCACCAAACATTTTTTAATGGACCAATTTCTTTTATAAGAGTGCTGTAGTGTTACATAACATGAAATTTGGGCTTTAAGTTTTCTTTAAAAAAATCAATATAGAAGTTGTTGTGTTCTTCAATTAAATTATCAAGTTTTGTTAAAACAGCTGAACTGAATTCGTCAAGAGTTACAATATCAATTATTTTTATAAAAATTACTAAAAATTGGTAAACTATATCTGTTTTTGGAATCAAGTCTCCAATGATGAGCAAAACAAAATGTAAAAATGTTTTCATTTCAGCTGCGTTCATTTTTATATTGCAATTTTTAATTTGGTTTCCATCGATTGGACGACTTATATTACCAATAAAATGGGAATCATAGGGAAACATCTGCTTCCTATAAATGAATGCGTCTAAGAAAAATTTTTTTTTTCAAAAATAAAGTAATTTAAGATTTTTGACAATTTGTATTTCGCAACACCTAGAAAAATATCGTGCATGATATCGCATGCCTTATTATCAACAACATGAAAATAGGTCAATATATTCCATATGGAATTTTCTTTTAAAAAAGAAAGTTCCAGTTGGTTTAAGCACAAAGCTGATTCACGAACGTAACCAGATAAATTTCGAATGCTTTCCTTAACTTCTACACAATCATTTTAGCAATTTTTTTTTTTGTCCCTTGTACAAATTCTACAATAGTGTCTAGCATTGAAACTTGGAACAAATCCTAAGACTTGAGCCCTAGATTATCACCAAGTATTTGTCCTAGATAAAAATATACTTAAGAAGTGTTCCTATCGATATTCATTAATCAATGCCAATTAAAGCAAGATCTTCTTCAAGAGTTTGAACTAACTTAGCCAAAGAAGCACTGTTTCCAAAGTGATTCATATCTTTTGATTTAACAAATCCTGCCACAAAAATGTTACTTAAGTGGGACAATTGGTGCTGAGGAATAACAGGGACGGTTAAATAAATTCCACAAATCGAGTCATTATGAGGCCCATTTGCATCATTTGTTTGAAATGAATCGAAATATAAAAATAAAGGAAAAATTATTTTATCACGTATTGTGTCAGTTTTAGTTCTCCACATATTTCCCATTAAAAAGTGATTCAGTAAGTTTTGGGTTTTACTATCTTCGATGTTCTTTAGGGTCTTACTTAAAACTAATGGTTACTCAAAATACTTTTTTAATTGAAAATGTATGTCGTTAAGACATCCTTCAATTGCGTTTCCTTTTAAAGTTGGCTCACCTCGTACGAAAACTTCATCTAACTGTCTGCAAATTGGGTGATTTAAAAATTTGTAGAGATTCAACTTTTTGAAAAAATTTGTATTCGGAAGCTATGTCCTCAAACGGGTTATTTACGAAGTTAAGAATTGTTTGTTGTACAGATTGAAGATCGGGCTCAATAAATGGAATAAATTCGCTTAAAGTATCTACAAACGGCTTTAGGATATCACCTTCTATAGCATTTTGAATTGCTAGAATACTTTTTCTGGTAACATTGGCTTTTGTATCAAGTTGGAGTGCAAAGGAAATTACAGCTTTAGATAAGTTAGTTTTTATTCTACTAAGATCTTTTTTAAGTGGTTTTTGATAAAAAGAACTTTGGCCTTGTAGCGAGAAATTGCATTCCTTAGAATCATTAAGTGGTTGGGTATTCGGAAGAATTTCAATGGTTGAAATGGTAGGTTCTATTGTCATTACTCTTTTAAGACTGATTTCAAAATTACAACTGTCTGGCTTGAAATATGATGCTTAAATTTATAAATAGTTTGAAAGAATTTGTTACATGAATTATATTTACAAGAAAATTCATAGTGTGTTGGAGTCTTATGATCATCTTTTAAATGAATGATGAATTTATTTGAATTTTGAAAAGTTTTCTTACAGATAAAGCAAATATGTGTGTTTGTATAATAAAATTTATTCAATGTCGACATTGTCTAACTTTGAAATGTTTTTTATTTTTGAAATTTTCTCGTCAGGGACGATTTCGTATATATATTCTTGTAAAAAAACCACACATATTTGCTTTTTTGAGTTTAATCTAAATTAAAAACGAAACAAATCTAAGCAACTAAATCTATAGCATCGAGCAGCGTTGAAACTTTATAGCGTATACCTTCCAAATAAACATAAAATTCTTTCAAACTTTCCAAAGACTCCCCAATGACAAAAAACTTTGGCTGCAGCTTAAGTTTTTCCGAAACAGCTTGGAGGTGGAGCTCATCCTCCTTATGTTTAAAGTTATTTATGCTTACCAAGTGAACAAACATATCTTTTTGGACATCAGAAATTGATGTTTTGCAAGTTTTGCTTATCATTGGTGGAATTAAGATGGTGTGCAACAAATTAAAAACGAAAAAGTTTTTAGAATCTGAAAAAGAATTTTATTTGTAAAATTATTTTACAAATGTATTTATGATTATAGTTACCGACACAAAGCTCGGGGCAAATCATTGTACAAGAAACATTTCAAGAAAAAGTTTTTCTATAATTTGTGATGGAAAAAAAACCTTGTTTGCTCCTTTTTCTAACTCGTTGAACTTTTCGAAGAGTTTAGGAGATTTTTCCGGATGTAATGTGTTGAAGTCTACATTCCTGAGCTCTTCGGCATTTACGTCCTTATATCGTGGCCATGCAGTTAAAAATGAAGAAATTGGAATTGGAAATTTTTCTTCCTTCATTCTCATTTTAGATGTTTCTTCCCACAAAGATTTTGCGTTTTCAGGAGAGTTAAGAAACAGAAATTCTTCTTTCTTTAAAAACACTTCGGTTTCAATGTTGTCATTTTCTTCGGAAATAGTATCATTTTCAGTATCAATAGTGCTTTTGGCGATCTTTTCTGCTACATACGAGTCAGCCTTTCTCTTTCGACACGCAGAAAAAAAAATTGTAAAGTTAAATAAGTTTCGTGTACTGCTAATATGGAACCTGCAACCTGCCTGGGTCAAATTGAGCCGGTGCAATTGGTAAATTTTACCCACTGATTCGGTTAAGGTGTACTAAAATTTAATCAACCTATTTCTCGGTTAAATGGTTCTTAATGTTGTCAGTAACCAACAGCCTAGTAAGTTAGTAAAAGAAACATATTAAATGTATTAAAATAAAACAGTTACTCGATTATTATGTACACACTTAATTAGTTGCCGTAACATACAGTCTCGGTTAATGTTTTTAGAACTAAAACGCGAAAGCTAATCAACACGGTTAAATTAACATATCCTCTGGTTGAGTTAACTAATCTATTCGGTTAGAAATATTAATAAATGCTTTCATATAACCGATCTAATGGATTTCTTTAAATTTCTTACTGGACTGAGTTAACCCATTTGCTCAGTTGGAGTAGCCCATCTACTCGGTTAAATTAACATACTTACTTAGTTGGAGTAGTGTATTTACTCTGTTGAAGTAAACTGTTGACTTGATTAAAGTTTTAAATTAATTAAATTTTTTGTATATAACCCATCTAGTTGGCTACTTCAACTACCTTGTGGGATCGAATTAACCCATTAGTGCCGTTGGATTGGCCCATCTACTCGGTTAAATTATGATAATTTCTTTGTCAAAGTAACCAATTTACTCTGATGAATGAAACTATTTTCTCGGTTAGAATTACCAACTAATTTTTGATTCTAACCCATCTAGTTGGTTACTCTAACCACCTTGCTGGATCGAACTAATCCATTTGCTCAGTTAGAGTAGCCCATCTACTCATTTAAATTATTATACTTACTTTGTTGGAGTAACCTATTTACTCTGTTGAATTAAACTATTTGCTTGGTTAGAATTACCAATTAATTTGTTATTTGGTGTTATTTTAACCACCTTGCTGGATTGAATTAACCACTTTGCTCAGCTAGGGGACCCCATCTAATCGGTAAATATAGCATACTTACTTTGTTGGTGTAGCCTATTTCTTCGTAGTTGTTGTAGCCCATCTACTCGGTTAGAAATAAAAACATTTTGCTTCGAATTTAAAAACACATAATAAATTTTATTTATATAAATATTTACTCAATATAAATATTATTTTATATTTAAATCTAGTTTTTGTTTAAATAATTCATAAAAATATTATTATAATTTGTATGCAAAATTAATTTTCTTTTTAATTTTTAAATTTAATTACAAAACGAAAGAAGTGTACAGTTACTCAAAACTAAAAACATTTTGTGTGGAACTTTAAAATACACATCTTTCACTAAAATGGAACCCTTTTCATAACGTACTGAGGAAATCATTGCCCAATTAACTTTCGTTAAAGTTTTTTCTGAGTTTAACTTTAAGTGAGAATAAATTAGTTTTCTTTGCAAAGGTAAAATATCTTTTTGAGGACCTACGGAAAGTAAATTAGGAAGTTTGCCCTTTAAAAACATTTCATTTAGCTGAAACTGATGTTTCATTGCTAAGGTAAGAGTAATGTTCATTCGGTTACATGATGCTCTAGCAGACATTTTAGATTTTCTATGACAGGAACGGAAAGTGGAAAATAACTAGTTCTCCGGCAAGCCGAGTTCCGAGAGGAGAGTGGAAGTGGAAGTGGATGTTGAATCAAATCGGGTTTTGATTTTATAAAAGCCTTTTTGAATTAACATCCAGGTACATAAACTCTCCTCTTGATACTTAGCATTGAGTATAAAAATTATTTTTAAGCAAGTATCCACTGCTTCCACTATGGAAGGAAGTAAGTATTTATTTTCATTTACTATAACAAAATAGGATTTTATGTGGTTTAAGGACTCACCAACTGCCAAAATAAAAGGTTGGAGGGTGAGATTATACCCTTCCAGTTTTGCTTTCCTGCTTTGTATTGCCTCGCTGATGCCAGCATCGGTGCCGTGCAACAAAGTCGTGCGAAATAAGGTCCCAACGACTTTATTACCACTCCTGTGTGGCAATAATGTCGAGTTGCACCTCCTACAAGGGTCGGCGCTATTTCCTTACCGAAGTGGCAATAACGCCGAAAAAGAGGAAATAAAGTCGAATTGGGAAAAATCGCAAGGCAGATAGAAATCGGAAGGTAATAAAGTCGAAATTGAACAAAAATTATACAAAGAAGCACAGCACCCATATGGCATGTGGAATGGTTTTGAAAAAAAAAAAAAAAATTCGCGGCGAATTTTTAATTTTCAGAACACAAGCCCATACTCCCCTTGCCAAATTTTTTTCCGCTTCGCTTTTAGCTTTTTTTTCTGTACTTAAGGCGGCGCGGCGGCTCCAGATTTTTTTTTTAAGTTCATCACTAATATCTTAAAATTGATCTAAATAAGAACACATCTTCTACACACACAGGCGAATTTCTTACTATTACTTTATCTTATGCTCAAAAACTAAACATTTGAGTACATAACAGGAATAAAATTTTGTTTGTTACTTCAATATACATGGTGGTGTTTTACATTGGGTAATAACGCCTACCACACAAATATCCCCAATCCAGAAATCGACATTATTTCCACTTATTACAATTTTTTTGCGAAATACGGTCGAATTATGAATTGTTACATTGTTACCCATCTAATCGGTAAAAATAGCATACTAACTTTGTTGGTGTAGCCTATTTCTTCGTAGTTTTTGTAGCCAATCTACTCGGTTAGAAATAAAAACATTTTGCTTCGAATTTAAAAACACATAATAAATTTTATTTATATAAATATTTACTCAATATAAAAATTATTTTATATTTAAATCTAGTTTTTGCTTAAATAATTCATAAAAATATTATTATAATTTGTATGCAAAATTAATTTTCTTTTTAATTTTTAAATTTAATTACAAAACGAAAGAAGTGTACAGTTACTCAAAACTAAAAACATTTTGTGTGGAACTTTAAAATACACATCTTTCACTAAAATGGAACCCTTTTCATAACGTACTGAGGAAATCATTGCCCAATTAACTTTCGTTAAAGTTTTTTCTGAGTTTAACTTTAAGTGAGAATAAATTAGTTTTCTTTGCAAAGGTAAAATATCTTTTTGAGGACCTACGGAAAGTAAATTAGGAAGTTTGCCCTTTAAAAACATTTCATTTAGCTGAAACTGATGTTTCATTGCTAAGGTAAGAGTAATGTTCATTCGGTTACATGATGCTCTAGCAGACATTTTAGATTTTCTATGACAGGAACGGAAAGTGGAAAATAACTAGTTCTCCGGCAAGCCGAGTTCCGAGAGGAGAGTGGAAGTGGAAGTGGATGTTGAATCAAATCGGGTTTTGATTTTATAAAAGCCTTTTTGAATTAACATCCAGGTACATAAACTCTCCTCTGGATACTTAGCATTGAGTATAAAAATTAATTTTAAGCAAGTATCCACTGCTTCCACTATGGAAGGAAGTAAGTATTTATTTTCATTTACTATAACAAAATAGGATTTAATGTGGTTTAAGGACTCACCAACTGCCAAAATAAAAGGTTGGAGGGTGAGATTATACCCTTCCAGTTTTGCTTTCCTGCTTTGTATTGCCTCGCTGATGCCAGCATCGGTGCCGTGCAATAAAGTCGTGCGAAATAAGGTCCCAACGACTTTATTGATTGATTGATTGATTGATCTTTATTTAGCTTTGAAAAATAAGCTATTTAGTTTACAGTTTTATATAAATTCATAAAATTTACAAAATTTAAAATCTTACATACGGTTTAGTTTTTTAGCTGAGAATTCTTGTTATACTTATACATTTTTATTATTATACCACATTTTCTTGAATGTACTGAATGAGTTTTCTTTTAAACACTATTAAGTTGTTTGCATTTTTAATTTCATTTGGTAAATTGTTAAAACCATGGAATCCCATATAATATATTGTTCTTTGACCCCTCACAGTTCTTGATCTTTCAATTCTAAGGTCATTATTGTTTCTCAGGTTGTATTCCAAACCAACATTTGTACGTAAATTTTCACATAAATATTTTGGATACATATTATTTTTTATTTTAAACACAAATATCATAGATAACAAAAACAGTCTTTGATTTACATTTAACCATTTCAGCGAATTTAACATCTGCCTTATTGGTGTGTATCTATTACATTTTAAAACACATCGCATAATCTTATTTTGTTGCAATTGTAGTCTATCTTTATAGCTTTGAGGACACATATACAAAAGGCTAGCACAATAATCAAAATGAGGTTTAATCAACACATTACATAAATTTACAGCTGTATTTTTCGATATATTTTTTCTTATTTTTCTGAGCACACCGACTTTCTTTGATATTTTTTTACATAAATAACTAACATGTTCATTGAAGTTAAGCTGTTCATCTAGAATTATCCCAAGATATTTTATTTGTTTAACACTTTCAACTTTTTCACTGTTTATATATATATCAAAATTAATAGGCGAACTTACTGGACTACATTTAAACATTATACATTTGGTTTTAGCAACATTGATAATAAGCTTATTCATTTTTAACCAAGTGCTTACTCTCTCAAGGTCTTGGTTTAAACCTTGTATACAGTCTTCCACATTTTTTCCAGAGATGTACAGCAAGCTATCATCCGCAAACAGCACTTATTTAGAATGCTGAATCACCTTGCTCATATCATTAATGAAGATCAAGAACAGCCACACTCCCAGTATTGTACCTTGTGGTACTCCCACATTTACCCCTACTGGCGATGATACTTTCCCATTTACCGAAGTCCGTTGGGTTCTTCCCGATATAAAGGACTTAAACCACTTCATTTCCACACCCTTTATGCCATAATGTTTTAACTTTTTTAATAATATTTCGTGATTCACTGTTTCGAAAGCACGTTTCAGGTCCAGAAAAACAGCAATCACCACATTTTTATTGTCTATTTTTTTCCTCCAGTCGTTTAGCACAAAGTTCAAATTTGTTTCACATGAGTGATTTGCACGAAATCCTGATTGAAAGTTATCGAGCAGTCCATTACTTTCTAAATGATTTTGGAGCTGTATCACTACACATTTCTCTATTATTTTTTCATACAGGGGCATCATATTTATTGGGCGATATTCACTGAAAGTTTTGGGGTTGGTATCTTTTTAATTGGTATTACAAGTGCTTCTTTCCAGGATTGTGGAAAGACACCGATATTTAAGGACACATTTATAACTTTCTCTAACACTGGACCAACAACACACAGGGAGTCTATAAACATTTTGGTGCTCATAAAATTAAAGTCACTTTTTTTGCTAAGCAAATCTATTGCACTTCGTATACTATTTATATTGACTAGATTGAACTTAAAATCTATATTGCACTGCTCAAGTAAATTTGTATAATCATAAAATATCACAGATTGGGTCATCTCATTAATTGAGTCCACATAAAAGTTGTTAAATTTATCACACATTATTGCACTATTATTTATCACAAATCCATTTTCTATTGCCACTTCAGTTATTGCTTCGTCACTTTTTTTAAGAACGTACTTCTTAAGTTTTGCCCACATATCCTTCTGATTGTTAGCATTGTCTATTTCGTTTTTAATAAATATCGATTTTGCTGCTTTAATCTTCCTTTTGTACTGGTTTCTACACTGTTGATATGCATACCATATATTTTCGTCATTTGTAAGTACTGCTTGTCTATGAAGATTTACTTTTCTTTGCTTCTCCACAGCAAGATCATAATTAAACCACCTTGCGTTATTATAGGGAACATGTTTTTCAATTACCATAGAATCAACGATGTATTTCATGTTGTACACAAATTGGTCACAAAGAACGTTAAGACTAATTGGTTGTTCCACGTTAAAATTCGCGAAAAACGGATTTTCCAAAAGCGACGACACAAAAAAATGTTGGTTATACGAACAGTATTTTATTGTTTTTTTACTTAGCACCTTACGTTGGTTTTTTATAAAAATATCTAATGATTCATGGTCACCTATCTTAATATTTTTATTCACCCTTGCACTAATTATATCAGTACAGTTTGTTATTACGTAATCAATTAATGTTTTTGAAGATCTTGTTATTCTTGTGGGCTCATTAACAATCATATGTAAACCGCTATCATTTAAAATATTTGAAATACGCCTCTTGTACGTGTCTGTTACATCGAACCAATCTATGTTAAAGTCACCTACTATTATAAGATTGCCATATTGTGAAAGATAGTCTATGCAGTTTTCAAGTTCATTGCAAAATTCACTTTAAGAAGAAGTGTGGCTGGGAGATCTGTATAGGCCACATATATGTATTGCTGGACAATTATCATATTGCACTTTCACCATCAATATCCAGTACTGCATACTGACTTGATATTTTTTCAAAACACTACATTTAAAATTTTTTTTAACATAGACAACAACACCACCTGTATGATTTGACTCACTTTCACAGCTGAAAGGCTGATAGAATCCATCTAATATTGCACAATTTAATTCACTGGGATCTGTAATATGTGTTTCTGTTAACACTAAAACATCAGGATTTTCACTTTGCACCACAACTTCTAGTTCTTCAAAATTATTTATAAGTCCTTGTATATTAAAATAAATACATCTTACATCGTCTAATTGCTAATAATCTGTCCGCTCTTCAGCTATTTTCAGTTTCCTTTGGAAAACTGGACAATTTACATCACTTGCCTTATGTTTATCATCAATATCTATTTTTAAATTTGTTTTTGCATTAAAGCAATTAATACATTTAACATTAACATTATTGCACAATTTCACATCATGATTTTCAGCACAATTAATACAAATTTTTATACTAGTACATTTTTTAGCTGAATGATTAAAACCATAACAATTGAAGCATCTTTGTACATTTGTTTGCTTATAAACTTTGCATCTATCCCATCCAATGTTCACCTTGGTACTTTCCATTATTTTGCCATAGGCAACACTTTCCATTTCAATTATGGCATTAAAACACTTATTTTTTGGAGACAGATATATTTGTACGCACCTTAGCTCGTATTCACTTAACCCGTTTTGACATTTCAATGATTTAATTATTTCATCCTCACATAATTTTTCTTTCATGCCCACTATCAGTACTCTAGGCTTTGTTTTCGTTGGTATTTTCACATTATAATTATCACTATGATTTTTATTAAACACATTTTCAATTTTTTTTACGGATGCTTCATCTCCTTGAATCAACACCGCTCCATTTTGGATATTTTTAACATTGTTTATCCTCAGTTGTAATGTTGCCGGGTCAATTGAATTTTTTATAACCTCTCGTGTTTTGACATGTTTTGGTTTTCTTTCGGCTTAATAATAATCACATTACTTTTTTCTTTTATTTTATCCGCGTATGTTGTTTTAGTTTGTGCTGTTGTTTTTTTGGTTTTTTCACTTTCTTTTAATTGTTTTAATTCTTTGACAAGATCTTCTTTTATTTCTTTTACACTATCAATTGTATTTTTGTTGTCAACTTCAATTCTTTTAAAATTATCACTTATTTTCGCACTTTGATTTTTAAAGCTTTCGCTATATCCACTTATTTTTTCAATCTCTTTAACACTTTTTTCACAAGCTTTTTGCGCTTCTTTCATTTCTTTAAATCTCTCCTCATATCTGGCTTCAATAGCCTGCAGTAATTCTTTTATTTCTACTTCATTTTTCTTTAAGGAATCTTCAAATTCACTTTTGTATTCTTTCAAATAACTTTCATTTTTTTTTACTGTCTCATGAATTTCCCGCACCGCTAGATCAACATTGTGTATATACAATACACAATCATCACAAATAAATTTTAGCATTGGACTTGTGTCCAATACACCACTACTATAGCGGTCAAGACCACTCCATGTCTTTTTTAAATGAAATGCTTTACCGCAAATGCCGGCACAATGAACGCCCGATTCTCCACTAATTTCGCTTTTGCATTTAAAACACTCCATATTAAAATTAAATTATTAAATTCAGTGATTTAAACACCCAATACACTTTTAGTCTCTATCTTGTGTGCACCGGTGAAATAATCAGAACAAAATATATTAAAATGATACTATCCGCAGTAAGATCGATCAAAAAACACGTCTGTACTCTACGAATGTTCACATACGTTATTACCACTCCTATGTGGCAATAATGTCGAGTTGCACCTCCTACAAGGGTCGGCGCTATTTCCTTACCGAAGTGGCAATAACGCTGAAAAAGAGGAAATAAAGTCGAATTGTGAAAAATCGCAAGGCAGATAGAAATCGGAAGGTAATAAAGTCGAAATTGAACAAAAATTCTACAAAGAAGCACAGCACCCATATGGCATGTGGAATGGTTTTGAAAAAAAAAATAAAAATTCGCGGCGAATTTTTAATTTTCAGAACACAAACCCATACTCCCCTTGCCAAATTTTTTTCCGCTTCGCTTTTAGCTTTTTTTTCTGTACTTAAGGCGGCGCGGCGGCTGCAGATTTTTTTTTAAGTTCATCACTAATATCTTAAAATTGATCTAAGTAAGAACACATCTTTTACACACACAGGCGAATTTCTTACTATTACTTTATCTTATGCTCAAAAACTATACATTTGAATACATAACAGGAATTAAATTTTGTTTGTTACTTCAATATACATGTGGTGTTTTACATTGGGTAATAACGCCTACCACACAAATATCCCCAATCCAGAAATCGACATTATTTCCACTTATTAAAATTTTTTTGCGAAATAAGGTCGAATTAGGAAATTGTTACAATTCGACGATATTTCCGATTTTAAATGGAAATAAAGCCCCTTCGGCCTTATTTCGCACGACTTTGTTGCACGGCACCGGCAGCATCCGATGTAATATGGGTAATAAAGGCCTCCCTCACCTCTGATTTCGAAGGCCGCCAAACATTTTTTGAGCTGCCCTTCAATCGTATGGTGCTCACGGAGAGCAGCGATGGAATGAGGAGGAAAGCAGCGAGGTTGATGGTGTCCTCAGAAGCTATAAAAAGTAAAATAATGTTGATAATATATTCTGAAATTTGAGAGGTTTGGTTGGATTTGAGTTTTGGATGCACTTGTCCTTGACTGATCGCTTCTTGGCTATTTGATACAGCTTAGTTTTTGTATTTGGGAACGTTTCCATAAGTCCATTATAGCTATCCGGATAGAGGAACTGGAAGTCCTTTTGAATCTGGAAAAATTTAAGAAAAAAAATCACATAAGCGTTGCAACGTTGGGTACAATATATTAAACAAATTTTACATAATATACAAAGTAGTAATTGGGAAATTAGCTTACCAAAATATACCCAGTCGGTTTTTGTAATGCTGGAAACTCTTTGATATAGTTTTCAATTGATGTGTTTTTTAACAGCTACAGACGAGGCTGAGTGGTTTGCTCCCATTTTTCTAGTGCAGTGTCCCATGGGTGGCTAGAATTCCTGAGCCATTCAATGGTGTCTTCACAGTTGCTAAAGTTTTGTGTCCACTTCGTCAAGGAAATCAAGCCTGGATGAAGTTGACGGTGCTGGTGAAGAAGGTGCAGGTGAAGGCGTTCGTTGGTGGCAATCGTGTTCTTTTCGGAATTAGTCCCGATTGCCGGTATTTCCTTTTCAGGTTGTGAATTTGGTCGGGTAATTTTCCCACTAAACGATTTGAAATACCACGACCCGTAGTCTCTATTAATTTTGTGTTTAATTACACTGTTTTATTTTCTTGCGGAAAGAGTTTGACGATTTCATGCGTCCAATAAGTATAAATATCTGTGGTAATATTTCTCTCGGGTTGAGTTCTTAAAATATACGTCCCGACTAAACGAACAAGATGTAATCGCGAAGTACTATCCCGAGGAGCTGTTTTGGTAATCGAGAGCAAACCTTTCCCTTCTAAGCTGTTTTCAAGTAGTTCAGTTAGGGTCTGAAATTGAATTTTTAATTAAAACACGCTTTCCATTTTATATACTTCTTAGAAGGTAGAAGGTCCAGAATTAATAAAGTATTAAACATATTTTGAGTTACAAACAGGGACCGAAAACAACTGTTATTGTATAAAACTACTCCCTTCACATTATCTTTAAAACTGTTTGACGAATGAAAAAATTGCAGTGAAGTTAATTTCCCACCAGAGTGGGCTCGAGCTCTTTTTATAGCAAACATATTTTCTTAGTGAAGTGTAAAAATGTAGGTAAACATACCAAAGTCTTTGTTGAATCTTAACATTATTCGACATATTTCTTGCTGGTTGATTGCGAGAAAGAAATCAATTCATTAAACGGATAATCTTGAATAATCCCAGAATCAAAAACCTGTAAATATTATTGAAATAATTTATTTAACCTAATTTTTTTTCTTTCTTTAATTTAGAAAACTGACCAATGAGTCTATATTTTCCGGGTACATAAGTTTTTTATATTCCTCCAAGTTTTTGGTAAATAACACATGGTGGCCAACGCTTGGAATCAGCTCCTTAAGCTCTTCAGGTCCCAGCAGAGCCATTGTCATCGTTGTTAAATTGTTTTCTAAGAAATTTTTATATTATTATGAAATGAATAAAATTTCGAAAAAAAAGTCTAATGCATTTCTACAAAAATAGTCTCCCGATAATATGAATGCAGATAGTGCAAATTTCTCTATGATATATGAATCGCCAAAAATTAGCATTTTCATCTCTATAATGTGAACTTTGAATTTCTTTCTAGCTCTATTGTAAGAATTTCTTTTGAAAACGGGTTTTCTTCCTTATTTTTTTTTATAGTTTTTTTTTATTGTTGAATACAGCCGTAGTCTAAAGAGTAATATGGTAACATTCCTAAAATCAGAAAAAGCCTGGTTTGAATTAGTTTACATTATCGAAGGACTGCTGTTTTTGCTAAATACGTAATTTTCATATTCTGAGGTTCGCTAATTTGTGGTCGTTCTTGCAATCAATGGTATTTTTTTACGAATCATACAACAGAACAAGTGCTCAAGTGACGAGGAATCTCATTTCCCTGAATAAAATTTTTTTATTACATTTAAACACATTTCACAGGGTAATTTTCTATTTGCCTCAATGATAAATTTTGTTAACCAATTAAACTTGCATTCTATTTGTAAATAATGATCAAACCAAAAGTTAAACTCCGAAGTATCAAACTACCAGTATATGTGCAAACATCCGTTCGAATTCGAATAGAAAAATAAATTCCCTGATGTAAGACATTTGCTTAAGGAAAGAAAAATTACCACTAGTGCTTCACGGATCAAGAAAAATATAGTGGTAGTCGCACATGAACTGGTTTTGGAATGCAATTCGCTTGGGAAAATATTTCAATGTGTGTTCGAGGCGTTTACTGTGTATCCTCTATCGTATGGCGTTGTTGATTTTTTTTTTTTTTGAGAAAATAAAAACATTGGTCTATTTACTGACACACTTTTCAAGGTTACAATAAACCAATCAAAAGATTAACTAAACTAACCAACTCGGTTAATATTTACATATTACTCGGTTACACTACAATAGTCACTCGGTTAAATGGAATGTGTTATTATTATTTAAATAATCTTTTGATATGTATTTTTGTTCCAAATTAAAGATGTTTATTGAACAACAACAAAGCAACAAACTTAAAAAAAGAATATGAATGACCTACCTTCAAACGTGGGGATATATCCCTCTAATCCCCACTGTTTTAACAAACATGCCACTTCTTCCATCTATGACGAAAGTGAGAATTGATTTGAAAGTGAGGACATTCTTTATTAAATCGATAAAGAATGTCCTCACTTTAAATGGTTTTTTCACTTTAATTTTTTTTTTTTTATTTCACTATCACGATATTACTTTAATTTTCACAAAATCACTCCTTAAACACGATCCTACCACTGCCACGAACCAAAACCGACTGTGCTGAGAGAGTGAGAGCAAAGAAATAACCAACCACTTTGTAGTTTGTACACATAAAGTAGGAACTAGGAATAGGAAGTGAAGTGACCGATTGCTCGGTTAAGGCAGCACACAAAAAGGGTTAAATATGTAGAGGATATTTCTGGTGTGTGTGTCACAGAGCAGAGAATGTAACCGACTACTTGGTTAAGTCAGCACACTAGAATGGTTTAGTATGCAGATGCAGAGATATATGTTTTCTGGTGTGTGTGTCACAGAGCAGTAGAAAGTAACTCGGTTAAAGTAGCACACTAGAAGGGTTAAGTATGTAGAGGATATTGAACCGACTGCTCGGTTAAGTTAGCACATTTAAAAGATTAAACGGTTGAATATCATGGGAAAATTGATGAAAAATTCACTCAAAAAAAAAAAAAAACAAACAACGAGTGTGTTATTGTAACCGTCCTAACTCGGTTATATTAATTTTTTTAAGTAGTAAAATAAATAACACCAGTGGGTTATTTTAATCGATTTGCTTAGTGATCTAGTAAGTTGTTTAATGTTATCTATGACATATGCTAAATTAAATTATTGTAGTCGGCTAAAATTACCAAGTAACTCGTATAAAATGGGTTTTTTGACGTTACCCGAGGTTATTGGTTAATATAAATAATAGGATCGGTTTAGATAACCTTTATAAGTTGGTAATTTTAACCAATTCCATATAACCGAGTTGACTTCACTGTTTTTAACACATCTTTTTTTAACCCATGAAAAAAAGCACTCGGTTAATCTTTTTTTTCTGACACCTGTATTTGAAAAGGGTGAAAAGATAGTTATCAAAAAAAAAAAGCGTTGATTGTATCTAACGTTAAAGTACCTGTCGAAAATTTTTCCTGATGGTTGCTTTCCGTTTTCCCGCGGAACGTAATATGTACGTTCGTCTTCATTCGGAAATAATTTCACTATTTCCTTAGCTACTCTTTGCATGGTTTTTGGACACATTTTTAGACTATTGCGATGAAAATGGTCTACTACGCATCTAGATAGGATGGTTTGATCAGTGCTAGATAGGTTTGGCATTTCTTGGTACGCTTTAATCATATCATTTCCAGAAACAGTTTCTTGCAATATTTCTTTAATATTAAAATCGATATTAATATTTGTTCGAAAACATTTTGAGAAGACGTTGAGGAGCTGTCATGTAATGTTTCCGATGATAGCCATTGTGATACCACGGAAAGTGTAAAGTAATTAATTAACCTACCCATAAATCAATAAAAAATAGTTAAAATGTGCAATGCACGCACCCACTGGAGGTTTGATACGCATTGCATATAGGTAACTATATAATTTCAAAATATTAGTTCGTACTTACATGATTAGCTTCCCTCCATTTATTTAGACCGTATCTAAATTTTATTCGGTCAGCCATAAGTTCTCTTTTTTGGAACACATTATCAATGTCATGTCCATTAAGAATTTTGATTACATCAAAAAACAGCCATGCGGCACTCATCTAGTGCAGATATCCCGTCGCAGGATAATCCCCAACTTAAAAAAAGTTCCAAGGTTTCAGCTTCGATATAATTTATCATAAATTGTTCTTTTTCACTCATTTTAAATTTTACGTTAATTGTTTTCCGGATATAAACACACTTGTACGTGCCGATCGCACTTTTATTTGTTTAATTGTTTTCCTTTAATTTATTTAATGTTGTAGGTACCGATCGCATTTCACAAGACAATGATTTCCAATGCCTTTTGCACTTCTTCTAACAGACAATTTCACAGTTAGGTTTGCAAGAGTTTAAGAATAAATTTTTGTTCCAAGAAAAAATTGTTCTGCCAAGAACTAGTTGTCGAAAACGTGACAATTTATGCTCGAATCTCAAGAATTGATTGTTAAAGAAACAGTTGCAATTATAATACACAAAAAAAAAACGATTCAAGTATGCAATGCTTGTGCCAACAATTTTATTGTTGAGTATACAAAATGCAATACATACAAAGTAAGCAAGCCAATGAGTATACAATACAATATACAAATGTAATATATCCCAAGAAAATGAAAGATATTTTTATTGTGTCCTGTTTGATTGAGAGATATATGAAGTAAGGGTTATGAAATTAAACAGGGTAGAATACGAAATTGGTTTTAACTTAAGACAGACTGTTCACATTAGAACAATGACTTTATCTTCAATTTCATAACAATAATTGTAATGGTTGTTCTTGGGTAAAGAACTAGTTCTTGAAATCAGATAATAATACAAAAAATGTACATTTTCCATTGTTATTCCAACTTTTTGTATTCTTGATAATAATTGTAAACTGAAGAACGAATTATTGGTCCAACAATTTGATTCTTAATATGATATTTTGACAGTAAAAATATTTAAAACAAAAATTTTATTCTTAGGCTAACATTTTTCCGTTTTTGAAAATGTTAAAAAATGTTTAAATTGTTTTTTCAAGAATTTTACATATTTTTAAGTTGACGTTTTGATTCTTGAAGAATCAAAATTGAGTTCTTGATTCAACAAGTATTTGTTGAGTCAACAATTTTTAAATCACAATGTTACAAGAATGGAAAATTCTTCGGACAACAATGTTTTTTTTTCTGAATGTAAGGTATTGTTCCAGGATCAGCTCTCTGCGCCAGGTTTTTCAACGCATGACCTCATATATTTCGCTTTCGGTTTTGATTTTCAATAGGTAGATACTTCATATGAATTTAGGGATTTTCAACACACTGATTACAATGCCCTTGAACTAAATTTACGATCCATTGGTTGGAGATACGTTTATTGTGTGACCAGTCCTAACGATCAAATCGAATATATAAACTCCCAAACGTTATCATTATTTAATACCCACTGTTACGATGCTTCTATCGTAATGAATTCTAGTTAGATAACCTTTTTCTTTACAAGTGAATTCATGGCCAGACCACAGTTCTTGTACTCTGACTGAGTAAGGTGGCTACAGTAAAACACTATAACACCTTTTTCACTTGTAATAGAATTGAATACAGCTTCCAGCAGACTCACTGGAAGAAACGAATTAAAAGTCTTGGTCTTTGTTTCGTAGCTATCTGAAAAGTCTTTATTTGTCACACATTTATTTATACACAATAAATGCTTATTCCTAATTATTTACAAGTGCGTGTTTAGGCTGACTGCACAAAAGAAAATTATGCAAATTATTGATAGAGTTCAAAGTTATCGTATTTCAAGTTGAATTCACAAATTAATGCTGATTTAATGAATTTCGAACAAAGTTTTTTTTTTTTAAATTTTCTTAGTTTTAACTAGCTCTAGTTTTTAATTCATAAGTTATCTTAAGGCCGAAAGTCATTAGTAGTAAGATGTTGAATAATTTAGAGTACCCGCTTAGGGTCAGTAAGTTAATTAAGTTATTAAATAAGCTAGTTTTACACATATTTGTTAGCAGTAGATATAAAGACAAGATTAATAAAAATGAATTGAAAATTAAATGATGCTGATTTAATGAAATTTGAAAGCATAGAGCATTGCAGTAGATATAAAGATAAGATTAATAAAAATGATTTAAAAATTAAATGATGCTGATTTAATGAAATTTGAAAGTATAGAGCATTGTGCAGTATAGTTAGCAAGTCTAATGAATTTAATGAATAATAGTATGACAAACAGAAACTTATTTATTATAATTATATGGTGATGATTTGTTGACCTTGAACATCCTGCCCCACGCTGATGATATGCTGTGGATTCATCAGAAGCTATTAGACCTGGAAACTGTAGCTGGATGATGGTCCATTTCTAGGTGCTGGTATTGGTGGTGATTACATTCTTTGTTTGAATCGAGCAATGCAACACGGGCATGCTAGGTATATATAAGGATTGTCATTGCACTCAATGCGGAATGTTATGTTGATATTTCTGATTTGGGAGTTCCAGCTGTTGTGACTTAATCTGCTTTTGAAGTTCTAGCACATCTGTGTGGAAAGAACTCATGTTTGATGAATAATACTTGAGAGCTGTTAGGTGGCTTATGTTGGTGGTTGGTTGTTGGCTGGTATGCGACACTCGTATATTGTTTGAGTGAGTTTGTAGCTCTTGAAGAGTTAGATGTTGATGTTTGGCCACGCCAGACGATTGCATTTTTAAAAGGCCACTTCCCTGTATTTTGATGAAGGTAGTTTGGCGATCACAAATGGTATTCAGCGTTGTTTCTTTTTTGACGGCGAAAATCCATTGATCTACTTCAGGCAGTTTTTTCTAAATAGAATTGGCTTGAATAAGTTTGAGCTCACATCCCGACAGGTCCGAAGCGTTGTTAAGTAAATTTATTTGCTGAAGTTTGTTCCACATCTGTATACTGGATGGGATTTGGGGCACAGATAAAGAGCCCCGTTCATTATGGTACATGAAGTGTGGTCACCTTCGGCTACAGGGTAGTATTCGTTGTGGTGAGGACTCACTGCCAGGAAACTTATTGATGATTGTATTGCTATGAAGGTTTTGTTGACAACTGCTGGGATCGAAACCACGTTGACCATAGTGACTTCTTCCAATTCGACCAATGGAAACAGATGAAACTATGACTCAGCACCCTAGACATTTTCAAAGCGCTGGCGACGCATCGGAAGAAGCTGGTATAGCTTTGCCAAAGGAATTAATAAGCATAATGCTACTAAATTCCCTGCCTGAAGACTTCGAAAATTTTTGTATTGCCATTGAAACGCGTGACCAGCTTCCAGAGTTAGATGCACTTAAAACAAAATTGCTAGAAGAAGAAGAGCGAAGGGGCCAACATATTACGGGAGAAACAAATTCAGACAATGCTGCTCTTCTTACAGATGAGAAACAAAGGGGAAAGAAAAAGTCATATAACCGAGGTACACAATTTAAAACAAAACCAAAACACGCACAGCGTTTTGAGGGAAATTGTTATAAGTGTGGTAGGCATGGACTTAAAGCGAATGAGTGTAGAACAAAAAGGTACGGTAATAACTGGTCAAAGAGTGAAACAGCTTCTGAGTCCGCTATGTTAACAAGTCAAAATCTGAAAATGCAAAGCACTCACACTAATGAATGGTGTTTGGATAGCGGCGCAAGTTCACATAATGTGTAATGATCCAAACAAGTTTGTGCAGTGGTGTAATAGAGATAAACAGATTATTAAAACAGCAGGAAATGAAACAATTATTGCACACGGGACTGGGACAGTGGTTTCTGGTTTTACACATTAAAAGAGAATCAACAGTTAGACTGAAAGATGTATTGTATATACCAAATCTGAGGCATAATCTTATATCTGTCCCGAAGGTAACCGATAACGGATTCACAGTAAATTTTGTGCAAAATACAGCAATCTTGTTGAACAGTATGCGACACTGCATTTTTAAAGCACATAAGAAAGAAAGACTGTACATGTTGAGAACGATAAACGAAGAGGCTAATTTCTGTTATGATAAAACCGAAGATGCTCTTGTGAAATGACATCATAGATTCGGTCATTTGAATTTTAGTGACTTAAGGAAACTTAAAAACAACAGAATGGTGAATGGATTAGACGACAATTTAGGTAAAAGTGATTTTTAGTGCGTAGTCTGTAGTAAAGGAAAAATAATGCAGTCTCCTTTCCAAAAATCTCAGACATCAGAAAATGAAATTCTGGGAACTGTGCACTCTGACGTTTGTGGTCCTTTTAGCGTACGGTCGTTCAGTGGTGTAATATATTTTATCACTTTTATTGATGAAAAGCCGCGTTATATAGAAATTGATTTCCTTAAATCAAAAAGCAAGGTCTTTGAAAAATTTAAAAAATATAAAATGCATGCTGAAAATGAAAGTGGTGCAAGAATAAAACGACTTAGGACAGACAATGGGACAGAATACATGTCGAGGGAATTTGCGGAGTTTCTGGAATCAAATGGAATTAAACGTCAATTGACTGCAGCATACACGCCTCAACAAAATGGTGTAAAGGGCAAATAGAACCTTGGTTGAAATGGTTCGGTGCATGTTAATGGACTCAAATCTACCAAAAAGTTTATGGGCTGAAGCCATTAACACAGCAGTTTTTATTCGTAATCGATGCCCTACCAGTGTTTTGCGAAATCAAACTCCTTTTGAGGTGTGGAAGGGAAGGAAACCAAATATAAAATTTATGAGATCGTTTGGATGCAATCTGTTGCGCTAGAGAAGGGACCAAGGAAGTCGAAATTAGATCCTAAAGGTAAGGAGTATATTCTTGTTGGTTATTCACAGGAGTCCAAAGTATATCGACTTTGGGATCCAATGACAAAGAGTGTGGTTAAGCGACGTGATGTAAGATTTTTCGAAAATCACACTCACAAAGTACTTTTTGAAAACATCATACATGCTAGTACTGGCCCTATTGGGGGTGCTGCTGACGAAGCTTATACTAAGGCGAAGAATGAATTTGTTGAAGAGCCTGCAATTTATCTGGACTGTGATGGGATTGCCGATGAAACACATGACTCGGATGGAAAAGACGAGATAACAGATTCAGCTGCGAGACAAATTTTTGAAGATATTGTCTCAAACGATTCGGAAGGTGACTTCAGTGAAGGTTCAAAGCAAGGTATAATAAGGCCAAAACTGCCTAGAGCTTGCAAAAATAATGGCAAAAATGAGGTAAATCTGTCAATCAACACTAATTCTCCTTTATCTTTCGAAGAGGCGATGAGAAGTTCAGATCGAACGAAATGGATGGATGCGATAGAGATCGAGTTAGCAGCACTTCAGAAGAACAATACTTGAACTTTAGTTGATCGTCCAAAAGACAAAAAAGTATTATCGAACAGATGGGTTTTTTGCGTCAAAAGAAAAAATAATGATGTCAAGCGCTACAAGGCTAGGGTCGTTGCTAGAGAATGTGAGCAAACTGCAGGCGTTGATTATGGTGAAATATTTGCACCGGTCGCTCGTTATGAAACAATCAGGACACTGTTTGCAATATGTGCTGAGGACAGCATGCACCTGCATCAGATGGATGTCACGACTGCGTATGTCCAAGGAGAACTCCATGATGAGGTTTATATGGAGCAACCAAAACAGCAACGAACTGAGAGCGAACAAGACAAGCACAAGGTATGTAAACTTAATAAGCCACTATATGGACTTAAACAGTCAGGCCGTGAGTGGCATCTAAAATTAGATGCGTATTTGAAGAAAATCGATTTGAAGCAATCAAAAGCGGATGCCTGTTTGTATATAAAAACTAAAAACAATAGTAAAGTCGTTATCGTTGTCTGTGTCGAAGACTTGATGTTTGCATCCGAAGATTTACTATTACTGAAGGAAACAAAAATGTTGCTTGCACAACAATTTGAAATGAAAGATTTAGGGGAAATTAATAACATTTTGGGCATTCAAGTCGTAAGAAATAATCCAACAGGGAGCGTTTATATTAATCAGAGGTTTCACGTTGAAAAACTATTGGAGAAATACGGAATGAATGGAGCTAAACCAGTAGCAACACCAATAGATTCAAATAACTTACTAACTAAAGAATCATCTCCAAAATCTTTTTCAGAACAAAGAGAAATGGCCAAATATCCACTCAGGGAGCTGGTAGGTAGTCTTATATATTTGGCAAATGCAACCAGACCGGATATTGCTTTTGCTGCTAGCTTTCTAAACAAATTTTGTGCCAATCCTGGAAAAGATCACTGGATTGCGGCGAAAAGGGTTCTCCGCTATTTAAAAGGAACATCGGACTACAAAATCGTTTACGAAAAATCAAAATAACAGCTCAACGCATATGTAGACTCAGACTGGGGTAGCGACCGAGACGATCGGAAGTCTTGCACCGGATTCGTTACCATTTTGGCAAATGGTCCCAATAGCTGGAAGTCGAGAAAACAGAAATCAGTTGCTCTTTCTACGATGGAAGCGGAGTACATGGAGCTTTAAGAAATTATAAAGAAAATCATTCACAGGAGGCTTATGTTGAAGGAACTTAATGTTTATCATCTCATCAATGGCCTGCAACAATTTACTGCGATAACCAGAGTGCAATAAAGCTCTCCAAGGATTCAGTTCATCATGAAAGATCGAAACACGTGGATATAAGGTACCATTAAACTCAAGATATGCAAAAAGAAGGAAGAATAGAAGTACAGTACGTGTCCACCAACAAATATTTTAAAAATTAATAGTAATTGAAAAAAATCAAGTTGATAAGGAGCGTGTTAAATTGAATTAATATAATCAACATGCTTTGACTAATACATACAAACAATACTTATATACCTATGTAATTAAAATCACCTACAAATACTACTACCAAACATTCAAATCATTTCACTATAAATACCCTCACTATTTTCTAACTTTTTTCACTTGTCATCAGTTATTACTTGAATTAAAACACACTTAAATTAAATACACTAGTTGCTTTTTCTTTCTAGAAGTTTAACAGTAGTTCAATTTAAAAAATTGGGTAGTCCGAAGCTATTTGTCCCGTAATTGACATAAGCTTGTATAGAGTCAATATGTTTTCGGCCTCAACTGGAAGTCGAAGTTCTGATGGTAAATGGCTTTTTATTATTGTAATTTCACCGTTGGGTTGTTGTGGAGATATGAGTTATTGAATTTTGGGTGCGTTGTATGTTCATTATAAGCAATGTGACCATGACGAAAAAAAGCTCCTTAATCTAAGTCTGGTACACTTATTCGGTCAAATTGTTGATTCGATCTATTATCTGCTTAAATTGAGTTTCAAGCATGCTGTGTTTCTTGGACATGGCTTCTTGATTTTGTTTCATTATGTTCACTGTTGAGTCTAAAATTGAAGTCTTACGAGTTACTTCTTCTGAGTATCTAGAGTTGAGAACTCCAAAAAGCGAATTCGCTGTGTTTTCTACGACATCTATAGCTCCTCTTTTAATACTCTCTTGTTAAGCTGAGATAAATATATCATCTTCCGTTAGCTCGTGTTTGATTAGTTCTATTTGTTGAACAACTTGAGCGCATCATCCTTGAAACGACAACTGATCGCATAGATTTTTTAGTACGATAGATGGTGGATGAGCGTTGTCCTATTCGGGTAGACTCTGACTGGTGCCAACTTGACGGCGCGGCGCCCAGATGTTGCAACTTATAGTATACGTCAATTGTGCTTAATATACATCCAAGCGGTATCCACTGCGACCTGGCATGCTGACCTGCTAAACTAGTAAGTGCGAGTGTTGATAAAGGAATCCGGAACAAAAGAATTGTGATCGATGAACACTATAATTGCTCTGCGAACAATGATTGACTGCACGAATCTCAGTGGTCTACGAGAGCTTTCGCGAATATGTCTCAGCGGATGAATTCGAATGACAGAAACAACAAGCAGCCTCGGATAACGATAATGATTTCAAAGTTGACGACCCAAGCAAACGAAAAAAGGACAATAATCTCCAGATCTGCACGTGGAACGTAAGATCTCTTAACGGACTACGTGCAGCTGGAGAATAAGCGAACGCCCTGGACTGCTGCAAAGCAGACATAACCGCCATCCAAGAAGTGCGATGGAGTGGACTGGGCATAAAGAAGATGAAAAACTGTGATATCAACTATGGCGACTGCTGCAGACAACAGAAACAACGCTTATTTGGGTGCGGATTTTTCGTTAGAGGAAGACTCAGGGATAAGGTGATTAGCCAAAATCCAGTTAATGAGCGTATAATGACCATCCGCATCATGGCTAAATTCGCCAACATTAGCCTAATATGCGCCCATGCCCCCACAGAAGAAAAAACTATGGCGACTGCTGCAGACAACAGAAACAACGCTTATTTCGGTGCGGATTTTTCGTTAGAGGAAGACTCAGGGATAAGGTGATTAGCCAAAATCCAGTTAATTAGCGTATAATGACCATCGGCATCAGGGCTAAATTCGCCAACATTAGCCCAACATTAGTCGAAACGGACTGAGGCTAATCGATTTTGCTGGGGGGCTAAATCTTGTTGTAAGTAGTACACGCTTCCCGCATCCCAAAATTCATAAAGGTACATGGCGATCCCCAGATCAATTAACCGTCAACCAAATTGACCATGTTGCGATCGACGCAAGGCACTCTTCCAGTGTGTTAGATGTCCGAACTTTCCGAGGGGCCAACTTTGACTCGGACCACTACCTTGTTGTAGCCAAGGTACGCATGAGGATATCTTGTTTACAACCACCACGAACTAACGCTATGAAGAGATATGACGTCAGAAAGCTACAATCGCAAGAGATTGCCAATGCCTTTTCCAATCGAGTGTCCCTTCAATTATCCTTGAATCCCATGCCGCCAGCATTAAGCATTGAAGACCAGTGGCAGCGATGCCAAAAAACCATCAGAACCGCTGTCTCTGAGGTTCTGGGTTTCACTCGGCCACCAAAACGAAACCCATGGTTCGATATAGAATGCAGGCAGGCAAATGCAGCCAAACAAAAAGGATGACAAATGCTGACGCAACAGCGAACAAGAGCTGCTTACGATCAGTATAACGAGATCTTCAAGAAGAAAAGAAGGGAAGAACACCGACTTCTCAAAAAGAAAAAGATGCAGCATGAGAAGCGCTCGTTTGAGGAAATAGAGAGGTGCCACAGGAACGAGATTCGGAAGTTTAACCAAAAGGTAAAAAGATCCTGCCAGGGTGGCAAACCCCGAACTCAAGCCTGTAAGGAACAGCAGGGAAACATAATTATAGGGTCACAGTCGCTACTGAGAATCTGGAAAGATCATTTCTGCAGACTGCTTAACGGCAATGAGGAAACAAATTCCGCTGTCAGGCAGATTGCCCCATTCAGCTTGGACGATGATCAAGAATGCCGTCCTCCCGACCTAGAGAAAGTTAAGCTTGCCATATGCAAACTTAAATCAAATAAGACTGCAGGTGCAGATGGCCTTGATGCCGTACTCTTCAAGGCAGCTGGAGACCAGTTGGAAAGGAGCATGCACCAGCTGATCTGCATGATATGGTTGGAAGAAAGCATGCCCGATGAATGGAACCTCAGTATCGTATGCCCGATCTTAAAGAAGGGAGACCCTCACAGTTGCACCAATTATAGAGTGATAAGCCTCCTTAACGTCGCTTATAAGATCTTGTCTGCTGTAATATGTGAACGTCTAAGAACCCCATCCCATGTATGTGAATGGAGAAAATAATAAAAAAGAAAAAGAGTAGAGTAAAAAATATTATGCAAAGATGATCAATAATAAAAAGATAATAAAAATGAAAAAAGTCTTAGAAGCTCTGTGTCTTAGGTTGGAGTATGACAGCTTGCGGCGATTCCATTAAGTTCCTCATTTACAATTTGTACTGCATCTTCATCACGTCAACGTTTAACACAAACAGCTCCCCTCAAGGTAAACACTGATGACAGCTTCTTTGCCTTCTTAAGACGAAGTGCATTCTGTAGTAACATGTTGTTCTTTTTTATTAAGCATTCGCGAGTAAAAATTGGTGTTTCTCGTTCGATTTGTGTTAATCCAACGTCGCGCAGATAAAGTTGTTTGATATTCGATTCGGTTCGATATTTGCTGATTGACTTCAAGACGTGATTCTTATCAAACTGTGATGCGAACTTTATTAAAATGGTGTCATTGTTTCGGGTTGCCGAACGAGTGCGAAAAATGGCTAGTAGTGAAGGTGACTTGATGTTTATTGTGTGACACAAGTGATTAAAATATGATTTAAGTTTCTCATCTTTATTGAACGGGATGCCATAGAGAACAGCGTCAGTGGCAATGTTTTTGTTGTTTTTTGTTTCTTGTGCGTTTAGTGCAGTCAATGAAGCATTTTAGGTCCGAATTTTTTTACTGTGAACCGATTTGCATGAAATTTTGGAATTAGTTTCATCTTATCCTTAACTTCAAAAGTGAAAATGAATTAAACCCCGCAACCGCCCTGGGGGTGGTTGCCACCCCTTCTTGGGGGTGAATTTTTTTTTTCTTAAAATAACCTCGGATATGGATAAAAAGCCTAATTTTAAGCAAAAAAATAAATTTAAAGTTTCTCATTAAGTCCAATACTTTTCGAGTTATTGGCAATTGAAAATTCGCAATTTTTTCACGTTTTTCATCTATTTATTGCAAATATCTCCAAAACTATACGTTTTATCGAAAATTTTATAAAAACAAAATTGTAGCAGATAAATCAATTAACAATTTGTTTTTTTTTTTAATGTATTCTAAGTGCAATATTAAGCTAGATATTAAAGATCAAAGTAATTTTTTGTTTTGTCTGAAATTTAATCGATATGTTCAATGCCATCTAGCGGCGAGAAGATGCATTTTATGCATTCTAATATAAAGAGATAATTTGTAGTGCTTGAAATAAGCTTTAAAATGAGCACTATTAAAAGTCTTTTGCATGTAAAATAAGTGAGCTGTAGTGCAAATAAGGGGAGCATCTAATGTTTTTTTCTTTTAAATCAATGGGTTCCATAAGTGCCATTTCCACCAAAATTAAATTTAATCGTATTCCGCCTAAAATTAAGTTTGTTATGACGAGTTTGATAGATAGTATCAGTTTGGCTGCTTCAGGAGACATATTTTTCAAAAAAGTCACGATTTAAAAAAAAAAACAAAAAATTTTCAAATTTAAAAAAAACCCACTTTTTTTCATAATATCTCAAAAATGACGACAGATACGTATAAAAGTGTCAAAAGGAAAAATTTAGGTATTTTTTTGACAAACAATTTGGTTTTTTAGTTTCTTCTGTCAGACAAAAATTTACGGAGATATGATTGTTTAAAGAGCGCGTGGCAGCGCAATCGCCGCCTCTCTTAAGTCCTTTAACCCTTCACCGTTTTAGCAAAAGGTTGTTTACTACATATTGCAATAAAGGATGTTGTAGCTCTTTTAATTACCTTTACAATGGTTTTTTATAAGTTGTGATAGCATGAAAATTGAAGGAGTTATGGTCCAAAAACTAATTGATTTAAAAGAAAAAAACATTAAATGCTCCCCTTATTTGCACTACATCTCGCTTATTTAATTGTCAATAACTCGAAAAGTATTGGACTTAATGAAAAACTTTATATTTGATTTTTTGCTTAAAATTTGGCCTTCTATCGATATCCGAGGTTATTTTGAAAAAAAAAATTCACCCCCGAGAAGGCGTGGCAACCACCCCCAGGGTGGTTGCGGTGTTCAAATCATTTTCACTTTTGAAGTTAAGGGTAAGATGAGCCTAATTCCAAAATTTCATGCAAATTGGTTCACAGTAAAAAAAATCGGAGGTAAGGCCCTATTTTTCGCTTCATTGACTGCACTAGTTTTCCAGTGCGTTTATTTTCTTGTTCGCCTCAGCTAATTCATTACGGGAATCATTGAGCTGAGTGGTTGTACTTAAAAGATTGCTTTTTGTTTCCTGAAGTTCACTTTTCGATGATTTAAGGCTGTTGAAATCGGTTTTTATTGCTTCCAATTCTAGGCTCGTTGTTGAATTTTTGCCTTCGAGTTGAATTACACGGTCGTTTATGTCGTTCATAGTGTCTTTTATTTCGGCAATTTTAGTTTAAATGTTCTTCGAAACACTCTCTGCATACTCTTTTATTTGTGTTGAAAGTAATGAAATAATTGACTTACTTTGTTTATCAAGTATCTCATCCATTTTTTTCCACATAGAGTTGTCATCATTAGTAACAGTGACGGAATCGGTGCAAACTTTCAAAGTTCTCGGTAAATTTTTTGATGTTGCAAGAGAGCAACTAGGTTTTGCCCCTTTATTATTTGCAGACATTATTTACTTGTGTGGGTGGGTTAAACGTATTTTTCAAAAGCTTTATGTAGCGTTACGAAAAAAAACGAAGAATGTCTTTTCAGAGTGAAATTCAATTATTTTATTTAACTAAAATAATCACTTTGGTAAATTAAGCTTCACTTATTTAGTTCTTATTATTGAAAGACACAGTTTCAAAAGACGATTGAAACAACTTGATGAGAAATATAACTTGTGTTTAAAGGTAAAAAAACTTAAATGAAACAGCCGCCAAAAAAAACACGTCTACTCAGTAGCTAGTGACATTTGTTTTTTTGATAGGTCCTTATCAATGTGGTTTTAGACCAGAGAAGTCCACAATAGACCAAATTTTCACATTACGGCAGATCTTGGAAAAAACCTGAGAACGTAATATCGATATTCACCATCTTTTTATCGATTTCAAGGCCGCGTATAACAGCATTTGCAGAGACAAGCTGTACAGAGCCCTGTCTAGTTTCGGCATCCCTGCAAAACTCGTACGACTATGCAGGATGACTTTGGAGAAATCACGATGCTCCGTCAAGGTCGGTAAAGAACTCACCGATCCCTTTGATGTCGAAAAAGGTTTAAGGCAAGGCGATAAACTCTCATGCGATTTCTTCAACATCATAAACTTAAACATCAACACCAGAGGAACAATCTTTCAAAAGTCTGTACAATTACTCGCCTATGCAGACGATATTGACTTAATGGGAAGAAAAAAGCGTGATGTCATAGGTGCTTTTGCGAGTATTGAAACAGAAGCGGCAAAAATGGGCTTGATGGTTAATGAGAGCAAAACGAAGTATATGCTGTCATCAAACAGGGACACAGAACATCGACGAATTGGACAATACGTCCCAATAGACAGACATAACTTCGAGGTAGTACAGGATTTCGTCTACCTAGGATCCGCTGTAGACACGGACAACAACATCAGTGCGGAGATCAAACGGAGAATAACTCTTGCCAATCGTTGCTTCTTTGGGCTAAGAAGGCAATTGAGAAGCAAAACCCTCTCTAGAAAAACCAAGGTGACCTTGTATAAGACCTTGATCATCCCAGTCCTGCTTTACGGCGCGGAAGCATGGACTTTATCGAAAGTGGATGAGGGAACCTTTTTTCGTTTCGAAAGAAAAATTCTCTGAATGATCTTTGGTCCCGTATGCGAAGACAATATGTGGAGAAGAAGATACAACAACGAGCTGTTTGAGCTGTACCGCGACATGGGCATAGCCAGAAGAGTACGCATCGCGATGCTACTATGGTTGGATCATGTAGAGCGGATGGACCCAAACGCTCCGGCTCGACGGGTTTTCAAAAGCACATTGCAGGGAAATCGCGGAAGGGGAAGACCTCGTCTTAGGTGGCGCAATCAAGTGGATGAAGAGCTCAACCGACTTGGAGTGCGAAACTGGAGAGAGCTCGCCCGAAATCGAGGTCGTTATAGAAAGATGTTGGTTGAGCCCCAGGTTCACCCCGAACTTTAATGCCCACCTAAGTAAGTAAGTAAGTTCTGTTTTCGAGTGCTTGAATTTCTTTTCGATGTGAAGGAAGGTTATAGTATACCACTAGATCCATTTGCTGCGAGTCAAGCCTATCGTTCCTTGTTTTTGGAAATGTATGCCAGGTGCCGAGCTATTAAACTTGATGACTTCTACATCACTGGCAGCTATAATTGGCATTAGGAGAGCTATTATTAAAAGAGTCAGTAATAATGACCGGAATGAATTCGGCGTTGATTGTTTTGTTGGCTTAGATGATGAACTGGACTCGTCGATATCTTCTTGTTCATCTAGTTTGCGTTTTCGACTTGTTAGAAATGCATCAGGTTGAAAGCCCAGTGAGCTTTGGCTGCCTTCTACTAGTGGAGCTAGCTTGTGTATGGGACGACAAAGTACTCCAAATTTTGTTCGAACTTCTGCAACCCGAACATGTCCGTCGTTTCCGTCAATTACCTTTTCGATTCTTCCTAGTTACCATTTCATAACTGGAGTGTTGTCTTTCTTCATAACGACGGCGGTGCCTGGTTGAACGTTTTTCGACTGTGTTTTCCACTTTGTTCGTTGTTTGAGTTCGTTCAGGTATTCTTGGGACCATCGTCTCCAGAATTCCTTCTTGATGGTTGACAAAAGCTTCCACCTAGTGACTAGTATCCCACTTTGTGGCTCTGCATGTTGATTAACAACTGCTGTTAGGGGCTCGCCTATTAAAAAATGACCCTGTGTTAGAACAGTGAGGTCATTTGAATTATCTGACACTGCGGTTAGTGATCTGGAATTAAGGATGGCCTCGACTTCTGCGGTAACGGTTCCGAGCTCCTCGTGGGTGAGTGACGCCTTTGAAACCTTGCATAGTAGTAGGTTTTCTGCAGATTTGACCGCTGCTTCGCATAGTCCTCCGAAGTGAGGAGCACGTGGTGGAATAAAATTAAAATCAATGCTTGGTTGGTGGTAATTTGATGTCGGGCATTTTTGGAATATGCTTGAATGCAGGGTTGCAAAAGCTTAAGCTAATTTATAGCTTAAGTGTGAATTTAATTCACAAGCTAATTTGCGAATTATGAATTGGAAAATATTCAATTCATAAGCTAGTTACTGAATTATGAATTGGATAACATTCCATAAGCTAGTTTGTGAATTATGAATTGAGAAATATTCAATTCATAAGCTAGTTACTGAATTATAAATTGGATAACATTCAATTCACAAGCGAGCTTATGAATTGAAAAACATTCAATTCACAAGCTAGCTTATGAATTAGAAAACATTCAATTCACAAGCTAGCTTATGACTTATCCACATTATGAATTGAAAAACATTCAATTCACAAGCTAGCTTATGACTTATCCACATTATGAATTGGAAAACATTCAATTCACAAGCTAGCTTATGAATTGAAAAACATTCAATTCACAAGCTAGCTTATGACTTATCCACATTATGAATTGAAAAACATTCAATTCACAAGCTAGCTTATGACTTATCCACATTATGAATTGGAAAACATTCAATTCACAAGCTAGCTTATGACTTATCCACATTATGAATTGAAAAACATTCAATTCACAAGCTAGCTTATGACTTATCCACATTATGAAATGGAAAAATTTAAATTCACAAGCTAGCTTATGACTTATCCACATTATGAATTGGAAAACATTCAATTCACAAGCTAGCTTATGACTTATCCACATTATGAATTGAAAAACATTCAATTCACAAGCTAGCTTATGACTTATCCACATTATGAATTGAAAAACATTCAATTCACAAGCTAGCTTATGACTTATCCACATTATGAATTGAAAAACATTCAATTCACAAGCTAGCTTATAAGTTTGTTATGAATTGGAATATATTCAAGCTAGTTACACATTCGAAAATTATGGTTCTCACAGTTTATACCTAAAGTCATTATTAGGTATAGAATTCAATTGATTCGGCATGTTTATTCTGACAACAATAAACATCAAAGTAAGTGGTCAGATGAAATCAATTGAAGCCAAAAAATTATTTTTCTCAATCGACAACGAGTTGGAAAAAAATTGCAAAACGATTATCAGAAAGATAACAAATATTGAATAGACCGTTCGATCAATATCTGATGTACATGCAGTGACCACTGTCCATTTTTATGTGTGTGCAACAAATGGTAAATAGTTGTAATGTAATTTTTAACATTATTAATTTAATAAATTTTATTTTATGATAGGTTTACGTTTTTTTGGAATAAAAAATCTAAATGTTTACCTCAAAAGCTTAGTTTTATTTCAAATCGAGTTCATAAGGCTAAGTATTTTCCTCAGAGTTTGTAGATCGTACACACTTTGGAATTATCTGCCGACAAGTTCTAGAAACAATATTTTCCTATCTATAAATCACTAGCACACCCTCCTCGGAGTCATACAAATGCACTCAAAAAATTTCAGCTCAATCGGATGAAAGGTTCAAAAGTTATGGGCGAACAACATGAAGTAGTCTAATACCTTCCTCGGAGTCATACAAATGCACTCAAAAAATTTCGGCTCAATCTGGTGAATGGTTCAAAAGTTATGGGCGAACATACAGACAGACAGACAAACTGAACAAATATATATATATATATATATATTATAAATTCATAAGCTAGCTTATGAATTAAATTGAACATTTTCTAATTCTCTGTTGGGATAACTCATAACTCATAAGGCGACTTATAAATTGAATGTTTTTTAATTCATAAGCTAGCTTGTGAATTGAATGTTTTCCAATTCATAAGCTAGCTTGTGAATTGAATGTTTTTCAATTCATAATGTGGATAGGTCATAAGCTAGCTTGTGAATCGAATGTTTTCCAATTCATAAGATAGCTTGTGAATTGAATGTTTTCCAATTCATAATGTGGATAAGTCATAAGCTAGCTTGTGAATTGAATGTTTTTCAATTCATAATGTGGATAAGTCATAAGCTAGCTTATGAATTGAATGTATTCCAATTCATAAGCTAGCTTGTGAATTGAATGTTTTTCAATTCATAAGCTAGCTTGTGAATTGAATGTTATCCAATTCATAATTCAGTAACTAGCTTATGAATTAAATATTATCCAATTCATAATTCAGTAACTAGCTTATGAATTGAATATTTCTCAATTCATAATTCACAAACTAGCTTATGAATTAAATATTATCCAATTCATAATTCAGTAAATAGCTTATGAATTGAATATTTCTCAATTCATTATTCACAAACTAGCTTATGAGTTGAATATTTCTCAATTCAGGCACGAGTACGATAACTATGGCGACAAAAAATAATAACGGTTTTTGGTGGAGGGGTTCAATACAAGCATTTTTTACTATGGGAGGGGGGGGGGGTCTATCTCCCCCCGTTTAGGCGGTAGGGGCAATTTTATAAAAATTGACTTAAAATCTAAAAAAAAATATTGTAGAACAACGGGAAAACTTACAGATACAATTTATACTTTTTATGAAAGCCAGAAACTTGCACTTTATAACAAATTTTAAATGAAGTGGTTTCAATTTATAGTTTTTGAAATAACTGACTTCAAAGTCAAAATTTACGAAAAAAAATTTTAAAAAATCACTTTGAGTACTATGTTTCTCGTGATTACAAATGCCAAAAAAAAAATTAGATGTAGTTAGTTGCTTCAATAAATTTTTTATCAAACGATATAAATTACTTTTTTATATGTCTTATAGTTTTTGAGATAATTGAAAAATAGTAAAACTATTGAAGTATGCATTATTTTCAAAAAATTATGGAAATACGTACGAATTTACAATAATGTTAGGAAATAGACTAGTGAAAGTATAAAAATTCATAAGACAGGTACTTATGTGCAATTAATTTCCGTATGCAACAGCTTTCCGCATGGACCGCTTCGCGGGGCTCATTATTTCAACCCTTTTTCCGCAGGGTTAAGCTGCTCATGCTAAATATGAAAATAGCAATTAATTTCCGTATGCAACAGCTTTCCGCATGGCCCGCTTCGCGGGGACTCATTATTTTAACCCTTTTTTCCGCAGGGTTAAGCTGCTCATGCTAAATATGAAAGTAGCAATTCCGTATGCAACAGCTTTCCACATGGCCCACTTCGCGGGGCTCATTATTTTAACCCTTTTTCCGCAGGGTTAAGCTGCTCATGCTAAATATGAAAATAGCAATTAATTTCCGTATGCAACAGCTTTCCGCATGGCCCGCTTCGCGGGGCTCATTATTTTAACCCTTTTTCCGCAGGGTAAAGCTGCTCATGCTAAATATGAAAATAGCAATTAATTTCCGTATGCAACAGCTTCCCGCATGGCCCGCTTCGCGGGGACTCATTATTTTAACCCTTTTTTCCGCAGGGTTAAGCTGCTCATGCTAAATATGAAAGTAGCAATTAATTTCCGTATGCAACAGCTTTCCGCATGGCCCGCTTCGCGGGGCTCATTATTTTAACCCTTTTTCCGCAGGGTTAAGCTGCTCATGCTAAATATGAAAATAGCAATTAATTTCCGTATGCAACAGCTTTCCGCATGGCCCGCTTCGCGGGGACTCATTATTTTAACCCTTTTTTCCGCAGGGTTAAGCTGCTCATGCTAAATATGAAAATAGCAATTAATTTCCGTATGCAACAGCTTTCCGCATGGCCCGCTTCGCGGGGAATCATTATTTTAACACTTTTTTCCGCAGGGTTAAGCTGCTCATGCTAAATATGAAAGTAGCAATTAATTTCCGTATGCAACAGCTTTCCGCATGGCCCGCTTCGCGGGGCTCATTATTTTAACCCTTTTTCCGCAGGGTTAAGCTGCTCATGCTAAATATGAAAATAGTAATTAATTTCCGTATGCAACAGCTTTCCGCATGGCCCGCTTCGCGGGGACTCATTATTTTAACCCTTTTTTCCGCAGGGTTAAGCTGCTCATGCTAAATATGAAAATAGCAATTAATTTCCGTATGCAACAGCTTTCCGCATGGCCCGCTTCGCGGGGAATCATTATTTTAACCCTTTTTTCCGCAGGGTTAAGCTGCTCATGCTAAATATGAAAATAGCAATTAATTTCCGTATGCAACAGCTTTCCGCATGGCCCGCTTCGCGGGGAATCATTATTTTAACCCTTTTTCCGCAGGGTTAAGCTGCTCATAAGCTTTGGGGTGCAAATTTTTTATATGAAAAGTTTCTTTTAAAATTAGAAAATTTTTTGATTTTAAAAAAGAAATATAGTTTTACTATTTTTCAATTATCTCAAAAACTATAAGACATAGAAAAAAGTAATTTATATCGTTTTATAAAAAATTTATTGAAGCAACTAACTGCATCTAATTTTTTTTTATTGGCATTTGTAATCACGAGAAACATAGTACTCAAAGTGATTTTTTAAAATTTTTTTTCATAAGTTTTGACTTTGAAGTCAGTTATTTCAAAAACTATAAATTGAAACCACTTCATTCAAATTTTATTATAAAGTGCAAGTTTCTGGCTTTCATAAAAAGTATAAATTGTATCTGTAAGTTTTTCCGTTGTTCTACAATATTTTTTTTTAGATTTTAAGTCAATTTTTATAAAATTGCCCCTACCGCCTAAACGGGGGGAGATAGACCCCCCCTCCCATAGTAAAAAATGCTTGTATTGAACCCCTCTATCAGAAAACGTTATTATTTTTTGTCGCCATAGTTATCGTACTCTCCCCTCAATTCATAATTCGCAAACTAGCTTATGAATTGAATATTATCCAATTCATAATTCAGTAACTAGCTTATGAATTGAATATTTCTTAATTCATAATTCACAAAGTAGCTTGTGAATTAAATATTTTCCAATTCTGAAGCTAACTACTAGCTTATAGCTTATAGATTTTTTAATTCATAAACTCGCAACCCTGCTTGAATGCTTGTTTTCTAACATGGGCTCGTCGGGTGATGAACCTTTTCAGTGCTTCAATGAATGTTTCTTTGGTAAATTCGCTTACGACATCAATATGAACTGCCTTCGTGGCATAGCAGCAGAATATTTATAAATTGCACTTTTGTGGCCGACTTCCTCTCGTTCGATAATAAACCCATAATGGACCGCAAAAATCTACACCACCACTGATGAAGGGACGTGCTGGTTGCACTCTATGAGCGTTATAGTCCCCTGCTCTCTAAGAATACCGCAAGACCTATCAACGGGCTCGCTTTGTGAAGCTCTTGTTGAGTTTTGAGTGCACGGATGTCTCTTATAAATTATTGCCCTTGCATTTCTTTCAAAATAAAATGTAGTGCGTTGTCTAGCTCTATAGTCAATAACGCGCAGTCACTTTTTATGGGCTTCCCTTTATCTTGTTTGATGGTTTGCCTAGTGCATCTTCCCTTGATGTTCCTTGTTGACCGAATGAATCGAAGGCAGTAGGCTAATATTCTCTACATTTAAAAAAATGAATTAGAGTGTTTCATTCCTTCAAATATGTTTCTTGATTAATTATTACCAGTGATTAAGGCTTCAACCTTCTTATATGGGGTTGGCCATTATGTCTTCAGTGCCATGTAGAAACTATGGACAATATTTCCATAAGAGATGGTCTTGAAGTTTGTCTGGTAAAATCCCCCTTGATAAGATATCTGCAGCATTGTCGCTGGAACTGAAATGTTGCTACTGAATAGGGACCGTGAGTTTTTGGATGCTTGCAATCCGACTTCCAACAAATGATTGAAATGATTCCGCCTTGGAATTTTTCCAGCTCACTACAATCTGAGAGTCAGTCCACAGGAATCGGTTTGCGTCTTTCAATTTGATATCAAGCTTCACACGGTTTGACAATTCAGCGGCTAGTAGAGCTGCGCATAATTCTAAACGAGGTATTGTCTTTGACTTAGCCCGTGATGCTGTTTTAGTGATTGGGGTGACTCGAGATTTGGAACATAGTAATCGTACGATTGTACCATTTTTGTTAATACATCTGACATATACCGCTGTGCCATAAGCCTTTTCTGATGGATCAGCATATATGTGTATTTGAACTGATGAAGGGATCGTATTGCTGAAGACATGTCAAGAAATGTTGAACTTGTCTAGTTCTTGCAGTCCTTGATAGACTTTCTTCCACCTGGTGTACATTTCTTCTGGTAGGGCTGCATCCCAGTCGTACTTAAGCTCCCACAGTTCTTGAAGAAACAATTTTGCCACAATAACTACAGGTGCTATAATCCCAAGTGGATCAAAAAGACGAGCTATATCTGAGGCTACTGATCGTTTGGTATATTTTTTCTGGGGTCTGCAATTTGTTTTTATGCTGAAGACGTCTGATTTAGGCCGCCATATCCGGCTGTGCAAATTATTTAGATTCATTTCCCTTTTTATTGTACGCGGTATTCAAGTTTCGTTTTCATCGTAAATTTAGTTTGTTTACTGAAATATTCATAATATAATTAATACCCTCAAGAAAGAAGTGTCGGTGAGGAAAAAGGTGCAACACCAGGTTATTTTAGGTAATTTTGCCGTTTGCCTCAATGTGTCGGATTGACGGGGATCACGTTCCGCATCCTTCAAGTTTGATTGACAACATGATGAGATTTTTCTGGACTCTGTCCTCAAATGCGAAGTACTCTTCGATGTCATAACCTGCATTCTCTGGGTCTTCTAGGAGTTCAGCAATTCTTTGATGAACCTCCTCCATCTGTGACCAAACGCTTTTTATTCAGTCGATCTTTAGGAGGCAACATGTGCCTGAATAATCTTCTGAGCTCTCCTCTATGTTTTTTAGCAATCGCTTCAATGACTGCACGATTGCCTTTTGCCTTTGAAACACTTTTGTTGTGTCTGTGTCCTGGTTCGGTGTTGAGGTTAGCGAATCAGACGTAGCTTCACAATTTTCCTTTGCTGATTCTTTTTCAGCTTGTCTTTCCGAAGTCCCACCCTTCATCACGTTTTCCTTTGCTAATTCTTTTCCGCTTGTCCTTTCGATATCCCATCCTTTCTCACGGACAGAAGGTGTTTGTAACGGTTTTCAGATCTTCTTATTTCACATGAGCGAATTCGTTCTCGGTCGTTTGTTTACTCAGATCCACAGGAATCTCCGAACAAACAAATGGACATGAAATAAGTTGTCCAGCTTACGAAATGTTATAGCAACGGAATAATAAAAAGAAATCTTTAAATTTTAATGGACATAGGTAAATAAATGTAAATGCATTCTACATTCCAATTGAGCTTGATTTGCGATACCAATGACCTAGCATTGCTTTCAAATGAATTCTATTTACTTTCAGTCGTTGAATTGTTTCAACGTTCTATTATTTAATAATATGATCTCTTTTCTCTTAACTTAAAATCGCTTCAAATTTATGCGATAAAAAAAATTATATATATGTAGATTTCCAAAATTATTTAAGAGAGGCAATTGTTAATATTCACTTTCTATCCATCGGGTAAATGTTCACATTGGAAGAAAAATACATTTTATATATAATCATAATCATATAATCATTGTAAGATATGAATGTTACTTAGAAATCTGGTCCCAACATGTTGTGTTAGCGATTGGTAGATTTGCCTGACCTTTCCAGCTGTGTCGCCCTGGATATATGGTGTATCGTGTCTTACGACCCCCTCGACGTCTTTGTGATTCTTTTCGAATTCACTCCAAAGAATTTCAATCAAATCCAGCCTTTTCCTAGTGTATTCTGCTTTTTTCCGTCCGGGTCCGTCTTTTGAAATGTTGCTCTGCAAACAGCAAACGTAGCAGTTCATACGTGATGTCCTTTTGCCTGGCCACAACTTTATATACGTCTATTTCTTTCATGATTTCCAAAAAATTATGTGTGTGGTGTGGTTATGATGTATATAGATTTAAAAGATGATATAAATCGTTATGTTTTTTTTTCTTCTGTTGATGCCAATGTTATAGCCTTGGCGACGCAAGTTTAATGAATTTAATGAATAATAGCATGGCAAACAGAAACTTATTTATTAAAGTTATATGGTGATGATTTGTTGATCTTAGGTTAGGTTAGGTGGAAGTGGCTGTCAGCCAATGAGTACATTGCCTGACAGACTTAGGCCGCAAGGGCCCATTGTGATACCACAGAGATCAGCAAGTAAATCACCTACTGCTCTCAGAAACCCGATGTAAGATTAACGAGTTGATCACTTATTAATCTTCCATTACGGGAGTAGCCGGTCAATCATCTGCTAGTCGAACCACGCGGAACTTTTATTGTATTTCGAAAGACTTTTAGGGTCTATCTAAGCTAAGTCGCTAGTATCACCGAGATGAGATAAGTTTTCCTCCTGTGAAGTAGTGCAAGGCATGAGCAAAGAAGGTGTTGAACGGTTTCTTCCTCTTCCTCGTCCATGCAGTTTCTTCAGAAATCAGTCTTTTGGCGTGTCTCTCTATTAGACAGTGTCCCGTAAGAACACCTATGGTAGAACCTAGATACAGGCGGTTCAGGGCTAACAAACTCTTCCTGCGTTTTGAGTCTACACACGGCCAAACTTTTTTGGTTGCAAGGCAGTTGTTACTCTCAGTCCATCTAGTGTTTGCTATCCTTGAAGCGTCTTGTCTAAGTAGGAGTTTACATGCAGCGATAGGTACACCTATATTGTTCCATTCTGAGCGTAGGGAAGTGGTCCTGCTCTTTTTGGCTAGCTCGTCTGCCATACAGTTGCCTGGTATGTCCCTGTGCCCTGGCACCCCTGAAAGGTGAATGTTAAACTGATTTGACATCTCCCTCAGAGACATCTGACAATTTTGGACCGTGATGGATTTTGTTGAGACAGAGGCAAGGGATTTAAGGGCAGCTTGGCTGTCTGAGAAGATTCGAATATCCGTGGAGGATATGACGTTTTCTTTGAGCCAAGACAGCACCTCCTTAATCGCCAGAATTTCCGCTCGGAACACATTGCAATGATCGGGTAGGCGGAAAAAAGACTGATGTTTAGTTTTTCTGAGTAGATTCCACTTCCCAAACCTTCGCTGGTTTTTGAACCATCGGTGTAGAACTGTATTGCTTCATTTGCCAAAAGAGTACCATATTGCAAAGCTTCTCTTGAAGGTATGGTTACTTGGAAATCATTGTCAAACACCAACTTGGGGGTGATGTAGTCGGATCGATTCGGTAAGAATCTAAAGTTATCTAGAATGGTAGTGTGGCCGATTTGATTATTGGTCCACTGTGATGTAGCTCTGAGTCGATTGCTGAGCTAGCTGCGACTTGTTTGCTGAAGATATCTAGGGGTGTGAGATGTAGTAGTACATTGAGGGCGTCCGATGGGGTTGTCCTCAGTGCGCCACTAATACACAAACTAGCCGTTCTTTGAACTTTGGCCAGCTTGTTGTAGTTGATCATCTTGTCTAGTGCTGTCCACCAGACTATCACCCCGTATGTGAGTATCGGTCTAATTACCGAGGTAAACAGCCAATGGGTGATTTGGGGGGAGAAACCCCATTCCCCACCAATGGCTTTTTTACAAGAGAAGAGTGCCACGTTGGCTTTATTTACTCTTTCCTCAATATTGATTTTCCAGGTCAGTTTTTTGTCAAAAATGAGACCTAGATACTTAGCCTAATTTGACAGTGTGAGAGTTACCCCTTTAATAGTTGGGGGTCTGAAGTCCGGAATTTTGTATTTCCTCGTAAAGAGAACTAATTCCGTTTTGTGTGGATTGATGTTCAGACCACAATCTACTGCCCAATAGTAGAGATTTAGAGATTAGATTAGGATTTTATTGTTCACTTTTAATGTTGGAAAATACAATTTACATTACATAAAGCATCTTTTAAGCATGGCTTTGCCGTCTGCCAGATTGACAATCATTTCTTTATAAGTTTAAAGCAATTACTACTATAATCATTACTCTTTAATCTGCTTCGATAACGATAATAATTTTTTTTTTTTTATTTATATTTAGTTACTATTTTATTTGTTTTAAAAATCACCATTCTTGATTCTGTTCCTATAATTTAAAGCAATTTCCAGGAATGCGCATAGTATATCCTCATTCATTTCATTAAGTAAAAATATACAATATTCGTTTGTTAAGATGTCGTTTACAAATATATTTCTTCTTGTCTCACGAAATACAGGGCAGCACCCTAGGAAATGTAAAACGTCTTCTCGTTCATTCCTGTTGCATAGGTCACATAATATCAGCAAATCAATTCTATGCGGTATATAATTGAGTTGTAGCAATTCTCCTCGTAGACGAAACAATATTGAAATTTTTTCTATGTTGTTTTCATATCTGAAATAGTTGCTTCCATTCAAGGAATTATTTAGACGACTATAAATCATGCGGTGAAGAGATCCCTTAGCTTCGTCCTCAAACTTGGTCCTGTATTGAAGGTCAACTTTTTTAATTACTTCGTACATGGTTAACTTCCAGGTATTGATTTCATCCATGCTGAGGTTTATTTCGGTTCCACATTTTTCAGCTACATCTTGCCAGTCTTTAAAAAAACCTCGTTTGTTTTGCATCATTTGAATGGCCACCTTTTTAGGCAGTCGGTGCTCTGGCATCCTCATTACCCGTAGTACGTAATCGATTTGTACGTTGAAAGTCTTAATAAACATCGGTGAAAGCCCAGTTTCGAGCATCAGTATATAATTCGGCGAGTTAGAAGGGAAATGGAATATTCTTTTGAGGTAGTATCTTAAAAGTTTTTCTACCGTCTCGTATTCAACACTTCCCCACACCTGTGCCGCATAAAAAAGGATTGATTCTGCTACAGTTTCGAAAACACGATATTTGCTACTGTGCTTTATATGTTTGTTGTTAAAACAGTTTTTTCAAGACGCATTTATTGCAGTTTTCGCTTTAGCTAATTTTTCGTTAAGGTGTTTTTCCATTTTCATATTGTGCGTGAATAGTAACCCGAGATATTTGTATTCTCAACTGTTTCTCCGTCATACCACCATTTTTCATTCCTGCTTTTTCTGCCTCCGCACTTCTTTATTATCATGACTTTCGTTTTGTCAGTATTGACCACGAGATTCCACAGCTTACAATATTCATAAAGCTTGTTAAGCATTAGTTGCAGCGATTCGGGCGAGCAGGCCAGTATGGCAACATCATCAGCAAAAAGCAGGGCTTTTATTTGCTGACCCGCGAACTCGATACCACCTGGTAGATAAGGAACCAGATCCTCTATAAAAAGTGAAAATAGATCTGCACTTAGTGGACAACCTTGTCTGACCCCTGTGTTGGTTGCAAACCATTCAGATTTATCTGTTCCATTCCATACAGCCGATCTAGTTTCTTTATAGATATTTTCTATTATTTGACCAAATTTCAAGGACATCCCAAGCCCGTACAGTTTGTACATTAGAGCATTTCAGTCAACCATGTCAAATGCTGCTCTGAAATCCACGAACAGAACATATAGCTTTTTACTTCTTGCAAGGAATGAGTCTGCAATGCATTTGAGTACGAAAATATGATCTATTGTTGAATAACCCGATCTAAAGCCTGCTTGAAATTCGCTGATAATGCTATTAGTATCCATCCACGTCTTTAGTCGTCTCTGGAGAACAGAGGTAAAAATTTTGTAGGTGGCATTTAAAAAGGAAATTCCTCTATAGTTCTCTGGGTTTGTTGCACATCCTTTCTTATAAATCGGGAACACTAAGGCTTCCTTATATTGTTCCGGTACCATGCCGTCTTCTATAATGTTGTTCAATAATCCCGTAAGAGTTTGAATCAGACTATTCGTTCCATACTTGTAGAATTCGACAGGTATTCTATCCGATCCTGCTGCTTTGCCGTCTTTGAGCCTATTGACAATAAAAGTAACCTCTTGTTGCGTAATGGGCGAATCTAAAATTGGATCTGTAAATCTTGGGCGTGCATACAGGAACTTGGAATAATTCGTTTAAAGTTGGGTTCAATAGTTTTTGAAAATGATTTTGCAAAACTTCGGTGCTTAAGCTGCTATCCACAATGTATTTTTTCCCGTTCAAATTGCGAGCTAAGCTCCAGAATTCTGTAGAGTTCATAGCTAAACTTAGTTTCCTTGCCTCCCATTCAAAATACAACTTTTTTCTTTCTTTGCATAAGACCTTAAACCTCTGGTTCTTTGAAGAAATTAGTACTGACTTTACGAAAAAGTTTCAGCCAAGCATAAGACACATCTCTTGCTTTCTTACAACTTTCATCGACCCAACGTTCTTTGAATTCTATTCTCTTTTTTTTCCTGTTGTTTTTTGGAAAGACCATCTTAATAAGTCCATTAAGATCGTTGAAATTCCTAACTTCATTGTTTTGTAGGGCCTCATTTAATTTTGTATTGTAAACATGTTTCTTGCTGTCGTTCCATATTAATTTCGGAAGGAGATTCATATTTGTTGTTGTGATGTTACCCGCTTCTGTTTGGTTAAAAGACACAACTATTGGCATTTGGTCTGAGAACGGTCGAATCATTACTTCAAAGTCAACAACATATTTATTCCATTCACATCCAATAAAGCAATAATCAATGACGGAAGAACCTTGGCCACCAACAAATGTTAATTCTCCTTCTGGATCTCCATGGGTAGTTCCGTTGAGCAGTCTTAATCCAATCGAGCTACATAGATCAAGGAGCTTATAGCCATTGGAGTTGCTAACAACATCTTTAGATTTCCTTTCAACTTCTGCCAGACTGTTCTCGATACCTTTTACTCCTCCAACTCTTCCATTAAAATCACCAATTAATAGCATATTCGAGCTGTCATTTCCACATGTTAAGAATTCCTGTAGATTTTCGAAGTCAGTAGCCCAGTGGTTACAGTTTAAATAAATTGGCAGTATTCTAAGACTTTGACCATTTAACATAATTTTTACATAAAACATAGAATGCAGAAATTCAAATGTGCAGCCCAGTGTGCTAAGTTCTCTCTTAAACCCGAAAATATGTCCTCCACTGGCTCTTCCTCTTGAATGTGTTCGAGTTGCTGGTATTGATCTTAATGCAAAACTGTTAAACTTCTTTTCGTACATAGCAATATTTACTTCTATGACAAATGTTTCGTAAAGGAAAATAATATCAAACGAACATATATAATTATAAAATCTCGTGAAAATCGATTTGTTACTAAGACCAGAGACATTATATTATGATAAAATTTTGTAATTTTTTTGATTTAAGAAACCATTTTGTCCTAAATTCCTACTTATACTATTATGACAGACGGCATTACAATTAAATGTTATGATGAGGCTGCGCAACGTAACGTAACGTGTTGTTGTTGATCGGTGTGGAATTTTGGCTTCAACCTGGAACGACTGCACACTGCTTGTCATTAATCAGCTGCTGCAACAGTGACAATCCACATTCACCATCACATTGAAGTCTGGATCTGCTGTCATAATAAAATTTTTTCCCATTTACCAGCAAACAATGTCCACGAATTTCAGTTTTAAGTGTTTTGTTTTTATTATTTACTTCTGTTTTTAGCTCTTGTAGTCGCCTCCTTCTTAATCGAGATGCGGCAGGGAAGTCTCGCCGTATATACACGCCAGTGCCCCGCATTTTGGCGTTTGCTGATAGAATCCGTCCAACATCTTCTTTTCTATTAAATTCCACAATTATGTTTGTTCTTTGGGAATTATTAGAACGAAGAGCACGCACTGATGATATTGTACTTGTGTCTGTAGATTGCAATAAATCCATACACATGATTCTGGTTTGTTCAACAGGATTTCCACCATTTATTACCGGCATTTGGACAATAATGTTTTTTTCATTGGCCTTCATCTCGAGGAATTCAACCTGGCGTTCCAAATCGTTGCAACGCTTTTCAACAGTCTTTAGTTGGGCTTGTAGTTCTTGGTTGTTATTTTGCAGAACTTGAAGTCTGACACTTATGTCTTCTATATCAGCTTTTGAAGGCAATTGTTCAAATTTTTCTTCTAATATTGGCATCATGGCTCTTTGAATAATACCTTCAAATTCTTTAGCCGATATGTCGCCAATAGCTACTGTTTGGTTATGCGCTGAAACACTGTCGACATTTTCAGGTGAAATTTCAATTAATTTTCTTTTTTTTTGCTGTTCCATATTGTTGACATTGCCTTTCTTTGGTGTTCTTTGCATCGACATGGCAGGTTGATTTATTTCCCAATAGTAAAACTTGTTAAGTGCTGTTTGTAGCAGCTCAGCTAGGATTTGTTGGTGCTTGTTTGGAACGGCAATTGCTACATCATCGGCATAGGCTATGGTTTTGAAACCTTCGTCCTCTAGGTCGATTAACAATTTGTTAACGACCAGGTTCAACAGTAGGGGAGATAAAACTCCTCGGAGCGGGGTTCCTTTATTGGCCATTCTGCTTGTTTTGTAGTTCCCCAAATCGGAACTAATGATTCTGCTGCTGAGCATTGTTGTTATCATGTTCTTGATGTGTTCCTCTATGAGCAGCCCATCAAGTGCATTAGTGATTGCTGTTACAGCAATGCTGTATTGTTAACATTGTTAAATGCACCCTCTATGTCTAGGAATGCGACCAGAGAGTGGAGTGCAGTTTCCACTGATTTACCTTTTGTAAAGGCATGTTGCACCGTTGAGATCAGACAAGTTTAATTTCTTGTCTTAAGTGTATGTCAATCATTCTTTCCAGTGTTTTTAGGAGGAAGGATGATAGACTAATAGATCTTAAATCTTTTGGATTTATATGGGAGCTTTTGCCGGCTTTAGGTATGAAGACGACCCTAGCTTCTCTCCACGCCTTGGGAATATAGGCGTAGCTGATGCATCCTTTCATGATCATATCTTAGTTATAGATGATGATGTCTGAAACCTGCTGCAGCTCCGCACGGATGATTCCGTCAGGCCCTGGTGATTTATAAGGGTAAAAGCTGTTTAATGCCCATAACAGTATATCTCTAGAGATAAGACCTTTACCTGATTGGTTTGCGAGTCGAGGCAAGTGCTCCTCGTCTGTTATTGTCAACGAGTTTCCGGGAAAATGAGTATCCAGTAGCAAGTTTAGTGTTTCTTCATATGAGTTGGTCCAGTTGCCGTTTTCATCTTTTATAGAACTTTTATAGAACTTCATCTTTTATGTTTGGATTCGTTGATAGGATTTTCCTAAGTCTAGATGCCTCTGAGGAGTCTTCAATTTTATTGCAAAATTCTTTCCAAGAGGATCTTTTGCTTATTCGTAACCTTTTTTTTGTAAATCCTAAGGGATTCTTACAGAGATCTTCGTGTATCGGATTTCTGGAAGATTTCGCTCGATTGAAAAGCTTCGCACAACTTTTCTTGAGCGGTTCTAGCTCTTTTCGTTTTTTTTTTCATTTTCATTCTCATTTTTTCATTTATTTCTTATAATAATATAAAACATAATCAGTATAATATAATAGATGCATCAATTTCAAAAAATATAAATATATTATTAAGGAAATAAAGTAGTAGACATTAAATGTTAAAATTTAAAAGTTTTAAATGTCACTTCAGAGTTAACAGTATAACAAAATATAAAATGGGTGGGGTGACCCGTATTTATGAAATTCAAATATTAATATTTATGTACAATCAAAAACAGAATCGAAATAGAATAACATTTGTTTTATAAGCCAAGTGCCAGAAAAAATTAATTCAGTTTAAAAGAGATTGATCATATATGCTTATAACTCATCAGAACATTTGTTCTTGTAGACCATAATTGCTGCTTGTTTTTTGCCAAAGAAAACACTTTGTTTTTGTAAATGTTGGCACGTAGGATTTTAGTTGAGTTTTATTTGTTTCCTCTCATAGATATATTTACAATTGGGTTTTCTATGATTTGCTTTTAAATTTTACAACTTTAGGCCAGGAGGGCAACTTTAAATTATGAAAAGTAAAATTCTCGATATGTATATTTGCCAAGCACACACAAAAAAAATGGCAGAAGACCCAATAGCAAGAATAAAAAGAATGCTTGTTGACTGGTTGGCTGTTGTTAAGTGAATGCCTGGTCGTCGCTATGCGACGAACCCCTTTGCAAGAAAAAAGTACTGGATTTGTAGAAAAATTATGGTTATGGATTATTTAATGTAAGAGGGCGAACCATGAATTGGTACCAAACTCTAGTTTTTTGATTTAGCTGGGGAGTGGCACTGTTCACACTGGAGTCGTGTGAACATTACCGCCCCCCTTGGCGAGATACGCAAAAAAAAATGTTACTGAAAATAAGGTAAGTGAAATTGATTAATTGGCAATTAGTTAATAGGCAATAGGCACAGTTTTACTATGGGTCGGACTATTTTTCCGTTTTGGGTCTTTAGTGTTGTGACGATGCGTCACATTTATATTTTCTTTTGCCACCGCCGAACCGCCGAATTGCCGAAACCTCACCCTACGACCAGATAATCACGAAGGCCACACGTAAGACATGGGCACATAGAAATAAATCACGCAGCCGAGTGAAATCATACACCGCATCACAACAAACACCGAAAACCCATTGTGTGTGCATATGCATTATTCGGTTGGTGCACATCACGACTGCGGCTCTATGCAAAAATTAATTCAACACAACAGCGACCAGCACTCTGCCATCTGCGATGGAATTAATTTTTTTCATGTGCGGTGGTAGGTAACCAACTATAGGTAAGCGTGTGGTTGGGTGAAACAATGGAAAGATTTCGCTTATTCTGTTGCACTTTTTTCCCGATGAACCGAATCCAAACGAATCAAACACGAATCCACAACTTGGATGATAGTTAACTAATATATTAATTAATCGCAACGATTGATTAATTAATTATTTCAAATGCAAAAATATAAAACATGCACAACGATGTGCCGCGGCGATGTTGACCGAATTTTAACTTTATGATGAACTGTCAAATGACAGCTGGGTGGATTTCGATGGGAAAAGAATGCAACAGGTAGCAAGATAATTTGCTGCCAATGCCAGCTGCTCAGCAAGGGGTGGTCCGTAGGTAGTTTATTTATTGGTACGTAGGTATAATTAGTTGAATAAAGAAAGAAATTAATAAAAAGAATCGGTATCAATCAAAACACACAACTGGGTGTTTCATACAATAAAGGGCGCCAGGAAATTTTTGTTTGGAATTTCCAAACCAACTTTAGCACTGAAAATGGTCTTCAAATAGAATTAAAAGAACGATTTTCCAAAAGGAATAAAATTATATTTTGTTCAGGAAACCTTTACAAGTATAGGTATAAAACCTGAAATCTTTTCGTAAACAATTGGGAGTGTACAAAGTATGCAAAGTCTGGCAAGAGCCAGTCAACAATTTAAATAGAATGAAATTTAAGTACGAAGATGGGGTTTTACCCAGGTTAAAATTCAAAACAACAACTTGTGTGCACAATACACCCGCAAACAAACGACTCTTTGGGAATTTTCCCGAACAGACAACAAGGTTAAATGGAGGTCGCGCGTCCTGCAATCTCAGGATTAATTACGAAAGGCGAAGGGTTACCGATTAAAGCAATATGACTCAATAGTCAAAACAAAACAAACGCACTATTAACACTTTTCCACTTTTATAGGAAAATACTTAGCTTTTTCTGTTGACGAGTCCTGCCTGAGTTTTCTTGCCCGTACTGGCACTAACTCCTCTGAATTCCTGCCTGCTTGGAGCTTTCCTGCACAGATTCAAAATACTGTTTAGTTTGGCCTTCCTGCCAATCAAACACTATAAAAATTTAAACTTGCACTACTTGCAAAGATTAAACACTCGATTATAAAATTTCCGAATAATTTCTCAATTCTCAAAATTCTTTGGCACAGTGTCCTTTTTAGAAGTCAACCAAGAAGTGCCATCTTCTTGGCGGTCTCTTCGTTCATCGGCGCATTCAGCAAATTCCACTCAATTCAACCAATCAGAGTCGTGGAGGTTCGTCACGGGGTATCTGCAATACTCTCAGCAAATTCGCTGGAGTCTGCGCCGTAGGCGAAACGCATCCATCGCTCTCTTCTAAACAATTTCGTTGTGAACCTCTTGGTCGTTAGAGATTCGCAAAAACTTGCCCGAATGAACGAATCCAGACCTGTTCCATTTCAATCCATTCCAGAATAGAAAATTGAAAAACTATTTCTTTAAACAAATTCCCTCGGCCCAACCGACCCAAGTTACACTGTGCAAGAAAACTATTTAAGCTAGGATTCAGTTAACGAGGATTCGTCATTTTTCGCGAAAACTACTAAACTACTTCGGTGAACCTTCGCGCAGATTTGGGGGAATGGGGATAATTCTATAAAGAGTCATTTCTTTTTAAGGTGAAGCACTTTAGGTTGGGCACTCGGCCTTTACGGTGGGCACTCAGCCATTACGTTGGGCTCTTGGCCGTTTATATTGAAAAAGGCTTCAAATGCCAAAATCCGAAGATCACTGATATCTATCAGTGTGTTAAAGGTGGGTAGCCATATCTCTACCTTATTTTAAGTATTAGGTTCTTAGTAACCTGCTGCTGCTATGGATGGAATTCCTGTAGAACCTTCCTGGTTCTTACTACCGCTGCTGTTTGAGTCTCCAGCCGTCCACTGGCTCAATGAAGGGGTACCTATTTGGGTTGCTTTTCCAAGATGCTTTGAAGTACACCACTAGCTGATGGACTAGGGTTGCTTTGTACTCTGCCAGCACCTTGAAGCCACAACAAAAGGAGGGGTGAAAATGGGAAGAGGAAGAAAAATAAAGGTATAACTTGTTGTGGTAAAATATACCGCAACAAATCCCACCCTTACCTGCCAAGAAATGTTCTTGCAGTTTGATAAAACTGCAAGGCATTTCTTAAAGCCAAAGGTTCAAGGAAAAACAAACAAGGTATTTTCCATCAGGGCGTACAATCGCCAGCCTTTGAAAGTAAACGACGATATGGAGAGCTATAAAAAAAAATAAAAAAAAAAAAAAATTAATAAAAGCTAAAAACTACTTTAAGGCTCAATTCTCCAGGGATGCATCGGTGTACGGTTTGAGATCTTTCGCATGCCAAGTTCCGCGTTCTTTACCATTACTATCTTCTAAGACATATGTCCAAGGTGACACACGCTTCTTTATAACAAACGGACCGACAAACTTCGGTGCTAACTTGGCTGCGTAATAGTTCGCGGCATCCGACAACACAAAATTTCGACGCCAAACCTGCTCGCCAACGAGATATTGAACATCTCTTCTGCGGAGGTTGTATGTTTTCGCAGACTTCTTGGTTGCCGCGCGTAGCTTCTTTTCGATGTCTACTCTAAGCTCCCTAAACCGTACTTCTAGCTCACTAAAATCCTGAACCCTATCTGACCTATCACCTATTACTGGCACTTCTCGACCTGAAGTCGCCATATCCCTACCAAAGTTCGCATAATAAGGGGATACTCCTAAAACTTCATGAGTGGACGTGCGAATCGCGCACGCAACCTTAGACAACTGCGCATCCCATATCCGGTGGTTATCAGAGACGTATGCTCTGAGCGTTGTTTTGATGATTTGATTTATCCTCTCCGCTGGATTAGCCTGTGGGTGGTAATGAGCTGTAAAACGAATTTGGGACGAATAAGAATCGCAAAGGGATTTCAGTTCTTTAGATCGGAACTGAGGGCCATTATCACAGACGACAACCTTAGGAATACCAAAAAGGAGAAAGACATTGTCCTCTAACTCCCGGCAAATTGCCTTGGCAGTAGCAGACCTTAACGCGAAAAGAAGGGGGAATTTGGTGAAATAATCGACGACAGTCAAAATGTAGATAAAACCTCTACTTGACTTTGGAAGGGGACCAACGAGATCTACACAGATCATTTCCCACGGTGCCTTTATTCCTACTCTCTCAGTCATCAAACCAGCTGGCTTTTCATTAACCGGTTTTACTTGTTGGCAAATTTTACAATTCCTAACATACTTAGTAATATCGCCTCTCATTTTAGGCCAATAGTACTTTCCCCCTATCCTAGCAAAAGTTTTCCTAACTCCCATGTGTCCAGCTAAAGGACTATCATGGCATTCCTGTAATATAGCTAATCTATCCTGCTTTCCTACAACTTTCTTCCATTCTTGATTATTTTCATGAACAACAACATGATTCGATTTAATCAGTTTGAACAGTTGACCTTGTTCTACCCTCCACGCTGGGTAAGCTAGGGGATTTGACTTTATCGCTGAGATCATTTTCGCAATCCAAGGGTCTTGATCCTCTTCTGAGATCTCGGCTAATACCGGAACTCCTCGAGATAACATGTCTGGAACTACATGTTCTTTGCCCTTGCGATGGATGATCTCAAAATCAAACTGTTGAAGCCGAACTGCCCAACGTGCTAACCTTCCCTGCGGATCTTTAAGATTGTTCAACCATATGAGCGAATAATGATCAGTCACAACCGTGAATCGAACACCTTCGATGTAAGGTCGTAACTTCTCGATTGCCCATAGTACAGCCAAACACTCTTTTTCCGTCGTCGAATAGTTGCGTTCACTCCTATTTAAAGACCTACTAAGGTAACAGACAACCTTTTCCCCATCATCGAAGTTTTGTGACAATACGGCACCGATTCCGTAGTCCGACGCGTCTGTTTGTACGACAAAAGGTCGTTGAAAATCAGGGCAAGTAAGTATTGGTGCTGTAACTAAACACTCCTTAGCCTTCCTAAAACTATTCTCACATTCATCAGTCCAGATGAATTTCCTACTCTTCTTTAATAAATCTGACAGTGGTCGAAGCAAATTGGCAAAATTTGGCACAAATCGACGATACCACGACACTGTCCCTATAAAACTCCTAACCTCTTTCACATTCCTCGGTGCTGGAATCCTAACCATGCTTTCCACTTTTTCCGGGTCTACGTGTAACCCATTTCGATCCACTACATAACCTAAAAACTTCAACGATGGCCTACAGAAGTTACACTTCTCCTTACCAACCTTCAACCCTGCTTCACTCAACCTTTTCAAAACTTCCTTCAGGATTTCAAGATGCTTCTCGAAAGTTTCCGTCAGGATAATGATGTCGTCTAAATAGACGAAGACGTACGGCTCTAGATCGGCACCCAAAACTGTGTCGATAAACCGTTGCCATGTCGCAGGCGAGTTATGAAGCCCGAAAGGCATCCTTCTAAACTGAAAGAGACCTCTCCCGGGAACCGTGAAAGCGGTGTAGGGCTTAGACTCCTCCTCCATTGGAATCTGCCAATACGCCGATTTAATATCCAAAGAGGACAAAAACTTCGCTCCTCGAAGCCTGTCCAAAATGGCCGCTATGTAGGGTAGTGGATAAGCATCCCTATCAGTATTCTTATTAAGCTTCCTAAAATCTACACAAAACCTAAAAGACCCGTCTTTCTTTTTAACTAATAGTATTGGAGATGACCAAGCACTGTTGGATCTCTCAATAACTCCTGCTTCTAACATCTCATTTAATTCCCTATCAATATGTCCCTGCATTGCCGGAGAAACCGGATAATACCGTTGTTTAATCGGTTCCGCCGACGTCCTAATCTTGTGCTCAATCATAGTTGTGCACCCTAATCCCTCTGGCATCTTCCTAAAAGCTTCCTCAACCATGGCTTCCAACAAACTAGTCTGATCTTTCGTCAACTCTGAACGCTCAGTAATCGAGCAAATCGAGCCCAAACACTCTTGGTCCGAAAAACTCCACATACGTGATCGCAAATCCGGGACGATTCCCGACAGTGCCCAAAAATCTGCACCTAGTATCACGGTATGCGGCAGAGTTGGAATAACTAAACAGTCTATAAGAACTGCCTTGTTTTCAACCACGATTGGTAAGTTAACTGACCCTAAAACTTCTACTCCTGCTCCATCTGCCAAGCATACAGAATGGATATTCCCCTCTTTAACCACTAATCCTAAATCTTGGAGAATTCTCCAGCTATCTCTACCTAAAATTGTTCTAGAAGCTCCTGAATCTAACAATCCCAAAAACCTAGTCCCGTAAATACTTACTCCTAAAAATGGTCTCCTATCATCCCCGTTTGCCTCCAACGTAAACCCTAAATGAATTTTTGCCAGCTGGTTACCAGCAGACAACCTAGCTCCTAATGCCTCCGGAACTCTCGCCCTGCTGGCGCAAGAGCCCGTTGCCCATTTCCCGATGAACAACGACGACAGTTGTTGCGGCTGACACCTTCAGCACCACAACCGAAGCAATGCTTTTTAGCGGAACACCTGCTAGAGAAGTGACCTTCTTTCCCACAGTTAAAACATCGAATCGACCTATCAACTTGAGTGGATCTATTAGGTGGAGACCTTCTAGCTTCCACTACTTGGACAGGCTGCTCATCTCTGCTAACCGCTGCCACCCTCGGTTGTACTGCTGGACCAGCAGAGTAACCGAACTCGGGTTCAACGCATTTTTTATTTCGAACGGGAGGCTCAAAATTTTCTACATTCGCCCTAAGAGTTTCTAAGTCCCTGCCTAATCTTGCTAACTCTTTCACAGATTGAGGTTTTTGGAAACCAATCTGTTTCTGATAAAACGGGTCCAAATTCTTCATTAGGATAGCCACTTTCCTACGTTCGGATAATGGCTCCCCTAATCTCTTAAACATTGTAAGCATGGTAGCGAGATATGCTCCATACGTCTCCTCCTTCCCTTGGGTCCTACGGTTGATCTGTTCCATCAACAGATCATCATAATTTGCTGGCAAGAACTCGTATTTCAACGCCTCCACGAATTCCTGCCAATCACCTATGTCTTCCCTAACTGACCTATACCACAGTAGGGCTTGATCTGTCAAAAGGTCAACCACTGACTGGAACAAACGGGTTTCTGAAACCCCTCGAGCTAAACTAAGTTCCTCTACCCTTTCTAAGAATGAGTTCACTGATGTGCCACATCGCTCACCACTGAACTGTACATTCCACCTACTAATCCTTTCCGTGGATCGCTCTAGCGGTTCGGAAATCCCTACTCTAACTATATCATTTGATCTCTGTTGAAATCCCTCGTTGCACACTGGTCCTCGTGTGTTCATCCGATTTTGTTGGGGAGTGTTCTCCACCAACTGCCTACCACTCGTTCCTGAAGAAGAAGCATTGTCTTCGTTCGACGCTTGCTCTTCTTCATCTGTTAACTTAGCTAATAGGAGAAGCAGCTCACTCTTAAGAGATTTCTGCTCTCCTATTTCCTCATCTCCTTCTGCCTGCGCTTTTCCTATCCTATTCAAGCTCCATTCTATCTTCGTAAGGATCTTCAAGTATTCCCCCGACTTGGGATTTCTTGGTTGATCCTTAAGAAGAACCCTAATCTCCCTAATCTTCTCCTCAACTGCATCCCTATCCTGAACGTAACTAAACGGGTACTTCCCGTATGCCTCAACTGAACCGCGACGTTCTAACATCCGAGAAGATCTTAAGGAACTTCTCATAACGTCCACAGTTCCCTTCTCTAATCCCCTACTCAACATTTCGTACACAAGCTCCTCTTGTGACAAACGGTTGATGTCCATGACGAATAAAAAAGTTTAAAAAAACTAATAAAAAACAGACACGCAATCAAAAAAAAACACCAAAATTTAAAATAAAACCAAAATATAAAAATGTATTTAAAAAAGTATTAAAAAAGTAGTAGTAAAAAAAGTATTAGAAAAAATAGCACCAATAAATTCAAAAAGTATTGAAAAAAAATATTTGCCGACGGCAACACTCAACTCTCAATATATAAATTAGGCTCACACCAACAAACTATGTGAGTGAGCGAGACAGATTTATGTTTAATATGGCTGGAAAATTGCCACACAAACTGTCAAACTCTTTAATATTCAATAAGAAATTAAAATCAAAATAAAATCTAATGTAGGTATGGAGATTCGATTGATGAGAAATAATCTCAATCAAAATCCAAAAATGAACCAAATATAAAAAAAAACAAAAGCACCTACTTGTTGCACTGGGTATACCAATAGCACAGTGAATCCAACAACGATATCCCTCCAATGAACGAGTATGTATAATGTATGTAGATAGGTAGGTACGGCGATCACAATATTTTTTTCACACTTGAATTTTCACCTAAGGAAAACAAAACACATCCAAAGTAAAAATTCACACAATTTTACAAAATATAAAGACAAAAAAAATCCAAGAAAATAAAGGTGCACTTCCCTAAGATAGAAATCGTTGTGACAACAACACAACAGGAGAAAAAATATATGTTAAAAAAACACCACACAAGGCCCCACGTTGGGCGCCAATTGTTGCACTTTTTTCCCGATGAACCGAATCCAAACGAATCAAACACGAATCCACAACTTGGATGATAGTTAACTAATATATTAATTAATCGCAACGATTGATTAATTAATTATTTCAAATGCAAAAATATAAAACATGCACAACGATGTGCCGCGGCGATGTTGACCGAATTTTAACTTTATGATGAACTGTCAAATGACAGCTGGGTGGATTTCGATGGGAAAAGAATGCAACAGGTAGCAAGATAATTTGCTGCCAATGCCAGCTGCTCAGCAAGGGGTGGTCCGTAGGTAGTTTATTTATTGGTACGTAGGTATAATTAGTTGAATAAAGAAAGAAATTAATAAAAAGAATCGGTATCAATCAAAACACACAACTGGGTGTTTCATACAATAAAGGGCGCCAGGAAATTTTTGTTTGGAATTTCCAAACCAACTTTAGCACTGAAAATGGTCTTCAAATAGAATTAAAAGAACGATTTTCCAAAAGGAATAAAATTATATTTTGTTCAGGAAACCTTTACAAGTATAGGTATAAAACCTGAAATCTTTTCGTAAACAATTGGGAGTGTACAAAGTATGCAAAGTCTGGCAAGAGCCAGTCAACAATTTAAATAGAATGAAATTTAAGTACGAAGATGGGGTTTTACCCAGGTTAAAATTCAAAACAACAACTTGTGTGCACAATACACCCGCAAACAAACGACTCTTTGGGAATTTTCCCGAACAGACAACAAGGTTAAATGGAGGTCGCGCGTCCTGCAATCTCAGGATTAATTACGAAAGGCGAAGGGTTACCGATTAAAGCAATATGACTCAATAGTCAAAACAAAACAAACGCACTATTAACACTTTTCCACTTTTATAGGAAAATACTTAGCTTTTTCTGTTGACGAATCCTGCCTGAGTTTTCTTGCCCGTACTGGCACTAACTCCTCTGAATTCCTGCCTGCTTGGAGCTTTCCTGCACAGATTCAAAATACTGTTTAGTTTGGCCTTCCTGCCAATCAAACACTATAAAAATTTAAACTTGCACTACTTGCAAAGATTAAACACTCGATTATAAAATTTCCGAATAATTTCTCAATTCTCAAAATTCTTTGGCACAGTGTCCTTTTTAGAGGTCAACCAAGAAGTGCCATCTTCTTGGCGGTCTCTTCGTTCATCGGCGCATTCAGCAAATTCCACTCACTTCAACCAATCAGAGTCGTGGAGGTTCGTCACGGGGTATCTGCAATACTCTCAGCAAATTCGCTGGAGTCTGCGCCGTAGGCGAAACGCATCCATCGCTCTCTTCTAAACAATTTCGTTGTGAACTTCTTGGTCGTTAGAGATTCGCAACAACTTGCCCGAAGGAACGAATCCAGACCTGTTCCATTTCAATCCATTCCAGAATAGAAAATTGAAAAACTATTTCTTTAAACAAATTCCCTCGGCCCAACCGACCCAAGTTACACTGTGCAAGAAAACTATTTAAGCTAGGATTCAGTTAACGAGGATTCGTCATTTTTCGCGAAAACTACTAAACTACTTCGGTGAACCTTCGCGCAGATTTGGGGGAATGGGGATAATTCTATAAAGTGTCATTTCTTTTTAAGGTGAAGCACTTTAGGTTGGGCACTCGGCCTTTACGGTGGGCACTCAGCCATTACGTTGGGCTCTTGGCCGTTTATATTGAAAAAGGCTTCAAATGCCAAAATCCGAAGATCACTGATATCTATCAGTGTGTTAAAGGTGGGTAGCCATATCTCTACCTTATTTTAAGTATTAGGTTCTTAGTAACCTGCTGCTGCTATGGATGGAATTCCTGTAGAACCTTCCTGGTTCTTACTACCGCTGCTGTTTGAGTCTCCAGCCGTCCACTGGCTCAATGAAGGGGTACCTATTTGGGTTGCTTTTCCAAGATGCTTTGAAGTACACCACTAGCTGATGGACAAGGGTTGCTTTGTACTCTGCCAGCACCTTGAAGCCACAACAAAAGGAGGGGTGAAAATGGGAAGAGGAAGAAAAATAAAGGTATAACTTGTTGTGGTAAAATATACCGCAACAAATCGTATACCTCACACTCACTTGTGGGGCAAAACATTATAAGTAGTAGTGAAATTTGCCGAAAAAAAGAGAGAAGCTCACCATTATTAATTGGGGGAATACCTCTTTAATAATACTTTCGTTTCTCTATTCCTCGTCGACTTTGAATTTATCAGTGGTGGCCAGCATACCGGTCTCATTGGTAAAATTCCATATTTTCTCGCCGTCAACTTTGAATTCATCAACGGTGGCCAGCATACCGGTCTCGTTGGTAAATTCCAAATTTTCTCCTCGTCGACTTTGAATTTGTCAGTGGTGGCCAGCATACCGGTCTCATTGGTTAAATTCCATATTTTCTCGCCGTCAACTTTGAATTCGTCAACGGTGGCCAGCATACCGGTCTCGTTGGTAAATTCCATATTTTCCTCCTCGTCGACTTTGAATTTGTCAGTGGTGGCCAGCATACCGGTCTCATTGGTAAAATTCCATATTTTCTCGCCGTCAACTTTGAATTCATCAACGGTGGCCAGCATACCGGTCTCGTTGGTAAATTCCAGAATTTCTCCTCGTCGACTTTGAATTTGTCAGTGGTGGCCAGCATACCGGTCTCATTGGTTAAATTCCATATTTTCTCGCCGTCAACTTTGAATTCGTCAACGGTGGCCAGCATACCGGTCTCGTTGGTTTCCTTACTTTTAAACTTATTTATTTCCAGGAGCAGACTCAGTCGTAAATAAGCTAAACCAGGCCATACCAGCCCAAGGCGACTACACCGACCTCCATCACATAGAAGGAAAGCCAGCAGCCGGATTCCGAGTAGTTGCCGCCCTACCGTGCTAGCAGTAAAGCTAACGCATTTTCCGCCAGACAACAGACTTAGAACGCTCTTGTAAAAGCTTTGTAAATTGACCGGTTATTAAAAACAAATTATAAATCGTATTCACCGTGTGTCGCCTATTTTATTAAGAAGTTGGATTAAAGCAGCCGAGTCTTCGAGCTTCCTCGGGGAAAGACCCTGGGTCCGCTGAGTTCTACCCCAGCCACGGACAAAGAAGCCTCACAAATTGGCACCCGAGCAGGGACATTGCTGAAAGTTCAACTACCGACCGCCCGTTACCTGGAACTACAGCATTGTCCACCGACCACATCCGACCGCTGCCGACCGACCGACGTCCAACATGGCGAATAACGAAAACCAGCCCGAAATGTCCGACCAGACCTCCGAACACTCTGATGAGTTAAACCCGTACGAGAACCTAGGATTCATATACTTTTTAAAGAAGCCAGAGCTCATCGAAACGCTTAGTCTGCGAGGGCTGAACACCGCCGGCCCCGTGCGTGACTTACGCCAGCGATTGAGCCAGCATCTGAAGGAGTTGCGAACGCATAAGTCTACCCAAAACCTGTGCATGGAGTGGGAAAAGAAAATCGAGGCTCAGAACGATGCTGAGGAAGAAGGCCCCAATCCCACCGTCTCGCGCAAAGTCAAGCCATCCGTGTACCAGACCAGCCTCCAAGTTCCTCTACTCCAACCGGCTAACCCGACCTCTCCTCCGCCTACGTCACAATTAGCGCACCGTCACCAGCACTTCGAAAGTGCTACTTCAGCACCTCCGACTAGCCAACATACCGACAATGGGATAGCCCATAGACATCCGTCCGGCCCCCATGTCCAACCCAGGTTCCCGTTGAGCTACGAAGCAGAATTGATGAACGTCGTACGTAAGTGGGGTCTTCGATTTGATTCTTCCGGCCAACCTTTGGAATTTCTGGAAAGGATCGAAGAACTCGCGCAATGCTACGAAATCCCGCTCGATCAAATGGTACGAACACTCCCAGAAATATTCAGAGGATCCGCTCTCGAATGGCTGCGGATCAACCGAGACGACTTCAACAACTGGCCCACGTTCCGTCACGCTTTCATCAATTACTTCCTACCTGCACGCTTTTACATCAAATTAGAAGACGAGATTCTGCGAAAACGTCAAGGCCCACGTGAGAAAGCTAAGGATTACATCCGATCATTTTTATACTTGATCCACCAGCATCCACGTATGTTAGCCGCAGACCACTTAGACAGAATTTATGACAACCTCAGGAGTACAACCTATAGGAGTACCGCCTATACGTAAGACGAAGGGATTTCCATAGCTTGGAGGAACTTATGGAATTAGCGGATGAATACGAATTCATCAGGAAAGAAGACCGACCCAGCACCCATGCCGCCGCCCCGCCGAATTATAACCCTATCGCCGTTCCCCGCCTAAGAATACCGCCGCCGCTGCCCGCACGACTTCCTGAAAATAACTCCATAGTGCCGAATTGCCATGCATCATTTTCGAATTCCGCATACGATCGAACCACCCATTGCTGGCAATGCAAACAGAGGGGTCATGCGAAAAAGGATTGCCGTCGACCGTTCCGGCTGTTCTGCTCGTATTGCGGAACGGACGGCCTACTTTCGAAAGATTGCTCCTGTCGCCGCAGTCCAGTTGCCGCCACAAGAGCTCCAGTCAAAGATGACCCACGGCTATTCATACAAATACACACCGCCACCCGCCCATACCACGCGCTAGTCGATACCGGCTCGACACGATCATTTATCGGTAAGGAGTTAAGGGAAGAGTACCAAAGGTTGGGTATTCCATCACGAAGCCAAGCTCACACTATCGAGCTAGCCGATGGACACTCAACGCAAACGTCAGAGCATTACACCATCAGTTTGCATGTCAATGGACAAACAGTTACAGGAGAAGCTTTGTTCATGCCGAACCTAGCGGAAGATGCAATCTTAGGAATGGATATCTTAGGCCAAGCCGACTGCAAGTTGACGTTGGAGGGACAAGAAATATCCATGGGAAAGGGAAAGGTTTCTTTGTCCACCGACACTCTAGGTGCGCTTACCGAAATACAGAACCCGAAACCAGTCGCAAGCACGAAAACATTCCTAGCTGAAAAAGTACCGAAGTTCAGGGAAACGAATGGTACCCCTACCGAGAATCAAGTGCATTCCGCCAGTAACGAAATTAAATCCGATCAAATAAAGACCACGACCAGCCAAATCATTCAACCGCCAAACACTGTCGCTGGAAGCTCACCGGGGACATCCAGCCTGGATCTAAAAGGAAATAGTTCCCCGCCATTCCGAGCTTCCACCGGTCCAGAACCGATCGTTCGAGAATACAGACCCCGCCGCGCAGCCGGCAAGTATACTCGAAAGAAACCGATCACAACACCAGTCAGCTGTAACATACCATCGCCAAGACCAGACCCGCGCCGACAGCTAGGAACCGCATCATTAAGGCCGCAACCTCCAGTTCGCCCCGACACGTCCGCAACAGCGTGGCGAGTAACCACGAAAACGCCCACAAAAACTGAAGCTACTCCAATCCATCCACCGCCCTCCCCCGTCAGCATCATGACCAACATTCGGGCCGTGAAGAGGAAGGCCGAGCGACTTTCCAGACTTAGGAAGTCACCACTCCGCCCTCCTCCAAGAGCAGCAACAGCACCGGACCCAGTCCCACGCAATCCCGAGTGGACGTTGCATAAGGTGCCCCGTATCCGATCCCAGCAACGTTTGCACGACCGATACGCTTCCTTCGCTTCACCTCCGCACTACAGACCTCTACCCGAAACCAACCCTCGCCCATCTACCGGACTAGCGGCCCAGACAACATGCGCTTCGTTCAAACGCCGTATGAGGACCAGGCGAGCCGCGGAACGAGTCCGAGGCAGCAAATCAACCTGTTTAATTTAAGAAAAAAAGAGGATGCAAAAATTTTTTTTCTTCCTGTTTGTTTTTTTTTGGGTTATACTTTTGTTTCGTTATCCAAAATGTAAAATTTTTTTTTTGTACTTTTTTTTCCGTAGGGGGCCTAAGACGAGAGGGTTCTCGTCTCGTAAAGTGAGGGGGATCTGTGACGATGCGTAACATTTATATTTTCTTTTGCCACCGCCGAACCACCGAATTGCCGAAACCTCACCCTACGACCAGATAATCACGAAGGCCACACGTAAGACATGGGCACATAGAAATAAATCACGCAGCCGAGTGAAATCATACACCGCATCACAACAAACACCGAAAACCCATTGTGTGTGCATAGGCATTATTCGGTTGGTGCACATCACGACTGCGGCTCTATGCAAAAATTAATTCAACACAACACCGACCAGCACTCTGCCATCTGCGATGGAATTAATTTTTTTCATGTGCGGTGGTAGGTAACCAACTATAGGTAAGCGTGTGGTTGGGTGAAATACCGGTCTCATTGGTAAAATTCCATATTTTCTCGCCGTCAACTTTGAATTCATCAACGGTGGCCAGCATACCGGTCTCGTTGGTAAATTCCAAATTTTCTCCTCGTCGACTTTGAATTTGTCAGTGGTGGCCAGCATACCGGTCTCATTGGTTAAATTCCATATTTTCTCGCCGTCAACTTTGAATTCGTCAACGGTGGCCAGCATACCGGTCTCGTTGGTAAATTCCATATTTTCCTCCTCGTCGACTTTGAATTTGTCAGTGGTGGCCAGCATACCGGTCTCATTGGTAAAATTCCATATTTTCTCGCCGTCAACTTTGAATTCATCAACGGTGGCCAGCATACCGGTCTCGTTGGTAAATTCCAGAATTTCTCCTCGTCGACTTTGAATTTGTCAGTGGTGGCCAGCATACCGGTCTCATTGGTTAAATTCCATATTTTCTCGCCGTCAACTTTGAATTCGTCAACGGTGGCCAGCATACCGGTCTCGTTGGTTTCCTTACTTTTAAACTTATTTATTTCCAGGAGCAGACTCAGTCGTAAATAAGCTAAACCAGGCCATACCAGCCCAAGGCGACTACACCGACCTCCATCACATAGAAGGAAAGCCAGCAGCCGGATTCCGAGTAGTTGCCGCCCTACCGTGCTAGCAGTAAAGCTAACGCATTTTCCGCCAGACAACAGACTTAGAACGCTCTTGTAAAAGCTTTGTAAATTGACCGGTTATTAAAAACAAATTATAAATCGTATTCACCGTGTGTCGCCTATTTTATTAAGAAGTTGGATTAAAGCAGCCGAGTCTTCGAGCTTCCTCGGGGAAAGACCCTGGGTCCGCTGAGTTCTACCCCAGCCACGGACAAAGAAGCCTCACAGTGTTGCGACTTTGACTCGACCATCGGAACCCGGGTGTATATTTATAACACGCCCTACACGCCATTCGGTAGATGGCAGATTTTCGTTTTTAATGACGACCAAATCATCAATTTTAATGTCGGTCTGAGGTGTTTTCCATTTGTGTCTTTGATGTAGTTCCTTGAGATACTCATCTCTCCATCTGTGGCAGAACTGTTGTTGGAGGCATTTTACTTTTTCCCACCGATTGATTTACGATAAATTTACATCGGCCAGATTCGGTTCCGGAAAAGATAAAAGCGGACCGCCGTGTAAAAAATGCCCCCGCGTCAATGCCAACAGATCAGAAGGATCTGTGGACATGGACGATATTGGACGCGAGTTCAAACTCGCTTCGATACGTGCTGGAACCATTGCAAATTTTTCGAACGTAAGCTTGGCCTTGGTCCCCAGCCTTCTTTAATGGCCTTTGAAACTTTTAACGCCGGCTTCCCATTAACCTCCCATGTGAGGTGCCCCTGGCGGAATAAAATTCCATTTCAAACCCTGAACGCCATACTTAAGGCTCGTTGCTTTGGGAATGGTGCCTACAAACTTCTTAAACTCCTTGCGTAAAATTACATCGGCACCTGTAAGGTTCGTTCCATTGTCGGAAAACACTTCCTTAGGTAAGCCTTGTCTTGAGGTAAACCTGGCAAAGGCCGCGAGGAACGCTTCAGATGACAAATCACTTGCAGCTTCGAGGTGAATTGCCTTGGTGGAAAAGCAGACAAGCACGCATGCATACCCTTTGGTCATACCACAATTTCGTGCATTGAAACTCTTGATGATGAAGGGACCCGCGAAGTCGATTCCAGTGAATGTGAACGGTGGAGAAAATGTAACTCTTTCGGGCGGTAGGGCAGCCATCATCTGCTTGCTTCTCTGTCTTTTTTGTTGGTCGCGCATTGGTGCAACGACGAATGCAAGACTTAACCAGAATTTGGAGTTTTGGCACCCAGAAACATTGTCTTGTTAGTCGCACCATTAAAGAGTTTCCACCGTGCATTGAAATCTCATGAATGAATTGAACCAGGAGACAGGCAAAACGGGATTTAAATGGTAGTATTATAGGGTGACGTTCATTGTACGAAATGTCTGAGTTCGAGAGTCGCCCATTGACTCTAAGAAGCTTGTTTGAATCCAAAAATGGATTAAAGGATAAAATAGAACTTTTCGTTGACACTGGCTTGCCAGCTGCAAGCAGCGAATATTCTGTCGAAAAATGAGCTTCTTGAGCCAATCGGATTAGACGAATTTTCACAAACTCTATTTCTGGTTGCGAGATGTCACGAGACTTGTATTTGCTGGGTTGTTGCTTTGAGATAGACCCGAAGAAGCGAAAAACATAGCACAATACGCACATAGCGCGGGATAAAGTCGAAAATCGGTCAAGAAAATCTTCCGGTTCTTGTTGAACTACCAATGAGTTGGTGTTTTGTTCGGAGTCGTCGAGAGGAATGCCTGTTAGTCCCACTAGAGGACTCTGAAAATTTGGCTGGACCACTAACGAGGAAACCTCTTTCTGTTCGAGATCTGCAGTACGTGGAGCGTCTGGTAATGCTAACGGCCATTGAGAGGCTGGTTCACAGAGCCATGATGGGCCCCGCCACCACATACGATTCTGCTTTAGATCGGAGGGCATTACACCTCGATTGGATAAGTCCGCGGAATTTTCGGCAGATCTGACGTGCTATCATACTGCGTTGCCGACATTGTCCTGTATTTCACTGGTACGGTTTGCAACAAAGGTTTTCCAAACGCACGGAGGTTTTTTGAGCCAGTCCAAAACTATGGATGAGTCTGTCCATAAAAAGATTTGATATGCCTGGACTGGAAAATTGGGTAAGTAGAATTTTATCTTTTTTGAAAGCAAAAGTGCTCCACACAGCTCAAGACGCGGTAAAGAGACCGTCTTTAAAGGGGCAAATTTGGACTTCGCACACATCAAGTAGGAGGTTGCTTCTCCATTGGGGTGACTTGCGCGTATATAAAGAGCTGCCGCATATGCTTTCTCGGATGAGTCACAGAAACCATGAAACTGAATCTCCACAGTGGGGGAATATTCAACCCAACGTGGGATTTCTATAACCTGTATTTCAGGTAACGACTCTGCAAACTCTTTCCAAGTGGCAAATGATTCAGGGCTAATACGCTTGTCCCACTCAGTGTGTTCCGCCCAAATGCGTTGCATCAACGTTTTGGCAGTTATCACTACGGGGCCAACCACCCCGCAGGATCGAAAAGACAAGCAATTTGAGAGAAGACCTCTCTTTTGGTCGGGTTTGTCGACAGTGGAATGCGTTGTGTGGCAAAGTAAAAACTGTCTCCTTTGGCATTCCATCGTACCCCTAGTGTTTTTGTGGTGCTGTCAGCATCGAGCTTCAGGAAATTTTCGTTCAGCACATGTTCTGGTGGCAAATGGTTAAATAAGCTAGACGAATTTGCGGTCCACTTACGTAGTGGAAACCCAGCTGAGTTAAGCAACGCTATAATTTCGATTTGTGCCTGTTTAGCCGAACTTAGAGAATGACCACCAGATAGAACATCGTCGACATAGAACTCCGATTGTATGATTCTAGACGCTAGAGGATACACGGTTCTGCCTTCTTTTGCCAGTTGCAAGAGGGTGCGGACTGCGGATGGCCAAATATGGAACACAATTTACACCAAAAGTGACGGTTTGCAGTTCAAAGTCTTCGATTTCGGACTCTGGGGATCTGTGAAGAGGATTTGGCGGTACATTTTCTCAATGTCCGCATTAAAGACAAATTTATAGAATCTCCAGCGGAGAATGAGAGATGGTAAATCTTGCTGCAATATGGGCCCTTAAACAAATCGTTTAAACTTACCCCATTCGACGACGATTGAGACGCATTAAAAACAACCCTCACTTTGGTGGTCGTGCTTTCAGGCTTTATGACCGTATGATGTGGCAGATAGAACGAGTTTACTTGACCTTTTGCAATCTTTTCCATCGGAGGTACTTTCCGCATATGCCCAAGGGTGAGGTATTCAGAAATAACGCTTGAATATTGAGACTTGAGATCCGCCTTCATGGCTAACGATCTTTCGACTCTAGACAACTGCCTTAATGCGATGTGCCTAGAGAACCCTAACTTGCCCTTTGACGGTTGTGCCTTGAACGGCAGACGAACCACAAACCTCCCATCCGAACGTCTCGAAGTTGTGTTTTTATATAGTTCGTCACAGTAGCAGTCCTCTGTTGACCGAGTGACTGTGGACGGCAGTTCCTCGAGCTCCCAAAATTTTCGTAGCTGAGTATCCAAATTGGAAGTACTCGAACTGTTCGATACTACGAATGTATTGAACGATTGGAATGACTCCGGAACTGGTCCGGACAGTAACCAGCCGAACATTGTGTCCTTATGATCGATGGGTATAAATCCGCACCGATCAGCAGATCGACCTGGGACGATTTATTAAACGTGGGATCAGCCAGTTTGAGGCCTCCAAAAAGGTTGGGATCGATGACACTAAACGATGAACTTGGCAGGTTGTTCGTCAATGATCTAAGCACAATTGCCTGAGCGGAAATGGTGACCTGGGTTTCATCTAAGCACGAACAGAGTTTTTTCGACGTAATGGCGAGATTACCACTGATTTCGGAAATGGTTGTATTTTTATCGGTTACGGGCAAGTTCAAACGCTTTTGTACTGCCTCTGAGATAAAGGATATTTCAAAACCAGGGTCGATAAGAGCGCGAACTATGTGTTTGGATTCTCTGCCGACAATGCAAGCTAGTGCCGTTGCAAGCAATATTTTCTTAGGGGCACCGACATGAAAGTTTTGAAACGACGCTTGAGGCACAAATGGAAGTGACGACGACGATATTTGAGGAGCTGTTGTTGCACTAGGGAGATTAGTGGACTGTATTTTATTTCCGTTTTCGTTAGCGTTGAGGTGCAACAGTGAGTGGTGCCGTTTTTTGCAGTGGCTACAAGAATATTTGCTCGTACAAGCGACCTTTGCATGACTCGCGCTTAAACAGTTGTTGCACAGTTTGTGCTGCCGTACCGTTTGGATTCTCGTTGGGATCTACATTTCCGAAAATTTGGCACACTCATAAATGGAGTGCGCAGCCGCACAGATCTTGCATCCCCCCCCCCCCTGTTTTGGCAAGGTATGTGTTGACTCTATTGCTGTTTCGAACATTCGTCTCCTTTTTTGGAAGTTGTTAAATATTTACAATGTATCTGGCAATGCTCGGATAAAAGAGCATCCAACTTCAAGTGAAGCTGTCAAATACACATCACATGGATGCCATTCATTCTTCCGTATTCAGCCATCACACTTACCTAACCTAGTTTTTCTTAACCTAATTGAAAAATAAATATTCTTAGAATTATTGAAGTCTTTTACTTACATTAAGAAATATATTACAAAGTGGCGACGAGGACAAGGAGCGGAACACAGCATTGCTTACTTGGGAACATAATAAAGTAATAAAAATACACTACATAATTGGAAATCCAAAGCAAAAAAATTATTTACAAAGTCAAAGGCACTTGGGCACAAGGTAAGTGACTTAAACGCACATATACATTACAAACGACTTACCTACATATTTAATTACATAAACGTACATACAAAAAAAAAATTATAAAAGAAGAAATGGCTCGAATTGAGGACGCAATCGCACAAATCTCAGAAGTTCTAACTCTTAACTTACAAGTGGTCGTCGAAATGTTCAAGCAGGTGATTGTCGGGGGCTTCAACTCGCTGCGTTTGATGAGGTTAATGAAACATTTGAATCTTACCTTCAAAGAGTTGAGAATTATTTGGAAATTCGGGAGTTAAAGGAAGACACACCAGAACACGAAAAAAAGCGTGTGCAAATTTTCATTAACTGTTTGGGACCTAAATATTACCACACATTGACTTGTCTCCAGTGTTGCCCCCCCAACCTGCCCAAAATGTAGCGTTGTGGCGTTAAAATGTAGTAGAATCTATGTACATTAGTAAAAACAACATTCCTCTTGTTAAATAAAGTAAACATGTCAACGAAAACTTAAAATTTTATTTCACCGAAGTAAACATTATAAAAAAGACTAACACAACGTAAACATTTAGTTCAATAGATTTAACATAAATAAATATCTCAACATTTCTTTAACTTTATATTTTTAATTTATATGTGTGCTTGTATTTTTGTAATTAGTGGACTTATGATATGAAAAAGCCAGTGTGTAGCTAACTAATGAAATCTTTCAACATCTCTTAAAAGTTCCTTTGACGACAATATCGCATCAACAGTCGAAATAATTAAATTGTTTCTCGAATCACCTTTTATTAAAGACTTGAAAAACATCGTTCTGCTGTCGCACTGCTATGAGGCAAACTGTATAGCTTTAGCATATAGCTGCGTAAATTGTTAAATGTTTGCTTCCCTGGAAATTTTTGGCTTTCCTTAAATTAATCCAAAACTTAACAGCATCTTCATCAAAATATTCGGTCAAGAGTTCTTTAGACCCCACTAACAACCTATATTCATTGTTTAAAATAACTGCATTTTTTCGCAATCAAACGGAAATTTTTTAACTTTTCCGAACATAATGTGGTTCTAAATCTATGCAAATTGATTTGTGTTCTGATTTTCTGAAATTGTAGCGTTTTGCGAATATTTTACGAATGTAAGGAGCAGATTTTTTTTTGAAAAAAAATGTAGCAAAAATGCTACAATTGTAGTAGGGGGGCAACGCTGCTTGTCTCACTGCACCAGATGAGCCGAAAACAAAAAAGTACAAAGAATTAGTTAAAGTTTTACAAGAGCATGTGTGTCCAAAGCCCAGTGAAGTGGCTGAGCAGCACAAGTTTACATTGCGCACTCAGCATGAAGGCGAGTCGATCTCTAATTTCCAAGCAGATCTAAAAAAAATTGCCTCGAAGTGCAATTTTGTCTGTGAGAGTTGTAAAAAGTCAACAATTGCTAGGCATTTGAGATCGCAATTTATCAGGGGGATACGGGACAATGAGATAAGAGAGAGACTGTTGCAGCAAGAATCATATGTGACCTTCGAAGCTATTTGTAAAAAAGCATTAGCAATAGAAGCGTCTTAGGTAGAAAGTAGAGAAATTAGGTGTCAAACCCAACAATCACTACACTCTATAGGAAAGGTTTGGGACAAATCCGTAGGAAAATTTGAGAAGAGCAATAGTAAATTTAAGAGCATTGGAGCGAAATCAGAAGCTGTAAAGAAGCTTCAGGGAAAATGTTTTAAGTGTGGGAAAACAAGTCACAAGGCAAACGCATGCAAAGAAAAAAACTTGAAATGTAAAAATTGTGGCAAAGTGGGACATATACAAGCAGTTTGTTTAAAGCCGAGATCTTTTGAACAGAAATCAATCGAACTAGTCGAGTCAAACGAGAGTAATGATGAATATTACTTTATAAATCGTTTCGGATGCAGTTCTAGAAATATTGATGACAGTAAGATTTTGAAAAAGTTATTTCTTGATGATGTTGAGTGCACAATGGAGTATGACACTGGAGCTGCAGTGTTTACAGTTTCACTGTCTAGCTTAAAGAAATATTGGCCAAAGAAAAATTTACAGTCTACGTCAATTAAATTAAAAACATATACAGGTGAAATAATTGACCCAGTAGGAGTATGCAAAATGAAATTATCTTACAATGATAAAGAGGCTGTTGGGGATTTATACGTGTTAGCACATGAGGTAGAACCAATTTTAGGCCGTGGGTGGATACGAAGTTTGAATATGGAGATAAACTCAATTACAAAAATAAACGAAACGGATATATGTATCAGAAACTGAATGTAAACAACAAATAAATGGACTACTAGAGGAGTTCATGGATATTTTTACAGAAGAGATAGGTAAAATTCCGAACTACAAGTGCTCAGTTGAATTACAGGATGATAAAACGGTGCCAATTTTCAGGAAATCTAGACCCATTCCATACGCTCTTCGCGAAAAAATTGAAATGGAGATTGAGAGGTTAGAAAGAGCCAAAATTATAGAAAAAGTTACAAATTGCCAATGGGGTACTCCAATAGTTCCAGTCGTCAAGAAAAACGTAGATTTGAGATTATGTGCAGATTATAAATCAACTATTAATAAAATCATTAAAGACGACAATTACCCTATACCTCGCATTGAGGATATATTTGCAGAAGTTGGAGGTGGTAGATATTATTGTGTTTTGGATCTACACCAAGCTTATCTTCACATGCCAGTTGATGAATTTACAGCAACGTTACAAGCTCTAAGCACACATAAAGGGTGCTTTAAGGTTAACCGTCTTATGTTTGGGGCAAAGATTAGCCCAAATGCTTGGCAAAAGTTCATGGATATGATTTTTGGAAATATAGCGAATGTTACATGTTTTTTTGATGATATCCTTATACGAGGGCACACACTTAGAGAAATAATTTGTAATTTGAGAACAGTTTTTCAAATCTTGCGCGAGAAGGATTTGCATGTTAACAGAGCAAAGTGTCAATTCCTGTTAAAATCGGTATCGTATCTTGGTCATATCATTGACCAAGATGGTATTAAACCAATACCTGAAAAAATAAAAGCAATAGTTGATTGTAAAAAGCCGAGTAACTTATCTGAGCTGCGTACATTTTTGGGGCTTATTAATTACACAGGTCTGCGAAAAATATTTTTTTTGTCAGCTGCATGAGATATTTCAACTGAATTATATGTTTTAAAGTGCGCTGATTTCAAAAAAGATGGCCATTTTTTTCTATCACATAAGGATTTGTTGCAAATTCAAACACAAGAAAACACAAAACTCATCTTGCAGCCTTGAGCTTCGTATGCTGCTAGCATCCGTTGCACAATGGTTTTATAGTTAGGATCCTTAGTACACTTCGCACAAAAATTAAGGGAGCAGATAAAAAATCCAAATTTTTGGGGGATTGTCAACAGGCTGTAACTTATACAAAAATGGTCTTACACAAAAAAAAAGAAGAAGCAAATTGTAGCTCTAAGTGTCTAGTTTTCGAGTCTGAGTTTGAAATTTTTTTTTTCAAAACATTTTTCGAGTAATCAAAAAAAAAAACCACCAATCATTACATGAATTTCCCAAAAACTTTCGCACTACGTTCTTAAACGATACCCAAGCTTCTTTTTCCTTCTCAAATGAAGGGTGCGTTAAAAGTTTTCTTATGTCGGAGCCGGTGAAAACTCTCTCTTTCAACTTTGCTTCTGACAGCTTCGGGAATTTTGTACATAAATATTTGAAACAGTCTCCATCATTTTGGAGCGATTTTACAAATGGTTTCATTGACCCCAGTTTGATACGGAGAGGGGGCAACAAAACCTTTTCTGATGGTACCAAGGTAGTGTTTATAACACTTTTCTCTCCGGGTTTTAAAGTTTCTCGGGATGGCCAATCACTTTTTTTCCAGTGCTGTTCTCTGGCTCTACTACCCCACAAGCATAGGAAGCATGGGTATTTGGTATAGCCTGCCTGCTGACCCAAAAGCATTGTCAGTATTTTGAAGCCCCCACAAATCATCCATGTCTACTGAGAGCTTTTCTTTGTTTCAAGCGATATACTCGTACCTCATTTGACTTGTCTCAACATGTTAAAACATTCCCAGTCTCACCCACAGTTCAGGTTGTTTTTCTCCATTATCAAATAAAAATCATATAGGTTTATTACCAATGAACATAGATACTGCAATATACATAAAAACTTATGTGATATAATAAATTGAATTTTTTTTCTGTTTTTGGGAGGTCTAAATCTATAAGAAAATGTAAAAAAATCCTATGCAGTTTTTTGGTCGCAGACCTGTGTTATTATCAAAAGTTCATTCCAGATTTATCCTCGAAGCTTTTTCCATTGAATGAACTTTTACAAAAAGATAAACCTTTCATTTGGAGTAGGAAATGTCAAGACATTTTTATCAAATTGAAAGACGAAATAACAAGCCCAAAAGTACTTACGAAATACAATCCAGACTTGCCACTAGTCTAAGCAACCGATGCTTCACCTACTGGACTTGGTGCCGTTATATCGCATGCTATGCCGAATGGTCAAGAAAGCCCAATAGCATTTGCCTCAAGATCGTTAACAAAGTCTGAAAAGAATTACTCACAGCTGGACAAAGAGGCAACAGCTATCTATTGGGGCTTAAAGAAGTTCTTCCAATATTGTTACGGCAGGAAAATTACACTGGTAACAGACCACCAACCGCTTACGAGAATCTTGCAACTGCACAAGGATTTACCTGCTATCTCTGCACTACGTCTTTTACACTACGCTTACTTCATGTCTGGATTCAACTATGAAATTAAATACAGGAATACAAAGCTGCATGCGAATGCTGACTTTCTTTCTCGTTTTCCCTACGAAAACCCTTCAGTTGATGATGATTTGGATAATAGTTCAACTTTCCTGATGAATCACATTGCAATCTTGCCAGTAACTAGAAGTGAAATAAGAAAGGAAACTTTAAAGGATTCTGAATGCGTCTAATATTACACTGCTTTAAAATCGGGGAATGATCTACCCAACGGAGAAAAGGTAGGAGAATTTTCTTTACAAAAAAGATGTATTTTCAAAAACATAATTATGATTCCAAAAATGTTACAAAGAAGAGTTCTCGAAGAGTTACACACGGCACATACTGGAATAGTGCGCATGAAGGCGCTTGCAAGAAGTTTTGTCTGTTGGAGAAACATAGACACAGATATTGAAAACATGTGCAAGAGCTGCATAAACTGTGCCAAAATCAAACCAAATGTAAAAAAGGTCCAACCTCATCCTTGGGATTACCCAAAAGGACCATGGGACCGTTTACATTTAGATTATGCAGGCCCATTTATGAATAAATCATTTCTAATTGTGGTTGATGCATATTCCAAGTGGGTGGAGGTAATACCACAAAACAGTACAACTGCTATTGCTACAATTGATACCTTACGGGAAATTTTCTCAAGGTTTGGGCTGCGGCTGCCGTTAAAAGTCATAACTGATAACGGTCCCCAGTTCCGAGCATTTGAATTTGCCGAATTTTTGAAATCGAACGGAATCGTTCAGCATTTCTTAGCTCCATACCATCCGGCGACTAACGGGCAAGCTGAGAGATTTGTTTATACAATAAAACAAGGCCTGCGTGCTATGGACAATGAGTCTGGAAGCTTGCAAGAGAAATTATGCAAGTTTTTAATGCAGCAGAGGAAGTTGCCAAACAGTGCTACGGGAACCAGCCCATCAGAATTAATGTTTAACCGTCAAATCAGAGCCAAAATTGATCTGGTTAAAAGAGAATCGCTTATCAAAACACAAAAAACCGATGTATGCGCGAAAATAGAACAATTTGATATTGGAGATTTAGTTCAAGCTCGAGTATATTCTAACAAGGCGTGCAAATGGAAATTTGGTGTTATCTGGTCCAAGAAGGGAAGTCTTCACTACGAAATCATGATTGATAACGGGAAGTATATTCGACACATTGACCAAATTCGCCGAACAAAATGCCAGCCGACTAATGAACAAGCAATTTATGATGATGAAGCAGAGGAAAAAGATATTACTCGACATGACTGACCTGACATTGTACAAAACGCGACTAACTTACCAACTGTGCCGAGTGCTCAAGACATACCTGATAACCAGCGACCCAAGAATTCTACTCCGAGCGATATAATCGAACAAACACTGAACGACGAATCAGAGGGTCCAAGTCCTAGCCCCGTCATACAGGGATCCGCTTCAACATCAGGCTCCGCAGAAGTCGTGTTAAGACGTTCAACAAGAAATACGAAACTTCCAGAAAGGCTTCTCTATACTACTTTTTCTGGACGAGGGGGAAGGTGTTAAATATTTACAATGTATCTGGCAATGCTCGGATAAAAGAGCATCCAACTTCAAGTGAAGCTGTCAAATACACATCACATGGATGCCATTCATTCTTCCGTATTCAGCCATCACACTTACCTAACCTAGTTTTTCTTAACCTAATTGAAAAATATATATACTTAGAATTATTGAAGTCTTTTACTTACATTAAGAAATATATTACAGAAGTCTATTAAGCCCTGTGCCTTTTGTCGAAGTGGTTTCAGAAACGGACTCCAGCACCTGAAAGCGTGACGTTAAGAACGAGTCTAATTGCTGCCAGGTAGGTACCTTCGTCGGGTCTTCCAGGAATTGTTCCTGTAGATTCAAAGTAGTTTTGGGCAGTTTACTTGAACACGCAAAGACGAGGATTGGATCCCAGTTTCGCGTTATAACCTGATGCGCCTGCAAAGTTGATACCGAATCATTTACAGTACTCTGAAGGGCTCGAATCAATTTGGCCGATTCTTCCTGTACTGTTGGCAAGTTAAAGATATTTTTTACCTGATTGTTGACCAAGATTCGAGTATTTTCGTACGTAGCCCGCAACGCTTCCCAGTCTAGTGAAAAGCTCGCATTGGTTAGCGGAAATTGGCTGACAATCCGATAAGCCTTGTCTTTGGTTTTGGCTCTTAGATGGAAGAGTTTTTCTACTTCACCCAACTGGGGGTGTTTAATGTATACTGCCTCAAACATATCTCGGAAAACCGGCCAGGAGATATAATCCCCCTTGAAGACCTCCGTCTCACATGGAGGTTATATGAGGTGGCGAGGAGCTAATGGTGGTTCGGATTTCGATTTTTTGCCAGTACCCTCAGTTTTCAATCGTGCTTCGTGATCGAGGAAAAATGCTGAGCATGCCACATAATTTTCGTCGCACAGTTTATACTTGGTTTCTATGGCTTCAATGTCTAATGCTGCTTCTCTTGTTATGGTCCGCTTTTTATGCATAGGGCATTGGCTTCTTTGACTGCGAGCCACAGCTCTCTTAACTCTGACTTTCTGACTTCGAGAGCGGAAAGTGTGTGCCCGTGATCCGGCACCTCTTTCGCGGCTTGGTGAGACTTGACCAATTGATCAGTCGAGAAAATGAAGTCTTCCATCAAATCCATCACAGAAAGTGCTTCTAAGATTGTATAAATGACAAGAAAGCGACACGAAACCAAGAAAATTTAAAACTCGTGGCTTAAAGCACTCAAAAAAAAAAAAACCCCAGAATCTCAAAAAGGTCAAGATTTAAATTCAAAAATTTCAAAAATCAAAATTTTGAAGCACAAGGATCTTTAAAAGGCTTGAAAGATTCTACTGGGGGCCAACCACCCCGGCTTGGATACACCGTTATGAACGGTGTGTGCGGCACGAGCGAGAGAAAAAAAATTTCAAAAAGTCAAAATTTTAAAGTGCAAGAATCTTCAAAAGGCTTGAAAGATACTAAAAATATAAAAAAAAAATTAAAATTTTAAAGCGCAAGAATCTTTAAATGGCTTGAAGTATTCTACTGGGGGTCAACCACCCCGGCTTGGATACACCGTTACTAACGGTGTGTGCGGCACAAACTGTAAGAAAGTAAAACGCTATAAAAAACGCAGACTCCTTCAAAGAGGAAGGCAGTCTATTAAATTTCAAATAAAAACCAAAAATTAGGCTGGGGAACAAAACAACCCGCGAATAACGAAGATGAATTTCACTGAAAACCCTATCACTACCGCGATGGAAAGCGACTGTTCAGGAACCGCCTCAACCACAAAAAAAAAAAAACAAAAAAACGATATTTCGTATAAAAAAAATTGACGCGTTTGTCGCGAGTGCAACACAAAAGGAAAATTTTTTTTTTTTTTAAATTGCCAATCAAAAAATTCTCACTTACCCTTTACACTTATGATGTTAGGATGCCAAAAAATAACAGGATAACTCCGCTTCAGGCTGGTCCCACGATGACGATGGGCGCACTTCCTTCTTCCTTCCTGAACAGGTCACGTGCGTCACAATCGACGCCAGCAAAATAAAAATGGCGGAGCAGCGTACTAGCCTCGTAGCCAGGCAATTCCACCGCCTTTTGCCAGCGTGCGCCGAGTGGCAATGGATTGTGGTCTTTTTTGGGCAGCGTGTTGTTCGGACGTGGTGCCTTTTCGGCAGCGTAGGCAGCGTGCCGAGTTTTTTTTGTCGTGGCAGCGTGGGCAGCGTGTGGTGTTGGCAGCGTGTGGTGTTGGCAGCGTGCCGGGTTTTTTCGGCGTGGGAAGCGTGTGGTGTTGGCAGCGTGCCGGGTTTTTCGGCGTGGGCAGCGTGGGCAGCGTGGTCAGTGTCAATGGCGTCTAAATATCCGCCCGATGGACCAAATGTTCTTGTAGATCACAGTTGCTGCTAATTTTTTGCCAAAGAAAACACTTTGTTTTTGTAAATGTTGGCACGTAGGATTTTAGTTGAGTTTTATTTGTTTCCTCTCATAGATATATTTACAATTGGGTTTTCTATGATTTACTTTTAAATTTTACAACTTTAGGCCAGGAGGGCAGCTTTGAATTATGAAAAGTAAAATTCTCTATATAAATGCACAAAGCTTGCTTTGTAAGATTGACGAGTTTCGGTTTATCTTTGAAAAATCTAAGGTTGATGTTGTTTGTGTATCCGAAACTTGGTTAACTGTCCATCAAAATACTAATCTCTGTTCGCTTAGTGGGTATAGGGTTTTTCGGGCTGATAGGAAACGTTGTAGAGGTGGTGGAGTTGCGATTTTTATAAGGAAAGAAATACAGTGCCGATTAAAGTGTTCCTCAGCTGATGATAGTGATATCGAATATGTTTTTATAGAGTTGACAAATGGGATTGAAAAACTGCTGTTGGGTACTATATACAGACCAAACCGGAATGTTTGTATTTCACCACTTATGTCCACAATTGAAGAGTTGTCCACTTCATATCCCTACACTGTTTTGTGTGGTGATTTGAATTGTAACCTTTTAGAAGAAAATTGTTTAGTTGATGAATTAAGATCTCTCAACCTTTGCTCCGTAAATACATCTATCCCAACACATTTCTCCAATTTTGAGCCTACGCTGTTGGATTTGTTTATTGTGAGCCATCGATGCAGAGTGGTATTGTATGATCAATTAGTTGCACCTGCTTTCTCTAAACACGATCTTATTTACCTAAAATTTGACTTTCAAGTTGATATTCAAACCAACACATTTCAATATAGGGATTTTAAGCACATTAACTATCAATCACTTCAAACTGATGTGCATAGCACTAATTGGGATATTATCTTTTTAAAATCAACATCAACTCAACAGGTTGATATTCTCAACAATAATGTATTTCGGCTTTTTGAAAAACACGTACCATTGAAAACCAAAAGCTGTGATCCTCGCAACAAACCATGGTTCACTAATGAGATCAGATTATTGGTGCAGCAACGTGACTTGGCTTTTAAACGTTGGAAAAGGTTTCGTATTGTTAGTTTTTATGACTTTTTCCGCTCTTTACGCAACAAAACTACTTTAGCTATTCGCAATGCAAAGGCCGCTGTCTATTCTAGCCGTTTTAATGAATCTCAAAACTGTAAACAAATATGGCAAAGCCTTAAGCGAATAGGCATTGTTAAGTCTCGAAATAACCCAAGCGAGGATATAGACGTGAATACCTTAAATCAAAGTTTTATTTCTAACGTTGCTTCTAGTAACACAGTTCCTGATGCGATTTTACCTACAGATTTCGACAGTGATACTTCAAATACAAGCTTCTTTAACTTTTCTCTAGTTTCTCCCGAAGATATCGTAGAAGTAATCCTTTTGATCAAATCCAACTCCGTTGGGCTTGATGAAATTCACCCCTTATTCTTGAAACTTCTTTTGCCTGTAATTTAACCACATATAACGCATATTTTTAATACAATTATCTCTACTAACGAATTTCCCATGCAATGGAAAATGGCAAAAATTGTGCCAGTACCGAAAAGTTCAAAAGGTGATGAATTCAGGCCTATTTCTATACTGCCTTTTTTATCAAAAGCATTTGAAAAAATTATTCAGAAGCAAATAAGTAACTTCTTAGAGCATGAAAATATCTTAACATTAAAACAATCTGGATTTCGTAAAAATAATAGCTGCATCACCGCGTTAATTAGTGTCATTGAAGATATTAGGAAAGATATCGATCTCGGTAACATAACGTTTTTGGTACTTCTAGACTTTTCTAAGGCCTTTGATTTGGTAAATCATTCCACACTCTGCAGAAAGCTTTCTCGTTTATATAAATTTTCACCAAATGCAGTTAGTTTGATTCATTCTTATCTAACAAAAAGAATGCAAGCAGTTGAAGTATATAAAACCCTTTCTGACTTTCTACCAAATGCTAGCGGTGTACCTCAGGGATCTATTCTTGGCCCACTACTCTTCTCACTCTATGTCAATGAGCTTCCCACAATAATAAAGCATTGTTCTATACGCTTATACGCTGATGATGCCCAGTTGTACATTAGTAGCCCATTGGGACTTATCGAAAATGCTGCGTCCTGTATAAACGATGATCTAGAAGCAATTGTACAGTGGTCAGAAAAAAATAGCTTAATGCTTAACCCGAAGAAATCCAAGTGTATTATTATTTCTAAGAGCAAGGTTGATACATCTTATTTTCCGTCCATAAATTTAAATGGTTCTTCTATTGAATATGTTGAGATAGCGAAAAACTTAGGTGTTGTCTTTAATTGTAGCCTAACCTGGAAAGATCACGTAAACCATATTGTTGGTAAGGCGTATGGCGTTCTCCGTACACTTTGGCCAACGCAGTATTTCACGCCCTTAAAAATCCGCACCTTACTCGTAAAAACAATGATTTTACCTCTACTTACTTATGGTTGTGAAATTTTTTGTAACTTAGACTATGTAAGCAAAAGAAAGCTCACCGTTGCTTTCAATAATGCAATACGTTATGTATACGGACTACGACGGTTTGACAGTATTTCACAACACGCAATAAATTTTCTGGGGATGCCATTTCAAAAATTTATTGAATTTCGGGCCTTAACCTTGTTTTCGGATATACTTCTTAATCAACAACCAGCTGATTTGTACCAAGAAATAAGTTTTTTAAATTCAAATAGGTCAATGAACCTTGTGATTCCTCGCTTTAATTGCCTCACATCTGAACGACAGTTTTTCGTCAATTCTATTCGTCAATGGAATTTACTGCCGCGAGATATTAGAAGCATAAATAGTACAATACTTTTAAAGAGCAAACTTAGAAATTACTTTAGTAATGTGTGATTTGAATTTGAATAATGAAACATTGTATGTAATTCTTTTTTTTCTTAATATATAGTAGCTGAATAACTATTTTAAAGCTACACCCCAAATAAGATATTATATCTTACGGTGTAAGCTAAGCATTTACAAATAAAAATAATAATAATAATAATAATATGTATATTTGCCAAGCACACACAAAAAAAAAAATGGCAGAAGGCCCAATAGCAAGAATAAAAAGAAGGCTTGTTGAATGGTTGGCTGTTGTTAAGTGAATGCCTGGTCGTCGCTATGCGACGAACCACTTTGCAACAAAAAAGGACTAGATTTGTAGAAAAATTGGTTATGGATTATTTAATGTAAGAGGGTGAACCATGAATTGGTACCAAACTCTAGTTTTTTGATTTAGCTGGGGAGTGGCACTGTTCACACTGGAGTCGTGTGAACAACATTAAAGAAGTACAATAGTTTAAGAAAACAAAACTACTTCCAAAACACCAAAATCAAAATCAAACAACCAAGATTTTAATTGTATCTGAAAAAGATTTGGTAATATATGTAAGTGACCTTAACGCAGTAGGAAGTTTATTAAATAATCTACAACAAATTACTGTGTAAAAATTACGCAAAGTTGTCGTCCGAAAGTTGGGAACAGGTACAAGATATTGGAAGTTATTTCGTAGGTTATGATTATCTTGGAATCTGAAATTCAGATTTCATGAGCGCAAAAAGAAAGTTATAAGGACCTTGAAACAATATAAATGTCGAACTGGTAGAATTTTCAATCTTACAAATAATGGAAAACTATGATCCAATCTTCGCTTCCTGCTAATTATCCAAATCACATATTTTTGCAAAGTTAAAATAGGTTTCACTTTGTTAAAGTGCGTTCCACACCAACATGTTATTCCATATTGCAATTTGGAATAGAAAATTCCATTATAAATTTTTTTAAGAAGATCATTGGAGCAAACTTTTTGGAGATAGAAGAAGTGCGGCAGTGTAGACCTCTTTGGTCCACCAGTGTGGTTTCTTCTTCCTTCTTACTATGGTGAGAGGACAGTAGTTACACAAGGCATGTTAAAGAGCACTAGTTAGTCGAGTATTAGACACGCGTGTATTTAACGCGCAGTTCTCGGATATTTTGTTTTGAACCATCATTCGGTAGCCGAGCATTATTACTATATCTATTTATCTAAATTCGTTTCTTTCTCTTTCGCACTTCATTCAAACGGAGGCAAAACTGCGTTGTCTAATACCAGACTTAGATCGTCGAGATTGCTGTCAAGATCCTTGGGGTTTCAAGGGAAGCTATTGTCATTTTAGTTGTAACAATTTTTTGATCTTGTTCCTGTAGAAATTCGTACTCGGAAACATTAATCATCGGTCTTGGCTTACTGCTAAGACTCGTAATTTGATGCAAGCAAGAGACCACGCACATACTATCTGGAAACGCTTTAGACGGGAGTAATCTCGACAAAACTATCGTAGGTTACAAAATATAGTGGTAACCAATATTCGAAACGGTAAAACAAAGTTGCTCTCCAACAAATTAAATACATCATAATGCGAGAGGCAACTTTGGAATAACATTCATGAGATCGGCATAGCTAAAACTAAAAGAAACGATTTCTCTGATGATATTAATGTGAACGAGCTCAATCAAAAATTCGTCGAGCTACCCTTCCCTTATCTTCCGGTCACTTCGCCCCAAAATTTCCAGAACAATAATTTGAATGCATTTAGCTTCATAAGCGTTGAAAGTACTGGCGTAGTGGAAAGTTTTCTGTCAATTAAGTCGAATGCTATAGGTACTGATAAAATACACCCCACTTTTTAAGGCAATACTGCCTGTTCTTTTGTCGTACGTTAGACATACCTCTAACACGATTCTGAAAACCAGCTTAAATAATACCAATCGAAAAAAGTCCACGCAGTAAAGATTACAGACCTATTTCAATCCTTCCATTCCTGTCAAAGGTGTTCGAAAAGGTTATTCAAAAACAAATAAATACTTATGTACGCAGGAATAACTTTCTTTCGCCGAAACAATCTGGATTTAGGGAGAAACACAGTTGCCAAAGAGCTTTGATTAATGTTATCGAAGACGTGAGAGTGGCTTTAGATAACAAAAATATAACATTCCTTCTACTATTGGATTTTTTAAAAGCCTTTGACACGGTTGATCACCTTAATCTCTGCAAAAAATTGTCAAAATTGTATAATTTTTCGAGCTCGGCCGTACATCTGATTTTGTCTTATCTCCAAGGAAGGCAACAGGCTGTTATGATGAATCGTAATATTTCATCCTTTCTTCCCATAAAAAGAGGTTTTCCACAAGGCTCGATCCTCGGTCCTCTCCTCTTTTCTCTGTACATCAATGAACTACCACAAATAGTCTCCACATCAACAGTTCAAATGCATGCTGAAGACGTTCAAATGTACATAAGCTGTTCGTTAGGCCAAAGTGATAGCAGCGTCATTAATAACAACAATGATTTAGAAAATATCTCTAATTTCGCTAAAGATAATGGACTATTCTTGAATCCATCTAAGTTCAAATGTCTGGCTATCTCAAGAAACCCATTGACTGTTCTCAGTTCCCATATATAATTCTTGATGGGGCGGCCCTTCAATATTTTGAGAGCTAAAAATTTAGGAATAACGTTTAACCGGACTCTTACATGGAACACGCACATAAACTCGACTATTGGAAAAGTATACGGAGTACTGCGCATACTGTCGTCAACACAGTATTATACTCCAGTAAAAACACGGCTAATGCTATCCAAAACGATGATCATCCCTATACTTTTGTATTTCAGTGGGATCTATTGCAATTGCGATCACATTAGTCGAAGAAAACTCAATGTGGCATAAAATAACATTGCTAGATACATATATGGTATATTATGGTCTTAAAAGATTCGATAGAGTTTCACATTTTTCGACGTCACTATAATATAATCTCTCTTTACTGTTAAGAACGCTGCTTACTCACCAACCTTCTTATATCTTCACCAGAATACAGATGGCCTCTTCAATTAGATCACAACAAATAATACAATTTAATTTTTCCAGTTTAGCCTCCGAACGACAGTTTTTTGTCAATGTGATGCGATTATGGATCAATCTTCATCGACATATCAGAATAATTAGAGACATGAACTCCTTTTAAAAATGAACTGCGAATGCACCTCTCCGCCAGCAGAATATAATTGTTTTCATATGTAAAAATTATTGTTTTAATTTAATTAATTTTAATAAATTTAATACGATTTAACATGAAATAATAAATTGTAATTAAACTATTGCACAGCTAGTTTTGAAAAGCTCAATTTTAAATACAATTTCAAATAACTAGTAGCTAAGATAAATATGTTTTAAGCAAATTTAAGCATGTATTAGCTTATAAGATATTATATTTTAAAATACAGGCTTACCAATAAACAAATAAAATAAAATAAAAATAAAAATAAAAAAGCGAAAACTGTACAACACTAGGAACGGATGGACTGGCAGAAACTATCAAAAACTTATCAAGTTCTATAAATTTTTGAAGTTTTGGTGAAACACGTGCTAACCATGCCTCCCAAAAGGGTTAAATAAATGTTTAAGATATGTAGGTACTTATTTTACAAAGGTATTACTTATACTAATAGCAGTAAATAACAAATTCTATAAAGTTGAGTGCGGTCGTAGATGGTATACTGCTAGCTTAGTGTAGATGATGCTGCATTATTGTTGTTGTTGTAAATTATTTCCTCCTTCGATTCTATCCCCACCATTCCGCTTTAGTTTGTGCTTCTCTTTGATGAGATTTTTCTTTGTTTTGCTCTATGCTATGTTTACAATTATTTGCAGCTCTGTACAAATTGTTGGTGCTGTCGTTTTCTGCCTCCTCCCTTCCTTTTTTACTTACGGTTATAGTTACTATAAGGCAAGTTTTGCAATCGTAAGGAAAAAAAATTTTGAGATTACAATTGAACATGACATTACGATGATGGAGAATACGAAAAAAGTTGGTCCTGCAATTCTGTGTGTCTGTCTATATATGGATCTAACTTTTTTTTTCGAAATTTGCAGTTCTGTGAGGCAGGTCTGTGAGGCAGCCTACAGAGGGGTTCTTGGAATTGGGCCTCTAGGTCTTGAAATAACGGTACCTGCCATATCGGTTATATGATAATACTTATATTTCTCGAAAACGGCTCCAACGATTTCGATAAAATTTTGTCTGAAGGTTTAATTTTGGGTTGTTTTTCTTATGATGTAAAAAAAAAATGTTGAGAAAGTCTAAAAACAGTACCGCCCATAGTACCGTTTTTTTCAAAACCGACTTTCTCGTTAATGTCTGACACGATCTTGACGAAATTTTGAATTTAAAAAGTGGTAAACTGTTAAAGAAAGACTTCAAATCGATATTTAAAAAAATTAAATTTTGGAAACTTTAATAAATTCTTAAAAAAAAATTTGATTTTTAGAAATAACTTCAAAACTGCAACTTTGATTTTTTTCAAATGTTTTGTCAAAACAACTTCTAGCAAGGTCTAGAACTTTGCATACTTGATTTTTAAGAAACAGTTTTTCAAAAAAAGTGAAAAATAAAAAACCGTTTTTTGAAAAAAAAAAAACTGATCCAACGATTTTGATTAAATTTTCATCATGCACATGTATTAGCAACTAGCTGTGCCCGCGACTTCGTCCGTGTGGAATAGTGTCTTTCAGCAGCATTCTTAATTTTTTAGGCTACTTATTTTGCAAATAAGAAATATTCATGCGTTTTAGTAAACTATTGTTATATTCTTTTATTTAAGTATATGTTTGCACACGACGGTCTTAAAACGCAACTTAAAGCGTCTGGGCCTTATTTATAATGACCACTCAGTGGGAATTGAAGGAAAACGGGGAATCAAAATGTTTTCTCCCTTTGTCGTTCCAGTCATTACTAAAATTTTTATAGTGCCGCATCCCAGATGCGTAATTTGTAGCTGTGTACAATTCTGGATTACTAATTCTTGGATTACAGGAACACCAAATAGCTGCCACTCCTAATAATCCTATGAAATTGAGAAACTCTATAGGGTATGATGTGACTTGCTCAGTGTCCATAATATTGTCTATTGATAGACATTCGACAGTATCGCCCAATACGTCAAACATAATTTATAAGTTTATATGGTTGACTATCTCATTAGCCGGCGCCGTAATCGACCTTCCACACAGCCATTCCCGATTGACAATTTTTATTTGAAGATCAATATAGACATTTCTTCTCAGGTCAAATGTAGTTTCGACAGTTTGACAGAAATCACCCCGCAGTGAAAGAACTTTCATCGATTCTGCAGTTTTAAGGTTCCTGTTTACAGTGTCGATCCGGTAGAAATACAGGGATAAGTTATTAAGCCCATGACCTTCCTCAGGCTCTAGGCTATCTCTGAATAAAATTCCATTTAAATCGGATCAGTAGTCTGGGCGGGAGATGTTAGCAAAGAAACACGAATAGACAGATAATTTTGGATTTGTAATATTAGTAAGGATGTCCATCTTCGGGTTCTAGACTATCTCTGTACCGAAACAATATTAACAAAGAAAAACAGACAGACAGAGTAAATATCGGATTTATAATGTTACTATAGTCTTCCATTCGCTTGGGAATGTGAGGGCCGTTTTTGGAGGATGATTTAAAGCTTAAATTACTCATTGATAGTGCAGTATTCTAACGGTGGACATTTTTCGAAATGGGTGCTGTATTTTCCAAGTTCCCTTTACCTTGGGAATACAGGGATAAAACATATTGCATCATATAAGTCCATCCTCAGATTTTAGACTGTCTATGTACCAAAAATTAATATAAATAGGTTCAATAGTTTGGGCGGTTAATGGTAACAAAGAGAAATAGACAGACAGATTTAACTTCGAACTTATAATATCAGTAAAGACTGCCGTTCCCGTGGAAACATGGTGACCGTTCCCGTAATGAATATGGGGATGAGTAAAAGTTTATGTTACTCGGGGATTATGGAGCATTCCAACGGTGGAAGAATTTTCGAAATCGGTGCTGTAGTGTCAAAGTTCCCGTTTACGTTCCTGCTCTCGTGGGAATATAGGGATAAAATATATAGCCTATGTTCGTCCTTAAGTTCAGACTAGTCTTTGTACAAAATTTCATTTAAGTCGGTTTATTACTTTGGGTGGGAGATGGTAACATAGAACGACGGACAGACAGAGCTTCTTTCACGCTTATTATATTAGTAAGGACTCCCGTTCCCGTGGGAATATGTGGATGAATTAAGGTTTATGTTACTCTGGGATAGTGAAGCGTTCTATCGGTTTAAACATTTTTGAAATCGGTGTTGTAGTTTCTAAGTTCCCGTACATGTTCCCGTTCCCGTGTGAATTTAGGGATAAAATATATAGCCTATGTCTTTCCTCAGGTTCTGAACAATCATAATATAAAAATTAATTTTTGTCTGTTCATTAGCTCGAGCGGGAGACGGTTTTTTTTTTATAATTTACGCGCAACCCCTTGAGGTTATGACTACCCTTATAATGTTTAAAACACAGTGCGGGTGTTAGGAAATAAGGAAAGGATAAGAAAGGAGATGCCGATGCACATCACTCTTGGATTTCTGTACATTATATTGCGCGGGGAAAATTGAGTTGGGTAAAGCATTCCACATCCGGGTTGAGCGGCTAAAATACGAATCTCTATACATAACTGTACGACCGAAGTTGGGCTGAAGGGAAAACTGATGAGCATTCCTTGCGAGGCGGGTATTGCGGCTAAATTGTTTCAGGGGAGGAATGCAACTGGCTGTTTCACTAGAGCACTGTTTGTAAAAGAAGCGATAAAAAAGAGTGAGGCAGGTAACATTTCGACGATGTTCAAGAGAATCGATCGATTCTACAATTGAACTATCACCTATCAATTTCAACGCTCTGTTTTGTATCCTATCAAGTAGGCGCAAATATGTTTGAGAAGCACCTGACCACATATGAGAATTATACTCTAGTTTAGGGCGGATGTAGGCCTTATAAATTGTAGCCAGATCAGAGGGGGTGAAAAATTTCCTACATCGTTTAAGGAAACCTAAGCACTTTGCAGCATTTTTGGCGACTTCGAATATGTGGTCATTCCAACGAAGGTCGTCGTTTACACACATACCAAGTACTGACAGCTTTTCGGTTTCTTTGATGCAGGTACCATTCATGGATAATGGTAATGAGGGTATGTTAAGCTTTAACGACAAATGACAACATTGAGTTTTCGAAGCAGTGAATTCAACTCGGTTTTTTTTACCCCATGTAACAATGCTGTCAAGGTCAGAATTCAATGAGCTTATCATACGCAACCGTTCCATCTCCACGTCCGAAGAGCAGGGACGTGAATTTGGGAACGAATATGAAAAGCTGAGGGTTGAGTCGTCAGCAAAACAGTTGAGAGGATTAGAAGTTTCAGACAGGAGATCATTTATGAAAATGAGGAAGAGAGTTGGAGACAAAACGGAGCCCTGGGGCACACCAGCATTTATAAAGTGGGTATCAGGCTTAAAACCATCCAATACAACTTGTATTGAACGGTCGGAAAGGTAATTTCTAATCCAACGAAGAAGAGACTTATCGATACCAAAAGCACGCATTTTCGATAAAAGAGCCTGATGCCAAATTCTATCAAATGCTTTAGAAATATCAAGCGCAATAATCTTACTTTCTCCAAAACAATGTAAAGATTGGTTCCACTTTTTGGTGAGATAAGCCATCAAATCACCAGTGGACCGTTTGCTACGAAAGCCGTACTGACGGTCATTAAGAAGCTTTCGTTCTTCTAGATATTTCATAAGTTGACAGTTTATCAACGTTTCCATGACCTTGGAAAGAAGGGACGTTAGTGCAATTGGACGGTAATTGGAAGGGGAGGAAGATCCGCCTTTTTTAGGGACCGGCTGGACAAATGCAGTTTTCCATCTGCTTGGGAAACTCCCAGCAGAATAGGAAAGGTGGAAAAGTTTACGCAGAGGTTTTGCCAGCGTAGAAGAACACCTCTTAAGAATAACGGCGGGGATACAATCTGGACCAGCGGATTTATGTATATTGAGATCCTTGAGGACTTTTGCTACCGAACGAGTACGGAAAAATATCTGCTTCATTGCACAGTTCTTACTCTCAAGCTCAGGTGGAGCTAGAGTGCTGTATGGTAGTGTCGAGTTGGCAGCGAACTGAGCTGCTAGCAGATTTGCTTTGTCGATGGACGATGGAATTGACGTAAGCAGAGTCATCGAAAACGAGCGTAGGAACCGATGATTTGGTCGAGTTCTTAATATTCTTAACAAAAGGCCAGAAGTTTTTACTTCCTTTGGACACAATAGTATTTTTTGCCTTACCTTTTGGTCATATAAAAACTTGGTCTTCTGTTTGCACATGTTCCTGGCGCGCTTAAACTTATTTCTGTTTTCAACGGTAGGGTCATTTTTGAAAATCCGAAAACATTTTTCTCTTTCCCTAATCGTCTCTTTACAGCTCGAATCGAACCACGAATTTTCTTTGGGGATGATGCTCTTTGATCTATGCGGAACAAAGTTAGTCATGCCGTTGAGAATTACGTTAGATATCATATCAGCTGATGCATCCACGTTACCGTCGAGAAAGCACAATGACCAATTGAAATTTCGAAAGAAATTATTCAGGCCGTCCCAATTGGCTTTCTCATATTGCCATACAGTTCTTTTTGGGACTTTTTCTCTTTTAACTGTGACGGAAACCGGGAGATCTACCGATATGACACAATGGTCTGACGTGCCTAGAGGTGATGACACTTTAACCCTATATTTTTCAGGATGAGAAGTGAGAAATAAATCTAATGTGTTGGCCGAATGGCCAGAAACATCCGGAACCCGAGTGGGCTCATCAACAAGCTGAGTTAAAAGATTTAATTCAGCAAAGATCTCAAAACACCTACCTTCGAGTGTTGTCTGGCCAGAATGACGAAGCCACCCAGAATTGTGTACATTGAAATCACCCGCAATAGCGATTTCAGGGAGAGGGTAATGGGAAACAATTCTTGAAATGGAGTCGGATAGCGCATCAAACTCGTTAGAGGTTGAATTACTATCTAGATTGGGGCTTCTATAGTTGAAACAATAATGAATGATGTGCACTGAATTCAAACCACATGAAGTTGAAGTTCTTATTTGAACAGAGGCCTTATTGTGGTAGAACTTGATAGGCAACATCATTACGAACATACACGGCGGGGCCATAAGAGGAGAAGAATAAAGGCACTAAGCAATAGCCTGGAAGGAAAAACTCTGAAGGATCAGAATTCTCGCCTACCTGCTTTTCACTTAGTGCCAAAACAGCTGGCCTGCATTTAGCAGTATGGGCGAACACTGCAAAGAAATTTGATCTTAGCCCCCGAATATTGCTAAAATGAACACAAAAATTACCACGCATTGCAAAATACAGAAAGACAAGAACAAAATCACAACTAAGACGCCACTAAGTTAAAACATCAAGTGAAGTTCTCAGACTAGAAACAGAAACGAAAATAACAAACAGCTGCTGGTGTTATGCCCTAACAACCATTCGTATCATTTCATATCTCTAACGGAGAACAACACATGATGAACAACTATCCGCCTTACGTCTCAAATGAGCTCCATAGTTGCACACAATTGTGTGCAGCTTCAAAGAACACGAGACGGAAAAAAGGGAAGAGATGGAAACGGGAAGAATAGATAACACTCCGCACAAGTCTATTGTATTTTTGGTGGGCGCACTGCACTGATTTTTGTTGTTTTTTTTTTGCATGCATGCACTGCACAGATCTATTTAATTTTAGGTACAAGCACTGCACTGATTTTTTTTTTGTATGCACTGCACTGAAGCAATTGTAATTGATTTTATCAATTTATCTGTTAATTGCGCGACGCGCCTTACTAATTATTGATTTTTATTGAATAATAAATATTGGGTATGGGGGCGAGCTTTGGGTTTTTTTTTTATTTTTTTATTAATTGGCTAGTTTGGAGGGCCGGAAAGCAGACGTGCTAAACTATTCTAACTCGCGTGTGGTATAGTCGAGTTGCAGATCGGCACTCGGTAATATAGAAAGGTGAAACGACAGAGCTACTTTTGTATTTATAATAATAGTGAGGACTGGTTCCCGTGGGAATATTCGAATGAGATAAGACCTATGTCCGTCCATAAGTTCAGAACAACCTTTGTACAAAATTTCATTTCAATCGGTTTATTAGTTTAGTCAGGAGATGGTAACATAGAATGACGGACCGACAGAGCTTCTTTCACACTTATTATATTTGTAAGGACTCCCGTTCCCGTAGGAATATGTGGATGAATTGAAGTTTATGTTCCTCAGGGATAGTGTAGCATTCTAACGGTGGAAAATTTTTTGAAATCAGTGTAGTAGTTTTTAAGTTCCCGTATACGTTCCCGTTCCCGTGGGAATATAAGGAAAAAATGTATAGCCTATGTCCTTTCTCAGGTTCTGAAAAATCTTTGTACAAAAATTAATTTTAATTTGTTCATTAGTTTGGGCAGGAGATGGTAACATAGAAAGATGAACAGACAGAGCTACTTTTGCATTTATAATAATAGTGAGGACCGGTTCCCGTGGGAATATTCGAATGAAATGAAACCTATGTCCGTCCATAAGTTCAGAACAATCTTTGTACAAAATTTCATTTAAATCGGTTTATTAGTTTGGGCGGGACATGGTAACATAGAACGACGGACTGACAGAGTTTCTTTCACACTTAGTATATTAGTAAGGACTCCCGTTCCCGTAGGAATATGTGGATGAATTTAAAATTAATGTTACTCTGGGATAGAGTAGCATTCTATCGGTGGAAAAAATTTTTAAATCGGTGTTGTAGTTTCTAAGTTCCCGTATACGTTCCCGTTCCCGTAGGAATATAGGGATAAAATGTATAGTCTATGTCCTTCTTCAGATTCTAAACTATCTCTGTACAAAATTTCATTCAAATCAGTTTCGTAGTTTGAATAGGAGACGGTAACATAGAAATCCGGACAGACAGAGTGACTTTCACATTTATAATATTAGTAAGGATTGCTAAACAATTTTTTAGATTTTCGCTTGAAACATCTGGAATATTTAATTAAATTTTTTCATTATTCGGCGTGATTTAATTCAATTTTCATTATTAATGTGTAGTTGGCAACCCTGTACCATAAAATATATTAAAAAGAGCGAATACCAAAACTTTTAACTCAGCCTTAAGATTTTGATATCGTATTTAGAACACAATCGCAAGTTCGTGCGACCCAGTCGTGCCCATTTTTTATATTGTTCACTCGTTAAGGTCCTTGGCGAATGAGTTATATGTGTTGGTTAATCTCTTTAATCTCTTCAAGTGTTGTCTCCGCCGGGCTCGCGGAGGATAAGATCATTCGAGAATAGTATGAATCGCGGGTTGTATTCTAACATTTAAAAAAATATTTCTAATTTTTTGTTTTTAATTTGCAGGATCGCCAAGTTATGTTACAAATTCAGACACATTAAATTTTTTTTATAACTAAAGTTTTTATAATTATTATAAATGAATATTTCAAGGCTCTCCAGCCACTAATATGCACTATTAGGTGCTCGATTACGTGTTTTCTAAGCTCGCCAGCCGATTGAAGTAATAACAGTCGATGTACAAAATTACAACTTGATTTATTTTGCAAAAATGAATATATTACATTCAACACAATTCAAATATTCTATCCACTACGATTACGTGTAACATGATTAGTCAAAAAAATGAGTGTTAACTGACCATTGACAACATTTTCGTAGTGAATTATGATGTACTGAGTTTTTGCCGATTCATCGAATCGGAAACCAAATATTCTAGTAACTCACCTCCAAATGGCTTTTTGCATGTACGGACCATTCGTCTCGTGTTGAAAACATACGACCACATAACTCACACGTCCATGACAACTGTTGTTGTTGGTGATGTGGAATGATTATGCCTGCAATAGAAGTGTTTGTTGGACGTTGCTGGCCTGTTTGTATAACAATGTTTGCCGGTGACTGTTGTACAGATTCTAAACTTTTATCATCTACTTCAGGCTCTTTTTTTTTAATTATACAGTTCAAACGTTTTCCTAAAGGAGCAATGTTGGTTGGTGTTACGTGTTTGAATTTGTTCATGTGTATTACAAGCTTATCTCTTCGAGCAAATGCTTTGTTACAAACCTTTAAGAATATAAATAAGACTCAAAACGGAGTAGTAACTTTATTCGATTACCTCACAGATATATGGCTTTTCTCCAGTATGAATACGCATGTGTATCGTTAGCTTGTCTTTTCTTGCTAATCCCTTACCACAGATTGTACACTCAAAAGCTTTATGAGAACCTTTAAAATTTTGATTATAAGCATTTCGAATTGTAGTGCATAAATGTATTTACTCTTTAAAGGATTTGATTTCCGAACTCCTGATGAAGCCTGCTGAACTTGTTGGAGTGCTTTGAGTCTACTTGCAGGGTGCATTGAACCACCCTCAACGTACGGCTCTGTAAATGGTATAAGGTTTGGCCTTGGAACGTTGTACGGAACATCTGGAGACCAACTACCCAAACTCTGCAGAACTCGTACCCCACCTTCAAAGCCCATACCAACATCATCCGGAACCGTGAAAGTACTGTCTCCACCGACAGAACTTGATGAACTTATTTGAGGCACTTTAATGTTACTTGAATAGAGTTGATGCTGATGTTGTACAAGAACATTCACGCTTGTTGGAGAATTTTGGTTTTGATTGTTTTGTAGGTGAGAATGGTTTTGCGTTGCAGAGTTACCATTTTGTTGAACTTCTGCACGCTGATTATGTTGCTTGAAATGTATTGCTGCTTGTGCCATATGTTGTTGTACAGCCATGTGTGCTTCTAGGTAGGCATTTTTTTGAGCCACTGTCATCTTTTCCAAACTCATGGCGACAGCTTCAAATAATGACTGTAATCTACAAAATTAAAAAAAAACAATTTAGTAGGCGATCAGTACTCGACTTATAACAAGGGAATTGGAAGTCCTAGCAAATCCATTCAACTAAGTCAAAACCCTTTACATATCACAAAAGCTCAAAACGAGAACCTTGTCTAATCATCAGCTGGATAACTTTAAGAAGGATAAAAAATAAAGTTTCAAGCTTAATTCATAAAATATAATTTAAATTTTACTGTATCGTTTTGATGACTTATTGTAAACCCAAGCAATGACAGCCGGGAGGGTCAGCTGCCTCCCGGCTGTCATTGTTTGGGTCTTACTTATTTACTTATCACATAAGACTTCCATAAAAACAAAAATTGTCAGGAATACACGCAAATTGGAAAAGTTTAATATTGCCAGACAGTTTTAAGCTTACCGTTTCCTTTCAGGTGTGAACATAGATTCAATTAGTTTTAAAATCGTTTTTATTCAATTTATCTTATAAAACTAGCATATAAAAAAAACTTTTTGACCTTAGCAGGTACTCAAAATCATTCAAAAACATTCGGCCAAAAGACTTCATTAGAATTTACAAAATATAACTAGAATTAAAATTTTAAAAATTTAAAAACTTTGTTTTCTTGGTTATTTTTTTTTTTTTTTTTTTTGTTATTTATTAAAACTACTCCAAACTAGTTAAAACTTCCTGAACCCACAGAAAACTTCTTAGAACTATAGCGGCCCCATAGCTTTCTTTTTTATTTTTGTTTAAGTTTTTGTACTCTCAAATTTTTTTGTTTTGTATATTACATAATTTTAATAGGGATTTGGTATATTTATTTTCTATCAAGTCTATAATCCTGTATCAACCCTTCCATATACACAAGGAGGAAAGCCTCCAGTGGTAAAAATCCACTGAAGTGTGTTTTCTCCAAATATTCCATGATGGGGTAATAAGCCTCAAATAACAGGCAATTGGTTGAAATCATCGCCCTTGCAGTGTGACCAACAGGCAGTTTTATGATGAAGTTGTCGAGTCTGTTTATTTAAGCCCCGTTGTTTAGAACCACACCAGCCCCTACACGATGAAAATGCGGCAAGCACGAGCATGTTCGGCGAGCGTGTTCGTCGTTTAGGGCTAGCTTTAGACGCAGTTAGCATATACATATATACGAAATTGCATCCACCATATTTCAATTTACTGCACCACAAACAGAGAAGACTGCTACCCTGGTCATACAATGAACTAGCAACTAGAACTGAGTGCTCCAGATTAAAATCTTATATATAAAAATGAATCGCAAAATGTGTTGGTAAGCGCATAACTCAACAACGCCTGGACCTGGAGGAGGAACGATTATCGAAACCTTTAAGTTACTTGACCGATTTAAAAAACTCTTTCAATTCTTGGATGTTACATTCATACCTCAGTGACATAGACTTATGAATGATTCCTGTCAAGGGCTGATCCCCATATTCCGACAGGAACGGGTTGGGGAATGGAGACTTAGAAACTACTGGACAGATTTCTATAACATTTCCTGCATTAGGATAGCTACATTATCCCCCTTCATTAGTAATTTAGACTGTATTTCATCCCTATAATCCCACGATAACAGAAACGGGAACGAGAACGGGAACCTTAAAGTTATTTGACCGATTTTTAAAATTCTTTCAACTCTAGGATGTTACATTATCCCTCAGTGACAATGACTAATAAATGGTCCCTGTCAAGGCTTGATCCCCATATTCCCACAGGAACGGTGTTGGAAACGGAAACTTAGAAACTACGAAACAGATTTCTAAAATTCTTTCGGCACTAGGAGTGCTACATTATCCCCCTCCATGAGTAACCTAGACTATATTTTATCCCTATAATCCCACGGGAACAGAAACGGGAATGAGAACCGAAGCTTATGCTTACTTGACCGATTTCAAAAATTCTTTCAATTCTGGGATGTTACATTATCCCTCAGTCACAATGACTTATAAATGGTTCCTGTCAAGTTTTGTTCCCCATATTCCCTCAGGAACGGAATTACAAAAAATTTCGCGGATATTCCAACAGGAACGGGTTTGGGAAAGGAAACTTAGAAACTACTTGACAGATTTCTATAACCGTTCCACTTCCTGCATTAGGATTGCTACATTATCCCCCTCAATTAGTAATTTAGATTTTATTTCATCCCGTTAATCCCACCGGAACAGAAACGGGAACAAGTACGGGAACCTTAAAGTAACTTGACCGATTTCAAAAATTCTTTCAACTCTAGGTTCTAGGATGTTATATTATCCATCAGTGAATTAGGCTTATATTTCACATATTTCCACGGTAACGGAAGATTCCGACAGGAACGGGTCTGGGAACGGAAACCTAAATACTAGATTTCAGAAACTCTTTCGACACTGGGATGCCACACAATCCCTCAGTAACTTAGCGTAGATTTCATCCCTATAATCCCACGGCAACAGAAACAGGAATGAGCACGGGAGCCTTAAAACTACAGGCCCGAGCAACGCCAGGCGGCTCAGCTAATGAAATAACAAATGTATAGTTAGATTATTGGATTGTTTGTTTTTGAGAACTCTTTTGATTTTCATTTGGTAGGAATAAAGATTTAAACTTTTTTTTAGTTAAAAGTGTTACTTTTACAATAATCCAAACTATTTTTTCATATGAAATGACCGCATATTGAACTTTATTTACATTCGCTAAACAAAACGAACTGATTTAAAGTGATACTTTACACTTTGACCTAAGCAATGACAGCGTCTTCTAGGCCTTTGGTAGAGATAAGGATCTTGAATGGATATAGGGTTCGAAATGAAGTCGAAGTTTTTTGGTTATTTTGTTGTTAAGAAGAAATGAGTAAAGTAATAAGGACTCGAAGAAAATTTTAATTTTGACCAAATGAGGGTATTGCAAAACCACTTGGTGGTCTCTGTGACCATGTTGAGTGGTGCAGATGCTAACACTTTGATGTACTCAACAAGTGTCACAAGCTTCAGCATCGGAACGGGAACAACAACATTAGCGGGAACTTGGAAAATATTGGACCAAATCCCGAAAATTTTTCAATGTTTGAATGATTCATTGCTCCTGAGTATTAAAGACTATTTCCTTCCCATATTCTTTCGGGAACGGAAACAGTAATGGCGAAATAACCAAGAAACTGGAAAGTACTACAACCCTGAGTAATCTAAACAATATTTCATCGCCATCTTCCCCTACACTTTGACCTAAGCAATGACAGCGTCTTCTAGGCCTTTGGTAGAGATAATTATCTTGAATGGATATAGGGTTGGAAATGAAGTCGAAGTTTTTTGGTTATTTTGTTGTTAAGAAGAAATGAGTAAAGTAATAAGGACTCGAAGAAAATTTTAATTTTGACCAAATGAGGGTATTGCAAAACCACTTGGTGGTCTCTGTGACCATGTTGAGTGGTGCAGATGCTAACACTTTGATGTACTCAACAAGTGTCACAAGCTTCAGCATCGGAACGGGAACAACAACATTAGCGGGAACTTGGAAAATATTGGACCAAATCCCGAAAATTTTTCAATGTTTGAATGATTCATTGCTCCTGAGTATTAAAGACTATTTCCTTCCCATATTCTTTCGGGAACGGAAACAGTAATGGCGAAATAACCAAGAAACTGGAAAGTCCTACAAAAATTCTTTCACCGTTAGAGTGGTTCATTGTCCCTGAGTAATCTAAACAATATTTCATCGCCATCTTCCCACAGGAACAGGAACGGGATTGAAAAAACCACCTACTACCGATTTCAATGCATATTTCACTTTTACAGTACTGGGCCGATTCCAAAAACTATGTCATCGTTAGAGTGCTTAACTGTTTCTGAGTTACATAAACTATATTTCATCCCTATTATCCCACTAGAATGGAAACTTGGAAACTACTTAACTAAACTTACTTAATTCGATTGACGTAGGGCCTGAGCAACGCCGGGCGGGTCAGCTAGTAAAATAATAATTTATAAGTAATGGTATCATGACTCGCCATAAGACCGAACTGATTTTCTGGAATAATATTTTTTTTCCTAGCCTGTGTGGATCACTGTCTTTATTGAGAACTTTCTCGAATACCTCGCTGATAATAAAGGAAAACTAATTAACTGGAGATTTGCTGGATTGGAACCATCCTTTCCTTTTGGAGAGGATTTACCTCTGCCGTCCTCCGACGGACTGGATAATATGCACTGTGTTTGAGCGTGGTGAAGATATCCACCGCTTTCGAAGGGAGGTTTCGAGGCACAATATTTAGTTTGCCTTCGACTCCTGCTGACTTTATTTTGTGAAAGATCCTCTCGAACTTCATCTTAGAAACGAACCAGGGTTTATCCCCGTTTTGCTCGGTGATGACTGCATTTGCAAGTCGATCATCATTCAACCTAGTGAAACAAGGATTCTCTGGTCCCCAATGTGAGATACCATCTCTAAGACAGAAGTTTCGGACAAAGGCTCGGTTGTCAAGGTCGTATTTCGGGCGATTGTAGTCACTGTTCTTAGACAGTTGCATGAAATCAGCACCCTCTCTACCTGTTCTTGAGGATCTTCCTAAACATTTTATTTATTATTTCCGGAAACAAACTCGGGTTGTTGGTGGTTCAGTTTCAGTATGACGGCGGCGTGGCGGTGGCGAGTTCATATTGGACACGGTCATACCTGAAATCGGCAAATAATTTTTCGTCCGTTGCGAATTGTTGTTAGCCAGTTTAAGCCTTGAGTCTAAAATCAATAAATCAAAATATGCCCCACTTTTAGCGAAGGATGGCCTGCCGCTAGCCAATTCGGTTAAGCCCCAGCGAATTGAATAGCTAGGTCCTCCATTGATTGAATAATTAATTCTCCCAATGTTAATATTATTCGCCAATTTGTGGTGCTGGCTTAGCCTAGTTTTGCTTAAGTGACAACCATCTGGGCATTGGTCTCTTAACAACTCAACGAAGTTGGTTCGCCTTTCTAACTCAACTAGCGAATTCACATTCTGTGACGTGCTTTAGCTTCCTGCCAGAATAAAACTCGAGGCTGGCCAAGGTATGTGAAATAAACACTCGAAAATTCACAAACGTCAGAAACTCTCGTTGTATTAGAACTTCTCTTAAATTTTTTTATTATAATTTACAACGTATGGTTTTATGTACAAATAATTTAACAGCTTAATTTCATGTACTGGTACTTCAGATGTATCGGGAAAACGTCGTGTGATGAGAGGTTCTATATGGACTCCCGGCAAGCCAGATGAGTATTTAGCCCAGTGCGTCGGTACTCTAGCAATCTTGTCACCTATTAAAGGAAAAATATACATATTTGCGTAAGGTCTGGTTATTTATTCGGCCACCAGTGGCACAGCAATCGTGGTAGGTTACCCTATAGGTAGCCGTGTTAACAAGCGCCCTAAGGCTTTGGTAGGTTAGAAACAACAAACGCCCGAAGGCCTGGGTAGGTTAGAAACAACAAGCGCCCGAAAGCCTTAGTAGGCAAGAAACATCAAGCATTCGAAAGCCTTGGTAGCTTAGAAACAACAAGTGCCCAAAGGCCTTGGTAGTTGAGAAACAACAAGTGCCCGAAAGCCTTGGTAGGTTAGAAACAACAAGCACACGAAAGCCTTGGTAGGTTAGAAACTCAAGCTATGGCCGGTCGGATCAACGGGTGTCTTTGCCCCCTGTGGCACGATACTTAATAAACAATATATTTTTATAATATTATTAGACTGACGGTTTTCCATCATTTGGCTGCCCCATGGTGCCGCGTTTACACCAGACAAAAATATTGCACTGTGAAATTGCCATGCTGCTGCTTACCACGAACAGCCATGTAATTACCTCATCAAGGCTAACCCATATGTGCGTGTGTCACTGCGGTGTCGTGTGCACCCCAGAAGCATTGTATATCGTTGCTCACTGTCATACCAATGTTGTTTTTTATCGTATAGCCTACCACGCCGTGGTATACTTCAGTACTAGTGGTGCGTGCCTCGGCTATCCGTTTGCATGGTGACTTGTCGGTGGTTGGTGGCGCAGATGATATTTTCAGTTTTGATTTTGGACACTAGAGGGTGGTGTTAAGCAATTTTCCATTGCATACATAAAGCATGTGACGAAGCCACAAATGCTTCGTTACAATTCCCAGCTAGGATCTTGAAAAGCCCCGTTAAGCTAAGATTTGCGCAAAAGACGGCACTCACATCCATCCTGCGTGCCTACTCACTTACCTGACAGCATCAGTTCGCTCATTTGTGTCAGAATGCAACGCAGAGCTACCGCATCAGCTCTTACTCCCCTTCAGCAGCCATAGACACAGATGGCTGTGTTGTCGTCTTGTGGGAGGGCTGCAAAGATTTCCAGAAATTTCATTATCTGGTATCAAGGACAACCCTTGTAACTAACAGAATACCATCTCCACTACAGAGAATACACTCCAGCAGTCTTGTCCTCGACCCTTTCCTCCCCGAGCTTGCACTCTTTATCCTTGTGGTTCTCTCCACACCTTACGCACCTCGACTGCATTTGTTAGTTGAATGCGGTGTTGCTGAACCTTTGGCAATGAAGACACTGTAAAATGGTTGTACATGATGGAGATTATCATTATAATCTCCAGGGCTATCGGGGGACAAGGTGAAGAGGAACATCGGCAAATAGCCCGTTGTCCCTTCTTGCTTAGGCCGAGGTGGTGAAAAACTTGACTCCGATATACTCGAGAACGTAGCCCGCCAACCTGCGGAATTCAGTTTAGAGCTTCCATTGGTCAGAGGTAGGCTCTACCTCTTTCATTAGCAATATTTCAGGGTATCTCTTCTTTGACATAAGTTCAGTGGTTATCTTTTGAAACAAGTACCGAACTACTAAATGGCCACCAATGCTTTTCATTCCGAGCAAAATTGTTGTCAATGGCGGGATGACTTAAATCCATTGTATATATGTATATCCTATAGTAATATCACTTTCCAGCGTTTTTTATAAACATTGTTCGTCACTAGGGTGCGCCAACACCGGCGAAGGTAAAGGAATCAGCTGTTATGCTGATGGTGGAATGTATCACTTTAGGTGAGCATTTCCTATGGGTTAGAAAGTAATGCATATATGATGAGATTTAAACGTTGTTATTTGCCTCCTGCTCTTACATATATGAAACTAACTTTCCAAAAAAACTCTTGACTTGAAGGATCTTAATGCTCAGTCTTCGTCGCCGGGAACTAATAGCTCTGTCACACTTCCAAATATGAACACTAAAAGAAATCGTGAAGGAACAGTAGCTAGCAAAAAATTTAGCTCTCCTTCAAAGCGGAAGACATTGAGAAGCAACTCCGTCAAAGTTAATAGTCCTTCTGTCCCGATGGAAGTAGTGGTTGAAGTAGTGGATCTCGAAAATAGATCTTTATCAACTAATCTCAATTCTGTACCAGAGTCTGGTGCATCTTTCACACCAATAGAGACGGTTCCAAAACCGAAATTAATTTTTGTATCTCGACTTAGACCAGATCTTAATACAAACGATGTTTTGCATTATCTCGTTTCAAAGAAATTGATTCCTAATGAAAACTTTATTAAATGTAGTAAAATAAGCAAAACTGATAGCTTTGTGTCTTCGTTCAAATTGATTGTCCCGCCCTCATCTTTCGAGTCTATTTGTGACAGTAACTCTTGGCCTGGTGGTGCTCTTGTTAAAGAATTCTCCATCAACAGGAGAGTTAAAACCAAATTGGTTATCAATACTGCTCCAAAAAACTAATTAGATTTTCCCTCTTTTATCAAAACGTAAGAGGTCTTCGCAGCAAAACTGCTGATTTGTATGTCAACTCCCACGTTTTCAAACATGACGTGTTTGTTTTGACTGAAACTTGGCTAAGTCCAAGTTTCTTGAATTCCGAAATCTTGAGCCCTGAATTCTCGGTCTACCGTAAAGATCGGCACATAGACAGGCCAGACGAGGTCGGTGGTGGTGTTTTGATTTCAATCAGGAACAGATATATGTCGTCTCGTTTACTCTTTCCGTTTGAACTGACTATTGATTATGTTTGTGTGAAAGGCTGTAAGCCAAATTCTGTTACTAGGTGACTTTAATTTCCCATATGTCTAATGGTTACCCTCTGACGATGGATCATTCCAAAAACCCTCTCTAACTTCACCTCAACGTGAGCTTTCTTGTTTAGATAATGTTATATCTACTGACTTACAGCAAGTAAGCTGTATTAGAAATTTCCAAAACCGTATGTTAGACCTTGTTTTCTCCTCCGAAGCTATTAGCACGGTTGTTCTTCAATCTAATTCAGGTATTACTAGAATTGATGATCTTCATCCCCCCTTAGATATTTTTATTGAACTAAGCAACGCATCTCACGTTATAAATAATTCAAATGACTGTTTATATACTTTTGACTTTCGAAAGGCGAATTTCGATTTGCTTTCGAATGAATTAAGCAGGGCTGGTATTGAAAATATATCAACCATTGCAAATATTGACAAAGCAGTCGCTTGCTTTTACTGCATTTTAGAAAATTGCATGAAAAAAACCATTCCACAAAAGACGCTCAGAAATGCTAGTTTTTGTCAACCGTGGTTTACTAAGTAACTAAAGGCTCTGAGAAATAAAAGAAACAAGGCTTGGAAGACCTATCTAATTACTCTTTCTCCAACCGACCACCAAAAATTGATAAGTTTTTTTGAAGACTTCAAAACGCTTTCTCAGAATCTGTACTCTAGCTACGTCACCCAAATGGGCTGTTCTCTGAAAAACGATCCAAAAAGCTTTTGGTCCTTTGTAAATTCTAAAAAAAAATCAGACGGCTATCCAGCCAACTTTATTAATAACGCCATTTCTTTAAAAAATACTCCCGACATTTGCAATGCCTTTGCAGACCATTTTAATGGGTCCTTTTGTAATACAAATCTAGAAATTGATGAAAAATATTTCGAATATTTAACTCACTGCTCGCAAGTGAATTTTAATAATATCCCTATTCAAAGAGACAGAATTACTTACTACCTCTCTTCTCTCAACGATGACGTTTCTTCTGGTCCGGACAGGATTCCGCCAATTGTTTTAAAAAAGTGTTCCTCACGTTTATGCTCTCCACTCGAATATCTTTTCAAACTTTCTTTAAAATCTGGAATATTCCCCACTCTTTGGAAAAAATCTTTTATCACACCTGTTTTCAAAAAGGGTGGAAAAACTGATATAAAAAACTACAGACCTATTTCAAAGCTCTCATGTATACCTAAAGTATTTGAACAAGTAGTCTGCGAAAGCGTATCCTTTTTTTCAAGGAATATTATCTGCAACCAGCAGCACGGATTAATGCAAAGAAGATCGACGGCTACTAACCTTCTATCCTTTCATCACAAGTGTTCCAATGCCCTTGAATGTGGAAACGAGCTTGATTGCATTTACACTGACTTCTCTAAGGCGTTTGACCAACTGTCTCATAACATCATACTTTATAAACTAAAAGCCTTTGGATTTCCCCCAGTATTTATTGCTTGGATAAGTTCCTACTTAAAAAATAGGTCTTATGAAGTCAAATTTCGTAACGTTTTATCAAAACCTTTCAATGCTATGTCTGGCGTGCCACAAGGTAGTCATCTTGGTCCCTTGCTTTTCATTGTTGCAATAAATGATGTAATTTCTTGCATCTCCTATAGCGACATTTTAATCTTTGCTGATGATATGAAGATTTTTAAAATCATCAAAAATGCTTCAGATCGCGACTTTTTACAAAAAGACATCGATAGTTTTGTTGTATGGTGTTCAATGAACGGGCTAATTTTAAACACTTCCAAGTGCCAAAGTATGACCTTTACCCGCAAAAGATCTCCTAGCATTGGAGAATATTCAATATCGCAACAATCCCTATCTCAAGTTTCTAGATTCCGTGACCTCGGTGTTCTTTTTAGTACCAACCTCCAATTTAATGAACACATCAACCTTATTATTAACAAAGCAAATTCAATGCTTGGCTTTATTAAGCGATGGGCAAAGGAATTTAATGACCCTTATGTCACCCTCTCTTTATACAACTGTTATGTTCGTCCCCATCTAGAGTATGCTTCTCAGGTGTGGTCACCATTTTATGATATTCATAAATCTAGAATCGAAGCAATACAGCACAGATTCATACGTTTTGCTCTCAAAGGTCTTCCCTGGGAAGATCCTTTCAATCTCCTTATGAAAATCGTATTCGCTTATTAAGTCTTCAAACCCTCTCACAGAGAAGAATCAACAATGATTTAGTATTTTTTCATCAATTAATAACCGGTATAATTGATGCTCCCGACTTGCTCTCCCACATAGGATTCAACTATCGCGGAGGAACTCAACAACTACGTAATTTAGAGTTTATACATCGCTCCCACCACCGAACTAATTATGGCATGCATGAGCCATTAGCTCGCATGAGTAGGTTATTCAACTCTAATCCTTTTATTGCCGATTTCAACATCAGTAAAAGTAGTTTAAAATTAATATTAAGAACGTAAATTTTGACTTTGAAGTCAGTTATTTCAAAAACTATAAATTGAAACCACTTCATTTAAAATTTATTATAAAGTGCAAATTTTTGGCTTTCATAAAAAGTATAAAATGTATCTGTAAGTTTTCCCGTTGTTCTACAATATTTTTTTTTTAGATTTTAAGTCAATTTTTATAAAATTGCCCCTACCGCCTAAACGGGGAGAGATAGACCCCCCCCTCCCATAGTAAAAAATGCTTGCATTGAACTCCTCCACCAAAAACCGTTATTATTTTTTGTCGCCAAAGTTATCGTACTCGTGCCTTTTTTCCTTATTACTGAACTTTAATTTCGTTTTTTATTTATAAACCTTGTTTAGTATTGTTTCACTAGTTTAGTATGTTCTATTAATGTTAATTTTAATTTAATTTAGTAATGTTTTTTATTTATCCTCGTATACGTTCCCTTTGTGCTTGTGTTGGCGTTATTTACTAACCACTAACACTTGCATTAATGATGAAGAGCGTAGATAAGTGTGTACAAATGAGCTTGCTCTAAGTTCAGTACCACTTAAGTCTCTGAGATGCAAAAAAAAAAAAAAAAATTACTGCTTTTGAAAAATAGTCTTGTGGAACACATTGGACGCTTTGTGGACCACTTTCGACTTCCATTAAGTCAATGGATTGCTGGAAAGTGATAGTACTATAGGATATTATATATAAGTTAACGCCACAATTAATGAGAAATTCGTCGAACCAAAATCCCACGGTTCAACTCATTTTACTGTGAGTCTGCGTCTGTGACACCTAACACCCAACACCTGCCGCATTCCATAGACATCAGTGCACGAGGCTTAGGATGGCTTAGGAAGGTATAATTTTAGTATTTAAGATATAGATTTTAAGAAAACATTGTTCAGTAGTGTAATAGGCAGAAACGCTGCCAGTTTGTTTTGATAATAAAGTTTTTTTTTTTAATTAAAATAACATAAACTTTTCTAACTGGCGCCCGAGCAAAAAGAAGACTAGTAATAAGTGAATTAATAAGTAAAACAAAAGTAAAATCAGTGCAAAAGAAAGACTAGTAATAAGTTAACTAAAAAGTAAAACAAGAGTAGAATCAGTGAATCGCGAGCAATTAAAGGAGTCAACGAGGGATCCCGAGTAGTGGTCATAGCAAAAAGGAATTCAACCCCATGGCCGTCGTCGCATTCTGCTTAATGTAAGATTAAGATTAAGTAATAACCAATTGAAAATTTTGTGAATCACCAAATAGAGCTATGCATACTAAGAGAAAGTGGAATTTTGAAATTAACTTTAACTAATTGAAAAGAGAATTGAAACGAAATAATTAACTAGAAAAGTGAAACTGAAACCTCAAATTTGATTTGAGTAAAAAAAAAAACGTTGACAAAACAGATAAGTGATTGAGGGAGAAATTATAGAAAATTATAAAACTGAACCAATAGTCTAGGTGCAATTAATTTTAGTCAAAATTGAGTAAGCCCATTGTGAAAAGCTTAAAAAAATTAATAAAAATTAAGATATTAGTTAAAGCTAACATATTTGTGAAGTGAAATTAAGAAAATTAAAGTAGAAATGGTTTTAACAAGGGGAGGAGCTGGTGCTACGTCAGATCCAGACCAGGCCGAACCTAATCCAATAACAACCTATAGCCCTTCTGGCAGCAATATAATACCCCACCAACTTACGTAACCGCGGCAAGCGCTGCATCATCTTCAAACTTCAATGGTCACCAGAATGGTAGATGTTCATTAGATAATCAACTTCCGGATGAAGACGTTAGGTCTTCTGCCGAATTAGATGCTTTAATTACATCAATTGTTGGTCGAGTACTCGAGCAACAATTGAATCCCTTTTTTTCTGGGGAACCTTCAGTAAATCAAATCCAGTCCGTCAGTGAGCTAAAAAAATTCCAGACGTGGTAAAAAGTTTGAGAAACTTTTCGGGAGAGGCTTCCGAGTTTTCTTCGTGGAAGAGAAGTGTAGACCGGGTATTAAAACTTTACTAACCAATGAGGAATACCATGAAGTATTACGGGATACTTAACGTAATCCGTAACAAAATTATAGGTCAGGCTGACGCTGCTTTGGAAGCTAACGGTACGCCCCTTGAGTGGAAGAGTATCGTTGACTGTTTGGCAACGCACTATGCCGACAAGAGGGATATCACAACCCTCGAATATCAACTGTCTGGTCTGGTTCAAGGTAATTAAACCATCCAGGAGTTTTACCAAACAGTAACCTGGCAACTCACGTTAATAACCAATAACATTGCCTGCTTGGACATTGGTCAAGAGGCGATGAGGTTATTGGTTCAAACGTATCGGGACACCTTTGTAAGGGGATTGAAGGGTAATCTGTCCGATCTTCTCGGCATGAAAGAACATGCAGACCTTCCCACAGCCTTACACCTCTGCCAAAAATACGAAAACCAGCATTATAGATCCCAATACGTTCAGAACACTCAAGGAGCAATAAGAAAAAATTTTGCTCCACAACCTACTCCAACACGTTTACAAAACACGTTTCCTCTAAGGAATTCCAATCCTGGACACCGTAAACAATACCCGGACTTCCAACCCAATCGGGCAAATCCTACTAGCTTCACTTAGCCTCAACCCTATCGACCAAATCAGCATAATCAAGGGTTTGGCCGTGGCCAACCAAACTTCCAACAGAGAAGTTACATGAATCAGAACGATAGATTCACAAGACCTGTCTCACAGGGTCAACCTGTAAAACAGGAACCTTTCACCCAAGGGCCTAGTAACCAGGCCAGAGATATTCACAATCGAAACCGGCAGAACTTTGGCGGTACGGCTTGGAAGGTAGGTGCTAACAAGATCCCTCCAACCGGGAACTATCAACCAAATTTTCACATCCAACCGTCCGAAGAGGAACTTAGTTCATACTACCAAAACGTCGACTTAAGTGACGAACAGGAAGAGCAAAATTTTGCTGAATATCTCGAAAACACTGACGCAGCCTCCAACATTGGAGGAGTAAAAGTCGCTGAACTAGAGCATATCGACATTAACTTCATCGGGCTCTGCGACTCTTCCCTGCCATATTTTGAATGCAAATCAAAAAAAGGTGAGACTTATAGATTCCTGATAGATACAGGATCCTCAAAAAATTATATTCAACCAGGAATTGTTGAGAAGCCTCAGCAAAATGAAAATCCTTTTTTTTGCTAAATCTATAGCTGGAGATGTTGAGCAACAGATACAACTATCCATCTGTTTAACAATCAGAATTTAGGCTTAAAATTCTACCTATTGCCCACATTAAAAACATTCAATTGTATTATTGGCAACGATAGTCTTAAACAACTATCTGCAATCATAGATACCAAAAACAATACCATGAAAATTTTAAACTCCATTAAGATTAAGATAAGGCAGTTAAAAGCACCAGGGGTGAACACCCTCACAACACATTCTGATCACATGACAGAACAGCAAAAGAAGCTTATTGGCTCAGCCATAAGTTGCTGTCCAAACCTTTTTTCTGAACCTAACCAAAAATTGACTTTCACTAAAAAATTCGTAGGGGAAATTCGGACAACTACCGATGCTCCTACTTACAGCAAGTATTATCCTTTCCCAATGGCTCTCAAATCCGAGGTCGAGGAACAAATCCAAAGCCTAGTAGCTGATGGAATTATTAGACCTTCTAGGTCGCTGTATAATTCCCCGGTGTGGATCGTACCAAAAAAGTCTGATCCCGAAGGAAAAAAGCAATACAGAATGGTGATTGACTATCGGAAATTGAACGGTATCACCATAGCCGACCGTTACCCTATTCCCAACATTAATGAGGTCTTATCGCAATTGGGAGAAAACAAATTTTTCAGCGTTCTAGACCTGAAAAGCTGCTTCCATCAGATTCCCTTGAAGAAATCTGACATCGAGAAGACTGCCTTCTCCATAAATAGTGGTAAATTTGAATTTACCAGGCTCCCTTTCGGGCTGAAAAACGCCCCAGCAATTTTCCAGAGGGCTCTCGACGACATCTTGTGGGACCACATAGGCAAGATCTGCTATGTCTATATAGACGACATAGTGATATTTAGTAAAAGTGAAAGCAATCATGCCAAACACATAGTAGACATATTCAAAACACTTGATGAAGCAAATATGAAAGTTCAATTGAACAAGTGTCATTTTTTTAAGAACGAAGTGGAATTCCTGGGATTTATTATCTCATCCGAAGGAATAAAAACTAACCCAGCAAAGGTAAGGGCAATACAGGATTTCCCAAAACCTCAAACGTTGAAAGATCTACGATCATTCTTTGGACTGTCAGGGTATTATCGTCGCTTTGTGAAGGATTACGCGAAGCTTACGAAGCCCCTGACAGCTCTTTTAAGAGGGAGAGGAACGTATGTCCAAAACCCAATCCGCCAAGAAGCTTATCTATCTTGGCCCCGAAGAAATTTAAAGAAAATTAAGAGCACTCTCGCTTCTGAAGACGTAGTTCTTTCATATCGAAACTTTACGAAGCCATTTGAGCTAACTACAGACGCGTCCAACTTCGCTCTTGGTGCGGTCTTGGCTCAACAGGATAGGCCAATAACATTTATCTCCCGTACACTTGGTAAAACCCAGGAGGGGTACGCAGCCATTGAAAATTAAATGTTGGCAATTATATGGGCACTAAATTTCTTACGCCAGTACCTATACGGATCTGCGCACGCATGTAAAAATATACACAGATCACCAGCCGCTCACATATGCTCTCAGCAGCAAAAACAATAACAGCAAGATGAAGCGGTGGAAGGCTATTCTGGAGGAGTACGACTATGAGCTGCACTATAAACCGGGAAAAACAAACATGGTAGCAGACGCTCTTTCACGTCCTCCCCAAATGAAGTCGCTAGTAAATTCGCTTACGGTCACCGAGCACAATGACGACAGTTCTTCCCACAACTTAATACACAGTGTGGAAGTCCCCCTTAATGTATTTAAAAATCAGATTGTTCTGGCGAAATCTCTTCAATTAATTTCAATATTGTTTTCCCAACCTGTCACCGACATGTCGTGACAGAACCTGAGTTCAACGAGGGGAACTTAAAGGAAATCCTGAAGAAAGTGTTGAACCCTTCAGTTATTAATGGTATCAGAGCCGCAGAACGAATAATGGGCCTAATACAAACACTATACGTGTCCCACTTTAGTAGCTTCAAAATTAGATTCACTCAGATTCAGGTCGAAGATGTTACTGACGATTCGGATCAGGAGAACATCGTGACCAGTACTCACCGGAGAGCGCATAAAGACGCAAAAGAGAACAAGGTTCAAATTCTAAAAAATATTATTTTCCGGGAATGATAGGGAAAATTCGCAGAGCTACGAAAGCGTGTCAAGTCTGCATAGGAAACAAGTACGACCGCCATCCAAACAAGCCGGAAATTCAGGCAACACCTATCCCTAAGTTCCCTGGTCAGATCGTGCATGTAGACATATATTTCACGGACGGCAAAATAATCTTAACTGCCATCGATAAGTTTTCGAAGTACGCGCTTACAAGAATGCTAAAGTCTAGAGCCTCAGAGTACATCAAGCAACGTCTCAGAGAACTCGTGTTGGCCTTTGGAGTTCCCGAAATAATCGTGATTGATAACGAGAAATCGTTGAGCTCAAGCTCCATAACCCATATGTTAGAAAATCTATTCAAAATCACAATCTTCCCCCTAAACAAGCTCTGCTAACGGTCAAGTGGAACGCTTTCATTCCACACTCTCAGAGTTATCGCGCTGCATGAAGACCAAGAAGATTCACAACTCCTTCTCTGAGCTGTTGGACATGACGGTGTACGAATATAACGGGTTAGTGCACTCAACAATTAAAAGGAAACCTATAGATGTTTTCTTTGGTAAGGAGTCGCTTAATAACCCAGAACTATTAGAATCAGAAAGGAAGAAAAATGAGGAGAGAATAAAAAGCAAACAAGAAGCCGACTTAGACTATCACAATAAAAGTAGGAAACCACCAAAAACGTATAGCGCAGGAGACGTAATATATGTTAAAATAAATAAGAGATTAGGCAATAAGCTTTCTGCAAGGTATAGAAGGGAAGTAGTTTCAGAAAATAGGTCAACGACAATTTTAACCACATCTGGTAGAGTAATTCATAAGTCGTTAATAAGGAATTAAATTTTTTAGGCTCTGCGTTGCACCATCATCGCGGATGTCAAAATGCTGGATTACTCTAACGCCCAATGATAGCAATAAATTCCGGTTCTGCAAAAGTGCAGACCGGAATATTCAAAATTATACACGTCATTGAAATTGACCAATATCAAGAATCCTTAAAGAAAATAGACCAAGGTATACGAGATTTCGGTAGCCTTCCACATCCCATGTTTCCGTTCCTATCCCACGAGATACAAATTCACCTTAACCGCCTCTTTCCCAAGTTAAGAAATAAACGCTCAATAGATCTCCTTGGTTCCGCCTGGAAGTGGATCGCTGGAACATCAGACCGGCACGACTTTGAGATAGTAGAGGAGAAAGTTAATAATGTACTGTTAAATAACAACCAACAAAGGATTGTTAACAGCCTCTTTAAATAAAATTGACGAAGTAAGTAATGTAACAAACGAAATTGTAAGAAGTTCGGAAGCAAGCCTTAAGCAAGAACTCTTATTAAACTTGAAATTTAAACTAGATATGTTAAAAGAGGAAATAATTAATATTGAATATGCTATACAATGGGCAAAAACAGGCGTTGTTAACACACATATTTTATCAAACACTGAAATTAAGTTATTTGAACAAGTAATAAACAGAGAAAACATGCCTTATGATAATATTATTGAAGCAATAGAATTCGCTAATGTAAAAATAGCATCAAACAATTCAATATTACTATACATCCTAAAAACAAAAACTATACATAAATAAGAACAGAAATTAAATTACAATAACAAAATATCGGGTTGATGACGTTTGCCCCAAATCCAAAGCCCCAAACGGGAATCCCCAAACGCAAAATCACCAAATTAAACTCCCCAGCTCTGAAATCTCAAAAGAGAAAATCTACAAACCTAAAATTCCCAATAGACCAGGGTCGATAATTTTTGAGACCAAAAAAAATTATAGTAGGATGAAACAAATATGGAAGAGGTAGAAAATAAACCAAAAAAAAGGAAAAATAAATTACGGGCGATCTAAGGTCGGGAAGGGGGAGGGGGAGAGTATTTAAGGATAAAAAACGGTTAATCTCGATTTCCGGTAAAACTGCAAGTCTTAGGAAAAAAAATTAAAATGCAGAGTTGTAGGTAATAAAAAGATCTACAACTTTTGAAAAACCCTTTTTTCACATAACCTCAAAATGTATGTGAAAAATTCGAATAACTGAGTTTTTGGTTTTTTATTTTTATCTTTTGCAAAAAAACTTATTTTTTCACGAAATTTGGTGAAAACATACCTTTGTATGTTCCAAACATACAGTAATTTTTTTGATTTAAAATACTAATTTTTCACCTTATTTTGACAAAATATCGAAAAATCACCCTAATTTTGAATCGAAAATTCTCACGTCAAAATATCTGCTTTTTAAAAAAAGTTGGTGTGTTTCTTGTTTGTTAAAATCTCTACTTTCAGACGGTTAAAAAAATTTACATAACTATGGTAAATATTCTCAGAAAATGCAAATAATGAAATTACCTAAATCCGAATTTTTAATTTTTTTATTTTTAAAAAATTCAAACTTTACACTTTAATTAAAAGAAAAACTTAAGATTTCATGTTAAACAAAAAAACTGCTAATCAAAATATAATACTATATTACGTTTTTCTAGTAATTAAAATGTAAATTTTGAATTTTTTAAAAATAAAAAATTATTTTCGGATTTGGGTTATTTTCATTCTTTGCATTTTCTGAGAACATTTACCATCATAATGTAAATTTTTTTTAACCATCTGAAAGTAGAGATTTTAACAAACAAGAAACACACCAACTTTTTTAAAAAAGCAGATATTTTGACGTGAGAATTTTCGATTCAAAATTAGGGTGATTTTTCGATATTTATTTTTACAAAAAGTTATAGATCTTTTTATTACCTACAACTTTGCAATTTAACTTTTTTTCCTAAGACTTGCAGTTTTACCGGAAATCGCGATTAACCGTTTTTTATCCTTAAATACTCTCCCCCTCCCCCTTCCCGACCACAGATCGCCCGTAATTTATTTTTCCTTTTTTTTGGTTTATTTTATACCTCTTCCATATTTGTTTCATCCTACTATAATTTTTTTTGGTCTCAAAAATTATCGACCCTGGTCTATTGGGAATTTTAGGTTTGTAGATTTTCTCTTTTGAGATTTCAGAGCTGGGGATTTTAATTTGGTGATTTTGCGTTTGGGGATTCCCGTTTGGGGCTTTTGATTTGGGGCAAACGTCATCAACCCGATATTTTGTTATTGTAATTTAATTTCTGTTCTTATTTATGTATAGTTTTTGTTTTTAGGATGTATAGTAATATTGAATTGTTTGATGCTATTTTTACATTAGCGAATTCTATTGCTTCAATAATATTATCATAAGGCATGTTTTCTCTGTTTATTACTTGTTCAAATAACTTAATTTCAGTGTTTGATAAAATATGTGTGTTAACAACGCCTGTTTTTGCCCATTGTATAGCATATTCAATATTAATTATTTCCTCTTTTAACATATCTAGTTTAAATTTCAAGTTTAATAAGAGTTCTTGCTTAAGGCTTGCTTCCGAACTTCTTACAATTTCGTTTGTTACATTACTTACTTCGTCAATTTTATTTAAAGAGGCTGTTAACAATCCTTTGTTGGTTGTTATTTAACAGTACATTATTAACTTTCTCCTCTACTATCTCAAAGTCGTGCCGGTCTGATGTTAAAACAATTAAGAATAAAGAGAAACTTTTTTTTGAATTTTTCTTTTTATTTCATTAAAAACTTTGAAAGGGACCGTATTTTGTTCGCCTTATTGTAACATAATAAGTTTTCGCATATTTTTTATTAACTTACAAAATAGAAAAAATGTATTTTCATTTTAATAACATAACAAGTTTTATAAAGAATTTTATGTTTACTCTTTGTATTGCATTTTCCTGCAAACATCCTCAAAACAAATATGTTCAAGCAGTGAATCATGCGATAAAATCGCGGCGATTTTATCGCATTATTCACTACTTTAACATATTTGTTTTGGGGATATTGGTTTGTAGACCAGGGTCGATAATTTTTAAAATTTTAAAAAGTGAAAAAAAATCACAGTAGGATGAAACAAATATGGAAGAGGTAGAAAATAAACCAAAAAAAAGGAAAAATAAATTACGGGCGATCTAAGGTCGGGAAGGGGGAGGGGGAGAGTATTTAAGGATAAAAAACGGTTAATCTCGATTTCCGGTAAAACTGCAAGTCTTAGGAAAAAAAATTAAAATGCAAAGTTGTAGGTAATAAAAAGATCTACAACTTTTGAAAAACCCTTTTTTCACATAACCTCAAAATGTATGTGAAAAATTCGAATAACTGAGTTTTTGGTTTTTTATTTTTATCTTTTGCAAAAAAACTTATTTTTTCACGAAATTTGGTGAAAACATACCTTTGTATGTTCCAAACATACAGTAATTTTTTTGATTTAAAATACTAATTTTTCACCTTATTTTGACAAAATATCGAAAAATCACCCTAATTTTGAATCGAAAATTCTCACGTCAAAATATCTGCTTTTTAAAAAAAGTTGGTGTGTTTCTTGTTTGTTAAAATCTCTACTTTCAGACGGTTAAAAAAATTTACATAACTATGGTAAATATTCTCAGAAAATGCAAATAATGAAATTACCAAAATCCGAATTTTTAATTTTTTTATTTTTAAAAAATTCAAACTTTACACTTTAATTAAAAGAAAAACTTAAGATTTCATGTTAAACAAAAAAACTGCTAATCAAAATATAATACTATATTACGTTTTTCTAGTAATTAAAATGTAAATTTTGAATTTTTTAAAAATAAAAAATTATTTTCGGATTTGGGTTATTTTCATTATTTGCATTTTCTGAGAACATTTACCATCGTAATGTAAATTTTTTTTAACCATCTAAAAGTAGAGATTTTAACAAACAAGAAACACACCAACTTTTTTAAAAAAGCAGATATTTTGACGTGAGAATTTTCGATTCAAAATTAGGGTGATTTTTCGATATTTTTTTTTTACAAAAAGTTATAGATCTTTTTATTACCTACAACTTTGCAATTTAACTTTTTTTCCTAAGACTTGCAGTTTTACCGGAAATCGCGATTAACCGTTTTTTATCCTTAAATACTCTCCCCCTCCCCCTTCCCGACCACAGATCGCCCGTAATTTATTTTTCCTTTTTTTTTGGTTTATTTTCTACCTCTTCCAATTTGTTTCATCCTACTGTGATTTTTTTTCACTTTTTAAAATTTTAAAAATTATCGACCCTGGTCTACAAACCAATATCCCCAAAACAAATATGTTAAAGTAGTGAATCATGCGATAAAATCGCCGCGATTTTATCGCATGATTCACTGCTTGAACATATTTGTTTTGAGGATGTTTGCAGGAAAATGCAATACAAAGAGTAAACATAAAATTCTTTATAAAACTTGTTATGTTATTAAAATGAAAATACATTTTTTCTATTTTGTAAGTTAATAAAAAATATGCGAAAACTTATTATGTTACAATAAGGCGAACAAAATACGGTCCCTTTCAAAGTTTTTAATGAAATAAAAAGAAAAATTCAAAAAAAAGTTTCTCTTTATTCTTAATGTTTTATAATGAAAAAATATTTAGTTTCTTATAACTAAGACAGAACACTGCACAAGAAGATAATTTCATGAAATTTGTCGGAAAAATAAATGCACTTAATTTAGATGTACACGGACACTGATGGGGACTTGGAGATTTCGTGGGGATTTTGGCAAAAAAGATTATGTAGGTGTGGATTTCATCCATGTGCAATATGTCTGTGGGGATATTAGCAAGTTGGATTTTAATTTTTGGGGATTTTAACCGATGGGGATTTTTTTTTGTGATTCCGTACCACTCCCCAAAATATCAAATATAAGTCATGCAGGTGGCACACTGGTTCTTAGTTTTAATTTTAAAGTATTTTTACTTATGTTGAAATCGGAAACAAAAGGATGGGAGTTAGATAACCTACTCATGCGAGCTAATGGCTCATGAATGCCAAAGTTACTTCTGTGGTGGGAGCAATGTACAAACTCTAAATTAGGTAGTTGGTGAGATCCTCCACGATAATTGAAACCAATGTGGGAAAGCAAGTCGGAGGTATCAGTTGAACCGGTTATTAATTGATGAAAAAAACTAAATCATTGTTAACTCGTCTCTGTGAGAGGGTTTGAAGGTTTGATAGGCGAATACGATTTTCGTAAGGAGGAAGATTAAAAGGATCTTGCCAAGGAAGAACTTTGAGAGCGAAACGTTTGAATCTGTGCTGTACTGCTTCCATTCGAGATTTATGAATATCATAAAATGGTGACCACACCTGAGACGCATATTCTAAATGCCGACGAACATAACAGTTATGTAAAGAGAGGGTGACATAGGGGTCATTAAATTCTTTTGCCCATCGCTTAATAAAACCAATCATTGAATTTGATTTGTTAATAATGAGGTTGATGTGTTCATTAAACTCGAGGTTGGTACTAGAAAGAACACCGAGGTCACGGAATCTAAAAACTTGAGATAGGGATTGTTGCGATATTAAATATTCTCCAATACTTGGCGATCTTTTGCGGGAGAGAGTCATACATTGGCACTTGGAAGCGCTCAAACTAAGTCCGTTTTTAGAACACCATAGAACAAAACTGTCGATATCTTTTTGTAAGAAGTCTCAATCTGAAGCTTTTTTGATGGTTTTAAAAATCTTCATATCATCAGCAAAGATTAAAATGACGCTATAGGAAATGCAAGAAATTACATCATTAATTGCATCAATGAAAAGTAATGGACCAAGATGACTTCCTTGTGGCTCACCAGACAAAGCAATGAAAGGTTTTGATGAAACATTTCGAAATTTGACTTCATTAGACCTATTTTCTAGGTAGGAGCTTATCCAAACAATAAATAATGGGGGGAAATCCAGTTTTTTAGTTTATATAGTATAATATTATGAGACAGTTGGTCAAACGCCTTAGAGAAGTCAGTGCAAATGCAGTCAAGTTCGTTCCCACATTCAAGGGCGTTGGAACTTTTATGATAAAAAGATAGAAGGTTGGTAGCCGTCGATCTTCTTTGCATAAATCCATGCTGCTGATGGCAGATAACATTCCTTGCAAAGAAGGATAGGCTTTCGCAGACTACTTGTTCAAATAGCTTGGGTATGGAAGAGAGCTTTGAAATCGGCCTGTAGCTTTTTTATATCAATTTTTTACCCTTCTTGAAAACAGGTGTTATAAAAGATTTTTTCCAAATAGTGGGAAATATTCCAGATTTTAAGGAAAGCTTGAAAAGATATTCAAAGAGGAGTGATAAACGTGAAGAACACTTTTGTAAAACAATTGGCGGAATCAAGTCCGGACCAGAAGAAACGTCATCCTTAAGAGAAGAAAGAAAGTAAATAGTTCTGTCTCGGTGAATAGGGATAATATTAAAATTCACTTGCGAGAAGTGAGTTAAATATTGAAAAAAATGTTCATCGATTTCTTAGTTCGTACTACAAAAAGATCCTCAAAAATGATTTGCAAAGGCATTGCAAGTCTCAGGAGTATTTTTTAAGGAAGTGCTATTAAAAAAAAGTTGAGGGGATACCCGTCTGGTTTTTTTTAGAGTTAACAAAGGACCAAAAACTTTTTGGGTCATTTTTAAGAAAGCGTCAATATTTGCAATAAATGATATATTTTCAATACCAGCAATGTATAATTCATTCGATAGCAAATCGGAATTCGCTTTTCGAAAGTCAAAAGTATATACAAAGTCTTTCTAATTATAAATATCTCGAGAGACGGTGCTTAATTCTATAAAACTATCTAAAGGGGGATATGGAAATCATCAATTCTAGTAATGCCCGAATTTGATTGAAGAACTACCGTGCTAATAGCTTCGGATGAGAAAACAAAATCTAACATACGATTTTGATAGTTATACAGCTAGTTATACAGCTAACTTGCTGTAAGTCAGTACAAATAATATTATCTAAACAAGAAAGCTCACTCTGTGGTGAAGTTGGAGAAGGTTTTTGGAAAGATCCATCGTCAGAGGGTAACCATTGAACGTTATGGTAGATTAAAGTCACCAACTAAAAGAATTTGGCTTTCTAAGTCAGACAATTCAAAAATATGATCCAAAATCAGGGCCAGTTCAGAATAAGCTGAGGCTGAACTTTTTGGAACAATTTATACATTAACAATAAAAATATTTTTTAACAGTGTACAAACTTTCACACAAACAACATCAACAGACAGTTCAATCGGAAAGAGTATACGAGACGACATATATATGTGTTCCTGACCGAAATCAAAACACCACCCCCGACATCATCTGGTCTGTCTACGTGCCGATCTTTACGGTAGACCGAGAATTCAGGGCTCAAGATTTCGTTGTTCAAGTGACTTGAGTTTAGCCAAGTTTCAGTCAAAGCAAATACGTCATGTTTAAAAACGTGGGAATTAACCTACAAAGCAGCAGTTCTACTGCGAAGCAAATCTTACGTTTTGATAAAAGAGGGAAAATCTAATTGGTTTTTTGGAGCAATATTAATAACCAATTTGTTTTTAACTCTCCTGTTGATGGAAAAGTTTTTGACAAGAGCACCAATAGGCCAAGATTTACTGTCACAAATAGAGTCGAAAGACGAAGGTGGGACAAGCAACTTGAACGAAGACACAAAGCTATCAGTTTTGCTTATCTTAGTACATTTAATAAAATTTCCCTTAGGAATTAACTTCTTTGAAACTAAATAGCGCAAAACATCGTTTGAATTAAGATCTGGCCTTAGCCGAGACACAAAAATTAGCTTAGGTTTTGGAACTGCCTGCATTGGTGTAAAATATATACCAGATTCAGCATCAGGACTGAAATAAGATGGCAATGATCTATTTTCAAGATCCACAACTTCAACTACTGGTTCCATCGAGACAAAAGGAATATTGATTTTGACCGAGTTGCTTTTCAAAGTCTTGCGCTTTGAAGGAGGGCTCAAATTTTCGATAGTCACTACGCCTTCACAATTTTTTTAGACCCTGTACTTGGAATCAAGGCAGAGATTTTAGTTGCTGACGAAGTAGACTGAGCATTGAGGTCATTTCAACCGAGAGCTTTCTGGGGAATTGAAGTCTCTAAGTCGTCTGTAGATGTAAATATTTCAACAGAGCTACAGGGAGAAGAAAATGATTCTAATTTCAAAAGTGATTTATTGAAAGCTTTGTGCAGCTGATCTAAACCTTTCGACAGCTTTTCAGTTTCTAGTTTGAACTTAGACACCCTAAAGCACTTTTAAAAGCACTTATTTTATCTAAAAGTGCATTGTTGGCCCCAATACATTTAGCATTAAATGCATTACCACATGGACTATAGCATGCGAAAAGAGGTGAATTGGAACTATCCATACATTTACCCGCCGCACAAGCCATGGCTAATCAAAAAAATTTAATTTTAAAATAAAAAAAAAATAAAAGTTAGGGAATGATTTACAAAAAAACAAAAAAAGCGCGCTTTTACCAACTGCACGAGCTTACTTACTTACTTAGGGGGGCATTACAGTTCGGGGTGAACCTGGGCCTCAACCAACATCCTTCTATAACGACTTCGATTTCGGGCGAGCTCTCTCCAGTTTCGCACTCCAAGTCGGTTGAGGTCTTCATCCACTTGAATGCGCCACCTAAGACGAGGTCTTCCCCTTCCGCGATTTCCCTGCAATGTGCTTTCGAACACCCGACGAGCCGGAGCGTTTGGGTCCATCCGCTCAACATGACCCAACCATCGTAGCCTCGCGATGCGTACTCTTCTGGCTATGCCCATGTCGCGGTACAGCTCATACAGCTCGTTGTTGTATCTTCTTCTCCACACATTGCCTTCGCATACGGGACCAAAGATCATTCGGAGAATTTTTCTTTCGAAACGACCAAGGGTTTCCTCATCCGCTTTCGATAAGGTCCATGCTTCCGCGCCGTAAAGCAGGACTGGGATGATTAAGGTCTTATACAAGGTTACCTTGGTTCTTCTGGAGAGGGTTTTGCTTATTAATTGCCTTCTTAACCCAAAGAAGCAACGGTTGGCAAGTGTTATTCTCCGTTTGATCTCCGCACTGATGTTGTTGTCCGTGTCTACAGCGGATCCTAGGTAGACGAAGTCTTGTACTACCTCGAAGTTATGACTGTCTATTGCGACGTATTGTCCAATTCGTCGATGTTCTGTGTCCTTGTTTGATGACAGCATATACTTCGTTTTGCCCTCATTAACCATCAAACCCATTTTTGCCGCTTCTGTTTCAATACAGGCAAAAGCACCTATGACATCACGCTTTTTTCTTCCCTTTACGTCAATATCGTCTGCACAGGCAAGTAATTGTACAGACTTTTGAAAGATTGTTCCTCTGGTGTTGACGTTTGAGTTTCTTACAATCTGTTCAAGTATGATGTTGAAGAAATCACATGACAGTTTGTCACCTTGCCTAAAACCTTTTTCGAAATCAAAGGTTTCGGTGAGTTCTTTACCGACCTTGACGGAGCAGCGTGAATTCTCCAAAGTTATCCTGCATAGTCGTACGAGTTTTGCAGGGATGCCGAAACTAGACATGGCTCTGTACAGCTCGTCTCTGTAGATACTGTCATACGCGGCCTTGAAATCGATAAAAAGATGTTGAATATCGATATTATGTTCTCGGGTTTTTTTCCAAGATCTGCCGTAATGTAAAGATTTGGTCTATTGTGGACTTCTCTGGTCTAAAACCACATTGATAAGGACCTATCAAGTTGTTGACGTGGGGTCTCAGATGTTCACATATTACAGCAGACAAGATCTTATAAGCGACGTTAAGGCGGCTTATCCCTCTATAATTGGCGCAATTGTGAGGGTCTCCTTTCTTTACGATCGGGCATACGATACTGAGGTTCCTTTCATCGGGCATGTTTTCTTCCGACCATATCATGCAGATCAACTGGTGCATGCTCCTTTCCAACTGACCTCCAGCTGCCTTGAAAAGTTCGGCATCAAGGCCATCTGCACCTGCAGTCTTATTGATTTAAGTTTGCATATAGCAAGCTTAACTTCTTCTAGGTCGGGAGGACGGCATTCTTGATCATCGTCCAGGCTGAATGGGGCAATCTGCCTGACAGCGGAATTTGTGTCCTCATCGCCGTTAAGCAGTCTGCAGAAATGATCTTTCCAGATCCTCAGTAGCAACTGTGACTCTATAACTATGTTTCCCTGCTGGTCTTTACAGGCTTGAGTTCGGGGTTTGCCACCCTGGCAGGATCTTTTTACCTTTTGGTAAAACTTCCGAATCTCGTTCCTGTCATGGCACCTCTCTATTTCCTCAAACGAGCGCTTCTCATGCTGCTTCTTTTTCTTTTTGAGAAGTCGGTGTTCTTCCCTTCTTCTCTCCTTGTAAATTTTGTTATACTGATCGTAAGCAGCCCTCGTTCGTGTTTGCAAAAGCATTTGTCGTGCTCTTTGCTTGGCTGCATTTGCCTGCCTACATTCTTCATCGAACCATGGGTTTCGTTTTGGTGGCCGAGTGAAACCCAGAGGCAGCGGTTCTGATGGCTTCTTGGCATTGCTGCCACTGGTCTTCAATATTTAATGCTGTTGGCATGGGATTCAAGGATAATTGAAGGAACACTCAATTGGAAAAGGCACTGACAATCTCTTGCGATTGTAGCTTTCCGACGTCATATCTCTTCACAGCGTTAGTTCGTGCTGGTCGTGAACAAGATATCCTCATTCGTACCTTGGCTACAACAAGGTAGTGGTCCGAGTGAAAGTTGGACCCTCGGAAAGCTCGGACATCTAACACACTGGAAGAGTGCCTTGCGTCGATCACAACATGGTCAATTTGGTTGACGGTTAATTGATCTGGGGATCGCCATGTACCTTTATGAATTTTGAGATGCGGGAAGCGTGTACTACTTACAACAAGACTTAGCCCCGCAGCAAAATCGATTAGCCTCAATCCGTTTTCGGAGATTTTTTCGTGGAGGCTATGCTTACCGATTGTGTTTCCAAAGATGTCCTCCTTCCATAGTTTTGTGTTGAAATCGCCAAGAACGATTTTCACGTCGTGTCTAGGGCACTGCTCATATGTTTCTTCGAGGAGCTCGTAGAAACAGTCTTTGGAATCGTCGTGTTTCTCTTCTGTGGGGACGTGGACGCATATAAGGCTAATGTTGGCTAATTTAGCCCTGATGCGGATGGTCATTATACGCTCATTGACTGGATTTTGGCTAATCACCTTATCCCTGAGTCTTCCTCAAACGACAAATCCGCACCCAAATAAACGCTGTTTCTGTTGTCTGTAGCAGTCGCCATAGTATATGTCACAGTTTTTCATCTTCTTTATGCCCGGTCCACTCCATCGCACTTCTTGGATGGCGGTTATGTCTGCTTTGCAGCAGTCCAGGGCGTCCGCTAATTCTCCAGCTGCACCTAGTCTGTTAAGAAATCTTACGTTCCAAATGCAGATCCGGAGGTCGTTGTCCTTTTTTCGTTTGCATGGGTCGTCAACTTTGAAAACATTATCGTTATCCGAGGCTGCTTGTTGTTTCGGAACAAGGTCTTTTTAACGTGGTTGGGTAGTTAACCCTACGCACAACCCCCAACCTGGAGGGCCAGGTCCTTTTGGATCCCTTCGGACACAAAGGGCTGGAATATGCAGAGTCAGTACCCTGCTGCAGGGGTGTGAGTGCTGCCGTTGGCTCACCAGGAGCTCGTCCGCCACCATCTCTACTTCAATACCCTGTCCTAGTATTGAAAGACCCCAAAAGACCTTTAAACCAAATATGTTGGAGTAGCTCTTTCAGGGGTTTCTGCTTTTATGGCTGCTGAAGTCCACCGTTGATTCTGTCCTTCGAATTCATCCGCTGGGACATTTACACGAAAGCTCTCGTAGACCACTGAGATTCGTGCAGTCAGTCATTGTTCGCAGAGCAATTATAGTGTTGATCGATCACAATTCAGCATCCCAGGTCCCAGTGGATACCGCTTGGAGGTATAGTAAGCACAATTGACGTGTACTATAAGTTACAGCATCTGGGCGCCGCCAAGTTGGCACCAATCAGAGCCTACCCGAATAGTACAACGCCCATCCACCAACTGCACCAAGCAGACGATAAATTAGAGTCTACAAAGTTAAGCAGGTTTTCTAAAGAGATTATGTTGTGAGGAAAAGTATAGATTAGGAATTTTGAAGCAGTTAAAGGGAGAGACTTATATTTATAAATAACACTCAAATTGCACTCAAGTGAACAGAGAAAAAAAAATTTTTCTTACCTATCACTATCACTATACAATAATTAAAGTAAGTAAACAGAAAATCAAAATAAACTGGAAACAAGCTGATTTTTAAATCAAAATAACACATTAGACTGTGACTCGAACTTAAAAACACTTAATTAAAATGCAATTTATAGTTATAACAAGTAAATAGCACTTCTAAAATGAATTTCATCAAGACACGGTTAGAAACACAACCGAACACACAAGAACCAGTGTTACCACTGGATGCCAGTACTTAACTGTGAACAGTCAAGAAACGAGCCGAAAATATTAGGGACTTTCTAAATAGCATCGAGTTTTAACATGACACCCTTAAAGACACGTCAAAACCTATTCGAATTAAAGTTTTATTGAATTGCAGAATACAAGGTAAGGCGTTAACAGAACTAGGCTCACTCAAACCTGAAAACTTAGAACAATTAAAAGCCAATATAACAGAAAAAGGTGGATATAGGGAAACAATAGAAAGCATACAATCAAAATTAGACCGATCACGCCAGAAAAATAGGCCGATGCGAGAATTCGTATCAGAAGTTGAAGATCTTATAGCAAAAATGACAGAATTGGAAACTAGCATTCAAGGGGAACAAGCTAGGGAAACGCTGACTCTAGCAAACGAACGCAAAGGTCTAGTTTTCTTAAAGCAAGGGGTTAATGAAAGATATAACATTATCCTTGATAGCGCCCGACACGTCAAAATGCAGGATGCCATCTCCCACTTGTTGGAGTTATCTCCAAACAATACAGTAGCCACAAAAACAAAACGATATGCAAGCAATCGTTATAACCCGAATCCTAACCACAATGTTCAAAATTTCCGAAATAACTATCAATTTTTTTTTTTTTTTTTTTTTTTTTTTTTTTCAATCAAATCCGATGTTTTTAATGAAAATAATATTAAATTAAGTACTTAACAACTTTTGTAAGCGAATTCAAAAACAAATAACTTTTAGTGACTAGCTTACATTATTTACATTTTGATGTTGGAAAAGATTTCATTGAACCTGATGTTGAAGTTAAGAAAATTGACTTCGAAAGGCTCAACCTGCTTCTGCGTTTTGAAAATTGGGAAGGCGCCTATAATGAGAGCAATCCTTCACTTGCCTGTGATGTTTTTATACAAAAATTAAGTTATTATCTGGATTGTTGTACGATAAAATCAGTAAAAAAGAGCAAGTCCAAACACTTAAAAGAATGGATGACAGGGTATATTTTGGATAAAGTATACAAAAAAACAAGCTTCATAAAAAATGTAAAAAAAATCCAAATAATATTCATCTAAAAGCTGAATATAAAAACATATGTAAAAATGTATCTAAAGAAATAAAAATCTGTAAGGAAAGCTATTACTTAGCTGAACTTGAAAAAAATAAAGGTAATATTAAAGCTGAATGGAAGGTAGTAAGCAAAATTTTGAGTCGTGGTTCCCGTAATGAAAAGCCTCTGACTATAGAAGTAGATAATATCAATATTACTGATACTACTGAGATAGCTAACCAATTCAACAAATTTTTCATTTCTCTATCTGAAAATGCTTCGATTGATGCTATCACGAGCAATATTGACTGTTCTTTTTCTGAAGGTTTAGTTAATGGTAAGATTTTTCAAGGAAGTCTTTTTTATCATCCTATAATGCCTGGTCAACTACTCTTCATCATTAAAAATCTAAAAAAATTCAGTTCTATAACAAGGGATAATTGTTCTAATTTAATCTTTAAGCAAATTGCTTACAACATTGTGGATGTTCTTGCACATATTTTTAATAAAAGTGTATATGGTGGTGAATTTCCAAGTTCACTTAAAATTGCAGAGGTCATTCCTTTATATAAAAAGTCAAACCCATGTCTTATGAACAACTACCGTCCTATTTCTATGTTACCTGTTTGTTCAAAAATATTTGAAAAGGCGATGAAAAGTAGAATTTTGAATTTTCTAAATAAAACAAATTTTTTTAGTGAAGCTCAATTTGGATTTCGAGCTCGAAGATCTACTGAAGACGCGTTGCTTAAGTTTTGTAGTGAAGTAAATGAAAATATTGATAATAATCTACTTACAGCTGGACTTTTCATAGATTTAACCAAAGCTTTTGATTTAGTAGACCATAAAATTCTTTTGAAAAGATTAATAAAATTCAGGAATGCGTGGATTTATCTATACTTGTTAGATTCATATCTATCTATGTTAGAAAACAAATTGTCAAAATAAATAAAAGCTTGAGTAGATTATGCAATATTAGTATTGGCGTTCCACAAGGTTCTGTTTTGGGTCCCTTGCTTTTCTTGGTTTTCATTAATTCTATTTTCTCTCAGAATTTTAAAGGCAAAATTACAGCATTTGCTGATGACATGGCTTTTGCATATGGGTGTCGATCTCCGATAAACTTGGTTCCTGACATCAACTTTGACTTGGAAATTTTAAGACGCTGGTTTGCAGTTAATAAAATGATATTGAGTAATAAAACGAAGTTAATGTACTTTAGTCTAACAGGGTCGCCTGCTTTGATCGACTGTGATATTTTTTATCATAATTCAGACTGCAAATAATTCAAAATTAGTGTAGCTGATTCTAATGGCTTTGTTTCGAAAAGTTTTGTTGTTGGTGTCTTACTTGACAGTAAAATGAACTGGTCTGATCACACTCGTGCATTAAAAAATTACTTACTGTGTTGTTCTAGACAATTTTATTATCTTGGATTGTTTTGCTCACAAAAAATACTAGTTATGGTCTATTATGGTATTGTTCATTCTAGGGTTCAGTATGGTATAACATGTTGGGGTGGTTCTTATCAAAACAAGATTAATCCTCTTCTTATTTCTCAGAAACACATTGTACGAATAATTTGTAAAAAAAAATCGGTTGCATAGCAGATTTATTTTATTTCAGGAATTAAAAATTCGGCTGAACTTTGCTTCTCCGGGACAGGAATTGGGGGTTGAAATTTTTTTTACAGGTTGGGGGGGCGTTTCTATAGTAGAAATTTCAAAAATTACTTGTGGGTTCACCCCCTTAATCGTTAAATAAATGTTTTCATTTTTCGTGTTTAACCTCACTTTAAGTTTTTTTTTCTTTTTAAAATAGGAAAAAATTAATGAAAACATTTATTTTTCAGCTAAAAAACACTTTGTATTTACATATATCATTTAATAATACAATAAAATAACACTTTTTAACAACAAAAATGCCTTTTTTTATTTAGAATTATTTGTTCAATTTTACACATTTTCACCCATTTTTTTGTTTTGACATTTACTACCGAGCTAAACAAACTGCTGCCATATGGATGTCATTTTGACTTTTTTAGTTTTTGCAGTGATGCCAAATATTCGTTTTTTGAAGTACTTTTCCGGAAAATGTTGTTTTCTTAGTTATTTTTCGAGGAAATTTCTTTTTTATTCCAAGGAAATTATTGAAACCTTCTACTCGTCTCTACGGTTAAGGGAAAATTTGTGTTAACAGTTAGTTTTTTAACGGGTAAACATGCTGAAAAATTTTGACAAGTATAAGCACATTGTGGTTTAGAAGCAAGTAAAGTTTAAACGTGATTAAAGCAAAAGATGGAAAATCAAGAATTTATCGCTACGGTTGACGAGGAATTGCCTTCAACCTCGGGTGTTGTATGGCAACGACCCACAGCAGAGGTGCTCAGGAACATGTGGTAAGTATATAATTATATTATTTTTATTGTAAATGCATTTTAATAACACAATCTGTAGGACTCTGGTAGGCCTTTCACGGAGGACGGCAACAGAAAAGTTAGCCGTGGAGTTAGCTGAGGAGCTAGGCATGCTGCCAAAAAGTAAAAGATTTAATCATCGACAAGAGATGCGTCTCTATACAAGAGAAAGCCCGATTGGTTATTTCGAATGTTCGAAAGGTGTGTGCAGGGGCAAGCGATTTTCACGTGCTAAGGGTACGTGGTTTGAAGACGTACACATCCCTGTGTCTAGAGTCTTTTATTTAATGTATGGATTTGCGGAAAAGTTTTCGTATGAGTTTCTTATGGTATGTATATATATTATATATATGTATTTATAGTAAGGTATTTTCAAATTTCATTTGACTATTTTTAGAAACAGGATTACACTTCTGAGCGAACCTGCATTTCATCTCGGACAATAGCTGACTGGTTCAGCTATTGCCGAGAACTTGTGTTGGACCATTTTTTGGACAATCAGGAGGAGGAGGAGAAGAAAGGCGGACCTGGATGCGTCGTCCAAATTGACGAGAGTAAGTTTGGACGGCGCAAGTATAACAAGGGTCGGTGGGTTGAGGGGCATTGGATCTTGGGCATGATCCAAGATGGGTCACAAGATCTGCGGCTCGAAGTTTGCGACGACAACATAAGGAGTGCTGAGGTAATTTTTTTTTTAAATAATATTGTTTATTGTACTAATTGCGTTTTTATTTAAGGTTTTAATTCCTCTAATTCAAAAGCACGTAAAGCCAGGAACAACAATACATACGGATTTCTGGAAAGCTTATGATTGTTTACCCGAGTACGGGTTCATTCATAAAAAGGTAAATCATAGCGATCCAGATAATCCGTTTGTAGGCGAGGACGGGATTCACACCCAGCGGATAGAGTCGCAATGGAGGGTTGTAAAAAGGCATTTTTACAACGAAAATTATTCCAAAAACTTTGCCGACTGGGTAATTGAGTACCAGTGGCGAAGAAATATCAAAAAAAGTTACAAGGATCCGTTTAAGGAGCTTGTAAAAGCAATCAACCATGTTTATGGTCAATTTAATAATTAAAAAGTGGAATAATTTCAATTAATTCTTTTTATTTCATATTTAAATCTTTCCTACAGATCAATAAGAAAATGCTAAGACTTTTGTTGTTGTTAGAAAATGATACTTTTTCATGAACTTTTAACCTTAAAAGTTTTATTTTCTATCCACAAAACTAATAATAGCTTAAAATTCGCGCGGAAAGCTGTTGCATACGGAAATTATTTGCTATTTTCATATTTAGCATGAGCAGCCTAACCCTGCGGAAACAGGGTTCAAATAATGAGCCCCGCGAAGCGGGCCATGCGGAAAGCTGTTGCATACGGAAATTATTTGCTATTTTCATATTTAGCATGAGCAGCCTAACCCTGCGGAAACAGGGTTCAAATAATGAGCCCCGCGAAGCGGGCCATGCGGAAAGCTGTTGCATACGGAAATTAGTTATTTTTTTCATATTTAGCATGAGCAGCCTAACCCTGCGGAAACAGGGTTCAAATAATGAGCCCCGCGAAGCGGGCCATGCGGAAAGCTGTTGCATACGGAAATTATTTGCTATTTTCATATTTAGCATGAGCAGCCTAACCCTGCGGAAACAGGGTTCAAATAATGAGCCCCGCGAAGCGGGCCATGCGGAAAGCTGTTGCATACGGAAATTAGTTATTTTTTTCATATTTAGCATGAGCAGCCTAACCCTGCGGAAACAGGGTTCAAATAATGAGCCCCGCGAAGCGGGCCATGCGGAAAGCTGTTGCATACGGAAATTAATTGCTATTTTCATATTTAGCATGAGCAGCCTAACCCTGCGGAAACAGGGTTCAAATAATGAGCCCCCCGAAGCGGGCCATGCGGAAAGCTGTTGCATATGGAAATTAGTTGTTTTTTTTCATATTTAGCATGAGCAGCCTAACCCTGCGGAAACAGGGTTCAAATAATGAGCCCCGCGAAGCGGGCCATGCGGAAAGCTGTTGCATACGGAAATTATTTGCTATTTTCATATTTAGCATGAGCAGCCTAACCCTGCGGAAACAGGGTTCAAATAATGAGCCCCGCGAAGCGGGCCATGCGGAAAGCTGTTGCATACGGAAATTAGTTGTTTTTTTCATATTTAGCATGAGCTTGGTGAATTTTTATACTTTTATTACTTTATTTCTTAACATTTATTGTAAATTCGTATGTATTTCCATCATGTTTTGAAAATATTATTAACTTTGTGGTTAGAAAATGAAACTTTTGAGGTTAAAAATTCATGACAAATTTTCTTTTTTAAACGAAAAAAATCCCACTTCTACTATTTTGAGTTAAAAATTTCCTTTTTCAGAATAGAAATTTGGCATCACTTTTAGTCTACTTTGACAGACCAGAAAAAGAGTATGTCACCTGTATTTGCTGTCAAATACAAACCTTTTGAAAATTTTTAAATTGTAAAAAAACTGTGTTTTGTGCAATAAAATAGTGAAGTGTGTATTTAAAAAGTGTTGTTTTGTTCTGTAGTGTTTAATTCCATTCCATTTCCTTGGTTTTGTGGAGAAAAAATAAAAAAAGTGAGGTTAAACACGAAAAATGAAAACATTTATTTTACGATTTAGGGGGTGAACCCACAAGTAATTTTTGAAATTTCTACTATAGAAACGCCCCCCCAACCTGTAAAAAAAATTTCAACCCCCAATTCCTGTCCCGGAGAAGCAAAGCGGCCCCAAAAATTCTTCCTCTAAGACATTTGTACTACTTTAAAGTCTTAAAAGTATTTTTTATAAGGAGTGGATACCTTTCAATAAAAAGTAATCCTCGTCATAATTTAAGAGTGAATACCTTGAATTTAGTTAACATCCCTTCTTATAATAAAATACATTTTAGAAAATTCTTTACAATAACTGCTCCCTCAGTTTTTAATAAGTTGCCTTTCCCGATCAGAAGCTTGAGATTACTGCCCACTTTTCTACAGAATGTAAAATCTTGGCTCTTCGAACACAATCACAATCAAATTGAACATCTATTGTCGTAAATATATTAAAAAAAAAAATAAAAAAAAAAAAAAAAAAAAAAAAAAAAAAAAAAAAAAAAAAAAACACCTTCCCTCTCCCTTTTCCTCACCTTGCACACAACTACAGTTGTATTGATTTATTGTTTTGATGAGCATTCACCACTAGCTCTAGCTTTTAAGCTTCTTCTTCTTCTTCTTCTTCATTTTCGGCGTTACGAGTAGTGACCTTGAAGCGATCACAACTCTCCCACTTTGCTGCTTCACACTAGTGATCCGCCTGTGGGGTACGCCGCGTTGACCTCAGAAATCGTCGGCAATCCTCCCGGTTTTGGATTGTTCCATGTCTGAGGCCAACCAAATGCTGCTGTTTTTGCATTTGCTTGTACCAGGAGTGTTTTGGCCTGCCTTTTCTTTTTCGTCGCGAATTTGTTGAAACGTTGTACGATATTGCCTTTTTGACGGGGTTCTGCGGATCTCTCCTTTGAACATGACAATACCAACTGAGCCGGTCGTGCTGAATTTTGTCCAAGATGGTACTTTTGACATGAAGGCTTCCACGGATCTTAGTACTTCTAATTCGATCAAGCTTTGTTACTCCTGCTGTCATCCGAAGCATCTTCATTTCGGCTGCCGTCAATTTGCTCTCATACTTTTTGTACATTGTCCAACATTGTGAACCGTATGTCAGAGCTGGACGGACAACTGCTGTGTAGAGTCTTCCCTTCAGCTTAGGGGGCATTTTTCGATCACAGAAGATAGCGGAGTTTTCTCGCCACTTCATCCACCCTACGCTTACTCGATGATTGATGTCGTCATCACAAGATGCTTCACTATTGATCATAGATCCCAGATATTTAAACTTTTCACACTTGGGAAGCACATTTCCATTCAAATAAATGTCTGGAATAGGCTTGTCTGGATCAGAAAAAGGGCAGCACAGGTATTCAGTCTTTTTAGCGCTAATACGGTACCCATTTCCTTCCAGAACATCAATCCAAACGTCAAGTGCTCGTTGCAGGGATGTAGGATCCTCGCTTATGATGGCTCCATCGTCAGCAAAGAATAATTGTTGTACTTTATTGTCCGTTACTTTTCCTTCGAGCAAATAATCCAGAACAGCAATAAAGAGCAGTGGACTCAAGACACTTCCCTGATGTACACCTACTGTTATTTGGAATTCTTCGGTGACTCAACCAACACAATATGCAAATCCTCTAAGGCATCTCGGTGTTTTTCCATAATGATCCTTATGCTTTGGATTGCGTCTGTAGTTGACTTACCCGCGACAAACCCGCATTGGTCATCAGACAGCCTTATTATTTTCCGCAGTCGGCTATCCAAAACCCGCTCAACGATCTTCATAGTGTGGGACATCAACTTGATCGAACGATAGTTGTCACAGCTTCTGGTATCTCCCTTTCCCTTGTACATTGGAAGAAGAAAACTTTCCCTCCATTGATTAGGCAAACTGTCACCTCTTACAAGTTTGGAGATGAGAATCGTGAGCCATCTTAACCCGATGTCTCCCATATTTTTCCAAAACTCATATGGTACCTCGTCTGGCCCAATCGCTTTGCCTTTTTTGGAGTTCTTAACTGCCTCCCTAACTTCTACGACTGTGACGTCGGATACTTCCGTAAAGTTAGGTGCAGCTGTTGGAAAGTGGCGCCGAGGAAACTGTTCATTCAAAAGATCATCACAATACTGTCGCCACCTGTGAAGAATTTTGTCGTCATCCACAAGTAGCACTCCTTGAGCATCATTGATGAACTTCGGCGAACGAATCTCCTGCGCATTTCTCCTTCTCTGAGCGGCTATTTTGAAAATGGTTGCTCCCTTATTCAAGTTGCTTTGTCTTAGCTCTTGGATTGCCTGATTTGCTTCAGCAGCTGGGGCAGAAATCTCTTCCAGCTCTCGATACAGGCCCTCCGTGCTTTTTGCTTGAAGTTGGGCGCACTTTTTCTTCGCTTCTTTTCTGCAGCTCTTGTATTCCATTTTGAAACGCGCTTTTTCATTCGTATTTCTTGAGGGGCACTTCGACCAAGCTTGGAAAGCTGCTTTCTTCTTTCTAATCACTGCTTTAGCTTCATCATCCCACCACCAGGTTTCTTTAGCTTGTTGGTGGTGTCCTTTTGAGACTCCTAACAGTGATTTGGCTCTCTCTAAGCAGGTTCGTTGTAGGCGATCCCACATATTTTGTGCCGTGATTGCATTTGAAACTGCGTCGATGGTATTACACAGCTGACTTTGCATATACGAAATGAATTGCTGTCCTTTGATTTTCTCCAGATTGTACCACTTGATTCTCCTAGGAGCCTTTGTTTGTTTGACTTCCTTTACCGCATCCGTAAAAAATTCTGTTAAAAGAAGACGGTGTTGTTGAGCAGCAGCTTCTCCTAGTATCACTTTGCAGTCTTTCACCCGAGATTTCATGTAATTGGTTACCAAATGGTAATCAATCTGGGTTTCATTTCCTCCACTGCTGTAAGTGATAAGGTGTCGGTCTTGTTTGATGAACATGGTATTTAGTACGATTAGACCGTATGACTTGCACATACTTAGAATATCTTCACCAGGAGTGTTCCTGGTGCCGAGTCCCAAACCTCCATGGCAGTCTTCATAATCCTCGTTTGTCTTCCCGACATGTCCATTCAAATCTCCTCCAACAAACAAATACTCTTCTTTTGGGATGTTCTTAAGTAGGTTATGAAAATCAAGTCAGAATGCATCTTTTTCCTCCTGCTCACACCCTATTTGGGGAGCATATGCACTGATTATATTCCAGACCTTTCCTTCCATCACCAATTTAAGAGACATCAAACGGTCACTGGACTTCAAAATGGTCAACACGCTGTTACATAAACTTTGGTCAAGGATGATACCGACTCCGTTCCTACCTTGTTCCGTTCCATAGTAGAACATCTTGTAAGCCTTGGTCTTTGCATCTAAGAAACGGGCTTTGTTTACCGTGTTTCGCCATTTCGTTTCCTGAACACACAAGATGTCCACTCGCCTCCTTCTCATCATCTCTTCGAGTTCAAGACTTCTACCAGTCATACTTCCAACGTTCCAACTCGCGACTCTAAATTTTCGTCCAACTCGTCGCATTACTTTGCTAGCCCCCGGAATCCGTATAGCTCTGACCCGAACATTGCTGCTCGGTCCAGGATCAGCTCCATGCATAGCAATGGAGCTGCCTGGCGGGGTAGTGCTTCTTATGTTCGCAAGTACTTCCATAATGCTCAAAATTTTTCAAAAATTTTCTTTCATCCTTTTCATCCTTTTCGACACATGCATGCTCCATTTAATTTAATTTAATTTAATTTAATTTAATTTAGCTTTTAAGCTATGCTAAAAAATGTCTCTTTAGTTTGTTTTGTTGCGGTATTAAATAAAAAATAGTTAAAACATTCAAAACATTGCGTATTAGAAGGGTACAACAGCATCTAACTGATGAGCCCACTGTTGTACCTGGGCAAAACGCATAAATGGAGTAAAGGTCACAAAAAACTTTCTTTTTTGATTTTTAAATCACAATTCCAACTAAAAATAATAAAATTCTTTTATTATTTAATTTTTGTATGTAAACATTAGCCAGACCACGGGCAAACATATTTTTAGGTGCATGAATGTAATCACATTCCCCTAAAAGTATAAAGTTTACAGTGTGTTTGCACTGTAAACTTTATATAGGTGTCGGTAAACATCGACCAAAACATTGCGTATTAGAAGGGTACAACAGCATCTAACTGATGAGCCCACTGTTGTACCTGGGCGAAACGCATAAATGGAGTAAAGGTCACAAAAAACTTTCTTTTTTGATTTTTAAATCACAATACTCCAACTAAAAATAATAAAATTCTTTTATTATTTAATTTTTGTATGTAAACATTAGCCAGACCACGGGCAAACATATTTTTAGGTGCATGAATGTAATCACATTCCCCTAAAAGTATAAAGTTTACAGTGTGTTTGCACTGTAAACTTTATATAGGTGTCGGTAAACATCGACCAAAACATTGCGTATTAGAAGGGTACAACAGCATCTAACTGATGAGCCCACTGTTGTACCTGGTCGAAACGCATAAATGGAGTAAAGGTCACAAAAAACTTTCTTTTTTGATTTTTAAATCACAATACTCCAACTAAAAATAATAAAATTCTTTTATTATTTAATTTTTGTATGTAATAGTGTAAAAGCTTCTTTAACATATGGAGTAAAATTTCCCCCGTAGGCTTCTGCCAAAACTGATCAATTTGCTTTTCGTTTTCAAGCAAATATATGTTCCTTATGAAGTAACTTTTAATAAGGTATCCATCCTCGATTTTGTCTCTTATGCATTTGAAAAGCCTCATGGATGGCTTTAGGTTATATTTTGTTAAAATAAGATCTTTTTCGATTTGAGGTACGCAAACACTGCATGTGAGATTTATCCCATTTTGAGTACCTTCTGCTGGCTTTGGAACTGCAAACCATAATTTTTCTTTGACGTTAATTGGAAATGGTCGCTCAAGGAACCAACTTTTGGGGGCATTGAATCTGAATGCTGGCACAAAATCCATCGAAATTTCGCGCTGGTTGGATTAAGCAATCACATTGTGGGCTGTACCAAGTTTGCGGTAATTAAGTATGTAGTGATCATAGTTTGATACTTTATTTCCATATGTTCTCAAAGCCGTTTCGATTATTTTCTCAAGCCAATCTTGAAATTCATTGCGTAAGAGAAAATTTGTTTTTGTTACTAATTCGTTGAACTGATAATACACGCGAGTCAAATTAGGATCTGATTTCATCAATTTTAAAGACTTTTCAAGTGATAGTCGAACATATCCTGGTCGATTAGGATCTTGTTCAAGTTCAATCTCCTCGTAAAACGGTATCTTAATCAAGAAGTGAACATCGAACTCATCCGGCTTGTGTAATCTTAAATTTTCGCTGTAACTTTCAAAGAGACTGGGTCCAGCATAAACTTGTTTGAACACTGGGTCTACTTTTTGCATCGTTTGAAATAAATAATTGCGGATGGCATCAAAGTCTTTGGTATATACCTCCCGATCTTCTTTTTTAATTGATATCTCTTGGTCAAGTAATGCTATATTTTTCTCAAAATTGTTCATGTTGGATATTTCTTTCAAGTTTTCAACGCTCGGTACAAACAAAATCAAAATGAAAAAAAAAAATTATTTAAATGCCACAAGCCACAGCAAATTAATCTGTTACAAATTCAAGTTTCAAGCGCTGACTGAACACTGATACTGAAAACTGAATAGAATCAAATGAGGAAAATAAGGATGAAAAACTTTTAACACATTTAACTACAAGCTGATTCGCATGTTTAGGGTAATCCCCGAAATCAATCAAGACCCAGCTCAGCACAAAGCTCAAAGTCGCTACCCAATTCAACAGAATAGCATGAATAGAAATAATTACAATAGCAACGAAGGTAGAACAAACAACAACCAAAATAATTTTCATCCCAGAAATAACAGACAAGGTAACAATCAAATTAACCGTAACAATAACAGAATAAGACGTAGCACACAAAGAGAACCAGCTTTTATTTTAAAAGAGGGAAAAGAAGTACACACCGAGGGGGGAGCCGACCCACCGGGGGGATTATTTAAGCCCAATAGAACATATGATATGTACAGGGGGCATAATAAACAGCCTCTATGTAGTTTTCAATACTAATAATAATAAGAATAAAAATTTTTTACTAGATACAGGCGTATCCATTTGCACCATAAAAGAACAAGCATTAGACAAAAACATACAAATAAACACATTAAATAAAATAACAGTAGTATATATTTCTGGAGAATTAAAATAAATAAAACAAAATAAAACTTCACTTTTTAATTTATTTCTACCACTTTTATTCAGTATCTCAACTCGACTTTTGGACTATCCCTTGTATTTACTCTTAACTTTATCACTCTTTAAACAAAACTGCCCTCTGGTTGCCTCGGGCGGGCTATTTATATCGAATGACATTTCATCTAGAACTCTCCAGCAACTTCTACATTGTCTCCACTCTACACTATTTTGGCTGTCAAACATTTTCTCTCCTTCAATATTTCTACACTTACACTAGTGCTCCCAGATGTGTTTTCGGTTGAACGTTTTCGATTAGGAAATTGGTATTAAGTGTTGGGTTCACTTTCGCGCACGAGATGGAAAAATACTTTATGTAAACAATCCTTATGACAGATGGAGGAAGGTGTTGTCAATTTGACATAGAAAAATTCCTTAGCAGATAAGTCATAAAGTGGTTAGGGAAAGAGAAAATGGTTTAGGCATATGCTAAGATCTTTCGTAAGGTTCATGTTCTAAATGTTGCTAGGAATGAAGATAGGAAATGTTTAGAGTAGGGAGATGTGAAGAAAGAACGTTATGACCTCTCAAATAAGCGGCGAAGAATTACATTGAGATTCTTAATCCGTAATTTGACTTTGTGCTGTTTGCGTCATTAGCAAGTTCAAAGTCAAACGGAACAGAAGTCCTAAGTTAAACAAGTGAAAAAGTTTGTTATTTTGGTCATTTCGTTTTGGTAAGATTATTTTTCAAATAAATATTTTTTTTTTAAAAGTGTATAACGTATAATTGTTTTAGATGTTAGGAAAGTCTAGTAATTGCTAGGAATTAAAGGTGCCCAGGAGGTTTCGGCCTGATACGATGCATTCAGTAGAGGAACAGAGAGATCATATATTTATAAAAAAGAGATTGTGGATAAATATAGAACACAGCTTATTCTTACTTATAGTCCAAGAATGGAAGTAGACATTGTACATGTGTAACGAACTTCTTTTTATTTAAATAAACACAAATAAAATCCGAAAACAAATTACTTTCGCTCACGAAATGGAAAAATACTTTATGTAAACAATCCTTATGACAGATGGAGGAAGGTGTTGTCAATTTGACATAGAAAAATTCCTTAGCAGATAAGTCATAAAGTGGTTAGGGAAAGAGAAAATGGTTTAGGCATATGCTAAGATCTTTCGTAAGTTCATGTTCTAAATGTAGCTAGGAATGAAGATAGGAAATGTTTAGATTAGGGAGATGTGAAGAAAGAACGTTATGACCTCTCAAATAAGCGGCGAAGAATAACATTGAGATTCTGAATCCGTAATTTGACTTTGTGCTGTTTGCGTCATTAGCAAGTTCAAAGTCAAACGGAACAGAAGTCCTAAGTTAAACAAGTGAAAAAGTTTGTTATTTTGGTCATTTCGTTTTGGTAAGATTATTTTTCAAATAAATATTTTTTTTTAAAAAGTGTATAACGTATAATTGTTTTAGATGTTAGGAAAGTCTAGTAATTGCTAGGAATTAAAGGTGCCCAGGAGGTTTCGGCCTGATACGATGCATTCAGTAGAGGAACAGAGAGATCATATATTTATAAAAAAGAGATTGTTGATAAATATAGAACACAGCTTATTCTTACTTATAGTCCAAGAATGGAAGTAGACATTGTACATGTGTAACGAACTTCTTTTTATTTAAATAAACACAAATAAAATCCGAAAACAAATTACTTTCGCGCACGAAATGGAAAAATACTTTATGTAAACAATCCTTATGACAGATGGAGGAAGGTGTTGTCAATTTGACATAGAAAAATTCCTTAGCAGATAAGTCATAAAGTGGTTAGGGAAAGAGAAAATGGTTTAGGCATATGCTAAGATCTTTCGTAAGGTTCATGTTCTAAATGTTGCTAGGAATGAAGATAGGAAATGTTTAGAGTAAGGAGATGTGAAGAAAGAACGTTATGACCTCTCAAATAAGCGGCGAAGAATAACATTGAGATTCTGAATCCGTAATTTGACTTTGTGCTGTTTGCATCATTAGCAAGTTCAAAGTCAAACGGAACAGAAGTCCTAAGTTAAACAAGTGAAAAAGTTTGTTATTTTGGTCATTTCGTTTTGGTAAGATTATTTTTCAAATAAATATTCTTTTTTTAAAAGTGTATAACGTATAAATGTTTTAGATGTTAGGAAAGTCTAGTAATTGCTAGGAATTAAAGGTGCCCAGGAGGTTTCGGCAGAAAATAAAATTTATTTAGCTGCTATAAATAACCAGGTAAAATTTTCTTTACATTGTATGGTTTGCAGTCATACTTATTTTCTTGTATGGTACCAAGAGTACTGGTATTTATTCTAATAGGAAGCGCCTTACCTGATTTTAGGATAAAATGTACACTTAATTAATTAAACTGTGATATATATATTTAACTAGTCTGCAAGTAGGCTCTTCGTCAGAAGAATCATCAAGAATTTGTAATCCGGAAGGAAAGATTTTGGCTACGAGCAGAAAGAGGATGGTTTGAAACCATTGGAAGCAGAAAACTTATTTTAACTAGTGTGTGCTCGGTTTTTTTTTTGTTTGTTTTTAATTCACTTAGTAATTGTAAAGTGCATCCGATATAACGGCAAATACGCTGTCGACGTAATTTAATTCGTTTGTTATACAAATAACCAGTTTATATATATGTTAATTTTAATTTTTTAAATTCGAGAACAAGTGCGAATAGTAGTTTACGACGGAAAAGACCATCGAGGATTTGGATGCTGTGGCCACAACTAAGAAATCATCGAACATTGGTAAGTCTTTTATGCGCCCTGTCACTTTTCTATTATATTTAAATTTACATATATATATCTGCTCTCGTAAATCTATTCGTGTAAAAAGAGGAAGTTAAGTCCCGGTATTTATAATTTGGTTTGCGAGTTTTAAAGTTAGTGTCGGATTCGTTATTTTTTTTCTTTAATTGTATAATTTTCATCTTGTTGTTTGATTGCGTCACAAGATTTAAAATTTTGAAATCTGAAAAGTCAAATCATATTCCGAACTCCTCTATCAAAAACAAATTTGAAGGAAGAAATACCTCTCAGTTCTAAAAAGTGTGTTTGAAAAAAGCTCGCACATATCGAAGCTTTCACTTTAAGCAATTTTTTGAAAACCCACACATTCAAGATTTCTTCCTCTCAGTTTTAAAAAGTGTGTTTGAAAAAGGCTCGCACATATCGAAGCTTTCACTTTAATCAGTTTTTTGAAAACACACGCAATCAAATAAGAAATAATATTGTTTATTTTTCTTGAAAGGTAGCGCTTTCATCACTAAAATCCTTTCTCAAAAACAGAAAATACAGGATTTTAGTGATGAAAGCGCTACCTTTCAAGAAAAATAAACAATATTATTTCTTATTTGATTGCGTGTGTTTTCAAAAAACTGATTAAAGTGAAAGCTTCGATATGTGCGAGCCTTTTTCAAACACACTTTTTAAAACTGAGAGGAAGAAATACAAATTGGTTTTTGACAGAGGAGTTCGGAATATGATTTGACTTTTTTAAGAAACTTTTTTCTTTGTGTTTCGATGTAGTTCAGGCTTAACAATTACATAATAAGACGTAGTGTACATAGAGAATCAGCCTTTATTTTAAATGAGTGAAACGAAGTACCCACCGAGGGGGGAGCCAACTCATCGGGGGGATTATTTAAGCCCAATAGAACATATTATATGTACAGGTGGCATAATAAACGGCCTATATGTAGTTTTCAATACTTATAATAATAAGAATAAAATTTTTTTACTAGATACAGGCGTATCCATTTGCACCATAAAAGAACAAGCATTAGACAAAAACATACAAATAAACACATTAAATAAAATAACAGTAGTAGATATTTCTGGAGAATTAACAACAATAGGAACTTGCAAAAATACACTGTTATTGGGTGAGCAATTCACGGACTATCATTTTCATTCACTATCATTCATTTCCCGTGCCCGTTGATGGCATTATTTTTGCTAACTTCCTTAAAGATTTTGGAGCTATAATTGACCTAGAACATTCCATTTTAAAATTATCTCTGAACAATTATAGTCAAATTTCCTTACCTATAGAAAGTCAAGATAAACTTAACTCATTAACAATAGCACCCAGATCTGAAGCCACCTATTGGTTGAACAGTACAAACAAAACATACAGACAAGAATTTTTGACTCCCAAGAACTTTGCGAAGGAGTATTCATGGCCGGTCCATATCTGGGATAAAAGACGGAAAAATGCCAATAAAAATTTTAAGCACTCGACAGGAAGAAGTAAAATTAAAATGGGTAGAACCAGACTCCAAAGCACTTTCAGAGTACCACATTCTGTCGTATGAACAGACAACAAATCCCAAAACGAAACGAACACAACAATTACTTTCACAAGATATTTTCCATTTAGAAAACGATAAACTAACATACAAATATATAGGTCAAGCCCAAATATGACTTAAAGCAGGAGCAACGGCAATACCATATAGATTACCTCATTCACAAAAAAATGACATACAAAACGAAGTAGAAAAGATGATTAAAAACAACATTATTGAACCATTGGTATCAGCATGTTGAAACTCACCTATTCTTGTAGTGCACAAAAAGAAAGACCCAGTAACAGGAATGCAAATATTCCGATTAGTAATTGATTATAGGAAAGTTAACGACGTTATCGAAGATGATAAATTTCCATTGCCTAACATAACTGACATATCCGATATGGCAGGAGGTGCAACTTATGTCTCCTGTATAGATTTAAGACAAGGATACTACCAGATGAAATTAGAAAAGGCAAGTAGGCCATGCACAGCGTTTCCACTGAAAACGGTCATTATCAATTAAAGCGACTGCCAATGGGTTTGAAAATATCACCTAGTACATTCTCAAGAATGATGTCTATAGCAATGTCCGGTCTAACGTATTCATAATGTTTTGTGTATCTTAACGACCCTATAGTATTCGGGAAAAATTTAGAACACCACAATAAAAATTTAATTGAAGTATTCGAAAGATTGAGAGAAGTAAATTCCAAACTACATCCAAGTAAATGTGCTTTTCTTAGAAAAGAAGTTTTATATCTAGGTCATATAATATCGGACACAGGCATTATACCAGATCCATCAAAATCCATAGTAATGAAAATTGAAAAAAGTATTGGACCTAGGATTGAACCCTGTGGAACTGCAGTCGATATAGGCAAAAAGATTGAAATTCTACTTCACAGCCTGTCGCCTTTGAGAGAGATACGAAGAGATAAGTCTCACATCGTCGATGAAAGCTTGTAAATTGAAGAAAGCTTTTGACATAGAACATTGTGGTTGATGGTATCGAAAGCCTTTGAGTAATCAAGGAGAGCGAGAAAAGAAAGTTGGTTGGCATCAAGAGCTTTTCGCGCCCTTTCCACAACCTCTGGGAGTGCCGTTGTACTGCTATGACCTGCACGAAATCCTGATTGCTTTAGGGCTAAAAGATTGTTTCCTTGGAGGTACCAAAATAATTGCTTCTTCAAAATTTTATCAAGGACTTTTGACAGGAACGGAAGATTGGTGGTTAGTCGAAACTCTGTGTTGTTGATGTTTTTTGATATTGGAATGATTTTTCAACTTTTCCATTGAGCTGGGAAAATACTCTTAGTGAGAATGGAGTTGAAGATGTAACATTATTTTCAAGAAAGTTGGGTGGTTGTCGAAGCCCATAGCATCAGATTTTACCGATAGAAGGCTTTCAACTACATCCTCAGTGTTAATACATGAGAAGCCAAATACATCTTCAATTTGCATTTCCGTCGAAATTTGGTGTGTCGGTAACATTTGGGTTTCACAAGGTAAGGAAATCGCCGAAACAAAATTGTGGTTTAAAGTGTTGCAATCCAGCCCATCGATATTCGAATCGTAGGCTTGCTTACGATTTCTTTCTAGTTCTTCCACTGTTTCCGGCCACTCTTAGAAATAAGTCGACCTTGATACCAGTCAACTTTGGCGTTTCGAATGAGACGAACTGTAAGATTTCACAAGCGGCGATATACTAACAAATACTCCAAAATCTTCAAACGTTTCCACTTTTTAAAGGCATGATCCCTCTCTTGCATTTTTGGCCAGATCTCACGAGTAAACCAAGGACATTGTCCGTATTTGGAAAAGACATTTTTTATGGGATAGTGCATCTCAAATAATTGTGCCAGATTACCTTGTAGAAACTCTACTTGGTCATCTGGGTGGTAAAATCGATAAATAGTATCCCAGTTTACTCTTTTTGCATTCATCTCGAGAGACTGCATGTTTAAATTTCTAAAATCACGGTACTGAAAAGTTCTAAGGGGTCTGTTAAGTATGCAATCAAAGGAAAGATGGAAAAGATTGTGATTGGAGAAACCGGAAGCACTAATTTGGTCAAACGAAATCACTTTGAGGGAATCACTTACAAGGAACAATTCGAGAAGTGAGCTTGATTTTTGTGAGAATTGAGTGGAATTGCTTGTATTTACAGGAAAAAGATTGAAAGTGACCATGATTTTAAGAATAGTGTTGTCGGTAAGAAAGTCTTTATTGAAGTCTCCAGCAAAGATAACGTCCGCATGAAAGAATGAAGTGTCTTCAAGTAGGCTATTTAGTACCGACCAATCAATATATCGGCTAGGACGGTAGACAACAATTAGTGCAGTCAATGAAGCATTTTAGGTCCGAATTTTTTTACTGTGAACCGATTTGCATGAAATTTTGGAATTAGGCTCATCTTACCCTTAACTTCAAAAGTGAAAATGATTTGAACACCGCCACCACCCTGGGGGTGGTTGCCACCCCTTTTGGGGGGCGAATTTTTTTTCTTCAAAATAACATCGGATATCGATAAAAGGCTTAATTTTAAGCAAAAAATCAAATACAAAGTTTTTCATTAAGTTCAATACTTTTCGAGTTATTGGCAATTGAAAATTCGCAATTTTTTCACGTTTTTCATCTATTTATTGCAAATATCTCCAAAACTATACGTTTTATCGAAAATTTTATAAAGAACAAAATTGTAGCAGGTAAAACAATGAACAATTTGATGTTTTATAAAGTATTCTAAGAACAATATTAAGCTAGATATAAAAGATCAAAGCCATTTTTTATTTTGTCTGAAATTTAATCGTTGTGGTCAATGCCATTTAGCGGCGAGCAGATGCATTTTATGCATTCTAATACCAAAAGATATTTTGTAGTGCTTGAAATAAGCTTTAAAATGAGCACTATTAAAAGTCTTTTGCACGTAAAATAAGTGAGCTGTAGTGCAAATATGGAGAGCATCTAATGTTTTTTTCTTTTAAATCAATGAGTTTTTGGACCATAACTCCTTCAATTTTCATGCTATCACAACTTATAAAAAGCCATAGTAAAGGTAATTAAGAGAGCTACAACATGCTTTATTGCAGTATGTAGTAAACAACCTTTTGCTAAAACGGTGAAGGGTTAAAGGACTAGAGAAGAGGCTGCGATTGCTCTGCCGCGCGCTCTTTAGACAATCATATCTCCATCAATTTTTGTCTGACTGAAAAAACTAAAAGACCAAATTGTTTGTCAGAAAAATACCTAAATTTTTTATTCTAACCTTTTTATACGTATCTGTCGTCATTTTTGAGATATTATGAACAAAGTGGGCTTTTTAAAAATTTTAAAATTTGTTGTTTTTTTTTTTAATCGTGACTTTTTTGAAAAATATGTGTCCTGAAGCATCCAAACTGATTCTATCTTTCAAACTCTTCATAACAAACTTAATTTTAGGCGGAATACGATTAAATTTAATTTTGGTGGAAATGGCTCTTATGAAACTCATTGATTTAAAAGAAAAAAACATTAGATGCTCTCGTTATTTCCACTACAGCTCACTTATTTTACGTGCAAAAGACTTTTAATAGTGCTCATTTTAAAGCTTATTTCAAGCACTACAAAACATCCTCTAGTATTAGAATGCATAAAATGCATCTGCTCGCCGCTAAATTGCATTGACCACAACGATTAAATTTCAGACAAAATAAAAAATGGCTTTGGTCTTTTATATCTAGCTTAATATTGTTCTTAGAATACTTTATAAAACACCAAATTGTTCATTGTTTTACCTGCTACAATTTTGTTCTTTATAAAATTTTCGATAAAACGTATAGTTTTGGAGATATTTGCAATAAATAGATGAAAAACGTGAAAAAACTGCGAATTTTTAATTGCCAATAACTCGAAAAGTATTGGACTTAATGAAAAACTTTGTATTTGATTTTTTGCTTAAAATTAAGCCTTTTATCGATATCCGATGTTATTTTGAAGAAAAAAAATTCGCCCCCCAAAAGGGGTGGCAACCACCCCCAGGGTGGTGGCGGTGTTCAAATCATTTTCACTTTTGAAGTTAAGGGTAAGATGAGCCTAATTCCAAAATTTCATGCAAATCGGTTCACAGTAAAAAAATTCGGAGGTAAGGCCCTATTTTTCTCTTCATTGACTGCACTAAATAAGAAATAAACTTGAAGACGAATTTACAATCTCTGCACAGATGTATTTAATAGGAGAACCAGGGCTAGAGACATATTTGACTCGGTGTTTGATCGAGTCTTTTAAACAATTGGTGACTCCACCACCACCGACTATCATTTCTAATAACCTTAAACCCCTCCATTTAAATTAGTTGATCAGCGATACCTTCATGAAACCAAGTCTCACTCACACAAATAGCGTCATATCCAATCTTCTTGAATAAGCTTTGCGCAATAATATGGCAAGTTTGAAAATCATTATTTCGCGATGACATTTTGTTAACTATAGCTCGAGTTATGCAAGTGCTAGCTAGGTTCGTTTATGGAGAACCGATTTAAGATATGCTAATTATTATTTAAAATCGAAGTCATTGATGTGAATTTTCATAAAGAAGTAAACAAAAAATAAAGTATTTATGTAATAATTTGTGTTATGACTACCCTTATAATGTATGGCACCCTTATAATGTTATAAACACACAGTGCGAGCATTTAGGAAAATAGGAGAGAATTTGAAAAGAGACACCGATGCACGTAGCTTTTAGACTTCTGTGAATCGTAATGCAGGGAAAATACAGAGCCAGGTAAGGCATTCCACATTCGGGTGGTGCGATTAAAATAAGAATCTCTGTACTTGACTGTAAGCCCGAAGTTGGGCTCAAGGTAAAACTGATGAGCATTCCTAGCGAGCGGGTGTTGCGGCTAGATTGTTTCAGGGGAGGAATGCAGCTGGCTATTTCACTACAGCACTGTTTGTGAATAAAGCGATAAAAAAGAGAGACACAGGTAACTTTTCGACGATGTTCAAGAGAATCAATCGATTCTACAATTGAACGATCATCTATCAATCTCAGCGCTCTATTTTGCACCCTATCAAGTAGGTGCAAAGATGTTTGAGGAACACCTGACCAGGTATGGGAGTTATACTCCAGTTTTGGGCGGATGATGGCCTTATAAATTGTAGCCAGATCAGAAGGGGGAAGAACTTCTAGCATGCATCGTCTCAAGAAGCCTAAGCATTTAACAGCGTTTTTGGCGACTTCAAATATGTGGTCATTCTAATGAAGATCATCGTTTGCACACATGCCAAGTACTGACAACTTTTCGGTTTCTTGGATGCAAGTACCATTCATGGATAATGGCAATGGGGGAATGTTAAGCTTCAACGACACGAAGTAAATATGTTAGTGGAAAGTAAGTTCGAAAATATTGAATTAGATCACTTGAATAAGGAAGAACCTCTAGGAGTAACTCAGCTAATGAGTAAATAAAAAATTTATTTTATAAAGAAGGTGATAGATTAACAAATACAACTAGCATAGTACATGAATCTTAATCAATGAAATATTAAGGGATTGCATTAATGTGATTTGTGTAGTGTACCTCGACGACATTTTGGTATATTCAACTACTTTTAGTGAACATATGAAATCGTTAGACAAAATTTTCAAAATCCTATCTACACATAACTTAAAGATACAAGCCGATAAATGCTGCTTTATGCAGAAAGACACTAAATTTTTAGGGCATATTCTTACCAAGGACGGAGTTATGCCTAGTCCCAGTAAAATTGAAGGCATTCAAAACATAGAACTACCCAAAACTGAAAAACAGCTAAAGAGTCTTCTTGGAATGACTGGATTTTACAGAAAATTTATCAAAGACTACTCTAAAGTTGCTTTACCACTTATAAAATATTTAAAAAAAAAGACCTTAAAATTAATACAAAAGATTCTGAGTATATCGAAGCTTTTGAAAAGCTTAAGATTCTTATATCTTCACATCCAATTTTAAAATTTCCTAATTATGATAAGCCATTTGTGGTCACAACAGATGCTAGCGATTATGCCATAGGAGCTGTTCTTTCACAAGGTAGTCATAAAATGTTACATTTCTAGGACTCTGAATAAACATGAAAAGAAATAAAGTGTTACTGACAAAGAATTCTTAGCAATCGTTTATTCGGTTACGTATTTTAGGCCATATCTATATGGTAGAAAGTTTAAAATCGTGACAGACCATGCCCCTATAAAGTACTTAAATTCTAAGTACAAAGGAAAAGAATTCTCTCAAAAAAATCATAGATAGATTCTAAAATTACAAGAGTTCAACTTTGACATTAACTATCAAGGGAAGGAAAATACTGTAGCTGATTTTCTTAGCAGGCAGAAAAATAGCCCTCAAATAAATGATCAAAACAGTAGTGAATCCAATAAAGACCTATCTGATACGACGCATTCAGTAGAGGAACAGAGAGATCATATATTTATAAAAAAGAGATTGCTGATAAATATAGAACACAGCTTATTCTTACTTATAGTCCAAGAATGGAAGTAGACATTGTACATGCGTAACGAACTTCTTTTTATTTAAATAAACACAAATAAAATCCGAAAACAAATTACTTTCGCGCACGAGATGGAAAAATACTTTATGTAAACAATCCTTATGACAGATGGAGGAAGGTGTTGTCAATTTGACATAGAAAAATTCCTTAGCAGATAAGTCATAAAGTGGTTAGGGAAAGAGAAAATGGTTAAGGCATATGCTAAGATCTTTCGTAAGGTTCATGTTCTAAATGTTGCTAGGAATGAAGATAGGAAATGTTTAGAGTAGGGAGATGTGAAGAAAGAACGTTATGACCTCTCAAATAAGCGGCGAAGAATAACATTGAGATTCTGAATCCGTAATTTGACTTTTTGCTGTTTGCGTCATTAGCAAGTTCAAAGTCAAACGGAACAGAAGTCCTAAGTTAAACAAGTGAAAAAGTTTGTTATTTTGGTCATTTCGTTTTGGTAAGATTATTTTTCAAATAAATATTTTTTTTTAAAAAGTGTATAACGTATAATTGTTTTAGATGTTAGGAAAGTCTAGTAATTGCTAGGAATTAAAGGTGCCCAGGAGGTTTCGGCCTGATACGATGCATTCAGTAGAGGAACAGAGAGATCATATATTTATAAAAAAGAGATTGTTGATAAATATAGAACACAGCTTATTCTTACTTATAGTCCAAGAATGGAAGTAGACATTGTACATGTGTAACGAACTTCTTTTTATTTAAATAAACACAAATAAAATCCGAAAACAAATTACTTTCGCGCACGAAATGGAAAAATACTTTATGTAAACAATCCTTATGACAGATGGAGGAAGGTGTTGTCAATTTGACATAGAAAAATTCCTTAGCAGATAAGTCATAAAGTGGTTAGGGAAAGAGAAAATGGTTTAGGCATATGCTAAGATCTTTCGTAAGGTTCATGTTCTAAATGTTGCTAGGAATGAAGATAGGAAATGTTTAGAGTAAGGAGATGTGAAGAAAGAACGTTATGACCTCTCAAATAAGCGGCGAAGAATAACATTGAGATTCTGAATCCGTAATTTGACTTTGTGCTGTTTGCATCATTAGCAAGTTCAAAGTCAAACGGAACAGAAGTCCTAAGTTAAACAAGTGAAAAAGTTTGTTATTTTGGTCATTTCGTTTTGGTAAGATTATTTTTCAAATAAATATTTTTTTTTTAAAAGTGTATAACGTATAAATGTTTTAGATGTTAGGAAAGTCTAGTAATTGCTAGGAATTAAAGGTGCCCAGGAGGTTTCGGCAGAAAATAAAATTTATTTAGCTGCTATAAATAACCAGGTAAAATTTTCTTTACATTGTATGGTTTGCAGTCATACTTATTTTCTTGTATGGTACCAAGAGTACTGGTATTTATTCTAATAGGAAGCGCCTTACCTGATTTTAGGATAAAATGTACACTTAATTAATTAAACTGTGATATATATATTTAACTAGTCTGCAAGTAGGCTCTTCGTCAGAAGAATCATCAAGAATTTGTAATCCGGAAGGAAAGATTTTGGCTACGAGCAGAAAGAGGATGGTTTGAAACCATTGGAAGCAGAAAACTTATTTTAACTAGTGTGTGCTCGGTTTTTTTTTTGTTTGTTTTTAATTCACTTAGTAATTGTAAAGTGCATCCGATATAACGGCAAATACGCTGTCGACGTAATTTAATTCGTTTGTTATACAAATAACCAGTTTATATATATGTTAATTTTAATTTTTTAAATTCGAGAACAAGTGCGAATAGTAGTTTACGACGGAAAAGACCATCGAGGATTTGGATGCTGTGGCCACAACTGAGAAATCATCGAACATTGGTAAGTCTTTTATGCGCCCTGTCACTTTTCTATTATATTTAAATTTACATATATATATCTGCTCTCGTAAATCTATTCGTGTAAAAAGAGGAAGTTAAGTCCCGGTATTTATAATTTGGTTTGCGAGTTTTAAAGTTAGTGTCGGATTCGTTATTTTTTTTTCTTTAATTGTATAATTTTCATCTTGTTGTTTGATTGCGTCACAAGATTTAAAATTTTGAAATCTGAAAAGTCAAATCATATTCCGAACTCCTCTATCAAAAACAAATTTGAAGGAAGAAATACCTCTCAGTTCTAAAAAGTGTGTTTGAAAAAAGCTCGCACATATCGAAGCTTTCACTTTAAGCAATTTTTTGAAAACCCACACATTCAAGATTTCTTCCTCTCAGTTTTAAAAAGTGTGTTTGAAAAAGGCTCGCACATATCGAAGCTTTCACTTTAATCAGTTTTTTGAAAACACACGCAATCAAATAAGAAATAATATTGTTTATTTTTCTTGAAAGGTAGCGCTTTCATCACTAAAATCCTTTCTCAAAAACAGAAAATACAGGATTTTAGTGATGAAAGCGCTACCTTTCAAGAAAAATAAACAATATTATTTCTTATTTGATTGCGTGTGTTTTCAAAAAACTGATTAAAGTGAAAGCTTCGATATGTGCGAGCCTTTTTCAAACACACTTTTTAAAACTGAGAGGAAGAAATACAAATTGGTTTTTGACAGAGGAGTTCGGAATATGATTTGACTTTTTTAAGAAACTTTTTTCTTTGTGTTTCGATGTAGTTCAGGCTTAACAATTACATAATAAGACGTAGTGTACATAGAGAATCAGCCTTTATTTTAAATGAGTGAAACGAAGTACCCACCGAGGGGGGAGCCAACTCATCGGGGGGATTATTTAAGCCCAATAGAACATATTATATGTACAGGTGGCATAATAAACGGCCTATATGTAGTTTTCAATACTTATAATAATAAGAATAAAATTTTTTTACTAGATACAGGCGTATCCATTTGCACCATAAAAGAACAAGCATTAGACAAAAACATACAAATAAACACATTAAATAAAATAACAGTAGTAGATATTTCTGGAGAATTAACAACAATAGGAACTTGCAAAAATACACTGTTATTGGGTGAGCAATTCACGGACTATCATTTTCATTCACTATCATTCATTTCCCGTGCCCGTTGATGGCATTATTTTTGCTAACTTCCTTAAAGATTTTGGAGCTATAATTGACCTAGAACATTCCATTTTAAAATTATCTCTGAACAATTATAGTAAAATTTCCTTACCTATAGAAAGTCAAGATAAACTTAACTCATTAACAATAGCACCCAGATCTGAAGCCACCTATTGGTTGAACAGTACAAACAAAACATACAGACAAGAATTTTTGACTCCCAAGAACTTTGCGAAGGAGTATTCATGGCCGGTCCATATCTGGGATAAAAGACGGAAAAATGCCAATAAAAATTTTAAGCACTCGACAGGAAGAAGTAAAATTAAAATGGGTAGAACCAGACTCCAAAGCACTTTCAGAGTACCACATTCTGTCGTATGAACAGACAACAAATCCCAAAACGAAACGAACACAACAATTACTTTCACAAGATATTTTCCATTTAGAAAACGATAAACTAACATACAAATATATAGGTCAAGCCCAAATATGACTTAAAGCAGGAGCAACGGCAATACCATATAGATTACCTCATTCACAAAAAAATGACATACAAAACGAAGTAGAAAAGATGATTAAAAACAACATTATTGAACCATTGGTATCAGCATGTTGAAACTCACCTATTCTTGTAGTGCACAAAAAGAAAGACCCAGTAACAGGAATGCAAATATTCCGATTAGTAATTGATTATAGGAAAGTTAACGACGTTATCGAAGATGATAAATTTCCATTGCCTAACATAACTGACATATCCGATATGGCAGGAGGTGCAACTTATGTCTCCTGTATAGATTTAAGACAAGGATACTACCAGATGAAATTAGAAAAGGCAAGTAGGCCATGCACAGCGTTTCCACTGAAAACGGTCATTATCAATTAAAGCGACTGCCAATGGGTTTGAAAATATCACCTAGTACATTCTCAAGAATGATGTCTATAGCAATGTCCGGTCTAACGTATTCATAATGTTTTGTGTATCTTAACGACCCTATAGTATTCGGGAAAAATTTAGAACACCACAATAAAAATTTAATTGAAGTATTCGAAAGATTGAGAGAAGTAAATTCCAAACTACATCCAAGTAAATGTGCTTTTCTTAGAAAAGAAGTTTTATATCTAGGTCATATAATATCGGACACAGGCATTATACCAGATCCATCAAAATCCATAGTAATGAAAATTGAAAAAAGTATTGGACCTAGGATTGAACCCTGTGGAACTGCAGTCGATATAGGCAAAAAGATTGAAATTCTACTTCACAGCCTGTCGCCTTTGAGAGAGATACGAAGAGATAAGTCTCACATCGTCGATGAAAGCTTGTAAATTGAAGAAAGCTTTTGACATAGAACATTGTGGTTGATGGTATCGAAAGCCTTTGAGTAATCAAGGAGAGCGAGAAAAGAAAGTTGGTTGGCATCAAGAGCTTTTCGCGCCCTTTCCACAACCTCTGGGAGTGCCGTTGTACTGCTATGACCTGCACGAAATCCTGATTGCTTTAGGGCTAAAAGATTGTTTCCTTGGAGGTACCAAAATAATTGCTTCTTCAAAATTTTATCAAGGACTTTTGACAGGAACGGAAGATTGGTGGTTAGTCGAAACTCTGTGTTGTTGATGTTTTTTGATATTGGAATGATTTTTCAACTTTTCCATTGAGCTGGGAAAATACTCTTAGTGAGAATGGAGTTGAAGATGTAACATTATTTTCAAGAAAGTTGGGTGGTTGTCGAAGCCCATAGCATCAGATTTTACCGATAGAAGGCTTTCAACTACATCCTCAGTGATAATACATGAGAAGCCAAATACATCTTCAATTTGCATTTCCGTCGAAATTTGGTGTGTCGGTAACATTTGGGTTTCACAAGGTAAGGAAATCGCCGAAACAAAATTGTGGTTTAAAGTGTTGCAATCCAGCCCATCGATATTCGAATCGTAGGCTTGCTTACGATTTCTTTCTAGTTCTTCCACTGTTTCCGGCCACTCTTAGAAATAAGTCGACCTTGATACCAGTCAACTTTGGCGTTTCGAATGAGACGAACTGTAAGATTTCACAAGCGGCGATATACTAACAAATACTCCAAAATCTTCAAACGTTTCCACTTTTTAAAGGCATGATCCCTCTCTTGCATTTTTGGCCGGATCTCACGAGTAAACCAAGGACATTGTCCGTATTTGGAAAAGACATTTTTTATGGGATAGTGCATCTCAAATAATTGTGCCAGATTACCTTGTAGAAACTCTACTTGGTCATCTGGGTGGTAAAATCGATAAATAGTATCCCAGTTTACTCTTTTTGCATTCATCTCGAGAGACTGCATGTTTAAATTTCTAAAATCACGGTACTGAAAAGTTCTAAGGGGTCTGTTAAGTATGCAATCAAAGGAAAGATGGAAAAGATTGTGATTGGAGAAACCGGAAGCACTAATTTGATCAAACGAAATCACTTTGAGGGAATCACTTACAAGGAACAATTCGAGAAGTGAGCTTGATTTTTGTGAGAATTGAGTGGAATTGCTTGTATTTACAGGAAAAAGATTGAAAGTGACCATGATTTTAAGAATAGTGTTGTCGGTAAGAAAGTCTTTATTGAAGTCTCCAGCAAAGATAACGTCCGCATGAAAGAATGAAGTGTCTTCAAGTAGGCTATTTAGTACCGACCAATCAATATATCGGCTAGGACGGTAGACAACAATAAGAAATAAACTTGAAGACGAATTTACAATCTCTGCACAGATGTATTTAATAGGAGAACCAGGGCTAGAGACATATTTGACTCGGTGTTTGATCGAGTCTTTTAAACAATTGGTGACTCCACCACCACCGACTATCATTTCTAATAACCTTAAACCCCTCCATTTAAATTAGTTGATCAGCGATACCTTCATGAAACCAAGTCTCACTCACACAAATAGCGTCATATCCAATCTTCTTGAATAAGCTTTGCGCAATAATATGGCAAGTTTGAAAATCATTATTTCGCGATGACATTTTGTTAACTATAGCTCGAGTTATGCAAGTGCTAGCTAGGTTCGTTTATGGAGAACCGATTTAAGATATGCTAATTATTATTTAAAATCGAAGTCATTGATGTGAATTTTCATAAAGAAGTAAACAAAAAATAAAGTATTTATGTAATAATTTGTGTTATGACTACCCTTATAATGTATGGCACCCTTATAATGTTATAAACACACAGTGCGAGCATTTAGGAAAATAGGAGAGAATTTGAAAAGAGACACCGATGCACGTAGCTTTTAGACTTCTGTGAATCGTAATGCAGGGAAAATACAGAGCCAGGTAAGGCATTCCACATTCGGGTGGTGCGATTAAAATAAGAATCTCTGTACTTGACTGTAAGCCCGAAGTTGGGCTCAAGGTAAAACTGATGAGCATTCCTAGCGAGCGGGTGTTGCGGCTAGATTGTTTCAGGGGAGGAATGCAGCTGGCTATTTCACTACAGCACTGTTTGTGAATAAAGCGATAAAAAAGAGAGACACAGGTAACTTTTCGACGATGTTCAAGAGAATCAATCGATTCTACAATTGAACGATCATCTATCAATCTCAGCGCTCTATTTTGCACCCTATCAAGTAGGTGCAAAGATGTTTGAGGAACACCTGACCAGGTATGGGAGTTATACTCCAGTTTTGGGCGGATGATGGCCTTATAAATTGTAGCCAGATCAGAAGGGGGAAGAACTTCTAGCATGCATCGTCTCAAGAAGCCTAAGCATTTAACAGCGTTTTTGGCGACTTCAAATATGTGGTCATTCTAATGAAGATCATCGTTTGCACACATGCCAAGTACTGACAACTTTTCGGTTTCTTGGATGCAAGTACCATTCATGGATAATGGCAATGGGGGAATGTTAAGCTTCAACGACACGAAGTAAATATGTTAGTGGAAAGTAAGTTCGAAAATATTGAATTAGATCACTTGAATAAGGAAGAACCTCTAGGAGTAACTCAGCTAATGAGTAAATAAAAAATTTATTTTATAAAGAAGGTGATAGATTAACAAATACAACTAGCATAGTACATGAATCTTAATCAATGAAATATTAAGGGATTGCATTAATGTGATTTGTGTAGTGTACCTCGACGACATTTTGGTATATTCAACTACTTTTAGTGAACATATGAAATCGTTAGACAAAATTTTCAAAATCCTATCTACACATAACTTAAAGATACAAGCCGATAAATGCTGCTTTATGCAGAAAGACACTAAATTTTTAGGGCATATTCTTACCAAGGACGGAGTTATGCCTAGTCCCAGTAAAATTGAAGGCATTCAAAACATAGAACTACCCAAAACTGAAAAACAGCTAAAGAGTCTTCTTGGAATGACTGGATTTTACAGAAAATTTATCAAAGACTACTCTAAAGTTGCTTTACCACTTATAAAATATTTAAAAAAAAAAGACCTTAAAATTAATACAAAAGATTCTGAGTATATCGAAGCTTTTGAAAAGCTTAAGATTCTTATATCTTCTCATCCAATTTTAAAATTTCCTAATTATGATAAGCCATTTGTGGTCACAACAGATGCTAGCGATTATGCCATAGGAGCTGTTCTTTCACAAGGTAGTCATAAAATGTTACATTTCTAGGACTCTGAATAAACATGAAAAGAAATAAAGTGTTACTGACAAAGAATTCTTAGCAATCGTTTATTCGGTTACGTATTTTAGGCCATATCTATATGGTAGAAAGTTTAAAATCGTGACAGACCATGCCCCTATAAAGTACTTAAATTCTAAGTACAAAGGAAAAGAATTCTCTCAAAAAAATCATAGATAGATTCTAAAATTACAAGAGTTCAACTTTGACATTAACTATCAAGGGAAGGAAAATACTGTAGCTGATTTTCTTAGCAGGCAGAAAAATAGCCCTCAAATAAATGATCAAAACAGTAGTGAATCCAATAAAGACCTATCTGATACGACGCATTCAGTAGAGGAACAGAGAGATCATATATTTATAAAAAAGAGATTGCTGATAAATATAGAACACAGCTTATTCTTACTTATAGTCCAAGAATGGAAGTAGACATTGTACATGCGTAACGAACTTCTTTTTATTTAAATAAACACAAATAAAATCCGAAAACAAATTACTTTCGCGCACGAGATGGAAAAATACTTTATGTAAACAATCCTTATGACAGATGGAGGAAGGTGTTGTCAATTTGACATAGAAAAATTCCTTAGCAGATAAGTCATAAAGTGGTTAGGGAAAGAGAAAATGGTTAAGGCATATGCTAAGATCTTTCGTAAGGTTCATGTTCTAAATGTTGCTAGGAATGAAGATAGGAAATGTTTAGAGTAGGGAGATGTGAAGAAAGAACGTTATGACCTCTCAAATAAGCGGCGAAGAATAACATTGAGATTCTGAATCCGTAATTTGACTTTTTGCTGTTTGCGTCATTAGCAAGTTCAAAGTCAAACGGAACAGAAGTCCTAAGTTAAACAAGTGAAAAAGTTTGTTATTTTGGTCATTTCGTTTTGGTAAGATTATTTTTCAAATAAATATTTTTTTTTAAAAAGTGTATAACGTATAATTGTTTTAGATGTTAGGAAAGTCTAGTAATTGCTAGGAATTAAAGGTGCCCAGGAGGTTTCGGCCTGATACGATGCATTCAGTAGAGGAACAGAGAGATCATATTGTAACGTGAACCCAACATTTTATACCAATTTCCTAATCGAAAAACGTTCAACCGAAAACACAACTGGCAACACTTTAATGGAATGGTATAAATGACAGGCGTTGCTTGTAACCCAGTGTGTGTGAGTGTAGAGAGACAGACAGACAGAGAGTAGACAGCAAATGTGGCGACAATGTAGAAGTTACTGGAGAGTTCTAGATGGCGTGTCATTCGATATAAATAGCCCGCCCGAGGCAACCAGAAGTCAGTTTTTGGTTTATAGAGTGATAAAGTTAAGAGTAAATACAAGTGATAGTCCCAAAGTCGAGTTGAGATCGAATTAAGCATATATACTGAATAAAAGTGATAGAATTAAATTAAAAAGTGAAGTTTTATTTTTCGAACTAAGCGCACGTTACATTGGTGTCAGAAGTGTAAATAAAACTTATTTGACTAGTAAAGTGTAAAAAAAAAAAAAAAAAAAAAAAGTAAAAAGAAAAATAATAATTATATACAGTGAAAATGGGTAAGTTGTTAGAAGAGCTCAACTGCATTGAGCTTAAAAGTGAGTTAGGTAAGCGAAATCTTTCTAGAGCGGGATCGAAAAATGAGCTCGTCCTGCGCTTGCGTAACTATTTGGAACAGCAAGGGGAAGACGTAAACACTTTTGTTTTTGAAATAGAAGTGGAAGAAGAGGAAGTAAATGAAAGTGTAGATTTTTCTAGTATAATGAAGATTTTATTAGAACAAAACAAGCAACAGCAGAATATTCTCGGACGTCTGGAAGAGCAACGAAACGATCAAAAGAAGGAACAGCAGAATGTTCTCGAACAACTGGAAGCACAACGAAACGAGCAAAAGAAGGAACAACAGAATATTCTCGAAAGACTTGAGGCGCAACAGAATGTTTTGGAAGGCCAGAAAAACATTCTAGAAGGCAAATTGGGCAACATTGAGAAAAATGTTTGTGGCCTAGAAAAACGCATTGAATGTGTTGAGAAACGATTTTCCAAGCTTGAGAGTCAATGCGAAAGTCAGCTTGCCACTTTGGAGAAACGAATCGAAAACATGGCTAAGGAACTAGACCAGATGCGGAAAATGGAGCTACGGAAAACTTGTGGAGATTGTCTAAAGCAAAGAGAAGTACAACCACCAACATTCGACGGACAGTCGTCTTGGTCAGTTTACAGGAGACAATTCGAGGCAGCTGCGACAGCAAATGGCTGGGATGACGAAGACAAATACATAGCACTGACTCTTGCTCTTAGAGGACCAGCAGCTGAATTACTTCAAACTGTTCCAGCTGGTAAGAGCTACGATTTCAGTGCTCTCGTGGCAGCTATAGATAAACGCTTTGGTGATAGCCACTTGAAAGAGGTCTTCCGAGTCCAACTCAATAGCAGAGTCCAGAAAAGGGGTGAAAGTCTACAGCAGCTCCAAGCAGACGTCGAAAGACTGGCTCACCTGGCATACCCGGATGCTGGAGAAGAAATCATCAACCATCTGGCTGTTGAGTCCTTCGTTCGTGCCATTTCTGACAAACATCTTCAGAGATCTGTGCGAACTGCTAGAACACGAACTCTTTCCGAAACTCTAGAGTTTGCATTAATGATGGAAGCATCTGAGCAAGCTTCTCAAATGGTACATTGTCAAAGAGAAGCCATATTCGAGGCGGGATCATGCCCAGGAATTAAGCTACAAAGGAACCAGCGGCACGGACTTGCCAGATGTTGGAATTGTAATAAGACGGGGCACTTACAGCGACAATGCCGGTTGCCACCAATCAAAACTGAAACTGCTTGTCGACGTTGTGAAGTCCAAGAAAATCAATCCGCGAGCTGTAGAGTAAGACCGCAGACTTATCAATACCGAATTGGACATCAGGTAGAAAACCCCCAATGGAATTGCTGGCGGAAAGTAGAGACCAAGACTCAGCGGATGAGAGTGGAACCCATATTCGGATGGAACAAGGAAGAATTGAGGTCTGCTCAAAAGAAGGATCCAGACATCGGACCGATTCTCAAATGGAAAGAGAACAACACGAAACCTGACTGGAACGACATTTCGGACCAAAGCTCTGTTGTCAAAGCTTATTGGGCACAGTGGGACTCGCTTCGCGTGCAAGAAGGCGTACTCCAGCGCAAATGGGAATCTCCTGACGGTAAATCCTTTGTAATGCAGCTTATTGTTCCTCAATCGAAAATCAAAGAGGTTTTACAAAAGATGCATAGAAGCCCTACAGGAAGCCACCTGGGAGTCAACAAGACGCTGGAGAATGTGCGAAAACGCTTTTACTGGCTGCATGTTAGAGGTGACGTGGAGAAGTGGTTCCGAAATTGTTATGTCTGTGATTCAAACATAGAGGTGGGTAGGCTTACAGATGGACCTAAAAGAACAGGGACATGGGCCACAGAGTATGGCGACCGGATGAAGACTCGGTACGACACAAAAGCGACAACGGCAGGATTCCGAGCAGGAGATCGTGTGTGGCTCTACAATCCGCATCGTCAAAAGGGATTGTCACTGAAACTTCAGCAAAACTGGGAAGGTCCTTATACTGTAGTCACTAGGATTAACGACGTGGTTTACCGCATCCAAAGAGGACTAAGAGGCAAGTTAAAAGTAGTTCATTGTGACAGGCTGCATCGATATAGTGGCGAGGCTGCAGATGGAATTATTCGGGACGAACAATCCTAAGGAGGGGGCAGTGTAACGTGAACCCAACATTTTATACCAATTTCCTAATCGAAAAACGTTCAACCGAAAACACAACTGGCAACACTTTAATGGAATGGTATAAATGACAGGCGTTGCTTGTAACCCAGTGTGTGTGAGTGTAGAGAGACAGACAGACAGAGAGTAGACAGCAAATGTGGCGACAATGTAGAAGTTACTGGAGAGTTCTAGATGGCGTGTCATTCGATATAAATAGCCCGCCCGAGGCAACCAGAAGTCAGTTTTTGGTTTATAGAGTGATAAAGTTAAGAGTAAATACAAGTGATAGTCCCAAAGTCGAGTTGAGATCGAATTAAGCATATATACTGAATAAAAGTGATAGAATTAAATTAAAAAGTGAAGTTTTATTTTTCGAACTAAGCGCACGTTACAATATATTTATAAAAAAGAGATTGTTGATAAATATAGAACACAGCTTATTCTTACTTATAGTCCAAGAATGGAAGTAGACATTGTACATGTGTAACGAACTTCTTTTTATTTAAATAAACACAAATTAAATCCGAAAACAAATTACTTTCGCGCACGAGATGGAAAAATACTTTATGTAAACAATCCTTATGACAGATGGAGGAAGGTGTTGTCAATTTGACATAGAAAAATTCCTTAGCAGATAAGTCATAAAGTGGTTAGGGAAAGAGAAAATGGTTTAGGCATATGCTAAGATCTTTCGTAAGGTTCATGTTCTAAATGTTGCTAGGAATGAAGATAGGAAATGTTTAGAGTAGGGAGATGTGAAGAAAGAACGTTATGACCTCTCAAATAAGCGGCGAAGAATAACATTGAGATTCTGAATCCGTAATTTGACTTTGTGCTGTTTGCATCATTAGCAAGTTCAAAGTCAAACGGAACAGAAGTCCTAAGTTAAACAAGTGAAAAAGTTTGTTATTTTGGTCATTTCGTTTTGGTAAGATTATTTTTCAAATAAATATTTTTTTTTTTAAAGTGTATAACGTATAATTGTTTTAGATGTTAGGAAAGTCTAGTAATTGCTAGGAATTAAAGGTGCCCAGGAGGTTTCGGCCTGATACGATGCATTCAGTAGAGGAACAGAGAGATCATATATTTATAAAAAAGAGATTGTTGATAAATATAGAACACAGCTTATTCTTACTTATAGTCCAAGAATGGAAGTAGACATTGTGCATTTGTAACGAACTTCTTTTTATTTAAATAAACACAAATAAAATCCGAAAACAAATTACTTTCGCGCACGAGATGGAAAAATACTTTATGTAAACAATCCTTATGACAGATGGAGGAAGGTGTTGTCAATTTGACATAGAAAAATTCCTTAGCAGATAAGTCATAAAGTGGTTAGGGAAAGAGAAAATGGTTTAGGCATATGCTAAGATCTTTCGTAAGGTTCATGTTCTAAATGTTGCTAGGAATGAAGATAGGAAATGTTTAGAGTAGGGAGATGTGAAGAAAGAACGTTATGACCTCTCAAATAAGCGGTGAAGAATAACATTGAGATTCTGAATCCGTAATTTGACTTTGTGCTGTTTGCGTCATTAGCAAGTTCAAAGTCAAACGGAACAGAAGTCCTAAGTTAAACAAGTGAAAAAGTTTGTTATTTTGGTCATTTCGTTTTGGTAAGATTATTTTTCAAATAAATATTTTTTTTTAAAAAGTGTATAACGTATAATTGTTTTAGATGTTAGGAAAGTCTAGTAATTGCTAGGAATTAAAGGTGCCCAGGAGGTTTCGGCAGAAAATAAAATTTATTTAGCTGCTATAAATAACCAGGTAAAATTTTCTTTACATTGAATGGTTTGCAGTCATACTTATTTTCTTGTATGGTACCAAGAGTACTGGTATTTATTCTAATAGGAAGCGCCTTACCTGATTTTAGGATAAAATGTACACTTAATTAATTAAACTGTGATATATATATTTAACTAGTCTGCAAGTAGGCTCTTCGTCAGAAGAATCATCAAGAATTTGTAATCCGGAAGGAAAGATTTTGGCTACGAGCAGAAAGAGGATGGTTTGAAACCATTGGAAGCAGAAAACTTATTTTAATTAGTGTGTGCTCGGTTTTTTTTTTTGTTTGTTTTTAATTCACTTAGTAATTGTAAAGTGCATCCGATATAACGGCAAATACGCTGTCGACGTAATTTTAATTCGTTTGTTATACAAATAACCAGTTTATATATATGTTAATTTTAATTTTTTAAATTCGAGAACAAGTGCGAATAGTAGTTTACGACGGAAAAGACCATCGAGGATTTGGATGCTGTGGCCACAACTGAGAAATCATCGAACATTGGTAAGTCTTTTATGTGCCCTGTCACTTTTCTATTATATTAAAATTTACATATATATATCTGCTCTCGTAAATCTATTCGTGTAAAAAGAGGAAGTTAAGTCCCGGTATTTATAATTTGGTTTGCGAGTTTTAAAGTTAGTGTCGGATTCGTAATTTTTTTTTTTCTTTAATTGTATAATTTTCATCTCGTTGTTTGGTTGCGTCACAAGATTTAAAATTTTGAAATCTGAAAAGTCAAATCATATTCCGAACTCCTCTATCAAAAACAAATTTGAAGGAAGAAATACCTCTCAGTTCTAAAAAGTGTGTTTGAAAAAAGCTCGCACATATCGAAGCTTTCACTTTAAGCAATTTTTTGAAAACCCACACAAATCCTGTTAATGAGCGTATAGTGAACATCCGCTTCAGGGCTAAATTCGCCAACATTAGCCTAATATGAGCCAAAGCCCCCACAGAAAAAAAGACGACAATTCCAAATTGTTTCTATGAGCTCCTCGAAGAAACATATGAGCAGTGCCCTAGACACGGCGTAAAAATCGTTCTTGGCGACTTTAATGCAAGGCTAGGGGAGGAGGAAATCTTTGGAAACACTATCGGTTAGCATAGCCTCCATGACAAAACCTCCAAAAACGGACTGAGGTTAATCGATTTTTCTGCAGGGCTTAATCTTGTTGTAAGAAGTACTTGCTTCCCGCATCCCCAAATTTATAAAGGCACATGGCGATCTCCAGATCAATTAACCGTTAACCAAATAGACCATGTTGCGATCGACGCAAGGCAAGGAAGAGATGTGACGTCAGAAAGCTACAATCGCAAGAGATTGCCAATGCCTTTTCGGAAGTTTTACCAAAAGGTAAAAAGATACTGCCAGGGAGACAAACCCCGAACTCAAGCCTGTAAAGACCAGCAGGGAAACATAGAAACATAGAGTCACAGTCGCTACTGAGGATCTGGAAAGATCATTTCTGCACACTGCTTAACGGCGATGAGGACACAATTTCTGCTGTCAGGCAGAATGTTCCCATTCAGCTTAGACGGTGATCAAGAATGCCGTCCTCCCGACCTAGAGGATTTTAAGCTTGCCATATGCAAACTTAAATCAAATAAGACTGCAGGTGCATACCAGCTGATCTGCATGATATAGTCGGAAGAAGGCATGCCCGATGAATGGAACCTCAGTATCGTATGCCCGATCCTCAAGAAGGGAGTCCTCACAATTGCGCCAATTATAGAGGGATAAGCCTCTTTTTTCGCGTTGGTAACCCTATCGTATCACTTCGCCTACTACATTGTGCTCCCGAGTTTTTATCGGTTTTCTTTCAATCTATTGATTGTGTTTTTTTTTAAAGTGGTATAAACAATATACGAACTGCGTAAGCATCATAAAACATTAATAGTGTATAGGATTTTGTGCTAGTGTGATAGTTTGAATAGTTAATTCGCTGTCGATAAAAATCAAACACATTACAATAAAGTGTATTATAATTTTTCTTTAAATCTGGTGCATTATTCGTTTTTGATTCGGCACAATTTTACAATCCAATTCTACCAGATATTTGTGAGAACGATCTAAAGCTACACAAAAAGTGGTTATAATTATCTGTGGGATTTATATATCCAAAGTTATTTAACTTCAACTAAAATTTCCAGTATTTACTAGGCTGACAGTCCAAAGTTAAGGGCTGCCATCACGTCGTTTTCGGAAATCTTTTACTAAAACAATTTTTTTTTTGTGTAGCTCACGTTAAACGCCCATCTGCCCATTTTTAAAATTCGTGAAAATGAGTGAACTGAATTGTCTGATTTGCAAAAAAGATTCCAATGATATTACGGTGGCTTGTGCTATATGCTTGCAACAAGTCCATGCAAAATGTATTGGAATAAAAGGAAAGGATGCAGATAAACTATTCTCTGTTCCTGGTCTTAAATTTTATTGCAAATTGCATGAAAAAATTTCAATCAATACAATTTATTGGAAAATAGTGAAACTAAAAAATTTTTTGAATAGTGCTCACTCCATTTTTGGTGAACTTAAAGAT